>OX596028.1:95177280-96377280 GCA_951394125.1 Epistrophe eligans
CCTATCTCACGAACTGACGAAACTGTTTTTTTTTTCACATTTTACAAAAACGCTTCTTAAAGATGATGGCCGTTGTTAAAATTATTTTGTTCCTATAATTGTTTTGTAAACTAAAGGATTTCTATTTTTAAATTCTATGATCGATTTGTTTGTTTAAGGAAGAACTATAGCTAGAATATGGGTTTTCCTAAGATATTAAAAAAGCAGTTACGTAAGTTCGTGAGATGAGGGACGTTATTTACGTACGAATTTTAATTTAAATCCTTAAAGACGTTTTGGTGAACATTTGAAAAAAAACTAAATCTTTGTATGGAAGCTACCCCTACCCGTTATAAATGAGTTAAAACAAAATTGCGTTTGTCGGTTCTAATTAATATGGAGAACCGAAACCAAAGCGAATACAAAAATTAATTTTCCAAGCGAATTCTACATTATCTTCAACAAACCAACAATAAGGGTATTCAAGTAACGCGCTGTCGTTATTGTCATAATTGTGTAAAAAGATAAGTTTACACAAAAGTTTGCAGGAACGCCTTATTAATTCATCTGATTTAATACTGTGTAACTAAATCAGCTGCTCCTTAAACGTCAAATATTAAATTGTTTATATGCACAAAAGTTACTTCGTTTAATATAGGTATGAAGGTTAGGTATGAACCTGCAAACAAAATAAAAAAAAAGTTAATTCAAAGATGCCAAAAATAATCAAAAAAGAGGCTGGGGTGCGAACCAAACTGGAACTTCCTATTGGTGCCCGTGGAAATTCGATACCCGATTTTATTTTATTATAAGGAAATTCCTATTTTATTATAAGGAAATTCCTATTTTATTATAAATTCAAAATCTTAAAAGACCTTATGAAATGTTCAATATGCCATCAAGTGAAAACCAAAGTTGAGCCGTATTATATTTTAGTTGCATTTTAAGCAGATGCTATAATTTCTTAGTTATTTATTCATTATGTGTAGAATAAAATTATCGCGGAGTTGATAACATTATTTATTTTAGATATATTAGAGCCGAATTTTTTAATAGTTTTGTTTTGTCGGTTTAAAAAAATACTATCGATGAAATGTTTTTACTAACTTTATCAATTATTGACCACATCATTTTGTGTAGAATAAAATTAGTTCGGCTAATCAGTAGTCATAATCAAGATATTCGACCGGAAAAACGATTTTCAACGATATTTAGTTATCAATCAATTATCAATTCTTAGTTACATGATTGTGTGTAAAATAAAATTATTCCGGAGTCAGTAGCTTTGTTTGTTTTCGAGATATTCGATTCGAAAGACATTTTTTTAATTTTTTTTAGTGAAAATTTGTTTTTCAAAAAAACTGTCGATTGAATAATTCTACAAACCTTATCAGTTACTAACTACGTCACTATGTATAGAATAAAATTGACCCGGCTTCTATACTAGTGTTTGTTTTCAAAATATTCGAACTGAAAAACGTTTTTCAATGAATTTTAGTATTAACTTCTAGTTTTCTTGCTTTAAAAAAAAACGTTAATTGAATTTTTTTAAATTTATATCAGTATTCAAATATGGCATCGCGTATAGAATAAAGTAATCCCGAAGTTAATATCGTTGGTCAAAATATTACAACCGAAACACATTTTTCACAAAACTTTAGCATGTTTTTATATCTAAAAAATAAACTGCCCGCTGATTTTTTTTTATTCTTTTCAATTCTTTATTACGTCATTATGTGTAGAATAAAATTAACCTGAAGCCGATGGCATGTTTTATTCTCGAAATATTGGAGACGAAACATTTTTTACAACATTTTTTTAAAATCAATGTATAGTAAAAACCGCTAATTGAATTTTTAAAATAAAATTTATGCGAGGTCGATATCTCTATTCGTTCTGGAGATACAGTAAACGATATAAAGGACTCACGAACGTATGAACGTACGTACACACACACATACAAACATCTCTCTAAAAACAACGGATTCAGATTCCTGGGACTTCGAAACGTCGAGAAATGTTAAAGTTTTCAATTCGATAAATCGGACCAATTACAATAACTTAACTTGAGAAGTTAAAAAGAGATTTATTCAGCAATATAGACAAATTGTTACAATGACGTTTGGTTAAGTTAATAAAAAAAAGGTTAACTCTCCGCAGAAAAATCCTTAAGGAATTTTGACCAAATTGTGTGAATTATTTCTCATAAAAAATGTTACAGTTCATTAACCAAATCGTAGATAAACTTAATTAAATATGGTAATCTTATCTTGTAATGTTATCATTGCGTGAATAGTGAATACCCTTAATATATCATCGCTATGCAACTTACCAAAATTAAATGAAAAAAAAGGTGTTGGGGAAAAAAAGAACAAATTTGCCTGCAGGTCTAAAGAATTTGGGTAGGTGTGCGTGAGACACTTCGTTTGAATCAGAAGTGACAGTAATCATTTTGTGGTAGCTATAATGACGCAAAATTGTAAAGGCAGTTTTTTTAATCTGTAAAGCAGTTTGTGATCAATTTTCATATTCAATCTTGCTATTTATATTAACATGCCAGACAAAATGATAGTATTTATAATGACTTTGACGTTTCTGATTATCGCTATTTGGTATAGAGCTCAATTAAAAATATCTCAAAAATGTGTCAAAATAAAAACTAACAACAAATCATTAACTTTCCGACAAGAATTTGTGTTGTAAACATTGTAAAATGGTAAACGTTGTAAATTTTGTTTAATGGTATGGTATGGCTGAATCAACTGATCACAACATTAACGGAAGATATTTTAAGGGCCGTTCATGAAGCGTGTTTTGGAAACTATACGATTTAACGACGGCGTAAAGTTTCCAACGTTACATGTATGTTGTATACCCAACCGCATAATCAAAGATACTGAATTATAAAGATGTGAATCCTAGCAGCCATTTTTAATTTTCCTACAAGCTTAGAACTGTCAGACTGGGTATAAGGAATAAGATATAGTATGTATAAAATCAGTTAAAAACTCACACATAGACACACCCTTTAATATTGTTATTAGATTTCACATCTATTCATAGACACAAAATGAAATTACAAATACAACAATGTAAACAAATGGGTTTTGGAGGGTAAAACGCACGAAAGATTTATATCTTTATAATTCAGTATATTTGCCCATAATAACTTTTTATATATTTTTATTTTCACACCACACATTTTTGACATTTAAGGTGGAAAGAAAATTCTAAAGCTCCTCACGCAAATTCTTGCATACTTTAAATTTTACATAAGCGTTAATAGTCAGTTGGATACGAACAAGCAGTAAACCATTGGTATGTATTTACAACTTTCGGTAGAAAAAAATTACTTCTATTAAGAATGATATCAATATGAATTAAGTTTTGGTTTGAATTTAGAAAGATTTATTTTATAAGCATACCGACAAGTAAAGATATGAGGTTGATATCGACTCTGTTTGACTTTTGTTACAAGAAAAAATAACAACGAAATCATGTTATGTTATTTATTGTAAAAATAATAGATTGACTTTTTCTTCGTACTGCTTTACAACCACGGGGCTATAGTACCTACTCCATGGGGTAGTAGTTAATCAGTGTATATGACGGTCAGTCGAAGGTCAGGACACAGTATCCCAGCCTATTACATCTAAAAACATAACAATTTTTTGTCAGGCCTATTGCATCATGCGAGGAAGTGACAAATCCTACAAGAGTACGTCGAATGCTATGAAAAATTGTTTCTCATCATACCCGTAGGGGTTCGACAGAAAAGTGTTGTTCCCATCTATTCCTGTCAATCCAATCCAGGGAATTTTTGAGAGTTTTAAAACACTACGCTTTAGTTTACCATCAGCTGTCACGCCACCAATTTATTTTGTATACCATGGGGCTATAATATTAATAACATTGATATAAATATGACCTAATTTCAAACTTCCTTGTCAGCTCTGCATACCAACTCTTAATTAACACTTTTAATATCTTAATATTTCTTTACCTTAAATCTTTAATAAATATGTATTCCAATCATAACTTATGAAGCATCCATGATGCGCATGCACGCTACAATACCACAAACTATATTATTCTCTTTTTTTTCTCTGAGAAAGTAATAGAAGAAAAATAAAGATGTGTTCATTTTTTGAATGAATCTCTAAACTGATGAGATGCGTGTTGCACGAAACATCAAAATAGTTTTTGGTTCACGCAATCTATTAATATAAAAACAGAAAAATAATAATTAAAAAAATTATATGTACCTATATTCCTAAAACAATAACAATAATACTCTTTGATTGTGACACAATTTCAAACATTTCTTCAAGGTATTTTATTAATAAAAAAATATAGTTATGTATTTTTCTCAAAATCTATTGTATCTAGATTTATTGCAAAATCTAACACAATCTAACCACATCTTCTCCTGAAATGAAATATGGAAGAAAACATAACAACGATGTGCTGATGATGACTGTTTATTCATCCATCATCACATCAGTATAGTTATAGTCAGTCTATGGAATCCCTAACTTTGACCTTTTCATCAACATGTCAAATACATGGCTTCTGCCTAATCCTCATATTCATCCATGAATTAGCAACTAACCGAGCATTAAGTCGGAAAAAAGTACAAAACATAACTTACAACTTCACACCCAAAGCAAAGATTGCAAAGATCTGGAAAAGAGATGTGATGTTTTCCAGATGTTGCACGAAGCACGATTAAAGCATTAGCTCTCTATTGGACAGCACACATATTATTTTGGTTAGAAACCTAATAAGCCACTTAATGCCTACCATTATACATCTACTTGGTCAAAACCTAAACTAAACAAAATTAAAAAAAAAAAATCTAACAGGGACTCAATGAAAGCGGCATTCATTAATTTTCAAGTCTATGCCAAAGTTGTTGCACGATGTCCGGAAACTGACAGAGCACACTCTCCATGGTGATGCTGGTTGCAGATAGAGCGCATCCAATGCAATTTATGTCATCTTTGTGTGTTTTATAACGAGAGGCTTGTTTAAAGTGTTTTTTTGTTTTTCATCTTCAGTTAGTTTATGGAGCCATATTTGTTTCTTATCTGCATATGCTGCATTCTGGAAAATCTCAAAAGTCGGCAACCCACACAGCACAGGGTCTTTTTATATACGGTGCATCGTTGCAAAGGTTAGAGTCGTCGCAAAAAGGTTACGCGAAAAATTTGTTGCAGATTTTTTTCTCTTGCTGATGTCGCCATCCGATGAAGCGTTGGCGTTAGGTGCATCTTTAAGTTGTTTAGAAACACCTGTTGACGAGCATTTTGCACTTCCTAGTTCCTAGTTCTTATTTTCATTGAAGAAACTGGCATAAGAAAAAAAAAGTAGATATAGTGAACATTTTGAGGAAGACCTCACAGCGGAACTAAAAAAAAACTTGGAAGAAAGTCTAGCCCGGCCATGGGAACGTGGTGCCATAGAGTTTTATTATTGTGTGAGATGGTGCGGTGATGTATAGCATATACATATACGTGTTTGTATAAGGTATAAGGAGGTTTCAAACACCGCTGCTCATCACGATCTGAGCAGAGCGACTTGATCTTCAACTAAACGAGGGGCTATTCCAAGCAGACATGTTGCATGCCCAATCCATTCCATATTACAATGGATGCAGCATCTATATACTAACATCGAGAGAGTTCACCGAGTGGTCATGTCTCATCTGCATCAGACGCGATGATACTTGGGTTGCGCTTTGTTTTGTATATACCTACGGCTAATAGCAGTAGCACGAGCATAGATCAACTTTCCCGTCCCGTGAGGAGTCATTGACGTTGTTTTGTCGTCATCGGTATATATGTAATGTATCGTGGTCGTCTCAATCTTTTGCCAATGGAACATCTTCACATCTTCACATCATCATCATCCGGTTTCCGTCTTTTTGGTGATAAATAAATGTTTTGCCATTACACAATATCGCGTTCCTTACGCTCATGATGAATACCATCCAATACGAACGACGACGACGCACGACGCGACTCTGTGTGAATATTATAATGTGCGATCGTTCGATAATAACACAATAATTGGCAGAAAAAAAAAAAATTTTATTTGATATTCTGATCGGTTAATCATTGATTTATTTGAACCTTTCAAGAGCTCGAAGGCAGGCTGATGAACCGTATCTTGATGAATGTGAAGTAACTAATTGGGTTGATGACGGAGGCTGGTCAAGCAGATGAGCCATCATTATGGGGTGTGGTAATTCGTATATAACATGTAATTTTTTCTTTCAATGAAAATTTAATTTTATATCTATTTATGTGTACCTATAGGTAATAAAGATAATAAACATTATTGAGTGGCTTTTTGAAAATCATATACATATGTAAATATGAATACGAGGAAGATAGTATAGAGTATAGAGTGAAAGATTATTGTAATTGGGTATAAATGCTTATGCTTAACAATACAAGTAATAAGAGTTTCAAGGAAAGTATTTTGATTAATTCATTTGCAAGTTAATCTTTTTGAAGTGGTTAGTTTGGAAGATTAACGAAGACGCTTTTTTCAATTTGATAAAAAGGTTCAACAGATATATAGTGAAAGTGTGACATTGGATTTTAGAAATAAAAATAAAGCCTTGGATTAAATATAGAAAAATCGTAAATGGTTAAATGGTTAAATGATGAGCTTATGTCTTGTTATGTTGAAAATTATTTGAATCTATTTTCTGCATATTTCTAGGTCTGAGCTGCATGTTTGTACAGCACAATTCTACCTTTTTTCCTACATACGTAACTCAAAAAAGTACAAAAAAGTTATGTTGTTTTTATGAATTGTTTTTTATCAGCAGATATTTTTATCAGCGTACTACCTCTGGCGACGAAATGACAAATCTTCTTTGAATATTTCTTATCATGAGAACCTTTCATCTAAGCCAGTGATGGGCAAAGTACGGCCCGCGGGCCAACTCCGGCCCGCGAAAGCATTTAATCCGGCCCCCGACGGTCCTTCCACACAATGTTGTATTTTTAAGTTGTATAATTCACCAGGACGTGCTTTGTAAAGCTGCAATAGATATTACCCATGTACTTAATGTGGTTATAAAACTAATTAATACTATTCGATCCCGGGGCTTGGTACACCGGCAATTCCAAGAATTTCTTATTGAAGTCGACGCAGATTATTCGGACCTTCTTTACCACACGAAAGTAAGATGGTTAAGTTGTGGGTTTGCATTTGAACGGATCTGGAATTTAAAAGAGGAAATACAAGATTTTTTAAAGAATAAAACAGACAAATGGTCTGATTTCCAAATCTTCGAAGACAATGATTGGCGTATCGATTTACTCGAACACTACAACAAATTAAATCAAAAATTGCAAGGAAAGAACCAATTTATAGATGAGACTTGGGGTTGTCTAAAATCATTTAAAACCCAGCTTTTTCTGTTTTACAACTGCATGAATAAGAACGATTTGACTCACTTTCCGCGTTTAAAATCCGTGTCACCAGTGAGTGAGAACAAACTGAAAGAATTCAGTCAGGCGTTGAAAAAACTTCACACAGAATTCCAAACTAGGTTTCAAGATTTTAAGAACATTCAGTCGTCGCTGAATGTTTTCTCGATGCCGTTTAATGTAGATCCAGAAAATGTCTCTGCAGAATTGCAGTTCGAAATTATTGAAATGCAGTGCAGCACCCATTTAAAACAACCGTTCTTAAATTCCACAAAATTAGAATTTTATAGAACACTGCCGAAAGCTGAATTCCCGAAGATGATTTCTCACGCCCAGAAAATTATGGCGATGTTTGCGTCGTCGTACGTGTGCGAACAGACTTTTTCGACCATGAAATTGCGGAAAAACTCAATCAGAAACCGACTTACTGATGAACACCTTTTCGCGCTGCCCACCACTGATCTAAGCCATTCGCATTTGGCAGAAAATAATTTTAGATTCTCTCCATTGCTACCGAGTATAATACAACGCACACAGGAATGGTTGAAAAAAGTAAGTCACTAGGCTAGGTTTTCCCTTTTCCAGCAGCTATCACGGCACTAAATTTTTTTTTTTACTTTTTTAAATACTTACATACTTTTGTTTTTACAGATTAAGAAAACGTTGAAAAGTTATCAGAGCTTAAAAAATACCTTGAAGAACGACAGCTTCTGACCGGCATATGCAGTACATCTTTCGTTTTTCATATATCAATAGGTCCACTGCTCATCTACGTAATAAACATATCTAACTGAACAATGCAACAAATCTTTAGATCGTTTAGGAGAAAGTAAGATTATTGCACTCGATAATTTCAAAGCTTTTGATAGAATTTGGCGCCAAGCTTTATTATTAAAAATTTTCTGCTTCGTTGGATTTGAAATAAACTTGCGAATAGCTAAATACAAGGTGTATTTTCTAACTCAGAACAGCAATTAACATTTAATGCTGCTGTACCCCAGGGCTCTGTTTTATCTCCGACTCCTTCTCATATTTATAAACAATCTCTTATCTGAAACTTTTTGATTGTTTTGTAAACGACAGTAGTCTACAAGCTTTTTCGTTTTATTCGTGTTCTATCCCCAAAAGAGCTTTAACGGCAGCGTATCTCATTAAATTCTGATGGTGCGAATGCTTAAAAGACTCAATGATATATTCTGTTCTAATCCCTATGCCACTACCCATTAGTAATACTTGCATCGAAGAAACTAAAACGCTTTCCATTCTCGTTATATTATGTATTACTCAACATCTTCTGTGGAACGTCCGATGTAAATATTTGATATGGCCAGGAACACTTCAAGGCTTCCCTCGTCGATGCAAGAAATTTGTCTCCTTTGTTTTCTGATTTGCCTGTAATATATATAAAAAGAGTAGATTCCTCCAAAATTTAATTTCAATTGACATATTTGGGTACGTTAGGTTCTCCTTAAACTATCATCGTATTTTTGGATTCAAAAAAGAGCTTTAAAAATGATGTCACTTATCAACAATAACAGAAACATTTTTGCCTTTCTAGCAACATCGTAATTTTTAATGTCTCCTATTTTCATCGCTATACCAAGTGTTGCCACTGAAAAAATTTAAATAGTGTCCAAAAAGGGTCCCGAGACAAAAAAAGGGTTCCATATAGAAAAATGCATCCATGTATAAAATAAAAAAGACTAAAAACATTTCATATTAATGTATTCAAAATCTCAATTAAAAATTGATTATACACAAAACATCAAAGACTATTCGATTGATTGATTGATTGATTATACACAAAACATTAAAGACTATTCGAAAAACAGAAACCTAACCTGACTTTACAAACAAAACAATAAAAAAAAAATAAATTACCTTTTTATCTTTATGCCAGTGATACAAGTATTTTAAACTTTTTAACACAAAATAAACAAAGTGCAACATACAAAACAAAACGGTTATAAGTATGTATGTAACAAAAAATGTACGGTGCAGTGTCTTTTGTCAGTTTGCTTTTGCTGAATGCAAAGGTGGGTGCATGTCAAGGTAAAAAGACAGCGTTCAGTACAACATTTTGTGGAATTGAATTTTTTTATGAGAAATGCAAATTTTCAGAAGTTTTCGAATGTTAATCTTATTGAATTAATAAAAAGGGACGAATTGGGTCATTTTCAAAAAAGTGGTGGCCACGGGTCCCGAACTCAAAAAAGTGACCAAATGGCAACGCTGCAACAGTGTTCCATTCAAATAGATAGTTGCATTCCTTCCATAGCCGGAGAAAAATATTGAACATTTGTGTGCTTCTTTGTTTCGAGAACAAATTATTAATTAAAAGAAAATATCGAAACTAAAATAAGTGAATAATAAGGCTGTGTCTTATTTTTTTTCTTAAAATATACATTGTGGGCACGTACCACACTTTTTCACAGCTGTAGCAGCTCCAGTTCCAGTTCCAGTATTCTATTGTGTTCAAACAGTTAAGAGTAAATTCTCTTAAATTCTGAGACTGTTTTTTGTTAATCGTTTCGTCTTATAAAATTTCTGAAATTATTTTGATTGTAAGCAGATAAATCTTATATTGAAGGTTTGAATGAAATAACAAAGGTTAACAACAACTTCACGACTTTCACGTCGATCATCAGACTCCTTTTGATCAAAAATACTCAATTATAAAGATGTGAATCCTAGCAACTATTTGAATTTGCCTACAAGCTATAACCAAAGATAATATAATACAAAGATGTCGCATTCCATACAAACAATGTGAACCCAAAAATTAACGGCTGGGACCTCTCGAGAGGTCCCCAACATATTGCTAGATGTTGCATTGGCAAAAATAAAGAGCGGAAACGAAGAATCGCTCTGGATACAATTTAAAATTTGAATTCTCTTCAAAATGTATATCTCAAAGGCAAAAGTATTTGTTTTTTGTCTTTAGCAGGAACGGTATGAATGACGTATAGATTCAATTCTTTATAAGGCTAGCCTTGTTGTAGCGGTGGCGAGTTGAGAATACTTGCGTGTTTTTTTTTTTTTTGTTTTTTTTGCTTATCCTTTATTTATGTGATAATGGTGTGTATCTGTATAGTAGATAGACATGCAGTATATTTTTTTTCGTTCGTCGAGATCTTCGATCGAAGGGTAGTAAGTATTTTCTTTTGGTGCTGTTTTTTTTTTGTGAGGTAGGTTAGGTAGGTATACATTATTATGTATGTAGGTTCGTACATAGTTGGTTATTTTGTATTATTTTGTATTCCTAAAGAAAATTATTTTGCATTAATGTATTTACGAGATAATTTAAAAGGTAGTTATGTAGGTGTGAAATGTTTGTACTTCGATTTAAGGAATATGTTATGACAAGGTCATTTTGCAAGGGTTTTTTTGTATTCTATTTTTATTTTTTATTTTTCATTACTGTGATTAGGATTCGACTTTTTTTTAGTGTTTTTTCAACAGCTGTATCTTTGTGAAAAATAGTCGTACTGAGATGAAACAGATAGCAATCTTATTATTTGTATTCCTAGTTTTAAATAAAAAAAATTGAAGAGCTAGGTTTTCACCAAAACAAATTTTTAGTTCATTAAGTTAGTAATTTTACAACTTTTTTATCCTACGATTTTTATGTTTAAAGATTTTCTGAATGAAAAAATTGTGTTTTGTGTTTGATTACCAATATCTGGACAAATAATGATGACACGTAAAATGTAAGGCCAGTTTGAAAAGCCAGAGCTTAATTTATACATGATTTTGTTAAAACTTTATGAAGAACATTTGTTTACCATTTGTGCGAATTAGAAAAAAGGACAAAAATAGGTACCTATATGTAGTGTTTTCATAAATCTACTCCAGATTTACCAATATCGATTACAATTCTAAACCTGTAACTCGTGTAGAACCGTTTTTATGAATGTTCAAAATCTAAAAAAGGCTTCATTTTAAAAATTATATCAGAAATTAAAAAACTTTGTTTGGTACGAAATATAGGTCGTTTTGGAGGCTTGCAATTAAAAAATATCTAACTTTATATTGTAATTTTCGAGTAAAAATGTGTACAAATGTAACATTTTCAGCCCATGGCCGTGACCATATTACATAATGTGACTACATTTAAATAAAATTATAAATTCACCAATTCATCAATTATTAACATTAATAGCTAAGACTTTGCAGGTATTTTCTACCGATATTTCTGTATAAAAAAATATACGATTATTTTTTCTAAAATCTTTTACATAGAGTGTTAAAAACCTATAATTAATGCCAAATTTCAAATAAATCGACAGTAGCTTTTAAAATATTTTTAAAATATTGAACATCCAAATACCTATTTATAATAAAGCAAAGTCGATGTTTTTTTTTATTTTGTATTTTTTTTATTGATTTTAAAATTTAATCCTGATGGTGAGGAAATATCCCCAGAGAAGATACTTTTCTAATGAATGCATGAAGATGGTGTACCTAATTATTGGTTTTAAGCAAGTTTTCGCAGTAAGATTCATTAAAATGTGCCACAACATATAGGTATTCAAATTTCGACAAAATTCGCCGCCATAGATCAAAATTTAACCACATCAATTTATGCAGAATATTTATTTTTCAAAAACTTTAATTAAACCAACTTAAATTAATAAATATGTACCAACATTTTCTAAAATAAATAGGTATTTGGATGTTCAATATTTTAAAAATATTTTAAAAGCTACTGTCGATTTATTTGAAATTTGGCATTAATTATAGGTTTTTAACACTCTATGTAAAAGATTTTAGAAAAAATAATCGTATATTTTTTTATACAGAAATATCGGTAGAAAATACCTGCAAAGTCTTAGCTATTAATGTTAATAATTGATGAATTGGTGAATTTATAATTTTATTTAAATGTAGTCACATTATGTAATATGGTCACGGCCATGGGCTGAAAATGTTACATTTGTACACATTTTTACTCGAAAATTACAATATAAAGTTAGATATTTTTTAATTGCAAGCCTCCAAAACGACCTATATTTCGTACCAAACAAAGTTTTTTAATTTCTGATATAATTTTTAAAATGAAGCCTTTTTTAGATTTTGAACATTCATAAAAACGGTTCTACACGAGTTACAGGTTTAGAATTGTAATCGATATTGGTAAATCTGGAGTAGATTTATGAAAACACTACATATAGGTACCTATTTTTGTCCTTTTTTCTAATTCGCACAAATGGTAAACAAATGTTCTTCATAAAGTTTTAACAAAATCATGTATAAATTAAGCTCTGGCTTTTCAAACTGGCCTTACATTTTACGTGTCATCATTATTTGTCCAGATATTGGTAATCAAACACAAAACACAATTTTTTCATTCAGAAAATCTTTAAACATAAAAATCGTAGGATAAAAAAGTTGTAAAATTACTAACTTAATGAACTAAAAATTTGTTTTGGTGAAAACCTAGCTCTTCAATTTTTTTTATTTAAAACTAGGAATACAAATAATAAGATTGCTATCTGTTTCATCTCAGTACGACTATTTTTCACAAAGATACAGCTGTTGAAAAAACACTAAAAAAAAGTCGAATCCTAATCACAGTAATGAAAAATAAAAAATAAAAATAGAATACAAAAAAACCCTTGCAAAATGACCTTGTCATAACATATTCCTTAAATCGAAGTACAAACATTTCACACCTACATAACTACCTTTTAAATTATCTCGTAAATACATTAATGCAAAATAATTTTCTTTAGGAATACAAAATAATACAAAATAACCAACTATGTACGAACCTACATACATAATAATGTATACCTACCTAACCTACCTCACAAAAAAAAAACAGCACCAAAAGAAAATACTTACTACCCTTCGATCGAAGATCTCGACGAACGAAAAAAAATATACTGCATGTCTATCTACTATACAGATACACACCATTATCACATAAATAAAGGATAAGCAAAAAAAACAAAAAAAAAAAAAACACGCAAGTATTCTCAACTCGCCACCGCTACAACAAGGCTAGCCTTATAAAGAATTCAATCTATACGTCATTCATACCGTTCCTGCTAAAGACAAAAAACAAATACTTTTGCCTTTGAGATATACATTTTGAAGAGAATTCAAATTTTAAATTGTATCCAGAGCGATTCTTCGTTTCCGCTCTTTATTTTTGCCAATGCAACATCTAGCAATATGTTGGGGACCTCTCGAGAGGTCCCAGCCGTTAATTTTTGGGTTCACATTGTTTGTATGGAATGCGACATCTTTGTATTATATTATCTTTGCTATAACTGTCAGGTGTTGGATAAGAAATGAGTATGTACATATGTGTAAAAACATCACACATAGACAGTAGGGATCTGCAAGCTCCGTATATATTGTCTTTGGACATTTGATTAATTAAAATTAAATTAAAATTATTACATGCTTTAAAATATAATTAAATAAATTATCAATGCAATTATAGAAAATTATACAAAATTAATATTTCTTCTCTTTTTCCAGTTGACCCAGTACAACATCAAAATGATTTCACGTTCTGGAAAACTCATATTTCAGGGTAAGTTTGATTGCAAATCCGCTTTTGCTTTTATTCGAAATATGTATTAGCCGCGTTTTATTATTTACGGTTCTGGGTCAGTGTTATCTTTTAACAAGTAATACAAGGACAACATTGGCTCTAGGTTTGTATCGGAAACCTTTATGGATCCAGATCCAGGTACTTAAGTTAAGTACCTACTTAATTTGTTGTTTTTTTTTTTTTTTCAATCCCGGGGGGAATAGGCTAGAAAAACGACGTCATCACAGAAAAAATGGAGTTTCAATGCAAATTTTCGATAGGAAGTATGTAATTCACGTCGGTTATACAGTTTTTCTCCGCGCTTCCGTTAATCAAATATCTCTGGGATTAGCTAAGCCCGTTGAAGATTAATTGTTGGTTTTTAAAATGGGTTTTGGAGGGTAAAACGTACAAAAGATTCATATCTTTATAATTCAGTATCTTTGCATACCGCGGTGAGTCGGAGACATATTTTTCAGTGGGAAAAATAAGAGAGCGGCCGAAGAAGAAAATAAGTAAATAGCGAATCAAAAAATTAAACTTTTAATTAAAGCAAGACAAAATTCTGATTATCGTGCACATTACTCCACAACACGCCACATTAGATAGGTGTGGCTCCGGCTTTACTCCTTCTAATGCTTAAAAAAGGTTACTTACTCAAAGGTTATAGCAATTTTAAATATATTTTGACGACTAAAAATGATTTTTTTTTGTTTTTGTAATTACCAGAGACATCTAGTACGGTTTTTAGTTTTCTGTTTTAATTAAAGTAAAATAATAAAAAAATCGACCAAAACAAACATCATATGTATAGTGAAAGGCGTGTGGTTCATTCTTCAAAAAAGGTACTCTTGAACAATTTCTACAATGGTTAAGTCCGAAATCGGTTGCGTATTCCAAAAGTTTATAAACATACTTACAAATAAAATGAAGCTAAATAAAACGAAATATCAATCGTATTTAATAAAGAAGACTATAGAAATTTGATATTAAAAAAAAAAAAAACCAGAAACAAAATGGCCGTCATTACAAAAATAATAACTTACACACCTAAAGAGCACAAGGCCAATGACATGAAATTATATTAACAAACTTTTATTGCTCAACATTGATTTAATCAGTATTAATGATAAAAATGTCAATTAATCAAAACTAATAAGATGTCATTCATTGTTTTTAATTTTAAAACATCAGTGTTAAACTTATACATAATTATATTTTCTAACACCTTCATGCTTCAGCTTCTTGCTTTTATCTTAATAAATCTACAACAAAATTATCTATTGTTAGAAAACAAAACGAATTAATATTAAACAGACGACATTAAATTCCATAATTTTGTTTAAATTCTTTAACAACTTCTTTGGACAACATGAACATAATCACTCGTAGCTATTAAAACAAAAAGAGAATTCATGTAAAACCAAATCACTACACTAACCTTGTGGAGTAAAAAATTATTTCACACCTCGATAGTTCGCAAAAAAAATACATACATTTCAACTTCTCACGCCTATTACACATCGATTAATAAAAGTTCTTCATCCTCAATCAAAAGAAACAAAAAACTGTCTTACCAGGGACAGAAATTGTAATTAAATAATAAAAAGAAGTCATTTTGAGGTTGCCCTTAAAATGTCAGGTATTCTATATACAGATTGACTTCAATGACAATTAAATAATGGCTTATACGTATTCTTCATATTCCCTTTTATTAAAATTAATTTAAGTCACCTTGACTTATATAATGCACCTTCACTTTGATCTTGATGTATAAAGATTCAGAACTTCTGAGTTTTCTTAAAGCAGAAATCGCATCAGGAATTTTTGTCTTCCAATATTTAAAAGGTAAAACATAAATTATTTAACCAGTCTTAAGCCGAATTTAAGTTGAATAATAAATATTGCGTCATTGATTTTGCTGGAAATGTTATAATAAGAGCAGGGATACTTTCTTTAATAATAAGAACGACTGACTGGGTTGCACGTTTTTGTATACACGAAAATGAACAATAAAAAAATGTATTTAGTTTGATCGTTTTTTTTATTTTATTTTTTTATATTTAAAATGTTGAAAACATTTTGAAGAAAAGTATTTAGTAATGCGGAGTTAAAAAAATAACATTGAATTTTAATTATCATATACATTATTTCTGTTGTCAAACTCCTTTTTTCTCATTTATAAAATAAAAAAATTAAAATTAGAATCGGATCAATAAATAATGAGATAGACGAAATCCAATAAAATTGTTCCATGACAGATGTCGTTAATAATGACAAAATTGTATCAATAATATGTTCTGACTAGTTTACATAAAAATTTTAATCAAAACCGTGGGACTTTTTGAGAAAAATGAGATTTTCCCTAAATACTTGTATTTGACTTTTTTTTTAAATCCAAGAAAAAAATTTTTGAAAATTTTGGTAAGCAATACTTTTAAAACTTTTTATAATATTCTAATTAAAATCAGTTGAACAATATTTCATATTTCAAATCGAAAATAAAAAAAAGTTACTATGCAGGAGCCATTTGTAAGCATTTTTCATTTTTTTTTTTTACAAAAATTACATTATTAAGTAGTATTCTCGTTTTTTGTATTCAATGTTCTTATCAATTTTTAGTCAAACGCTAAAAATTTGATGCTTAAATGTCTTCTAGTTTTTGAGAAATATCAGAAATAGTTTCCATAAATTTGGCTTCATTCCTTGGTTCGAATTGCTCTAAAAATACTATTTCCACTTTGTTAGTTGTATAGTACATTTTGTTTGTTTCAAAATATTTTTAAAATTACAAAAAAAAAATGAGCATGAAAATTATTAACTTTCCAAAAACGATTCACTTCAATAGTTTGATTTAAAAACAGAATTGAAGAATAGATCTCTGGCTTTAAAATAAATATAACAAAACATTTTAAGTATTACCTTTGTTTTTAAATATTTTTGTTTCTATTTGAAGTCAATTTTTATTTTTATTCCAAGGTGGCGGCTTAAGGTAAAGCCTGATTTTTCCGAAAAACTACACATATGCCCTCAATAACCCCCTATAACGAATAGTGAGGGAAATGTTTACAGTTAATTTTTTTCCCGGTCCAATGTTTGTTCCGAGTGGGCTAGAAGTGAAGTCCAAGAGTATATCTTTTGTTATAGTAAAATTCCCACAGGAAAAAAACTAGAGCAGCTACAAACTAAAACTACTGTTGATATGAAGGTTTTTTCTAATAATACAAACTCTATATACTACTGAAATACATCAGCCAAGTAGAAGACTTAGCACTATTTAATTGGACTTGTTGAATTATTGATTCAAAATAGCTTTTTACGGCCTTTAGTCCACACAAATTTTAGGCGTTTCGTCCCGGCGATCTCACTTGGACTCATCAGTTGACTAGTGAGGACCTTGTCAATACGCAATTTTTGTTAAGTTCAGTCCATCTAACATAGATTTCATGACGAATATCTAGTGTGAACTATATCCAACAAGACTAAAAAAAAACTACTGTTATTTAATGGCCCTATATTTCCGGATAGAAACATTAAAAAAAGAAATATCTTTATTTTTCAAAATATTTGATAAAAAAATCAAATCAAGTCAGTTTGAACTAACTTGACCACATATTTAGGGTAAGAGTTTTTTATGTTAATTGTCAACTTGTACCTTTACAATTTTATCTCTTGTCTACTGAAGGAGGAACAAGCAAGGAACCATCTTGCTTTTTTATTTAATATTTTTTTTATTCCTATCTACATCCTTCCACCCATGCCCATTTTTTATTCGAGTACTTATCTTGCACTAAAATTATATCTGAATTCAGAATTATTTATGGTTTAAAATTTACGTTTAAGTAGGTATTGAAAGTTTTAAAAATAGAAGTAAATATGTGGTTCAAACCAAGCACAGAAAACCTTAAAAAAAAACCTTAAACGTCCTTCTAAAAATAAATGGGTTAGGTTTACGTGGCTGTCAGCAGAGAAGCTTGACGCACTTAGCCCATAGGTTGGCCTATTGTGATACCACAAGAATCTAGGAAGCCTTCTTCCTACTTGTTGAGTAGAGCTTCTTACGAAGCGCGCGAGATTGCCAGATTACTAGGATCATTGTAGTATAATTCTCCTAGTTGGAGCCCAGGCCTTTGAGATAGAGATAAATAATATTATTAACAATTCTTTAAGTAAAACAGTTAAGCACTTTCTGAGATTATGCGTGAAAAACTAAATAATTGCTTAGATTTTACATCATAGTTATAAGTTACATATATAATTTTTACTTCTCTAAGTTTTTGAGTTCCTCTAATTTTGGTTTTTATTTTCAGCTGTATTTCTACTCTACTTGATGGAATATGCGTTGAGTCAAACAAATGTAAGTGAAAATATCTCAGAGTTATTACTATTTAATTTTTCTTTGAATTATTTTCAATAGAATCGAACCCCTGCACGAATATTAGCGAAACAAACTGGGGCAGCTCAATTCGAAGAGCATATTGAACAGCCAATACATCGCAATTGTAATGAACACCATCATCGACTGAGAAAAAGATCATCTGATGAAGATTTAGATTATGAAGTCTATCAAGGAGTCGTCGGACGCCCTGGTATCGACTTTCCAATATTTCCACGAATCCCCCAAACTACATTTAGTTGTAGATCATATGGAAATGGATATTTTGCTGATTTAGAAACAACCTGTCAGGTAAAGTGTTTGATGATTTTTTTTTTATCCAAATGCATGTTATTAAATTTATTTTTTTTTTAATTTGCAGGTTTTTCATATATGCGAAGAAGGGCGTAAAATATCATTTCTCTGCCCAAATGGAACAATATTCCAACAAAGTGAGTTAACTTGTGATTGGTGGTTTAAAGTTAATTGTGCTGGTTCACCGGGATTTTACGCTGAAAGCTCAGAAATTTTAAGCAAATCACGAAGAAATAAAGTGAAAGCAAATAGTTTGCATAAGGCATATACAAATAATAATAAAGTTGCTGAGATAATTCCCGAAAGTATACATTACAAAGGATCAGAAAGAAGAATCGATTCCAATGAAAATCCATCCGTCGAAAATTTTGACTTTGAAGACCTTTCAGATGACAAATTAAATGATAAGTCAATTGATAGATCGATTGACACGTCTATTGACACTTCAAATGACAGATCAAATTATAGATCAAATAATAGGCCTAGTGATCGATCAAGTGTGAGGTCAAATGATCGCCCAGCTGACAGATCGAACAGCAGATCGAATGGTAGACAAAATGGCAGAACCAACAATCGGTCAGGCAATCGATCAAATGACAAGTTGAAGATACAAAAGGAAGAACTCTTAACAAATCCACCACAGGAAGACAACCATAATCAACATAACGATCATGAGTTACAAGTTGCCGCTGAATCTTCTTCGTTTGTTAAAAATCCAAGAATCAATAGCTACACAAATGCTGACAAGACTTTGAATAAGGAAAGCGAGTTTGATTCTGAAAAGCCTTTAGATAAAGTCAAAAATGTTCAGATTTCAAAAGCTGCTAGCCCCACAAGAGGTAATCAAAAGCATACCTCTAATAATAACGAAACAGCTAATAGAAAAACGGACAGTGAAAAACCTATCAACTTCTATATAACATCGAAACCTGACATAAGGTTGCCATCGACAACTGGAAAAGTAAGCTACTATTCCACAGCATATCCCGAACACTATACAAACAGAAATTCATTGGATGAATCCTCTGAGAATGACAAGCAATTTGTGACACCAGATAGGGAAGATCGCCCTGCTTTTGAAGACCACAGTACTGTAAGGCCAGACTTTTTTGTCAATGGACCGATTATCAATAGAGTAACAACACCTTCTCAATATCCTGGTACTTATTCTACTGCTCGACGATTAGACACTACCCGTACTACACCATTTTACACTCCCACTGTCCCGTCAATAGTTAGAATAAGGCCAACGGAATCCAAGCCATTTTTAGTAAACGTAGGAAGGTCAGATGAACCCACAACGCTCAGAGGTGCAATAACAACTGACAATGCAACACCAAAACCTGTTTTAACAACTGAAGGCGAAGACAACTCTGATAACCATAAATTTTCAATATTTTCCAACAAAGATTTAAACGTGCAGCTCCCTATATATTCTGAAGTTTCTTCAAAACCAGCAGCAAATTCGCTGGGATCTTCGACTTCTGGACCGACATACCTTCCAAAAACCACAAAGGGAAAAAAAGAAAACCTGGTAACAACAGCAAGTATTGATAATGTTGTGTCAAGAAATGTCGTAGGCATTCTTCAAACTGTTGGAGTACTTAAGGAAACTATGAAAAATAGCGCAGATGATAAAAATTCTATTCCACGTGTGGGCTTAGAAATACCACCCTCATCAGGTCCCGGAACATTGATATCACTTACAAACTATTTTGCAAACGATGATCAAATTATATCGACAACGAGCTCAGTTGAAGAAAAAACTACTACAGTAACGCCATCTATTAACATTTCTGCTGGTCTTCTAAGTAACAAAACATCAGGAAAGTACTTAAGTTTGTTTGGAATTGGTGAAGAAAATAATAGTACAGATGAAGAATATTTAGTAAGTGCCTCTACTGTCGCACCACACATTGTTAATTCTCCAACAGCAGTTGGGGACTTCACTCGAACGACAATCAGAGACTTAGTCCAAGATCCAGAAACAAGAAAAATAGCTCAGGTCTTTTCGAATGCGATATCTAAATACATTGAAAATCCAGAAACATTTAGAAAAGATCTTATTGGCGTAAGACCTCAGCCTCCCACAAATACGGCTAATATACGTGCTGATTCTGCAACTCCAAGCAGTGATTTTAATAAATTGAGCACACTTACAAATGACAATTTAGCAACTACTACTGTCATCAATAACCTTGGCTACACCACACCAAAGCCTTTGTCATCGACAATAGAGAAAGATGAAACAACTACAAGCCCAACAACTGAATCTAACGATATCGCCAAAGAAATTAACAGTCAGTTTGATGTGTCAACTCCTGTCTATGGTTCGATCTCACCAGAGTCCATCGAAACAACAACTTATCGAAGTAGCAGCTTTTCGACTCCTGTTCCCCAAACAAACTTCGATACTGGACTTTTATCTGAACTTCAACCCCCAAGTCTTAATGAAGAAAATGAACATGAATCACTGCATAAAGTGCAAAGTCAGTCATTCGTTAAGTCATATAATGATTTAACGAAAAGTTCTAAATCAAATACATTTGATGTTGGTAAAAATAGTTTTGACAGCTCATCAGCGGAAAAAGAACAAACAGAGAAACTAGCTCGCACCGATAATCCGTGGACACATTCAGCTATCACTCAAACTGACAAAACAACCGATAAAATTCTAACAACTACAGTTAAAAATCAACAAGAAAGTGGTGAAACTACGGAAAGTCCTTGGTCAAAGTCCAATAAATTAGAAAATAATAACAACTACGAGACTTCAACTCGAAAATTACAGGATATTAATTCATGGAAAAATGAAAGTGAAAATAAACTTAAAACTTTGACAGGCATAGTGACAACAACTGATAGGATACCAGTGTTGAAGGATACACCAACCGAAAACCCCTGGATCTTTTCAAGTGTCGCACCTGTCAAACATAACTTTGAAGTTCAAAAGGTGTCCAATTCAGTTATTCCGTGGTTGCCAAATCAACTACCTACAATAAAGCCAACAGAAAACCCTTGGTCACAAATAACTCAATCAATATACCTCGATCCCTTGACAATTAATGATGGTCTTATGATGAGAGAACCAAAAACAACTACTTCCAAGCCGCTTGATTATGTCAATACAGACCGAAGCCGATTCGAAGATGTCTCACAGGGTGAAGAGGGCATTGAAGACATTCTAAATAGTCCTGAGTTATCTTCAGAGCTCTTACCGAAAAATAATGGTCTTCAAAGAATAGCAAATAAGCTCTTTGGTGGTCTTAACGAAACCGAAGCAGTACATCTTCAAAATGTCATGAAGAAAGCCGAACACAATCAGAATGTCCTAAGACTTTTGCTTCTATTGATTCAAACTTGTGATGATCAAAATGGCAGGGCATTGGAAAGATCACGAAAAATTCTTCTTAACGCTTTAATTGGCATGGATGATAAGCTTAAAATCAAAAATATCTCTCAAGTGTCAGCAACGACAACAAACAAGATCCCAGTGACCACATATCATCGAGTGTTTAATGATAAACCATCAACAACAACAACCAGTGCAACTACAACTCAATTATCAAGTGAAAGCGAAGAAACAACAAGATTCGAAATACGTGTTCCAGATCCCGACGACGAAGAGGACAATACTATAAGTACTTCAACTTTAAAGCCAGTGTCATCAGATAGACAATCAAAAAGTTATAATAATCCTAACAGAACCTCCGACGAGAGGGCCTTAGAACTTCTTAAATCACTTTATTCTTTAGCATCAAAATTTAGTAGACGATAAATGAATTGAAAAGAAAAATTTCCAGCCAACACTGTCTTATATAAACTAAATTATTTATGCAGTATATTTGATTGATTATTTTGATACAAAAAAATAATAAGTTATTTTTAGTGAAATTATTTTGAGGATTAAATTTTACTCAAAAACAAAAGAAAAATATTTTTGAGAACTTAATTTGTAATATTATGAAAACAAAAAACTGTTAAAATTCGGCCAGGAAAGGAAAAAGCACTCTCAGTCGTCTGCTTGTCAAAACAAAACAATTTAAATGAACACAATTCAGAACTTAAAAAACTTGTACATATGTAATTGTTTCATCCTTTGTAAAACAAATGATTTTTTTTTAGTAAATACAAAACTATAACAATGAAAATAATACTCCTAAAATGCCTTGCATTCTTTTCTAACTCTTTTTATGAACTTAGCTGATTTAGTTTTAAAAAATTGGAAATATTGTAAATATAATTAAAATTTAAATAAAAAATGACTTTTTATTATTAAATATTGTTTTATTTCAACATTTGTATTGCTTCTGGTTAAGAAAGACTACACATACACAACAGTGTGAGTATTTAGTGGAGACTAGTCCTACCAACTAAAGGTCCTACCAACTATAAGGTTCAGTTTTTCAATTTCTTGAAGTTATGGCTTTTACAGGAATTGTATTTAGTTTATGCATCGAAGTTGCAAATCTTCGAAACTTTATTTTCGAATACAGCTTTAAAACCAGGCAGGTACAATTTAAGGTGTACTACAAGTCTTAATGTTTTCAAATCAAGTGCATGATTCCACATTTTCGACAAGGCTGGTGTACGAAACCCTGATGGAAACTTGATTGCTAGGCGCATGTGCGAGAGCCATTATTTTTAATTATTTTTTTAATTATCGGCTGCGCAATAATTTTTTGAAGTGGCAACGCTGCTCGATACTATCATAATTAAATGCGCTGTCAGGCGCATGCGCAGGAAGCATTGTTTTCGATTAGTTAGTCTTAAAGAGGTGCTGTCAACTAATTATGAAGATGAACAATGTGATACTTCGTATGGAAAGCTGTGCACAATTAATTGCTTCTGATTTGATACCCATGAAAAATATAGCAGATTAGCTCGATGTATAAGGTGCTTGACTCTGAACCATCACGTCCTCGGTTCAACTCCAAGAAAATCCAACATGTAAGAAAACAATTATTTTTCTCCTTTATATTAATATCTAAATTTCGTTTCAGAAGAGAAAAATAGCTTGGACGTAAAATGGCAGCTAAACGAAGAAGTTAAAATTTAATAATTAACAAGAACTCAATATATTTGAATCCTATTTCTGTGGGCTTCAGATCGTCTATCAAAAAGTAGATAAAAAAAGAAAGACCTGAAGCCCACTGAAATAGGATTCAAATATATTGAATTAAGAATTAAAGGTCACGAAAAAGGAATAATAATTAACAAGAACTTTATATTTTTTTTGCAAAATTAAAGGCCTTCTAGTAGGTTTCGAAAACGCTTGCATAAGGTTTGAATAATATGAGCTTCCAAAGTGGGTCAAATGTATCTTACTAAGACCTTATACAAGCAATTTTGCTGAGTTGGAAGTAACTTCGATAGACCCCTATAGAAGTAAAATTGTTAGTTGGGGTCCATTAACGTGTGACTTTTTGAAAAAAAAAATCTTATGGTTCACCCATTAAAACCTCTTCAATTTCCTCTTTAAACAGGACATAAGTAGAGGATTTAAGTCGCAAACTCGTCTCAATCCTTTTTTACTAGAAACTGTTCGGTAACTTTGCTTTAAATTCAAAGAGATATTAAATCGTACCTATAACAGTTCGAAATTCTTTTATTATTTTCGTTTTTGTACAAAAAACTTTCCAATCTTTCATAGAGGGGAGAAGCACTTTTTCATGAAAAGAGACACTTGAAGACCTTATCAATTCCTCCCAAGAGGCAGTAACCCGTGAAAAACTTTTTCAACCCTTGGCGTAATGGACTCTTACAACGAAGGTCTTGGATTTGATTCCCAGCCTTTGCGACCTAAAAAAAAACTGACACCGTTCAAGAAGCGAAACAATAATCTAGCGAGTGATCAATTCGGTTAAAGTTCATTGAAATGTTACAAACATTTGGCGATTTGGCCAAACTTTGCATTTTGGGCAGGACAAGATTTATTTTGTACTTTTTTTTTTTAAAGAATGTAATTCTCTATAATGTTTGTTGTGACAATTTTTACCGTGAAATTTAAAATGAAAAGTCCAAACAGACGAACAGTTTTTGCGACTGAATATTTGCGCGATCGAAATAGCAAGGTACGGGTATTTTGTCATATTTATCACTTTTCGTAAAAGCTTATTGTATCTTTTTCTCCTTCCAGTACAAAAATAGAAGGTTTGTTTTTTTTTTTAAATCCAGTGGGATTTTTAAAATACCATCTGATTTCACTTAGGCGGACATTCTCTTGGTAGGAGACGGACAGGAATTTCCCATCAAAATTATAATAAAACATTTTACCTTATAGTCCATTGAAATGTTACATTGACCTCGCATTTATAGGAAAAGGTTTTTTTTTAATGTGTGGGGTGAGTCAGTGTGTGTTTACGAGATGATTTTCCGGACTGTAACCCCCCCCCCCCTCTTGCAGCTGGTAGGGGGTAAAAGTTTATTCGACATATCTGGAGACCCATAAGTTCCACAAACAAAATATACCTTATAAGTTTGTAGAAAATTAATTTCTCTACAATTTTGCTAAACAAAGTTTTACTGAAAAATCATAATATTATAATATGTGTGAACTGTTTATTGGTTGAATGTGTATTTAAAGGATTGTATTTTTATATCTGTTGGATCATACTTGCATTTTTATTCCTTAGTTCGTTTGCTAAAAGCGGTTTTTTTATGGAAATTAAAACTTTTGCTCAGGTAGTGTTTTAGATCTTTTTTTGAAAATCAAATTTTTGAAAGTTGTTCCTAGTTATTTTGAACATTGTTCCAAGTTTTTGGACCCCTGTGTTAAAAATCTCATAATTCTTGTTTTTGAAATTTTTTTCGGGTTTCAAAAAGTGGGCTTACCATTTTTCCAAAAAAAATTAAGTTGTAGAGCTTGTACAGTGAAACCTCTCTTAGGCGGACAGTGACTGTCGCAACACTCTTGTCCGTCTAAGAGAGTTTTCCGTACAAGGGAAAAATAAAAAAAGAACTATTTATTCAAGAAACAAGATACAAAAACAGACCACGGCTGCAGAAATAAAATCCGTTATGCATTTGTTCACAAACAGTGACATTTAATGCCATGCACCCAGTGTTGCCGAAAGTACTCCCATAGGAGTATTGTACTCCTTTCAACACCTCCGTACTCCTGTACTCCTCCTTTAACATTCGTACTCCTATTTTTTTTAAAGACCTAAAATATTTTACACTTGCAGCAAAGTGTAATGTTAACTTTAATAAATTTATTTCACTTCAAATTTAAATCAAATTTGGCAGCATTTTAATCTTCCAAACTGTCGTTAAAAGGGCAATTTCCCTATTGTTTGTTTTTGTTTTTCGTTGGCGTGGATGTCTACGTTCAATTTACATCTGTCAGTTCGGTATTTATTTTATGGTTACCTCATTACCTGAAATTTTGGTTTGGTGGTTGTTTTTTTTTTTGTTGAGCTCCGTGAATTTGTATGTATAGTTCAATAAAATGAAAAGGTTTGTTAATTAATGTTTGAAATATTGTAATTCCTGTTAGGAAAATTCAAAGTAAACTTTTATGGTCTTATTTATAAACATTGTCTAACTTTAGACAACTGTCCAACTTTGGAAAATGTGTTCAAAAACCGTGCTTATTGTCATCTTATAGCTGCCTAACTAAGACACAAGAGTAGATTGTCTTAACCGTGAATAATGTGATATTTATTTTTATTAAATAAAGCATATTTCCACCAATTTGAAAATAGTTAGACAGTGTCTAAGTAGACAAAAATCTAATAAATACGACTATTATTGTATAGATATTTAGTGAAATTGGATTCCTTGGAGCAGGTAAAGGCAAAAAAAGGCAAATTAACTATGCACTACGCTATCTGCCACAAGACAGATTTTGTGTGATAGAAAAGATATTTACTTATTTTTGTTCTTAGAATGAATAATTTATTTATTTATGTTTTTTTTTTGTAACTGATTTTTTTTTTAATAAAGTTTGAAGATATAATTGATGAAGTTTATGACCAAGTTGATATTTAGATTTTGAGAATTTTTAAGAAAGGAGTTCTCATCGGCTTTGTTGGTCGTAATGATGATTAAATGAAAAGAGTATATTTCATTTCCTTTTTCCCAACGTTTCGACGGTGGTTGCCGCCTTCTTCAGGGGTGTCTTTATTTACAAAAAGCAAGAACAATTATTATACATAAAACAAAAGTATGGTGTATGTAGCTTACATGCAAGTTGTTAACAATACAATTAAAATTACAATACAATATAAATAATATTTTAGTTTAAAGACTTAGATAAGTCACTAATGTCAAGTCTTTGATTTGTTATCGGACACTAAGGAACAATATACCGCTGAGATGTTCTGTACGTCTTGTTTGCGGTTCATATTGTTTTTGTTGTTAATTATGTGTAGTGTTTCTAGTGTGTAACGTTTCGATGTATTTTTTTCTGTTGCAAGGATTTCTACTCCTTCAAAGTCCAGTTTGTGGCCAGTCTCAACACCGTGACAAGCCAGCGCCGTCTTCGCAGTACTTTTTAACCTAATATCCGACTTGTGGTTTGCCATTCTCTGTCGAAGAAGCTGTTTTGTTGTGCCGACGTAGCAGAGGTTACATGCCTCATCCGGTTTTCCTTGGCAGTTTATTTTGTACACTACGTCTGTACACTGATCTCTTTCTGTCTTCTTCTTCAAACCAGTGAAGATGGAAGCCATGGTTTGATTGGGTTTGTACGCTAAGTTGACATCTAGGTTGTTTTTGTCAACTATTTTCTTGAAGTTTTCGGCAAGTTTAGGAACATACACAACACTCTTGTAAACACCTTTCCTTTCTTCTAATATATTTTCCGATGGGGCTTTGTGTGAAATATACTCTTTTCATTTAATCATCATTACGACCAACAAAGCCGATGAGAACTCTTTTCTTAAAAATTCTCAAAATCTAAAGTTTGAAGACTAAAAAATGTCTGTACTACTATTTTTTTCAAAATACTCCTCTTTTTTGGCTTCAGTACTACCTTGAAATATTTCTTCCCGGCAACACTGCATGCACCACACACATACCTACTCTGAACTACAATGTTTCAATTTTGTTGTTTTCTTTATTTTAGCTAGTTCATTTGTTTTTATCGTTCGCATCAATTGCCGCTGTGAACAAGTGGGAATGTTTTTAATGCAAAAGGTTGTCCGCTTAAGGAAATTTTCCGCAATAGGAGGTTTAACTGTATTTTAAATGATAAAGCCTTCAAAACTCTTTTTTTCAAAACCAAAAACGGGCCTCCAAAATTTTATTTTTTTTAATCATTTGTTTAGAATACTTGATGGTAAATGCATCTGTTGAAAAAATATTCTGAGCCGAGTTTTATACTATCAGTCTAAAAACGAACATAAAAAAAAATCTCCAAGTTTTTTTAAATTTGAAAAAACTCAATTATATCAATTCTCGACTGAAAAGGTAAAGTATCTTAAGTCGACTTATGATGATTGACATCTAAAAAGTTTATTCTAAGAAGTCTATGTTTTATAGGTTTTTTGGGAAGCTTCTTTCAACAGTTTTTTTTGCTCTCCTGAAAAATGTTAAAAATTGACTTAAGATACTTTACCTTTTCAGTCGAGAATTATATATATATTAAATTGAATTGATATTTTTGTTAGTATCAACATAACTCGGCTGAACATCCACCGATTTCATAAAAAAGAGGCAGCTGGGACACCAATACCAATACGGCAGGGCCTGACGGCATTATTCCAGCTGAATTACAAAAGAATTGAACTGTCATTCTGCCTATTCTGGAGGCTATTTTCAAAGGCTGTCTAAATCTAGCCCATATTGCACTTGTATGGAGAGAAGTTAAAGTTGTGTTCATGTGTTCAATGTCATTCTGCCTATTCTGGAGGCTATTTTCAAAGGCTGTTTAAATCTAGCCCATATTCCACTTGTATGGAGAGAACTAAAAGTTGTGTTCATAACCAAAGCTGGTAAATCTTCCCATGTAAACCCAAAAAATCTTAGACCTATTAGCTTATCATCATTCCTTCTTTTGAACTTTTGAACGTTTGATTGATATCCACTTACGATCAAGTATTAATACGAGACTACTATCTAGTGCCCAACACGCTTATAATAAAGGGAAGTCGGTAAAAACTGCACTTCATTCACTAGTACGGACTATCGAAAACTCCCTCCATCATAAAGAATACACAATGGTGGCTTTCCTAGATATAGAAGGTGCTTTTAACAATGTCGACGCATCTGCAATCTCATCAGCACTTTCATCTCTGAAAGTGTTAAGGTCACTGTACTGCTAGAAGATCTGTCAGTAGAGGTACGCCACAAGGTGGCGTCCTATCTCCTCTTCTCTGGAACTTGGTAGTAAATGAGCTACTAATGTGCCTAGAAGCTGAAAGTTACAGGGTGATTGCCTATGCGGACGATGTTGCCATAGCAGTATCTGGTCAGCATCCAAACACTTTGAAAGAACTCTTACAAAACGCTTTAAACAAGATAACCCTTTGGGCAGATCAGTGTTGGCTCGGTGTAAACTCTCACAAAACTGATCTTGAACTCTTCTGTCGGAAATATAAAATTCCGTACATAGACACGCCTTCTATTCAAGGTATACCACCAATATTCACAGATAAAGCAAAATATCTGGGTCTTATTTTGGATAAGAAGTTAAGCTGGAAACCTAATATACAAGAAAGAGTCAAAAAATCCACGGTGGCTCTTTTCTCCTGCAAGAAAGCCATTGGGAATAAACGGGGTCTTCAACCCCGCATCACTCACTGGCTATACACTTCGGTAATAAGACCGATTCTAACATATGGGGTAGCAGTCTGGTGGACCGCTCTAGATAAAACTACGAACTGTGATAAACTTAGTAAGGTCCAACGAACTGCCTGTTTGTGCACGAGCAGAGCACTTCGCTCCACCCTCTCTGCTGCACTAAACATTCTTTTCCATCTGATACCACTAGACATCTTTAATAAACAAACGGCCACGAGTACAGCTATTTTTCTTAAAGCCTCTTCACAGTGGATTGATAATGAAATTGGCCACTCGGTGTCGGTAATTCTGAATTCATTCAGATCATTTCCAAGTAACATTGACTACACTATACCCCAAGCACATTTCAACAAAAACTTTCAAGTTACCATCCCATCCAGATCAACTAGGGAGGATGAGAATTTCTTGAAAGATGAACCCGTTCACTTCTATACTGATGGATCAAAAACCGCCGACGGGGTTGTCGGAGGCGTGTACTCAGACAGACTTAATTTAGGTCTATCATTCCGTCTTCCTAATCATTGTAGCGTGTTCCAGGCGGAACTTTTAGCGATTAAAGAAGCTTTATCTTGGCTTAAAGAAAACGTGATATCAACTACTGATATCCGCATCTTCTCAGACAGCCAATCTGCCATCAAATCTCTTTACTCTGTTTCTACAAATTTTATAACAGCCCAAAACTGTCGATCATCTCTCATTGAGATGGCGGACATTCAACATACAACATTCACCTTTGATGGGTGCCGGGCCCCAGGTACATTCCAGGAAACTGTAAAGCTGACGAACTCGATAAAAGTGGAACAACAGGACTGTTGAAGAGATTGAACATTAAAAAATGTCCATCTACCACCTACGTCAAGACGTCAACGTCAAGACATCAACCAAGACGTCAACGTCAATAAACAATTTCTTTTCTACAACTTGCCAAACAACAACAAACAACTTTCGAATAAATAAAAGTTGTGTCGTGTTCTTTTTTTTATTAAAGTTGTGTATTTTAATTATTTTGTAAAAATAATAATAAGGCTTTTCAGCCAAAACAAGTACCCATACTACCAGATAAGAAAACTATTGGTATACCTATCGCTACTTTTAAACATATGCTAAAGCTGCATATAAAGAAAACAAACCTTAGGTGGAACAACCTCACTACTTGCTTGGCTTGGCGACAAAACAAATCTGGCCAATGCTGGATCTGAACGCTCTAAGCAATTAATATCTTTAAGCAGATTGCACATTAGCTCCGTAATAGGTGTCATAAGCGAACACTGTCACGCCACTGTCAAACTCAGAGAGTAAAGAAATTTCTTAACATTGTATTGGATCTTCTCTACATTGCCTCAAGGTAAAATCTTTGACAAAAAATAATTGTTAAAAAAAAACTTCAATGAATCTTTATCCCCCAACCATTAATACCACATTTGGAATGGAATCGGAAACGTGCTCTTGCTGCGAAATAAACCATATATCTTAATTTTAAAAAAATTGACAAACAAAAATAAAAGATTTTCAAACAAAACATATTAGTTACGATATTAAATGAAAATGCTTGTTCTGAGCCCCGCCCAAAAAAATGTTTTTATTTTTGTTCTTCTGAAACTCTAAAATTTCAAAATAAATGTAAATGTAAAATGTATAATGAAAAATTGTTGTTTTTTTTTTTTTTAATACTACCCCACTAACCTTCGTTTTTCCAAAATCGAAGAAAAGATTATCCTCTTAACGAAAATTGATAATAAACTCATTGCGACATTAATAATTTATACAAATAATAATAAAAAGATTTTTTTAACGATATTAAATAAAACTTACATTTTTGCCTCCCCTTTTAGAAATCCAAAATTGAAAAACTTATTCCACGTTGTTCTAGGGCTCTTCTAAATTGTTCCAAGCTTTCATTCCTTAAATTGTTCGTTCATTAAAATGTTCCTTCGCCCTCCTCCAAAATTCCAAAATCTAAAACTTGGTCCAAGTGCAGAATAACTCAAATCCAACTGTCGTATTATAATCCTTGTTCCGGCAAGTATAATAAGATATTTTCATTTAACTGTTTTTTGGACTTAAAATTTGCAATTTTCAATATTTTTGCATGAACAATTGGAACAAGTTCCAAAAATACCGAAAAAAGGGGGGCTAACTTCACATACTCCTGGTCGCAATACAAACAGTGCGGGCATGCATGGGTGCGTAATGCTATTATTTACAACGTGTAAAAATTCGATTTTTCTCATAAAATCAATTCAAAGTTTCTTGTCTGTGATTTTTTTTAAAGTAACCGTCATTTAAAGTAAAATCAATGGCGCAAAATTTTAACGAAGATTTAAAAGTATTTTTATCACACTAAAAATACTTTAACATCGTACTAAATCGTTTAAAATTTTCTCTAGGAAATGAAAGCGATTAACTGCTAAAAAAATTTACGGTTATGATAAAAAAATTGAATTGCGTTGAAGCAAAACTGCAAAACCAATCCTATATAGATCGAGAGCCCTCAGCAAATTTTGGGTGTGAATGATAGCAAAGATTTACTGGTATTTTTATATAAAAAAATTTTTACTTTTTATATGCAAATATGAAAGTTTTACAATCCGTGGTTGGGGCCTTTGTCTGTAACGGTGCATTAAAAATGCGTTTGGAAGCCAAGATAAAAAGTATAGGCAACTAAAACTTTATATTTAATAAAAGATCTGATCGCCGTAGACATAAAAATGAGGGTCCAAGACATCTTGGGTGGGGCTTTCTACATACATCCAAGACGAACCCAAAGATGAGTATGAAACCCATTTATAAATAAATTGTGTTAAGAATTTAGAAATATGTTCTCACTGACAGAAGCTTCCCCTTTGATAACAAATATAGAAATCCAAGACTTTTTCCATGGGACTGCTTGTCTGCCAGATGCACTGAAATAATCCACTATTACCGACAAACGCCCCAACCACAGAATGCAAGACTTTCATATTTACATACATATATAAAATGAAAAGGTTTGTATAAAAATATCAGTGAATTTTTGCTATCATTCACACCCAAACCGACAATTTGCACACACACTGGCAACATTTGACACTTCTAAGATGTCAAATTGAATTTCGTGGTTTAAGACACAAAATGTGTTTTTGGTTGAAACGAATTATAATTTCAGTGAATATTTTTACCATACATATATACATATGTATATTTAATATTTGTGCCTTCTTTTACAATAAACAAAAAAAAACATTGCGCTATAATAAGGTACATATACATAACATAATTATTTTCGTCAATGTATTATTAAATATCGCAGTCGTTCTCTGGGTCTGCGTAAAATGAAATACAAAAATATGTTAAAAATAGTGAAAATGATTTTCTCGAAAACCGATTAATGTGAGTAATTCTGCTGTTCATGGGCAAAGAATATTGTTCTGGAATCTTTGCAAGAGAACTCCCACCCGTTTTTCTTTTGCTTTAAAATTGCAGTTGTCAAGTACCATACCACACACATATAATCAAATTACAAATTCGTTTCAACAACAGAAAAAAATCGTTTTTGTCTAAAAAAAGAATTCGATTTTTTGGTTGAAAAGAATTCGATATAGGTAATCACTTTCTCTAACTAAACTCGAATTTAAACGGTTTTAACTTTTAACTGTTTGTGTTTGTAGGCTGGACTTGAAACCATCCCAAAACAATGGAATAAAATTCTATAAAAGGTATTTACAAACCTTTTTTCCTACTTTCATTACCAATAAAATAAAAACTTTCTGGGTTTATTAAGGCGGATAGCTTCTTACGGACTTTATTCAAGTTTAAACAATATTGTCTGAGAGAACTTGACTCTTTCTTTAGATAATTTTGAATCAATCTTCATTAAAAAAAAGTACAGGTATAGGCATTATTTTTGTTATTCTAAAGCTTTGTAAAACCCAGTGCCAAAGAATACCCTAGAAGCTAGTAGGTTAGATACAATATTCATAAAATGACATTCTAAGCATTATTAACTTCAGCAGCATGCAAAAATCTTTACGTCAAACGAATTGTGAAATAGATCAAAACGATGATACTGTTAACTAACAAATGGCTTTGTACTTTTTTTGTATTTAAAGTAGGTAAGTTGTTCACAATTTTACATCATATGTCACCCACTGGTATATAAAGCTGAGGTCGTAGATCTCATAGCAAATAAACCTCAATCCTTGAAATTTGAATGAAATAAAAATAACCATAAATTACTTCTATGGTGGGAGATTATAGAGAGATATAATACTAGATACCCCAGTATAGCGGACGTGGTCGGGACGTCAATAGTTCAATACCTTCGATATGATATTTTTAAATTAGCTTCTCCTGAATGATCTTCAAAATGTTCATTGCTTAGAAGAAGACACTTTATAAATGACAAAGTAAGCAAAAGCCAAAGCATATACAATAACGGGTCATTCATTTCGTGGTTTCAAGTGGGTAGCGCTGGCATTTGACATCTGTCAAACTCAGCTGTCATTTGAAGTGTCATAATATTTGTTTAATGTTTGCTATTTACGATAATGGATCGCTTAACAATCGAACAACGCCTTAAAATTATTAAAACTTACTTCAAAAGTGGTGATTCAAACGTAGCCACTTTTCGCGCATTACCCGATGATTATGATCTTCATAATCGACACGCAAGCAATCGGTAAAATTGTGAAGAAAGTGGAAGGGGAAGCGTTACTGATGTCGTAAGGCCTGTGCATCATCGTAATGCACGCTCAGTCGAAAATATTGCTGCTGCAAGTGCAAATGTTGCTGATGATCCGAATCTATCGATTTCCCGGCGTTCGCAGCAATTGAACGATTTTTTTTGACCGGCGATTGAAGATCATGACTTGGACGATATGTGGTTCAAACAAGACGGGCCAACAAGCCACACAACACGACCAATTATGGGTTTATTGCGTGACAAGTTTCCTGGTCGCGTAATTTCACGTTTTGGCAACGTCAATTGGCCACCAAAATCATGCGACTTGACACCGTTAGATTTTTTTCTGTGGGACTACGCAAAAGACCGTGTTTACGCGAATAATCCCCGCACTCTAGACGCATTAAAAACCAACATACTTAAGTTATGGCCGAGAAACCATACGAAATGTGCGAAAAAGTGGTTAAAAATTACCTCAAAAGAATCGCATGCTGCAAATCTTCCCGAGGCGGTCATTTGAATGATATTGTTTTTCACGCTTAATGGCAAAGTGAAAACTTTATAATGAAATAAAAATTTTATCAAAAATGTATCGCTGTGTCTGTTTTATTTAGCTTTACTTTCGAAACCGAAAAATGAATGACCCTTTATAAAGCTGTTTCTATACCTAATCTAATCAATGTATATGGAACATGCTTGTTGGAACGACATCACATTAGAACCTTTTTATTCAGAGCCATGAAATAAAGTCAAATGCAATGACAAAATAATAATAATTCCCAATAGGCAACCTGATTCAGAAAATGTATCTACTATTTTTGTTAGTTTTTGAGTTTAACCACGCTTTTTTGAAATATCAATTCCTGAAATAACTTGATTTGATCTTTTATAATGAACTTCGGCTTTAACAAAAGCTTTAATTTTAAAATGTAACTAGCTTATTTAATTAATAATGCCAATGCCCCTTTCGATAGTCGAGCCTCTATATTGAATGAATGAAATTTTTTGGAATTAAATTCAGTAGATACATTTTATTTACACCAAAAATGAATTTCACAGATTTCATGTCACTACAATGCTTTGTAGTAAACAATGAATGTTGTTTGTTTTTTTCTGTCCAGTACATAAAAAAACAATGCAAATGGCTTTTCGACTCTCAAAAATGCGCCACGTAAAACTGTCCGTGCAAGGAAATTCGTGATTAAGGCCACACACTTGCCACGATTGGCCTTGCGATTTGTTGATTATTATTGTGAATGCGAGTCGAAGGGGAAATTTAATGCGCTAAACTCGAAAGCCAAGTCGGTTGGTATCATCGGAATTCTTGGAATAAGAACTTCCTATCCTTTGAATTTGCCTTCAATAACAAATGGTGACTTGGATGACGTTATTCATCAGTTTCTTTACCGTTAACGAATTCAAAAATTCAACTGGATAGCTTCTAGCTTAGTCATCATTTGTAACACTTTCAATCAACCGATTTGAACGAATACATTTTGGTTGCTAATTGATTTTGAAAAATTAAATTCTAATCATCGACGTTTTTATTCTTCGCAGCTAAAATCGCGCGTTTATTCAACAAATCTGTGTTCAAATAATTTTGACTGATCAGTCTCCGACTAGCTTTCAAGCAGCAAACATCTCGTTTATTCGCTTGTATTTTCTTTCGTTCTCTTGCGTACTCTTACGCTCTCCTCCCTATTCCAATTTACCTTCCATACCGTTCATTCCCCTTGTGTTTCTTATACTCCTTATAGCGCGTGTGTTATACATCGCGAGTGAAGTGATCCAAACCTATAAAACAATGGCCCCAGGGCCAAAATTGAGGCCTGGCAAAATGTTTGACGGCCTCATAGTTGACCCTCCTCCCGAACCCTTACCTAAAAAAAATTAAAATAGGAAATTCCTCTTCCAACGATTTCCCTGCTCTCAAAAAAACCACCATCATACCGAAAAATCCCCGCTTTGTCCTCATTTCTCCAAAGAATCCAGATAAACCTATTTCTTCAGTGAGTGTTTTCTTGCTAAGGAAAGCTATCGATGCTATCAGCACCAAGTATGAAAGTATATCCCAACTAAGAGACGGTAAACTCCTCATCTTAACAAAAGATCAAACAGTCGCCGATAGATTCTTAACTGTTACAAACCTCTCCAACCTTTGCCCTGTCACTGTATCACTTCACGAGCGTCTTAATTCCTCTAAGGGAATTGTTTACGCTCCATGGTTAATTAATGTTGAAGAAACTGAAATTGTCTCGGAGATGAAATCACAAGGAGTGACACAAGTATACAAATTCACTAAACTACACGAAGGCAAGCAACGAGCGACAGGCTTAATGTTGTTCACGTTTGACCTTTTCCAACCACCTGAAACCGTTTTAATAGGCTGGTACAATGCTAAAGTCAGTGAATACGTCCCCAATCCCATGAGGTGCAAAACATGCCAGCTTCTTGGACACACAACAAAAAGATGTACAGCTAACCCAACTTGTGATACATGTAGCCTTCCTCCTCATGTACCAAGTCCATGTACTCGCACAATGTGTGCCAACTGTAGTGAACCTCATCGATCCTCAGAAAAAACTTGTCCTAAATACCTCCAAATGAAAGAAATCTTAACTATTCAAACTAGAAACAAATGTACAATATCGGAAGCTAAACGCTTGTACAAGGAAAGTAATCCAATTTTACCACAAATCTCCACCGGCTCTTTCGCTAAAATCACTAAACAAACACAACTCCCAAATTATTCATCAGCAAACATTCCAAGCACTACCAATCAAAATCCTATCCTTAATATTCAGAAAATAACTTCACTCCCAACTGAACATAACACAAATCCAGAATCAAATAGCACCCAAGATCAAAATGAAAATAAAACCGAACAAACTAATCAAAAAGACAATCATATTAAAAAAGTTAACCCCTCACTTCACTCAACTTCATCCTCCCCACTACCCCCCATTCCTTCTCGCAAAATAAGTTTATCAAATATTAATAATCAAACTGTTCAAATTATACCACCATCAAACATCTCTTTACCCGTTAACCCTAACGAAATTACCAATAATAACTCAATCTCTTCGATCTTTCAACAACAAAACAACTCTTCTCAAATAATCTCTGAAAAACTAAACAACTCTTCTGCCGATATGAATGTTGATGACGATATTTAAATAAACTCTCTTTTCTTCGCCCAATGTCTCCATCAGTGGAGGGGTTCGTTTCGCTGTCTTTTTGTTTCCCGCGTAGATTTTGGTGCTTGGGGGGTGAGCGGTGCAATCAACTTATTTGGTTGCATCGATTGTCTCTTGGGCTCCATCTGTCTCATGCGGGGGCAGCGGACGGCGGGATGTAGCTTCTCTGCTGATGGAGACGAACGGTGACAAATGTTTTTTACTGCAGCCCAAATCTTTACTCAATATTTAAGTATATTGCTTTTAAGTTTTTTTTATTATATGGTTATGTTCAAGGTTTTGCAATGGAATTTGAACGGATATTTTAATAACTACCACGAACTGCAGTTAATTATAAATGATCTTAAACCTTCAATCATGTCATTACAAGAAACTCATTTACACAACAACGCCAATTTCTACTCACCAAAACAATATTCTTCATTTTTTCACAATTTACCTATAAATCTGACAGCCAAACAGGGTACTGGTATTTTAGTCCATAAGTCAATTCCCCACAAACACCTTCAAATTAATTCTACGATTTCTACTGTTGCAGTTGAAATCGATCTAACAAGTAAAATTACTATTTTATCTGTATATATTCCACCTGATCAATGTTTTTCCGCAACAGACTTAGAAAACATACTTAATGACATTCATACTCCCGTGTTGTTAACTGGCGACTTAAACTCTTGGAGTCCTTTATGGGGATCACCAATAACTAATACAAGGGGTAAAATCGTTGAACAATTCGTATATTCTTCAAATCTTGCTATATTGAACGACGGTTCCCCCACTCACTATTCAACACACGGTACTTTTACACATGTCGACCTTTCTTTAATTTCTCCCCAGCTCTATCCAATTTCAACATGGCAAGTACTTCCGGATTTACATGGTAGTGATCACTTTCCAATTCTTACGACTATAAACCTCGGACCTAGGTCTAACATACAAAAATACATGCCAAAGTATCAGATTGACAGAGCGGACTGGGATATCTTTCAAACTAAAATCAACGATCGCTTAGCTTCTTCCGTACCATCTCTCAATATAAACCATGAAGCAGCTATCATCAATAAATGTATCAGAAGCGCTGCTAATTCAGCCATTCCTCAAACCCACCCCGTCTCAAAAAAGAATCTACCTTGGTTTAATAACGAAATAAAAAATCTCCGGCAGATCAAGCAAAAAGCTTGGCAAACTTTTAAAAAATTCCCAACCCAAGACAACCTTATAGCAAAGATAATATAATACAAAGATGTCGCATTCCATACAAACAATGTGAACCCAAAAATTAACGGCTGGGACCTCTCGAGAGGTCCCCAACATATTGCTAGATGTTGCATTGGCAAAAATAAAGAGCGGAAACGAAGAATCGCTCTGGATACAATTTAAAATTTGAATTCTCTTCAAAATGTATATCTCAAAGGCAAAAGTATTTGTTTTTTGTCTTTAGCAGGAACGGTATGAATGACGTATAGATTCAATTCTTTATAAGGCTAGCCTTGTTGTAGCGGTGGCGAGTTGAGAATACTTGCGTGTTTTTTTTTTTTTTGTTTTTTTTGCTTATCCTTTATTTATGTGATAATGGTGTGTATCTGTATAGTAGATAGACATGCAGTATATTTTTTTTCGTTCGTCGAGATCTTCGATCGAAGGGTAGTAAGTATTTTCTTTTGGTGCTGTTTTTTTTTTTGTGAGGTAGGTTAGGTAGGTATACATTATTATGTATGTAGGTTCGTACATAGTTGGTTATTTTGTATTATTTTGTATTCCTAAAGAAAATTATTTTGCATTAATGTATTTACGAGATAATTTAAAAGGTAGTTATGTAGGTGTGAAATGTTTGTACTTCGATTTAAGGAATATGTTATGACAAGGTCATTTTGCAAGGGTTTTTTTGTATTCTATTTTTATTTTTTATTTTTCATTACTGTGATTAGGATTCGACTTTTTTTTAGTGTTTTTTCAACAGCTGTATCTTTGTGAAAAATAGTCGTACTGAGATGAAACAGATAGCAATCTTATTATTTGTATTCCTAGTTTTAAATAAAAAAAATTGAAGAGCTAGGTTTTCACCAAAACAAATTTTTAGTTCATTAAGTTAGTAATTTTACAACTTTTTTATCCTACGATTTTTATGTTTAAAGATTTTCTGAATGAAAAAATTGTGTTTTGTGTTTGATTACCAATATCTGGACAAATAATGATGACACGTAAAATGTAAGGCCAGTTTGAAAAGCCAGAGCTTAATTTATACATGATTTTGTTAAAACTTTATGAAGAACATTTGTTTACCATTTGTGCGAATTAGAAAAAAGGACAAAAATAGGTACCTATATGTAGTGTTTTCATAAATCTACTCCAGATTTACCAATATCGATTACAATTCTAAACCTGTAACTCGTGTAGAACCGTTTTTATGAATGTTCAAAATCTAAAAAAGGCTTCATTTTAAAAATTATATCAGAAATTAAAAAACTTTGTTTGGTACGAAATATAGGTCGTTTTGGAGGCTTGCAATTAAAAAATATCTAACTTTATATTGTAATTTTCGAGTAAAAATGTGTACAAATGTAACATTTTCAGCCCATGGCCGTGACCATATTACATAATGTGACTACATTTAAATAAAATTATAAATTCACCAATTCATCAATTATTAACATTAATAGCTAAGACTTTGCAGGTATTTTCTACCGATATTTCTGTATAAAAAAATATACGATTATTTTTTCTAAAATCTTTTACATAGAGTGTTAAAAACCTATAATTAATGCCAAATTTCAAATAAATCGACAGTAGCTTTTAAAATATTTTTAAAATATTGAACATCCAAATACCTATTTATAATAAAGCAAAGTCGATGTTTTTTTTTATTTTGTATTTTTTTTATTGATTTTAAAATTTAATCCTGATGGTGAGGAAATATCCCCAGAGAAGATACTTTTCTAATGAATGCATGAAGATGGTGTACCTAATTATTGGTTTTAAGCAAGTTTTCGCAGTAAGATTCATTAAAATGTGCCACAACATATAGGTATTCAAATTTCGACAAAATTCGCCGCCATAGATCAAAATTTAACCACATCAATTTATGCAGAATATTTATTTTTCAAAAACTTTAATTAAACCAACTTAAATTAATAAATATGTACCAACATTTTCTAAAATAAATAGGTATTTGGATGTTCAATATTTTAAAAATATTTTAAAAGCTACTGTCGATTTATTTGAAATTTGGCATTAATTATAGGTTTTTAACACTCTATGTAAAAGATTTTAGAAAAAATAATCGTATATTTTTTTATACAGAAATATCGGTAGAAAATACCTGCAAAGTCTTAGCTATTAATGTTAATAATTGATGAATTGGTGAATTTATAATTTTATTTAAATGTAGTCACATTATGTAATATGGTCACGGCCATGGGCTGAAAATGTTACATTTGTACACATTTTTACTCGAAAATTACAATATAAAGTTAGATATTTTTTAATTGCAAGCCTCCAAAACGACCTATATTTCGTACCAAACAAAGTTTTTTAATTTCTGATATAATTTTTAAAATGAAGCCTTTTTTAGATTTTGAACATTCATAAAAACGGTTCTACACGAGTTACAGGTTTAGAATTGTAATCGATATTGGTAAATCTGGAGTAGATTTATGAAAACACTACATATAGGTACCTATTTTTGTCCTTTTTTCTAATTCGCACAAATGGTAAACAAATGTTCTTCATAAAGTTTTAACAAAATCATGTATAAATTAAGCTCTGGCTTTTCAAACTGGCCTTACATTTTACGTGTCATCATTATTTGTCCAGATATTGGTAATCAAACACAAAACACAATTTTTTCATTCAGAAAATCTTTAAACATAAAAATCGTAGGATAAAAAAGTTGTAAAATTACTAACTTAATGAACTAAAAATTTGTTTTGGTGAAAACCTAGCTCTTCAATTTTTTTTATTTAAAACTAGGAATACAAATAATAAGATTGCTATCTGTTTCATCTCAGTACGACTATTTTTCACAAAGATACAGCTGTTGAAAAAACACTAAAAAAAAGTCGAATCCTAATCACAGTAATGAAAAATAAAAAATAAAAATAGAATACAAAAAAACCCTTGCAAAATGACCTTGTCATAACATATTCCTTAAATCGAAGTACAAACATTTCACACCTACATAACTACCTTTTAAATTATCTCGTAAATACATTAATGCAAAATAATTTTCTTTAGGAATACAAAATAATACAAAATAACCAACTATGTACGAACCTACATACATAATAATGTATACCTACCTAACCTACCTCACAAAAAAAAAACAGCACCAAAAGAAAATACTTACTACCCTTCGATCGAAGATCTCGACGAACGAAAAAAAATATACTGCATGTCTATCTACTATACAGATACACACCATTATCACATAAATAAAGGATAAGCAAAAAAAACAAAAAAAAAAAAAACACGCAAGTATTCTCAACTCGCCACCGCTACAACAAGGCTAGCCTTATAAAGAATTCAATCTATACGTCATTCATACCGTTCCTGCTAAAGACAAAAAACAAATACTTTTGCCTTTGAGATATACATTTTGAAGAGAATTCAAATTTTAAATTGTATCCAGAGCGATTCTTCGTTTCCGCTCTTTATTTTTGCCAATGCAACATCTAGCAATATGTTGGGGACCTCTCGAGAGGTCCCAGCCGTTAATTTTTGGGTTCACATTGTTTGTATGGAATGCGACATCTTTGTATTATATTATCTTTGCTTATAGCATATCGTAAATCCAATGCAGCTTTTCGCAGATCAGCAAAAATATCTAAAAAAGAATGTTATGAAAGATTTACATCCAGCATCAACCCTCAAACAACATCAAAACAGCTTTGGTCCGGCATACGAACTTTAACCGGCAACTTTATAAGTCACTCTGTGAACTCTATTAAAACTGAAACCACAACCAAAGATAATATAATACAAAGATGTCGCATTCCATACAAACAATGTGAACCCAAAAATTAACGGCTGGGACCTCTCGAGAGGTCCCCAACATATTGCTAGATGTTGCATTGGCAAAAATAAAGAGCGGAAACGAAGAATCGCTCTGGATACAATTTAAAATTTGAATTCTCTTCAAAATGTATATCTCAAAGGCAAAAGTATTTGTTTTTTGTCTTTAGCAGGAACGGTATGAATGACGTATAGATTCAATTCTTTATAAGGCTAGCCTTGTTGTAGCGGTGGCGAGTTGAGAATACTTGCGTGTTTTTTTTTTTTTTGTTTTTTTTGCTTATCCTTTATTTATGTGATAATGGTGTGTATCTGTATAGTAGATAGACATGCAGTATATTTTTTTTCGTTCGTCGAGATCTTCGATCGAAGGGTAGTAAGTATTTTCTTTTGGTGCTGTTTTTTTTTTTGTGAGGTAGGTTAGGTAGGTATACATTATTATGTATGTAGGTTCGTACATAGTTGGTTATTTTGTATTATTTTGTATTCCTAAAGAAAATTATTTTGCATTAATGTATTTACGAGATAATTTAAAAGGTAGTTATGTAGGTGTGAAATGTTTGTACTTCGATTTAAGGAATATGTTATGACAAGGTCATTTTGCAAGGGTTTTTTTGTATTCTATTTTTATTTTTTATTTTTCATTACTGTGATTAGGATTCGACTTTTTTTTAGTGTTTTTTCAACAGCTGTATCTTTGTGAAAAATAGTCGTACTGAGATGAAACAGATAGCAATCTTATTATTTGTATTCCTAGTTTTAAATAAAAAAAATTGAAGAGCTAGGTTTTCACCAAAACAAATTTTTAGTTCATTAAGTTAGTAATTTTACAACTTTTTTATCCTACGATTTTTATGTTTAAAGATTTTCTGAATGAAAAAATTGTGTTTTGTGTTTGATTACCAATATCTGGACAAATAATGATGACACGTAAAATGTAAGGCCAGTTTGAAAAGCCAGAGCTTAATTTATACATGATTTTGTTAAAACTTTATGAAGAACATTTGTTTACCATTTGTGCGAATTAGAAAAAAGGACAAAAATAGGTACCTATATGTAGTGTTTTCATAAATCTACTCCAGATTTACCAATATCGATTACAATTCTAAACCTGTAACTCGTGTAGAACCGTTTTTATGAATGTTCAAAATCTAAAAAAGGCTTCATTTTAAAAATTATATCAGAAATTAAAAAACTTTGTTTGGTACGAAATATAGGTCGTTTTGGAGGCTTGCAATTAAAAAATATCTAACTTTATATTGTAATTTTCGAGTAAAAATGTGTACAAATGTAACATTTTCAGCCCATGGCCGTGACCATATTACATAATGTGACTACATTTAAATAAAATTATAAATTCACCAATTCATCAATTATTAACATTAATAGCTAAGACTTTGCAGGTATTTTCTACCGATATTTCTGTATAAAAAAATATACGATTATTTTTTCTAAAATCTTTTACATAGAGTGTTAAAAACCTATAATTAATGCCAAATTTCAAATAAATCGACAGTAGCTTTTAAAATATTTTTAAAATATTGAACATCCAAATACCTATTTATAATAAAGCAAAGTCGATGTTTTTTTTTATTTTGTATTTTTTTTATTGATTTTAAAATTTAATCCTGATGGTGAGGAAATATCCCCAGAGAAGATACTTTTCTAATGAATGCATGAAGATGGTGTACCTAATTATTGGTTTTAAGCAAGTTTTCGCAGTAAGATTCATTAAAATGTGCCACAACATATAGGTATTCAAATTTCGACAAAATTCGCCGCCATAGATCAAAATTTAACCACATCAATTTATGCAGAATATTTATTTTTCAAAAACTTTAATTAAACCAACTTAAATTAATAAATATGTACCAACATTTTCTAAAATAAATAGGTATTTGGATGTTCAATATTTTAAAAATATTTTAAAAGCTACTGTCGATTTATTTGAAATTTGGCATTAATTATAGGTTTTTAACACTCTATGTAAAAGATTTTAGAAAAAATAATCGTATATTTTTTTATACAGAAATATCGGTAGAAAATACCTGCAAAGTCTTAGCTATTAATGTTAATAATTGATGAATTGGTGAATTTATAATTTTATTTAAATGTAGTCACATTATGTAATATGGTCACGGCCATGGGCTGAAAATGTTACATTTGTACACATTTTTACTCGAAAATTACAATATAAAGTTAGATATTTTTTAATTGCAAGCCTCCAAAACGACCTATATTTCGTACCAAACAAAGTTTTTTAATTTCTGATATAATTTTTAAAATGAAGCCTTTTTTAGATTTTGAACATTCATAAAAACGGTTCTACACGAGTTACAGGTTTAGAATTGTAATCGATATTGGTAAATCTGGAGTAGATTTATGAAAACACTACATATAGGTACCTATTTTTGTCCTTTTTTCTAATTCGCACAAATGGTAAACAAATGTTCTTCATAAAGTTTTAACAAAATCATGTATAAATTAAGCTCTGGCTTTTCAAACTGGCCTTACATTTTACGTGTCATCATTATTTGTCCAGATATTGGTAATCAAACACAAAACACAATTTTTTCATTCAGAAAATCTTTAAACATAAAAATCGTAGGATAAAAAAGTTGTAAAATTACTAACTTAATGAACTAAAAATTTGTTTTGGTGAAAACCTAGCTCTTCAATTTTTTTTATTTAAAACTAGGAATACAAATAATAAGATTGCTATCTGTTTCATCTCAGTACGACTATTTTTCACAAAGATACAGCTGTTGAAAAAACACTAAAAAAAAGTCGAATCCTAATCACAGTAATGAAAAATAAAAAATAAAAATAGAATACAAAAAAACCCTTGCAAAATGACCTTGTCATAACATATTCCTTAAATCGAAGTACAAACATTTCACACCTACATAACTACCTTTTAAATTATCTCGTAAATACATTAATGCAAAATAATTTTCTTTAGGAATACAAAATAATACAAAATAACCAACTATGTACGAACCTACATACATAATAATGTATACCTACCTAACCTACCTCACAAAAAAAAAACAGCACCAAAAGAAAATACTTACTACCCTTCGATCGAAGATCTCGACGAACGAAAAAAAATATACTGCATGTCTATCTACTATACAGATACACACCATTATCACATAAATAAAGGATAAGCAAAAAAAACAAAAAAAAAAAAAACACGCAAGTATTCTCAACTCGCCACCGCTACAACAAGGCTAGCCTTATAAAGAATTCAATCTATACGTCATTCATACCGTTCCTGCTAAAGACAAAAAACAAATACTTTTGCCTTTGAGATATACATTTTGAAGAGAATTCAAATTTTAAATTGTATCCAGAGCGATTCTTCGTTTCCGCTCTTTATTTTTGCCAATGCAACATCTAGCAATATGTTGGGGACCTCTCGAGAGGTCCCAGCCGTTAATTTTTGGGTTCACATTGTTTGTATGGAATGCGACATCTTTGTATTATATTATCTTTGCCACAACACTCACTACGCCACTTGATATAGCCAATGAATTTGCAAAAACATGGGCTTCTTATGCCGAAGATTCAAATTTTTCTGCAGACTTTATAAATGCCAAATACTCATCTCTCTCAATCACTCTACCAACTTACAGATTATCTGCCTCGGCTCGATCCATAGAACTCCCAATAAATATTCTTGAGCTTGAAAGTGCTCTTGCCACAGCAAAAGGCAAAACGCCTGGATTTGATAGAATATCATACCCTATGCTAATAAACTCACCTAAATCATTAAAATTACGTTTAATTTCACTTTTTAACCAAATCTTTGATAAAGGAATTATTCCACAAACATGGAAGACTGCAAGCATTATCCCTATTCAAAAACCTGGCAAAGCCATTAATGAAGTGAGTAGTTACCGCCCGATATCTTTATTACCCTGCATTGGTAAAGTACTCGAAAAAATTGTTTCAAGACGACTCCTCTGGTACCTTGAAAAAAATAATCTCACAGACATTAACCAAGTTGCATTCAAACACGGTCGTTCAACAATAGATGCTCTGTTACATGTTGACGATTTCATTGCCTCTTCCCTCTCTTCTAAGAACCATGTATCAATACTATCAATTGACTTTGAGAAAGCATTTGATAGGATTGGAATACATATCGTTATAAAAAAACTTATCGACTGGAAAATCGGTCCAAAGATGCTTAAGTATGTAACCGCCTTCTTAACAAATAGAAAGTTTCGTATTAAATTAAACAATGTCTATTCATCTGTAAATAACAACAAGAATGGTATCCCACAAGGATCTCCACTCTCGGTCACTATATTCATAATTGCTTTTAATGAATTAAGTGAAATCTTATCAAAATTTAGTACCCTTCGTCATTCTCTGTACGCCGATGACTTGGTTATCATGACCAAATCCAAAGAAATTTCACAAGTAACTAACATTTTCTTAAATGTCCTTACAGATATTGACGAATGGTCTAAACTTTCCGGATCCTCAATCTCTTTTGATAAAACTAAAATTCTACACATTTGTAAAAAAACAAGTTGTTCTAAAAAAATACCACTTAACTTTAATAACATATGTATAAATAATGTTGATTCTCTAAATATTTTAGGTATATTTTTTGATAATAAATTTAGTTTTAAGAACCACTGTTTATTGATTAAAAAAAGTCTAGTTACCAGATTGAATATTGTTAAGTATTTATCTTCAAACAGAAGTTTTTCTCACATGAATGCAGTCATCAGAGTCATCAAATCAATAATCTTAGCTAAGATCGACTATGGTCTAGTTGTCTACGGAAAATGTGCTAATAGTTCACTTCAAACAATAAAACCTCAATACCACTCAGCTGTCAGATGTTGCCTCAAAGCATTTAGGACCACCCCAACAAAAAACATTCTCGTAGAAGCTGGCCTACCGTCTATCGAAGAAAGATTTGACCACTTAACCTCTCTTCTAATCCCGAAGCTAATGTTTTCTCCTAAATCTCCCGTTACTGATGATGCCAAACGAACTTTATGGGAGGATGAGTTGTAGCTTTTTGACTACGGATTTCAAGCGGTATGTCCATAGAACGTGCAATATTTAATGCGTTGTAGATTGTTGATGGTATTTTTGGTATTTTTTTCCGTTACTCTCCGAATCAACATTAAACATGGACCTCAACAGGTGGCCTAAAGGTTCTACAAATAACCAAGCTTTCCAAGCGTTATATAAAGATATAGTACAAAAATATAAAACTGAAAATTGGAGCCTCGTATTTACAGATGGGTCTAAATTTGATGACTCTACTACATTCGCAATAGTCGATGAACACAAAAATCTAATCCAGAAAGGATTTCTGCCACAATTTTGCTCAGTGTTTTCGGCCGAAGCTCTTGCCATATACCAAGCTACAAAAATAAAATGTTTTAAAAAAATGATCATCTGTACTGACAGTCTATCCACTATTTCCGCTATCAAAAATATAAACAACAAAGCTCCAATAGTAGACCTTATCCGAGATTCCTTGATAAAAAATTCATCTAAATTAAAAATAATGTGGGTACCTGGCCACGTAGGAATCACTGGAAACGAAGCAGCTGATGAGGCTGCTAAAACAGCAGCTAATGAACCACTGCTTTCATTTTACGTTCACAGTAACAAAGATTTAAAATCATTAATACATACAATCTCATACAATAAAAAAATAGACCAATGGAGAGATTATATTCATCACTACTCTAGTATAAACCCATTTGCAGAATCAGTACTCTACCCGTTAAATTGTCCAAAAGCTATGATAAGATGTTTTCTGCGCCTTCGCATGGGCCACACAAACCTAACACACAGTCATCTCTTCACGAAATCCTTACCCCCAGCTTGCCATCTCTGCGATTCAAACTCCACACTCACTATTAACCACCTCCTGTTATGTCAGAAGATAAACGAGACAGCAAACTTACTAAAAAAATGCTCACTGGCTGATTTGCTTACAAACCTAACCGAAATAAATATAAAAACCGTTTTCAAGATACTAAAATCATTAAAAATTGAACACTTAATTTAAGTTATCCAAATAATATTAATTTATGTACTGTTTATATTTTACAATTATTTTTTTACTTTTAAGTTTTTTATGTATCTAGCTGATAGTCTCTGGTAGCTAGGCTGTATACTATACTATTGTCATTTGTAATTAATTTACTTGATAATAAAATTATAATAATAATAATAATAATAAATTTTGACTGATGTTTGGGAATACCACCAACTTAAATATTTTCCGACTTCTCTGCTCTAAATTTCCAATTTTTGGCTCCGTTGTGCCCTTACCTTATTTAATACTAATCCAAAAAAAAAAAAAAAACTTATTCAAATCGTTTGATGTTCAGCCGAGTTATGTTGACACTAACAAAAAAATCAATTAATTTTTTTATATATAGAAGAAGATGCTTTTCGCTATATTTTTTTTAAATCATCCGTTTTGTATAACAGGAAGAAATAGACCCCCCTCTCAAACGAGTACAACTTTTTGCTAGGAACATAACCTGGAATCATTTCCCAAATTTATAGTCTAAACTAAGAGACACCCTGCAGACATTATATTTATTAAAAAAAACTCCAAGCATCTTTTATAATTTAATTTAAAATTAAAATTAAGCACATACGTATGTATATGAGAAAAATAAATAAAATAAAATAGTAAAAATATTTTTTATTCGTACATACATACATATACTATACTTACATAAAGTTACGTTTAAACTGCACGACTTGTTCATACGAACTTGCACTTATGTACGATCATAATATTTTAAAAACTATTCATCTATGATAAAAGAAATAAATTAGTGATGGGAGTCTATATTTTATATACCTGCCAAAAACGTTGTCTAGTTCAAGGTAGTATTATGTGAGTATATAAAATATGAACAATATAGCACCATTTCCCACACATGTATGTAGGTTACATATTACATTCATTCAAAACTATCCATATTCGCAATCCTAAATAATATTTCATTACATTCAACTTGATTTCCCATGAAAGCGAGCCACCACTGAGAACAGTTAGTTTTTTTAAAAACCTTTCGGATGTAAGCAATTACATATCTAATTTGTACATAATGCTCCATGCATAATACTTACATTTAGACTAAAAAATTTTAAAAAATCGTTGTAGCGGTTTAAAAAAAAAAACAATTTTGTTTATATGTATTTATAAAATTTAAAAAACATTTTTAAGAAAAAAAAATGGTTCACTATTGTCTTCGGATTTATTAATGCAGAGATAAAAAATTAGTTTCGAAAAAAATTTACCCGAAATTTCGAATTTTAAAAAAAAAAATTATTTTGAAAATGTTGGTATTCAACTTATTAGAACTTATTGAAAATTTTGGTATTTAACTTATTAGAAACTCTTGTGTAAAATATTTCAATCAAATCGGTTCAATAACACATACTTAAAAAAATTAACTTTTTAAAATGTTCATTGTATTTCAGTATTTTAGTAAGAGTAGTCGCACATTTTACAGTTTGGTACAGTGTCGACATCAGTTATGACGAAATTATCGTAATGTCTACATCACAGAGAAGTTGTTTAAATAATCCGAAGTGTTTTTGTTACATTTGTGGTGAAGATGTGTTTAAAATTTTAGTATTTGTAAAAACAGTCCAAAACAGTTTGTCAAAACTATGTTGTTAGTTTGCGACGATGTTGAAGAGGAATAAGACGTTCTTTGAAGCTCAAAACCCCGATGATTTGGCGAGAACCAAAAAATCACAATGATGATTGTTATTTTTGTCTTGTTAATTTAAATGGTTTTAACTCAAATAACCGCAATAAACGGATTTATCCGAATGTACCATCTGCCAAACGACCAACTTTCATAACAAGCCCAGCTCAAGAGCTTGTACAACCAGTATTTCCATCGACATCGTTCTTTGCCACATCAACACTAAAGCACTTACCACACCTCGACTTAGTCCAACATATGTTTTCAAGCCTGAAATATGAGCATCTAGCTCCACTATTTTAATTCTCATCAATACCATTTTCCTGAAAATCTGGGTAGTAGAAGTTTAAAAACAGATCAACAAAGCTACTTCCTCACAGACACAAAAATGGCGTGAGGTAAGAGTAGACCGGATATTGAGCCACTGTTTGTTGCCGAGCTGGACGCCATTATTTGTTGTCGATCCGAATGCCATTGTTTGTTGCCCAAACAAACGCCATTTTCTAAGAAGTCATAAACTTTGGGCCCTGCATGTACTGATATTTGTAAAGTATTAATTTATTTTAACAGTATAGTTACTGATATTATGATTAAGAAATTAATGGTTGTATTAATCAATATTATATTATTTATTGGTGTGAACAAACCATCTTTACAATAAATCTTTGTTTTCATTATTTCTATTTATTATTAAACGGTTTGATTTTCATTTTGGTTCCTTATATTTAAATGAAAATAACATAAAGAGCAGGCGTTAATGTGTATAAAAATCAATTTTTACATTTTCCGCAACGGTTTTTAAACACTTGTATGGTAGGTACCGTTTTTTTGGTTATAAGAATAATATTTGTTTAAAATCGACTACATAATGTTAAAAAAACTGCTAGGTGCCAAATTTAATAAAAATCGACCGAGTCGTTTTCGAAATATTCTCTTTAAAAAAAAAAAAAAATTTTAAAGCTTAAATTTTTTTTTAAATAATATCCATAAAATAATAATATGGTATAATGAAAATAAGTTGAAATAGTTTTGGGAAATTTGATAATAAAAAAAAAATGGTTCTATGGAAAGTACCATTTTTTTTTTTGAAAATGCTAGTCTTTTTAAGGACCCCCAAACCAACGCGAAACTGTCGCGATGACGACGAAAACAAAAATAACAACAAAATTATAAAAAAATATTCTTGAAAGTTGAGGGCACGTTGTTGAGAAAAATAAAATATTGTCAAAAAAAAAAGGGTGGCAGGAACCGTTAATTTTGATCTTAAAAAAACGTTCTTGGGAATGCCCAAAAAACGGACAGACAGACAGACAAAGTGTTGTTTCGTACGTACTTTCGTATGTACTCTACGAATTCAATTATAATTTGATAATTTTATAAGTCTTCATTTGAGTGTCAATAATGAAATTCTCGCAAAATAACCTTCGAAATTCCTTACAATTGTCTCTCATAATATCGATCATATCCATATTTCTATTATCTTGCTGTATATACTACATTGGATTACGCTACGAAATAAAGAAACTCAAGGCATTTCTAACGACGCTAGTTCTGGTATTCATCTACCAAATTTTCGTTGGTGATATTATTTTGTTCTTTTTCAAGGCAACATCCAATGCCATTCAACTTCGTTTGCCCTTCACTGCAGATAAAAATCCTATTTCCATTGGATTTCATGACAGAACAGAATATCTTAAACGAAAAATCAACGCACTCAAATATCAACTTGAACTGGGATCAACGTTTTTCAAATGCAACCAAGATTTAACTTTAAAATACCAGCACATTTTAAGTGATTTACTTTTGTATGGAAGTTATTTAATAGTTTTACATATTCTCGTTATTGGGACAAGGTATCCCTTAATTTATTACAACACCCGAACCATAAAGGATGTATTGAGGAATCCGAAATTCAGTAATTTAGCCACAAGTACTATTTTGACTTCGGATGATCTGTATAATTTCATAAATGAAAGTATAGTTCATGGATTCATTGATGGAAGGTCCTACAATGGAAATAGCTTTGCTGAAAGTGGCTGGACAAGTCTTCAAATAGCAAAAGTCCTAGGCGTGGTAAGACTAAGGCAAATGCGATACAAGTACCTTAAGGAAAAGTCAAACTTTGATAATATAATTCATGAACCTGGTTGGTTGAGAACTTCATCACTGCCATTTAAAGATAAATTTTGGCGAGTTTTCAAACCTTGGATGTACCAAGAGAAAAAAGAAACTGGAGCAGTTGATAAAAGCGGAAGATTGCATAATATGCCTGGTGGAGGTTATGTAACACTTTTGGGAAGAAATCCAGGTAATTGTCAAAGAGTTTTGACATTTCTTCACTCAAACAAATGGATTGACAGGCATACGGCAGTTGTAGTCATCGAGTTTACTCTGTACAATGTTGATGCGGATGTTTTTACTTTAGTTTCCATAATTGCCGAACAAACTGGTTTCGATTCATTTGTGGTGCAAGATCGGATTGAATCGTTAAAATTACTATTTAATATTGATAATCTACCGTCATATGTTCTATTGACTTTTCTAGTGTATTTTTTTATTTTGACATATGTCTTGGCCGATGTGATTTTGAAATTGTGGTATTCAGCCTCAATTAAAGACTTCCTCTCTGTGATCTGGAATTACGTTGATATAACAATCGTAGGCCTCAATGTTTGTATTGTAATTGCAGTATGGATTCGTGAAGTGCATGTTAAACATCTTCTGCATCAACTAAAAACAAGCCGAAAAAACGAATTCGTTCCATTTAGCAAAGCTGCAAATATTGATGAAACATGTACAGTTATAGTAGCGTTTCTTGTCGCTTTGACAACATTTCGATTGTGGAAAATCCTTCAGTTCGCAAAAGTTTTTCGAGTATTGACAGGAACTTTAAATTACGCAAAGGAGGAATTAGCATCAACGACATTTTTTGTTTTAATTTTTTTAACTGGCATTGGACTTGGATTATACATAATAAATGGAACTAAATCACAAAGTTTTGTCGAATTTATAAAGAGCATTACAACATTGATGTCATTGTCATTTGGATTTGGCACAACAGCCAATCCATCAGAAATGAATTATGGTGGCAGTTTTGTAGGATTTATTTTATATGCAATGCTGGTTATGATTGTTACGATATTTCTTCTAAATATGTTCATTACAGTTGTTTGCTTACATTTTTCCAAAGAAAATGAAAAGGATTTTGAAAAATCCGAAAACATGGGAAATTATACTTTTTGGCATTTTCTTATAATGGAGGTTAAAGAATATTTTCAAATAAATATAATTAAGAAAGAAAATAAAGGCGGAAGAGAAAAAGCAAGTGAATTAAAATTAAATGCAAAAGAACGTATAAAACGAATGGAATTAATTTCACAAATTTTAGATACTCAAATTAAACTTCTTGAGGAGAATGTTAATATTAAGCAGAACAATGTCCTGAGAAAAATTGAAATTATTGTAGAAAAAACATGAGAAAAGAAGTGAGTGCTATAAAATAAATGTACATAAAAATGTACCTATGTAAGATAACATATAATAAAATTATTTAATATTGATTCAGTAATAAATATTGAAAAGCTAAATTTGGCGAATATGAATATTTGTCATTACCGTTAGTAACTTATCTAAATAATAATCACCTGGAATATCAAGAATTTTACAAAATTCTCTCTTTAAAGAATGTTCGCCTCTTCTCTTCTGTTTTGATAACGTTAATCATATATTATCTATAAATTTCGGCAATTTCAAATAATTCAATAAATGAATAATTTGACATAAAGAATGCCTAACTTTTAACCCACTGCATGAGTGAAAGAGAAAAATATGTATTACTTCTGTAATTTAAAATTCTCTTTTTTTTCGCTGCACCTTGAGTAAGTGGGGGAGAAACATATTTGTTACTTCTGCTGTTTCTAATATTTTTTCTCATTTTTCTCAAAGCCGAATGCATTTATTAGGAAGGTATCACTAGATTGCATGTATGAAAGAAACATATTTATTAATTCTTTTTTTTTTAAATCCTCTTTTTTCGCTTGCACATTGATTGAGTGGGGAAGAAACATTTATTTCGCTGCACCTTGAATGCCTTTCCACATGATTAGAAGCCAGTTCCTGAAAGTTGCTTTTACAATGACTATCAACAAGTCTCAAGGACAAGGACTGAATTATACCTACCAAATGCAGTTTTTACTCATGGACAACTGTATGTAGCCTTTTCAAGAGTCAAAAAATCAAACAACATATTTGTGTCTATTAAAGAAAAAGATAAACAAAAAATTCAAAATATTATTTTTTTCAAGAGCTTTCCATATGCTTTCATGTTCAACTGTATCGAATGCTTTACTAAAATCTATGAATAGAAAGTGGAGTAGGTTTTTAAATATTCGTAAAATTTTTGGATTAATTGATTATCTGTTGCTTGTTCTCTTGATTGTTTATCATTTATCCTGAGCTCCTTTTTTATGTATAAGCAATATTGTGCTCTTTTCTATTGTTTAGGTATATTTTGGGCGTGTTTTTTTTAGTAAGCTCGGAGGGAATTTGACAAAAAAAAAGACCGACGCACGTCGATCGGTGTTAAACAATCACCATGTTAAATACAACAACACCTAATCCCCTACGGGCTAAGCTAAACTCAGAGAATTCTCCGCGCTTAACTCAAGCACACAGAACAACTGTGTTACCGGCGTGAATTATATACTTGTTATCGATAGTTTATATGAAAACTACCTGCGGTCGTTTTTATCGTGCAATTCCCCCCGGGCTTGCAAAAAAGCACGCCTTTTGTGTCTTTAATATTGATTTTAAAAGATTGGTTATAATTGAAGATAAGATTTTTATGGTAATTTCAGCATTTCAGATTCTATTCCATCGTTGCCCGTTTTTAATTTTTTGAGGCTTTCAATGGATATTGCGATGTCCTGTGGTACTAAAATCGGTGTTTTAAATGTTGTATGATCATAATCGTTTAAATGTTCGTGGTTATTCTGAGTATTATTTCTGTTGGTCTGAATAATTATTCAAAAAAAATTTGTGGCGCTTTCGTTTAAATCTTTTTTTTTCGCACCTCTTTTTTTTGGTTTTTAAGCGATATAATCCAGTCTTTCTATGTCAAAAAATGGATTCTACGTTTTTGTTTCTAAATATTTATGCATTTTAAAAAATTTGTAATTTTCCAAATGCAACACCTAGTACTTTAATCCAACACCATCCTTAAATACCAATAGTAGGGTCGTACGATGCAATAGTACATTTTATTTAGAAACAATTCCAACAGAAGAGTTTGCATATCAGCTCTTTTGTCTGATATAAGACATACCCCCAACCAGTGGCGAGGGGTCATATATTTCGTTCATGAATGCCTTACTTTCCGCGTTATACTAAACCCACAAAATTGTTTTACTTGTCTCCTAATTTGAGTTAATTTCTCACTCTTTTTCCCAGTTTTCAACTCGTGCAAAGCTTTCATGCACTCAATTTAAAAGAAAACAAAAAAAACATCACTAGCAACACCAACGTCTCTCTGTTTTTAACTTTTAACATCAACTTTGAGAACAAAATGTATCCATTGGAACTGGAAGTATACACAAAAATAAAAACAGCTCAAATTGTTGTAGCACCCATTCCGTTCACATGATTTGGTAACGAAATGTATCCACTGAAAGTATACAAATAAACAAAAAAGTCGTACTGACCGATTCGTTCAAATTAGCAATGAATGAATTCAAGCAACGTGGCGAAATTTGATCAAAGTTCTTACACTCAGATATGAATACGGGAGTAGTGTAGGTACGTGATACATTTATGTCGTTTTCCATTGGTTTAACTCGGGGATTCACTCATTCTTAAGTCCAATGGAGCAGTGTTAACTACTTTTACTCAACTTAAAAATTTTGGCATTGCATTGATGAATATTATCGTGTCGGTGTGATACACAAAAAAAATACGAAAATTGCTGAAAAAACATACAAAAGTTGCACATGCTTCCGTGCGTTGTCTCCGTCGTCGCAGCTTCGATGTGAGATGTGACTTAGGTGATGCCTGATTCACAATGCGACGAGAAAGCATTGTTTATCATGGTTTATTGCCCAGTTTTGAAAAAAGTATTTCATCTGTTTGTTTTGAAGTTAGAGCTTAATTGATTAATACTTCTTGAGTGGATTCTGATTTTAAATCGAGAAGCGAATTTCTGAGAAATTTGCCAATGGAATGGTTTCAGAAGAGTTCTTTTTGATTCCGGAATCCGGACGCTTCCGAACGTCCAATGAAAAACGACATTAAATAGAATAGTTTTTGTATGTTGACTTTGTTCTATTCGTGCTGGAAGAATATGAACGAAATGAGAAAGTCGTTTGGCATTTTTGCAATGAATTGAGTTTTTTTTTGAGTGAAGGTAAGAAAACGAATTTTCTTTAAAATAAATTTTGTTTATTTATAATTTTTGTAAAATATAAAAAAAATGACATCAAGTAGTAAAAAAGTTGTTAATAAAAACGTTTGTGATTGTATATAATTGAAAAACTAATAAGTAAGCCCATTTATAAATGTTAATAAGCAGACAAATCTTACTGCAACAAAATTTAGCAAAATAAAAAATGTTAAGTAAACTCTCCGTAAATTCCACCCAGAAACATATAAAAGATACGTATTATCTTTGAAATTTTTCTTAGATTTTCTGATTTGAGTCATTTAAGTGAAAGTTACGCTCAACATTTAAAGTTCATATATTGTTTCACTTTATGCTTTCAAGACGTTTGGAAAAGTGAGGGTAGATTAGATTTAATTTTTTTTTCGAAATTATGATATCGCGGGTCAGTTTTTCCAGAAATATTTAAACTTTGTGAACTAATACTTTTCATTTCCGTTAACAATTTCGTCCGTTGAAAGATCTTTTTCAACATTCAAAAGAGTAAAAACATATAAGAGAACAATTGGTCAAAACAGACTATTAGAACTTTCAATGATTGCAATTGAAAAAAAAAAAAAACTGTTACGACAAAAACTATTGGAAAATTCTTTTCATGAAAATGCATTTGAATTAGAATATAAGTAATACCAACATATATATGTACCTACCTGTAAATTGTAAACTTAAGGAAAAAAAAAAACAAATGAAGTGAACGACTGCATTTTTTTCACGCCCCGCCACTGCCTCCAAAGCAAGAGAACTGAATGAAGCTACTACACCTATGAGAACATAAAATTTAACTTAAAATTCCAGGAGAGTTCTAACCATATAATAACCAGTATAATAATTATTACTATAAAATAAATCCAGGAATCAAATTTAATGAAAGCTTTACACTATGTAAAAATACATCTTTTGCTTTTAAAGCTCGTGAATATATTCTTTAAAAAAGGCTGCAACATAGTTAGCATTTATGGAAATTCTCAAGAGAATGGCTAGGTTGGAAATGAAAAGATAACAAATCACATCTCGTAAATTTCATTCTTCAATTTACATTTCTATTCAATACGCAGCAAATCCAATGTGCAGAAATAGGTATAAAACATCATCAAAGCTTCTGTGTATTCAAACTTAATTTTCGCAGAATTCAAAGAAAAATATTCTCAGTATAAATAGCATGTGAAGGTGGTGAGTACTTGGTCAGTCTTTCCATGCTCAGTTGCATGAGAAAACCTTATATAGCATATATCGTATCGACATACACAGAGTCAAATATACATACATAACATAATACTTAAAGGATCTGTGCTTGAATTAAATCAAAATTCATAATTGACAATTGCAAGTTGACAAATTTGAAAATAAAAAAAAAAGAAAGAAAAATGGGACACATTCGAGAGAATAGAAAAAAACTTGCATTTTTATTAGGTAAGTGTATAAAGTTAATAATTCTAGGATTAATTAAGCCCTAAAAACAATAAGTTACGGTTTTCCGGTCAAACTTGAAAGAATTATTGATGATGATGCTTACAAGCACGTAGATGATTGTATTCATACAAGGTTTGCAAGTGCACATTGCATGAACTACTTCTTCATACGGGAAGTTGCATCTTATTTTAATTTCGTTTTTTTTTTTAAGTGAATCGTGGGTTTGGTTTCGTTTTTTTTTCTAAAATGCTTTTGTTTTTGTTATCAAGTCAAGAATGAAAGAATACGCTGAAAATGAAATCCGATGATAAATAACTTCTTCGATAAGAATCACGATCTTGGCCTAATAACTATTGTGGCTGTATTTGGATGCTTAAGACGGTTTTTAAACTGATCAATTTGTTTTCATGGTTTTTTCTTCATTATGCATCTTCATATTACGGGGTTAAGATTTTTTTTACAACTTTTAATTTAACTCTCTGAATTTAATCAAATTTTAATTATTTCAGCTTTACTCTTGGGAAGTCAACTATGCATAGTGAGTATAAAAATTTAAAAAATAAAAGTGATTTTGTAAGTAAATTTTTCGAAATAAACTTATTTATTAGTATACTTGTGGAAATTAGTTCACATCATGTGCCCGTTTATTTTTGTGTGTATGTGTGTGTGTGTGTGTGTGTGTGTATATAAACTGTGATTGTTTAATTCCACAATTGATTTTCCGTCTGCGAAATAAAATTCTGTGAAATCAAAATAATGGATACCTACCGTCATTTGTTAAAAAAATACAAAAATACATCTTTATTATTGTTTAGCTTCTTCTTCTTCTTTACTTTATTTTTTTTTTTTTCAACTTAAAATTAATAAATTTCCTTTTCCAATAGGCTCAAACTGGATATAACTATCCAAGACCAGAAGTTCCCCTTGGCAATAGCGCTTCTGCCATATCAAGCACAACGAGTGGAAGCTCAGTTCGACCAATTGTTGGGTTTCCAACGGCTCCAACAGGAGCTGGTTTTTCACCTAGCCCTAGTTTTGGTGGAACTGTAGGAACGACTGCTTCATCATTTGGTTTTCCAACACCACAAAGGACTGCGCCACCATTTGGCTCAACGGGCACAGCATTTGCAAGTAACCGTCCAACTTCTGACATCACTACAACTGGCTTTCCAAATACCAGTGGATTGGGCAAGCGTCCTACAATTCCACCACGTTCTAGCAATATCTATGGTAGTGGATCAACTGGACTGGGATCTCAGCAACAATATTCAGGTGGCGATCAATTTGAAGGTGATTACTCAGCAATTCCTGGTGAACCTGGTGTTAACTATCCCGTTTATGCGGAAGTTCCACCAACATCATTTGACTGCAATCAACAGCAATATCCTGGTTACTATTCCAATGTGGAAGCTCAATGTCAAGTTTTTCATATTTGTGCTCTAAATCGTACTTATTCGTTTCTTTGTCCGAATGGAACTATTTTCAGCCAAGAGACATTGGTCTGCGTTTGGTGGAATATGTTTGATTGTGCTTCAGCTCCCGGTCTCTATGCCAATAACGCCTTCATTTATGATTACTTACAAACAACTGAGTCTCGTCCAGCTACTGGGGGAACATATTCAGGTGGTGGATTAGCCAGTTCTAATAGAGTACAAAGTGGCTTCCAAGGCAGTGGAAGAACCACCCCAACTGCAGGAGGTGGCGTATTTTCTGGAAATGTTAGATCCACTGTGCCGAATTCTTCATTTGGTGGCGTTACAAGTGGAGTAAATCCAGTTGGAACAACTGCATTTCCCAGCGGAACCACTGGAACAGGTCGATTTTCAAGTGCATCAAATACACCCACAGCTGGAGCTTTTTCCACAGGACCACCTGGAACAGCATCAACATTCGGCACAACAATTCGCGCCGGATTTTCTCCGATCCAAGATGCGACGTTCTCATCTCCACAGGTTTCTCCAACAACTACTAACCGAGAATACTTGCCACCAAGACGACCTTAGAACATTGAAAATCATGATTGATCACCTTAGCTTGGACTAGCACACAAGACCTGCCACATTTTATATAAAAGATATACTTAAATAATAGTTTTAAAATAAGATTAATGTATATTGATTATAAAGTAAATTTTGTTTTAATATTTTAGTTTTGTTATAAATGTTTTAATATCTGCAAAAGTTTATAAAAATAAAATTAAATAATTGGGTGAGCTACCATCAAGATTTTATATAGGCTGGAGTTATAGCTATTTCACTACTGCAGGCCGATCATCAGACTCCTTTGGCACCTCTCATAGAACCACATTTTTAATTTTCGCTTTTCTCGAAAACGGTTCAGTTGTTTTCAATAAATTTTTTTACGGAGAATATTTTAAAAAGTTAAAATAGTGTTTTCAACCAAACTTTTTTGTAATTTAAAAAAAAAAAAGTTTGAATTGCAGATTCAACTCAATTTTTTGATAACGAAACATTCGTGATACATTCTTTCGTTCACTGTTAAAAAATCAACAGACAGTTTTTTTTTACACTTCAGAATTCTTTGTTGTGGTGAGCTTAGAGCAAGCTGCAAGCTACAATCAGAGTCTCATCATAAGTGCATGTGTTAGTGGTTAGTAAATTAGTAAAAATAATTCAAACTAATAACACATGCAAATACAAATCTAAACACATAAATAGTAACAAAATTAAACAATATAATAATACAAGTAAACAATAATACAGAATTATACAGAACAATAGTATCTGTTCTCAAGAAGTAAAAACAATCACGACCGTGGAGCACTGGTTCGAAACGCTTTTTTTAATCCAGTTTTATTCATGTTAAAATCAACAGAGGAAGCATTTAAGTTAAAAAGTTTGCCCATTCGGTTAAGAGGCTCATGTATGCCGTAAAAGTTTAAGTTAAAAGTTTTTTCAAAGCAAAAAAAAAATACTAGAAATAGTTTAAAAACGTTTTTCGGCTCAAATATCTTGAGAACAAACACTGTTTTTCAAAGCTGGGCTAATTTCATTCTACACACAATGACGTATTCAATAACTGATAGTTTTTTTTTCTTTTAAACAGCAAAATTTCAAAACAAAACTGCTTTTTAGCAAAAATGTTTTTGGGCTCGAATATCTCGAAAAGAAACAACGCTATCGACTCCGAAATCATAGTGCTGTAACTATAAATTAACAGGACTTTTAAGACAATTCAATTGACAGTTTTTTTTAAAGGAAACAAATCTAACAAAAAAATTCTACTGAAATAGTTGAAAAATATAATAAGCCTCAACTTTGATTTTTACTTGATCGGACATTGAACAATTAGGAATTTCCCTCTAACAAAATAACATTGGTGTGCGATTTCCAAGGGGTCACCAGTGTGGGTCTTACCCAGCCCCATTTGTTGCTTGGAACCGAGAAGTTTTTTAACTATGTGACTTTAAACAAATATTTATCGTATAGCCAGAAACATTATTATTAACAGTACCTCAAATAGTTTCTTTTCTGACGAAAATAAAAAAATTAATACAAGAGCTTCAATTTAGATAAAATAATATTACATATCAAAATTTTCAAACAAAACTTGGCTTTTAAAAATAAAATTAAAAATTATTTAATGAAAATACGATTTGTCAAAAATAAGTTTATGGTTTTCTCTAAATTTAATTTTTAACTCACCATAATACAGAAAACTGGAATATTATTTTTTTTTTCTTAAAAATGTTTACATAATTTAATACCTAAATTTAATTAAAGAAGTCATACCTATGGTTTAAATGATTTTGGTGGCAAAACAGTTTCAATATTGTTTAATTAATTTATTTCTAATTACATATAGGGGAAAAGTTGAAACAATGAGACAATCCGAACAGTGAGACATTCTATTTTTTTGCCTCTCAGAAATGCTAAAATGACGATGAAGCCAATAACGTTAGTTTTCCATTCCGCAACTTTTAATTCTGTTCAGAACAAAAGCAAGTTGCGCATGTGTTCTCAATGAATGAAGGCCTAAAAGAGGCTAAACGTTTTTCTGTCGTGTTTTTAAAATTTTTATAAAGGGTTTTCCAATATATGAGGTTTCATTTTGAATAGCCTGCTATTTGGACAGCTGTCACTTTTGAAGCTGTCATCTTTGGACATTTGACAAGTAAAAACTACGCCATTACTAAAAATGGATATACACGCTTCAATAACGCATTGAAATTGTGAAAATTCACTACAAAAATGGCACTACGTGCCACACAAGCAACAAAACAATCGCAATTTTGCAAGAAAAGTTTCCTGACCGTGTTATTTCTCGAAAAGGTGATCACAATTGGCCACCGAGATCTTGTGATTTAACACCTTTAGACTGTTTTCTTTTGGGCCACGTGAAAGATAAAGTCTATGCCAATGCTCCACAATCAATTCAAGACCTTAAAGATGGAATTCGTGAAGTTATCGAGGACATACAGCCGCAAATGTGCGAATTGATCATGGAAAATTTCATAAAAAGGATACGGTGCTGCAACCGTAGCCGTGGCGGCCATTTGGGTAATATTGTTTTCCATTGCTAATGTGGCATACCTTCCTCCATACAATGAAATAAACATCCAGTGAATTCTCTTAAAAACACTGTTTTTTTAAATATTAAAATCAATCCTCTTATTGGAAAACCCTTCTTTTTCTTATTTGCATTTGTTTTCTTACAAATAGTAAAGATCAAACACTGAAATAGATTGTTTTTATTGCCATACAATTTTATTAAAATCAAATTACAAAATTTGAATTTATTTAATTTTTTCAAAAACTTATTTAATAAATAATATGAGCTCAAATGTGCTTTTAGTTAGTTTTTTTTTATCTTACAAGAACATGTTTTTTGTTGGTTTTGATCCTTTAAATTAATAAATAATATATTCAAGAATATATACCTATCATGTGTTTTTTTTGATCATCATCAAATTATTTAAGACGAATTTTTATTAAAGTTAATGTACTGTCCCACAGTTCGCCCTTCGCTGTCTTATTGTTCGAACCCTTGAAAAACAGTGAGACAGTCTTCAACAATTTAAATCATGGTAAAATAATTGTTTATTTATTCACAATACTTTTTATGCCAAAATATGTCATAAGGTACCACAAAAAAAATGTTTGATAACTCAAAAGCGTTCGGAGATATATAACCGTTTGAAAAAAAGTGTCTCACTATTCCAACCTTTCGCCTACTAACCCACTTGTTGCTTATTCATTTAAGGAACCGTAGATATAAAATAAACTGTTTGTTATCAGATATTTAATTTTTGAAACTTCAAATACATACATATATCAATAAAGCGAAACATTTTGCATTTAATAAATAAATTCCCAATGGATAAATTTGGTATACCAAAAAAAGTTAATCGTAATGTCATCAAAGCTATTTATGAACTAAATTATGAAGGCTTAGAAAACCCGAATCTGTCAAATATTTGTGATTTGGTAGAATTTTCCATGAAAAATAATGTACCAATACCTAATCTTCAGAGTGTAGTCAGGGAATCTCTGCAAAATTTGTACGAATTGGGTGTCATTGAGAAGAAAGGAACATATTATTACTATAAAACTAGAAAGGATGAAAATGTAGAATTCCCACCAAAACCAATCTTGTCAAAGCATATAAATACAAATATATTTAAAAAAGCAGTGAGTGTTTCTATGTATATATGTACATAAATACACAAAATGAGACGAGGGGTCTTTTGATTTATTTCTTTACTAACAGAATCGGAAAGAAAAAGAAAGTTCTCTAAATCCCAATAACAGAAAACGAGTTGTGTTTAGTGAAGACTCAATTCCAGAAAATGATCCAAAAAGTTCGATTAAACGTTTTCGTACAAGTAAAACCCTTTCCCGAAAAGGTAGGAAGGTTGATTTACCTAAAGTTCGAACACCACATAATATGAATAATAATTATCAATCAATCCATACTGGTAAAATGGAACAAGAATTGCATTCTAGTTCTGGAAATGACTCTGAAGATGAGGTAAGTATCGAAGAAACTCGTTTAACTTTTCTCTACATACAGTTTGATTCCAACAAAGAAAAGGAAAACAAATGTCAAGTAGCTATGCAGCTTAAGATTTTCATGTAAGGTTTGGATGTTTTTTTTGCCATATAACCGTTAAGGAAAATTAGGTGGGTTATAATTCTGCATTTGCCAAAATTCAGTTTCAAAATTTTGTTAATCCAAAATACATCCGTTTTCGAAAATGCACTTGCAAAATGTTCTTAAAATTGTATGTCCAGAAATGCAGTTAGTTCCAGTTCGGTACATGCTTGAAAACATTATCCGCTGTGCATTAAAAATAAAATGGACCTACTTGCTATTATGTATGATCTGATCACACTGTGTTTTGTTTTGTATATAGATTATTATGAAGTTAAAAATTCTATTTGGAAAAGAATCATAGGTAAACCATTTTTTGAAATATCGAATTTTTAAAATACCAAAACTTGTACTTTTAAAAATATTGATAAGCAATATTATTGTGTATCCTTTTTTTAAATTTCAATCCTAAGGTAAAAAGATAGTCAGAAATAAAAAAAAATTATTTCATCTCTTAGTGTTAATAATGGCTAAGTGTAAAATTTTTACCTGTTAAATGGTAGATCCTAGAAGTGGTTTTTGAGAAAAAAAAAATTTTAAACAGTATGATGGTAGGTTACCTTTGATTATAAGAATATTTTTTATTTAAAATATGCTAAAGAAAATTTTACTAAAAATGTTAGATATGAGGTATTCATCCTTAAACTTGTCTCGTAATTTCACTTCTCTGCAGATCTTTTATTAAATCTAAGCTTGTTAATTATTGATCTACATAAAATATAGTTTTTTATAGACACAAAGCACAACATATTTTACAAGTAGTATCGGTGCCGTCATATATGAGCCTGCAAAATTGGAAAAAAAAGGATTTGATGAATCATATCACAACAGTGATTATCTACCGCAATCAGTTAAAAGTCATAAAAAAACCGATTCACAAACTCATCAACTAAATAAATGTTACGATACGAAAATTCGTATAAATAAATTGGATGTATTAAATGTAAGCGAATCAAAATTAGATGAAGGGGTTGAAAATAAAAAAATTTCGAAATGTAATCAAACTACAAATGAACAACAAAAAGAACCTATTGTTCTAAATACTGAACAAGCTGATAACATCAGTGATGGATCTGGACCTGGAGTTAAAAACAAAAAAAGTTCGCATTCGGAATGTAATCAAACTATAAATGAAAAACAAAAAGAATCTATTGTTCTAGATACTGAACAAAATCATAATATCAGTCAAATTACAATAATTTAATAAATCAAGACACATAGACAAATCCAATGTCAATTCTTAAACTACAAATAACCAATACCCACTATTATTAGATTCCTTCATTGTGCTGTGTAAAATTATTAAAATTGATTTTATGTTTAATAAATTCTTCTTTAAATTATTGATATTTTTAAAGCTTTTCTTCTCGTTGTTTTTAGTAATTTATTAATGAAATGATCAACTTGGCAGTCTTGAAATAGCTATATAACTCCAGCTTATAAAAACTTGGTGGTATCTCACCCAAGTGATTGTCAAATCAAATTAAATTAATATGATGGTGCGAAAGCTTTGCAGCCTTAACTGCGAGAGTGTTATCACACAAAAACCCCTTTCAAATTAATAAAATCCGTTCATTAATTTCTCCATCAGTTCTGACTTAGTTTTTCAATCAGTCTCGGATAAATTACAAAAGAAGAAACTATAAGTATAATAGCGTTTTTCAGTAGGATTTCTCCCCGTCTAAATTTGTTTTCTCTTTTTGTACTACATGTTTGTTTTTCATGTTTTTGCGAAACTATAATATTTCGTCTTAATTTGAAAATAAATATTTCTAAATCACAACAAAAACATATACATATGTATATATTTATAAATTATATATAGTAGTATATAACGTTTGGGCCATCTAGTAGTTTCTTTTTAAAACATAGGTTATTTTGACACTGACAGCTGTTTCCCTCTCGAAATCTTGACCGAAAGTCAATATCATACCTCCGCAGAACGAAATGAGTCGCTTTACGCTTGAACAATTGGGAAATATTGAAAACTTATTTCCAAAGTGAGTGTTATGTAGACCAAACAGGGCGTTTTTTGAAAAGAAGTTTGGACCGAAATGAAGCACCCACCGCGCCTGCTGTACGCAAGTTTGTGCAAAAAGTTCGTGAGACTGGTATGCTAGTGGACAACACTCATGGTCCCCGTCGTCGTCGTACGGTGACCACAGACAAAAATGTGTATGTGGCTGCTGTAGCCGAGAGTGTGAGACTCAATTACGAACATCAACTCGTCAACGGTCAACGGTGGGCATTACAGAGCTATGTTAACCGACTTTTTTCTAAGATATGGATTTGGGAGACATCTGGTTCATGCAGGATGGCGCGCCATGCCACACAGACCATGCCACAATTGATTTTTTGCGCACTTAATTTCCAAATCGTGTTATCAGCCTTCTGCAATTTGACCCCTTTGGACTTTATTGTGGGGACCCGTGAAGGACGGATGTTATGCCAACAATCGACGATCCACTGCGAAGCCAGCCGAGGCAGCCACTTGAACGACGTTGTGTTCCATAATTAATGGGAATGTTTGCTGTTACTAATGAACCCATAATATCTACATGGAAAAAAGTTATGTATCCCTCTCTCTCTTTTTATCTCTTTACATCTCTACATTTAAAGTTGATCTACTTCTTTTTTAAAAAAATTTTAAAATCTACTTTCCACTTCGCAACATCATCAAAATATTGGAATCTACTTCATTTTAAAAATCTCAGTTTTAACCTACTTCAATTTTACAAAGAAAAGGCCAAATCTACTTCTTTTTCTATATTTCACTATAGAATGTAGCCCAACAAAATACCTACAACATCCAAAAAAACTAACCAATACCAATTTAAAGTTTTTTGCTTTGATCCTAAAGACTTTTCAAAGCCTGAAATCTTTTTTATTCATTTTTAATGACGTGTTCTTATTTTTGTAAGAACATTATGTAGGTACTAATAGTAAAATAATTTTAATGTTCTTTTTTATAACAAAAAATATTTACTTAAGTAACTAAACATGAAGTCTGAGATATTTGTTTTTGTTAAACAATATTATGTATCCATATAAATAAATATAGGTATGTATGTACATACATGTAGAAATAATTTAAATTGCTTTTTTTTACATTAGTTAAACAAATATTACTAAACAATATTCAATAATAAAGGGTTTTCCATTAAGGGCGGGTCGATTTTAAAAATTAATAGAACAATAAGGTTTTATCTTTATTTGAGAGCCCTATCAATGAAAATAAATTATGTGTGAACATAACATCGTTCAAATGGCCGCCGCGGCTTCGCTGGGTAGCGCGGATTCGAAAGGTCCAGTTTTCGATGACTGGCGCATAAATCAGGCTGAATTTGACCAATGGCATCGATTATGTTGTCTTTGAGGGCCGCGGTGGTTTGAGGCTTATTCGCATAGACCTGCGACTTAAGAAAGCCCCACAAGAAAAAGTCCAAAGGGGTCAAATCACACGATCTTGGTGGCCAATTCACGTCGCCTCGGCGCGAAATAACCATGCCATGAAACCGCTCGTGCAGAATATCGATTGTGTCTTGAGCTGTGTGGCACGTAGCGCCATCCTGTTGAAACCATATGTCTTCGGGGTCCATATCATCCAATTTAGACCACAAGAAGTTAGTGATCATCGACCTATAGCGATCGCCGTTGAAGGTGATGGCCTGGCCAGCATCATTTTCGAAGAAGTACGGACCGATGACGCCTCCAGCCCAAAATCCACACTAAACAGTAACTTTATTTGGATGCATTGGCACCTCGTGAATCTCGCGTGGATTGGTGTCGTCCCAAATCCGGCAATTTTGCTTATTCACGTACCCATTCATCCAAAAATGGGCCTCATCGCTAAAGATGATTTTTCGACCAAAATTGGGATCAACTTCCAACTGCCCCAAAACCCAATTAGTGAACACACGACGACGCTGCGTATGGTCTTGTAACTTGCCATGATAATTTGTCTTTAGTAACTGATTAAAAGACGATATTCTGACAGAAAGTAAAAGAAACAGTATGGCCGCCACGAGCTGTCAAAATCAACCCGTCCCTATTGGAAAACCCTTTATTATGTTGTTTACATAATAAAGGGTTTTCCAATAAATTATTGTTTTTGTTTTTTTTATTTATTTAATAATATTGATTTTAATGTTTTGATTTATAAAAAAAGAATAATTAAAGTAGCCAAACACGAAGTCTGAGATATTTTATTTATATATCTCTTTATATCTCTCTATATGTATCTCTTCTTATCTCTCTATATCTATCTCTTTATACATATCTCTTAATATCTCTCTATATCTCTCTATATCTCTTAATATAACTCTATATAATATGTATCTCTATCTGTTTATCTGATATGTTTCTTTCAAATGCTCAAGTACATGTGGTTTAAAAATTGTGTTTGTATTAAATTTTTGTTTCTATTAAATATTCAATTTAATGCGTACTTTTATATATATATTTATGTGACTGCGCAATGATTTTATAAAAAAATATAGCCTGATATTCTAGCATAATTTTAAGATCGGATTATTAGAACAGAAGTTATAAGCGCACCAAACCAACCATAGCTTACCTTTACAATTATTATACCGACTCATAGGCGTCTTTAGGCATGGGCCGGGTGGGCCAGGGCCCCGCAATTTTGGGGACCCCCTGTGGCCATATTTACGCCAAGATACAATTACATTTTCAGAACTATATGATCTGATAACAGTGGACAGACTTGAAAATACTTTTCCAAATGTAAAAATAGCTCGTAGAATCTTTTTATCCATAATGGTGGCATATTGCAGTGGGAGCGTTCTTTTTCTAAATTAAAAAGAATAAAAAATGAACCAAAAAGTAAAATGACTCAACAGTATAGGTATCGATAATGTCAATAGAAAATGATGTGCTGCAAGAAATAAACTTTGATGAAATAATTCATGATTTTGCTAATGAAAAAGCCAGAAAAGTAAATCTCGTATAGTATCTTTTTTTAAGTGCAAACCATACAAATTATTTCTCGACTGAAAAGGTAAAGTATCTTAAGTCAAATTTTAAAATTTTTCAGGAGAGCAAAAAAACTGTCGAAAGATGCTTCCCAAAAAATCTTTAAAACAGACTTCTTAGAATAAACTTTTTAGTGGTCAAATCTTATGAACTTTTTTTTTAAATTTATTGTAAAAAGATATTGTTAATATTTATTGAGTTATAGGGCAAATTATGACTTAAGATAGTTTGCCTTTTTTAATTTATTTTAAATTATTGATTTCAAAAATCTTGTTAATAGGGTTCATTAAAAAAAGCAAATTATCTTAATTCGACTAAAAATACTTTACCTTTTCAGTCGAGATTTATTAAAAGTACCTATCTTTATAAAACTACCTTCTTTTGTAACATTTATTTATTGGAAGTTTTCATTATTTTCAATATTTTCAGCTTATCGGCAGTTTTAGACATAGAATATTGTTTAAAATTGTTGTCATAACTTTTCACTTAGAAACTAAAACCATTTGTGTGTGATGTTTTTTAAAAAAAAAGTACCTTAGGAAATGGATCACAACCTAAAAACTAATTTTAGAGTGCAGGGGGGCCCCATATCAGTTTGGGCCCAGGGCCCCCAAATGTCTAAAGACGCCTATGTACCGACTGCAACACAAATGTACATAGCTACGTATAGCATTTTTTTCAAAGGCGAAGCCAATTAATTTGCCACGATTGTGTTTTTTTTTATTGCCCACACTTTACCGTTTTTAGAATACTATCTCCCTCCCGCCAATTTCTGTTTGTAGGTATTTCGAATGGTTTTTTTGTTTTGCTTTCTTGGTTCTCGTTGAATTTCAAAAAAATCCCTTCTTAGTGCTCCTTCACATAAAATTTCAAATAAAAAAAAAAAATTATATTTTTATAACTTACTAGCTGGCCTGCTCCGACTTCGCACGGGTTGACAAACAAAAAAGTTTACAAAAAAATATAAAAAAATAATATAACCAGGCAATGTCAATTACCAAAATGACTGAATCCACCAACTTATTTCATATTCGGAACTCTAGAATCTGTGAATCCAAGCACTATTCGCTCTGCATACATTTATTTTATATGTATGTATTCGTTTATCATTACTTTATTATATAAAGACGAAGTAATATTTTATGTCCGACGTAAACTCAGAAAGTATTAAATTGATTTACTTGAAACAAATTTTATAATATTCTTTATATTTATAAGATTGTTTAAGAATATTTTTTTGTTTTTCCAATTTGTTTATTTAATCAGAATATATTTTTTTTTAATTTTTGTCAACTTTTTCTTTGAGGTTGACACACATTTTCACTTAAACGTCAAAAATGTTTGGATACATTACAAGAGATTGTTTTAAAAAGTCAATATGTATTTAAACGCAAATTTAAAGGCCTAAATCTTTTCTTAATTACACCTAGAAGTTGTGAAATATGTACTTAAACAAATTTTAAAATTATTGCATATTACTAAGGTTTAATTTGACGGGTAATCCTGAAATTTCACTATTGTTAACCAAATAAGGATCTATATTTGGGTCACTTTTTGATTGAAATTTAGCACTACATCGGATGTTTGAAATATAGGGATCTGACGTTATTAGCAATTAGTTAATCAAGTCGGTAATTGAGTTCACCCTTGAACTCTTTCGAACCTAGTTTTCCTTATTTCTTTGTGCCTTGCTTCCAACGCTTCTTCCGAAAGAACACCTATAGGTAGATCAAAAAACCTTATTATGTCTTTTGCATGGAGCAAAATTTTATGTACACTGCTAGGCATATAGTACCAGCTGTACTTCGAAAGGTATAGGTTTTTTGTTTTAAGAATTAGTTCTTCAAACGTGTCCATATTTATTTCTCGACCAGCAGCGAGTGTTCTCAAAATTAAACCAAATTTGAAGATGATATCCTTATCTACACCGGTTATTTTGGAACTCAACTCTGGATTCGAAAAAAAACGTCGCGCAGTATTGCCATCATTTGTTGTACCATAACCAGGTTGGGAGTTTGTGGTTGAACTAAACAGAAAAAGTTTGCTTTAGAATTTGGAATGATTTTTCAACTGAACTTCGAAAGTAGCACTGGTTTATCAAACAAATCTTAACTTCATAGGGTTGTATTATTACTTACGGAATTTGAAAATCCGTCTGGTAAAGACAAATTAAGGTTAAGCCATCGTTGGTTATCCTTCATAAACCTGTCCGTCTTTCTCTGGCAACGCTGCCATTTTTGCTTTAAACTAACACAAAAAAGCCTCGAAATTTCTTCTAACCACGCATTTTCTCCTTCATTAAGATCTTAAGATTGTAACTAAGTCACCATGCTTGATGAACGCAGTTGAACCTAAAAATGTCAATTTTCTTAAAAAAGCGCAAACTTGCGCAAAATTTTTTTCGTGATTCGGTTTATTAACACATTGCTAATGATAAAACAAAAAAAAAACCAAGACCCATATTTGACCATTTTTAGAAAACTCAACTTAAAATTTGAAAATATTTTTTTTTATATCGCACTAACTTTTAAAATCGCCATTAAAACAAAAAAAACACATTTAAATACCTTGATTATTAATATTCTCCATTCTTAATTTAATTTTCACACGCGAAATATATTTGCACAGCAATTAAATGTAACACAAAAAATCACCTTACAACCACAGATACTAAAGTTCCTCTATTATCTGTGTTACAACTCTTTATAAAAAAAACGGAAGAGAGGCTATGTTCACGTGTCTATAACTTATGGACCAATAAATAAATGCAAAAATTTTTATTGCATTTTGAGCTTTCATATATTTGGGATGACTTACCAATTAATTTAAAGTACCGCTAAAATAGTTTTTTTTTTTTAATTTTTACCATGGATCGTCCCACTGTGCAGCGTAGCGTAGTAGGTAGGTACGTAACGTATATTTGATTTTTTTCTGCATACCTACTGAAGAATTATGGTGGCAATACGTTTTAAAGGGCAATCAAGTTAAAAAAAAATTGAACGGGAAATAGCAATCGCTACGATGATAAAGAAAAGAAAAAAAGGGGGTGTAAAGATTCTGTTCGTCTGTCGAACATGAACCTGCCTAACAAAAAAATAAAATATGTACATACATACATAGGTACCTACAAACAAATAATTTTTTTTTAAAAAGGGGATTGATTTTTCTCAAAACTTTTTGTTTTAATATTTAATATAATATACCTACATAAATTAATGGTATTTTGCGAAAAAACGAGAGCGTGGGTCTGCTAGTTTAGTATAATTTACTAAACATTAATCTGTTACGATTAATGTTACTGTGCCTTAAAATAAATTTAGAAAGTCCTCGATTCCCCGGTAGTCAATTATTGCGGATTTCATAATCGGCACGAATTATTTATGAGTCAAAATTTTATTATTGCTGTGCTTACGGAGCCCACAACCTCTGACTGCGTTGTGAAATACTATCTTATAAACTTATCAGTCCCGACTTTCGAACATGTCAGAAGGACAAAAATCCAAGCAAACATATATTCACAATTATAATATTATGTAGGGTTAAAGAAACTGACAATTTCCTGTTAAACACAAAAAGAATTTTAATTTTTCATTTCATATTTATCGTTGGTTTACAAGCCAAAGGCACTAAGTCACATTTTTAAGATTTTTAGGTTTAAATGCAAAACGGTTCAAAACGACGATATCTTTGTACTGAAATAACACACTAAGTCATTTTAGACACCCTTAATGAATTATTTAAGGTTTCACTTTGTACTAAGTCAGAAAAAACATATTTTATACTGAAAGAACGCACTAACTAGACTTAGTGCGATTTACGCAAAACAAATTAAATTACTAAGTTTTTATATAGGAAGAAAGCATTAACAAGACTTAATGCCTTTTGCCTGTTATCAAAATTACAAAACGAATCTTAATAATTTATTGACTCAAAACTATGTTTTTTTACCTAGTGCTTTTGGGTTGTACACTGACGTTATAGTCATTTCAATTCACCCTACAATATTTTGATTTTTATTTTAAGAACTTTGACAGCAAAACTGAGAAATTTTTCTGAGAATATTTCTATTTATGAATTTCAGTATAGCGGATGTTGCTTTCATGCCCAACAAAGGACGCTTTTTTTTAAACTTACGCGTAGTCCAATGCAATGTTGTGTCAAAAGAAATCGGTTAAGAACTTTCGGAGATTATCGATTAGGAACAAACGAACATTTACATTTTTATTTATATAGAAGATAGAAGATTATATTATATATTTGATTTATATAGCTAGTATAAATAGTATAAGTTGTGCTTTGCCTTGATGAGTCAAATGAGTGAGTGAGTGTGCGACTCTTCTGTTTATAGTAGTTTATTTTTGTTTAGCAATTTATAGAGACTCGATGTTTTTTGAAAATTTTTCACATGTACATTATGTATACATTTTTTTAAATTCTAAGCCGCTCTAAAATTAGAGAAAAAACGTGGGAAAATAATTTTTTAATCGTCATATAATTTGTACCCATATCGGATTATGTTGGGGCCAACAAAAGGCCTTTGATCAAAGATAATATAATTTTCAATTAGTGTTTAAAAATTATTTCGGGCTTATGGACGCCTGAGCAGGCATGAATATAACATACTCTGGAAATAACATTTTTGACCACTTGAAAAACCGTAAAAATTTATACCGAAATAAAAATTCTATTCATGGTGACTTGAAAAAATATACTCAGCACAAAACATTTGTCAGCTTTCAAATTTACTCTGTCACTAGAAACATTACAACACCCTTTGTATCTTTGCCTATCTAGGTCATCGATACCCAAACATACAAAAATTTAAGTTAGTTAAGAAGCTAATATTTATTTTTTATTTTGTTCTAATCATCATCCATTTCCATTAAACTATCAGGACCTATTTTATAATTGGAAAAGAAATCAAAACTGTGGGTATTCCTATCCACAACTTTTTTTTCGTCGTTCATTATCGTCTGGTAATAGCTCTTAAAAGAAACATCAACGAAATTGTACCTTCTTTTCTTGATTTTTGGTTCCAATTTTCTTGGAACTGGAATTGTTGGATTAAAGGCCATTTGTGAACTGTCATACTTTTCAAAGAATTCTTCAGGAGTCCTTTAAAAAAAAAACATACTGAATGAATGATATTTTCTAAGATGATAAAATTTATAACTTACAATTTTCCAATTTCAGCTGGAAGACTTCCGTCACCTGTAGCCGGTACTCCGTTAGCTATATGCAAAGCAACCCTTCTAACTATGGGATGATAATGTCGAGCTAGCAATGTCACCTCGTACAACGCTGTACATGACGCATTACAATACTCCGGATCTTCCAATTCTGGATCGAAACGACCTGATCCTATACTTGTATCTGTATCCAGAATAATATCCAGCATTGAAGTTAATTGCATTATGGTCTTTACAGTTCCCAATGAAGCCAGTGTTCCATTGTGCATCAAATGCATACTTATCGTTGCCAGACGTTTAACAAAAGCCAACAGCCTTTGCTGAGTGATATTTTTGCGCCGCTTGACTAAAACATCATCAAGAGTTCGAAGAATTATCTGGAAATCATCATGGTTCTTTCCTGCGTGCACTGCTAACAAATTTCTATAAAAATGTCCATAGAACCGTATCGGATCAATGTTGAGCACTTCTCCTTGGCCGGTCAAAATTACAAAAATCGTTCGAATGCAATGCAGTTGCTCTCTATAGCCAAGTTCTGTTGTTTCAAGTATGTTATTTAAGACGTCTATCAGATCAGAGAAGTATTCCAAGTTGATGACATGTGCAAATCTTAATACAAATTACTGAATCAATCAATTCTGTTGGAAATGAAACTATACTTACTCCGCAAGTCCTTCCAAACACGCACTCAATGCTTTGCAATTCGGATCATTTTTCAATATCCTAAAGTAGATGGTGAAGACCATTTTTACAACCTCAGTTATTTTGTGGTGCTTAGATTGTTTGTTTTCTTCGGCACGTGTTTCTTCCAGTTCTTTATTGAGCTCTGTAAGCTTCTTACGACGTTTACGTTCCTTTTTCGAAAGATTCAACAATCTTTGCCTATGAGCTTCTAGTTTCTTCTGTTTTAGTTCATTCTCTTTCTCTGCATCGAGATTGACATTTTTAATTTTCAAAGCCAGCAAACAAGTAATCATATCCAAATGAACCAAATTTGATCTGGCCTTGATTAGATGATTTATACGACGAATGATATACAAAGTCATATCCAGCTTTTTGTCGGTTGCAAAAATTGTTCGAAAGCATTTGTTGACTTCCTCACGCATGCGAGGAAAATTACAATTAAGCATGTACACCAAGAGTTGTGCGATATTTTGAACGTAATTAAAATATGGATGTGCTATAAGTAATTCGCATAGGCAAGTCACTCCAACCTCGGCGATTTTAACAGTTTGCGGCGTAACGCGACCGTTTCCACGTTTTGTCACCGAAGCGGTGATTCTTTCAAGTTTTTGAAGAAATTTCTTAAACTGCTGAAGAAGAGCATTTTCGTATGTTACACGTTCCAGGGTTGCCTTTCTCACTGTTAGAAAAATTATATAAATGTTGGTATCAATAAGCACATTAAAAGCAATTTAAACTTTTTAACCATAATGTTTGACTTAGAACCCAGGAGTAACCCAGAACCAAATTAGAAAAAAAAATACAATGTAAAAAAGAATTCTACTTCTCACCTGTTTGCATTTTAGTATCAATCTGACCAACACGATATTCTGGAAGAATGTCCTTAAAAATTTCAGTTATCGATAGAATCGCCACTTTACGGACTGTCAACAAGTTTGGCATTCCATTTTCGTTGGTTTCTTCCATTAGATCAAAAAGTACATTAAAATTCTTCATCTTATCTTCGGGCTTTTCAAGAATACCCGAACAAATGATACCAATTCGGTACTTTTGCCGTTCAATTTCTTGCTGGCGATGAATAAGTAAGTCAGTCGTAGAAATCAGTTTCTGTTCAGGGGCTGGTTTAACGTTCTCGTCATACAAAACATCATCATCGCTATCTTCATAGCCGGATTCCACTTCGTCTTCTGCTCCTTCCTCTACCATGTCTTTCTTAGCCATTTTCAGTTTGGGCTTGTAATCTACTTCAGTTGTGCGACTGATAATCTCTCCATCACGACTCTTAATGGGCAGCAAGCTGATTTTAATTTTCAAGTCAGATTTCTCTTTCAAATTTTGTGTAGAATACCGAGATTCTATGCCAACCGATTCTGCGTCAATAGTTGTATCGCCATGCTTTCGTTTTCGTTGTTTGTTGGATCCAGCTGCCTCCAGGTATTCTAAATCATCTCCATCAAGCATGTCCATGACGTTGCCGACAATTTGGTCGTCATCCTCGTCTTCTTCTGGCTGAGCTTCATTGTAATGCTTGTTTTTACGTTTCAATAAGAAATCCCTTTTGGTAGGTTTGGGTGGGGCATTGAAGATATTCTGCTTCTTATTGGCATTCCCTTTAGAGTCTGCCCTTTGCTGCTGAGACTTGCTCAACGTCTTCTTTTTGGACTTGAGGTGAGCCGATCGCTTCACAGAGCTGATTTTCACCTTTTTCTAATGTATTTATGAAAAAAATTATATAAACCGGGAAATTTATAAACTTTACTTACTACTGCCATTTTTAGTAATTAAAAATGCGTCTTTTAGGGAAAAAGTAAAAATTAGAATCGGAATGTGCAATTTGTCCTTTTTTGTCGGTTTTTAAGTTTTGACGTTTCAACATCAACGTGAGCACATGTATTTTAATAGAATTGCCAAATTCAAATATCTACCAGAGATATTAGGTTCGTTCGCGTACTAGCCAGAAACTAGCCAGAAACTACCCAAAACTACCATTTTCTCTCATGAGAGAAAAAATTATTTCCCCTTTTTGCCAGTTTTTACCCGAGAAATTTCTTCGGGCACAAACTGGTAAGTTCTGTTGTCAGACGTCGCGTCAATTTGAAATTTAAAGAACAACAACAAAAATACAAAATGGCTGTTGTTTTCTTTTTGTTTTTTTTTTTAACTTGGAGCAGTGAATTTTTTTCTTGTGCGTTCGTGTAAGAAATTAAATTATTTTAATAGAAAGAAAATAATTTTATTATAAAAAGAAAATATTAGTGAAATATTTAATTTTAAAAAACTGTGTTTTTGAAGTGTTTCAGTGTTTTTTTGTAGTTTTGTTCTCATAAATTACGATTCTTCATGGAATTTGGGATTTATGAAATAGTAAGTGTTGTTGTTAAGTGTGTTTTTATTTGTACCTAAATAATTATAACGCAAATTTTAATTTTTTTACGATCAAATTTAATAAAGAATATGAAGTTATGATAGGAATTTGAATGTTATGCTTTGTTTACTTTTTGTTGACGTTTAAAAAATGGCAAATATTTTGGTTTTAGGCGTTCGGGCAGTTTTACTTCTCTTTAAGAGAATTTTACCCCAATTCCTCAAAATTTGACAGGTTTCCATTTTTAACCTTCAAGCAAACGACTCCGCTTTGGATCCGCGCACGTAGTTTACAGTTTACAGATCCAAACATGGATCGGGATCCGCAAAACTGCGTTTGTCGGCTCAAATTAGTATGGAAATTAGAATCACCACGCCCCCATTTTGTGCATGTATTGCTTACCATTTCACTATACTCAGCGAGAACCGAATCGGATCTAGAACGGATCCAAAAATATGAACGAATCGAAACGTGTTGAAATGCGACAATTGAGAACAAAAACAATTTGTGACATTAGTCGTGTTTTCTTGGAAAAGCTATTCACAGTACAGTAGGATTTTACACGAGTTACAAATACAACATCCACAGTAGAATTACTGCCAATAAAAGCAGAAGTAGAATCCTACTGCGGATAGGTTTGTGACGTTTATTCGAGTATCGAATGGAATTTTGGTGGTTTTGTTTTCAGATGTTTTCAGATGACTATCATTTGCATCTCGATGGCTGTGTTTATAAAATAGTTGTGTGTTTTTCATGGCTGTTTTTCCATTGACCAAAAAAATCAATCTATCATTTTCGATTCAACCAAAAAAATCAATTGATTTTATTCGTTATCGGTTTTTTAAAACTTGATTTAAAGAAAAATGCATTTAAATGCACTTCTGATTGAAGAACTACATAGAATTCAGTTAAAAAATCATTATATGATCTAACAAAAATGATCGCCGATGACGTCTTCGACCATAATCTACGAACAAACCCCTTTCCTGAAACATATGTTTATCGCTGCCTTTTTCTGAAGAATTTATTTTTATTGCTGAAACCGAAATGTCTGACAAAGGAAAAAGGTAAAAAGGAAATTAATATAAATTATATGATTAAACAATTCTTATCAGTAGGAAGGTTAGAACGAACTGGACAAAAGAAAGAACTGAAGCGTTATTGGATTTTTATGCGGCGAGGGCCGAAGAGTTTCAGCTTCGTTTCCACTTTCAATGGACTCCAACAGTTCACGCAAAATCTACAATTATTTCATGAATTATTTAAGAAAGAATATCTTTTTCTATGTTTTCTTACCATATCTTCTTAAAAATTGTCCATTTTATGTAACTATGATTAATTTTTGGCTCAAGTTTGTAGCAAACTTTCTTTTATTTGTATTTTTTTTTTTAATTATTCTGACAGCTGTTATTCGGTAGTGCCAAACGTGAAATATAAAAACCAGGTTACTGCCGATGCGTTTTTTTGGGAATTTCTTACTGTACTATGTATAGATTCCCAAAAAAACACGGCTATTCTACAACCAAAATAAAAATTTCAGTTTTATTTTAACTTGTTTTTTTTATTTTTCAAGTTTATTAACAAATTTAATCCTAAAGTAAATTTAAAAGAGGTTGTTACAACTGGCAGTGTAACAATAAAGACAAACTGGCGGCGAATAAAACAGACTTTTCACGAACTTTTATTTATTTTAATTAATTATAAAATACAAAATACAAAGTGGCGAGCGTACGTAAGTAAGTAAGTGGCTGCGTAAGATAAGATAAGTTTTATTCTAGTGTTCTTGCCATGGAATACAGAAATAAAATGAAGTTGTAGTTGTTTACCATAGAGCTCGTTGACAGTTGACTTTCCACTCTAATTTTAGAAGAGTGCAGATATACTCTACTCCACAACATTCCCCCTCCCGTGAATGTCCAAGGGCTTCACCTCCAAAACATCTAGGACTGCAAGCTTAGAGACTGGGCGACGTAGTATTCCATTCGATGTTCGTACGTCCACAATTCGTATCTGGCCATCTTTAGCTGCAATCGTCTTGGTAACAACTCCTTTTCGCCATTGACTCCTCGGCTGGTTTTCGTCACATATGAGCACCATATCTCCTTCTTCAATCGATTTTTGAGGAGTGAACCATTTAGTGCGTCGCGTTAGAGTTGGCAAATACTCTTTCACCCATCGGTGCCAAAAACTATTTTTCAATTGTTGAATTATGCGATACTGTTTTCGAGAACAAATAGTTGCTTCTTCATCTGCCGGTGTTTGAGTCGAGTTTGTTGTTCCTAAGAGGAAATGATTTGGAGTTAGTGGCTCCGGGTCATCGGGCGATACTGGTAGATGAGTAAGTGGACGGCTATTTATAATATTTTCAGCCTCGATTAACAGACTGCGCAAAGTTTCCACATGAGGCGCCTTTTCTTTTAAAGTTACAGCTAACACTCTCTTCGTGCTCCGGATCAACCTTTCCCAACATCCACCACTACTTGGGTTTGCTGGAGCGTTAAATTCCCACTGTATGCCCTTCGAAGACAGTTCTCGTTGAATGTAGTTTGAATCGAATAAATTTATAGCCTGACGCAGCTCTTTGTCCGCTCCGATGAAGTTCGTTCCCATATCTGATCTTATTTTGATGGGAATACCACGACGATTCACAAAATTCCTTATGGCAATTATACACGCATCCGTGGATAGGTCGGCGGCTAGTTCGATGTGGATGGCTCGAATCGTCAGACACGTGAACAGAGCTGCCCATCGCTTTTCTCTTCGTCGTCCTATGGTGACACTAAGAGGTCCAAAATAGTCCAATCCGGTGAACGAAAACGGTCTTATGTAAGGTGTGACTCTATCGATAGGAAGTTGTCCCATCATAGGCGGCTTTGGACTAGATCGTTCATTCTTACAACTTTGACATCTGGACTTGGCTCGTTTAACTGCTGCTCGAAGGTTAGGTATCCAGAACTTCCTACGAATCTCGTTCACGATAACTTCATCATTTTGGTGATAAAACACTTCATGATACCATTTAACGAGGATATCAGTGAGTTCATGTTGATTTGGTAATATTATCGGACGACGGGCTGATTCTGGTAAACAGGAGGCGTAATCAAGTCGACCACTAACGCATATTATATTATGGTTATTTAGATGAGGGTTGAGTTTGTAAATGTTACTGCTTCTGGACACTGATGAACTATTTTGCAACTCGGAAGCTTCATTAGCGTAGACCTCATTTTGAACAATTCGACATAATTCCATTTCGGCACCTTTCAATTCACTGGCTGTCAACTCGCTTGAATTTAAGAGTTCACCCTTTACTCTCCACTTGAAGTTCATGTTGTTGATGAACCTTAGTACCCAGGCAATGGACCTTTTTAGTCGTAGGTAGCTTGAAAATCGGCTGAAGTCTATTAGACAACGGGCAGGCATGACTAGAAAGCATTTACGTTTTTCTTCTTCGGTTTGAAAAGATATTTCTTCATTTTGTTGCGTTGTTGAAGTTGGCCAACACTTTTCTGGTTGCATTAAAAATTCGGGTCCGAGCGTCCATTGATTATTTGGCATATAATTTACTGGGTATGGCATTCTTGTTGCTTTATCGGCGACGTTAAACTTTGTTGGCAACCAACGCCAGTCGTTCTCGTGAGTTGATTCCAAAATTTCTCCGACTCTGTGAGCAACAAAAGCTTTGTACTGTCTGTGGTCAGACTTTATCCATGAGATCACCGTTTTTGAATCGCTCCAAAAGATGGTCCGTGATGGTTGCAAGTTATGAGATTCAATGATTGCACTTCTCAAACGGGTTCCCAGCACAGCTGCCTGCAGCTCTAGTCTTGGCACTGAAAGAAGCTTTAATGGTGCGCACTTTGTTTTACCCATAACAAAACTTATTTCAGTTCTAGAGTCCGATGTCATTCTCCAGTAAGAAACTGCTGCAAAGGCTGATTCGCTTGAATCCACGAAGATGTGCAACTCTAGGTTGTTGTCCATGCTAAAGAGTGATGAGTAACACCGACTGATATGAAATTGTCCGACTTCTTTCAATTTCAAAATCCACTGAGCGAAGCGTTCAAATATTGACTTAGGGATTTCTTCATCCCACTGTACACCCGCTCGCCGTAATTCTTGTAATAACACCTTGCCGTATATCAAGAAATCCGCCAACATCCCAAAAGGGTCGTACACTGACATCACCAAACTCAAGAATTACCTTTTTGTTGGGCATTTGTGCCCAGATATTATTTTGGGGTCTACTTTATGTAATCGAAGCTGGAACACAAACTCGTCGGCATGACTGTCCTAATACATGCCGAGTATCTTGTCTACGGTATCCAAGGCATTCATATTAACGATTCCTGGTTTTGGCTGATGTTCATCGTTCAGTTTGTGTTGAACTTGAGGCACGTTTGAGATAAATCCTCTAAGTTCAAAACCTGCTTGCTGATGTGTGTGTTTGACAGCTAATCCGATTTCAATAGCTTCTTGGGCATCCTGGAAACTGCTAACAAAATCGTCAACGTAGTGGCTTTCTACTATGGCTTTGACGACTTGTGGTTGATCTTTTGCAATTTCTTTCGCGTTCCGATTTTTGACATATTGTGCACTCGATGGCGAACAAGTGGCTCCAAAAATCATAGCACACATAACCCAGGTTTCTATTGGACAATTCTGATGTTCTCTCCATAAACGATATTTAGTGTGAAGTTCACTTAAATTGGCCGTTTGCATGGGTAGACTCAAGTCTGGAACCGAGCGCGCATTCATGTTGATCCAATTTTTTTTACCAACTCCTCTGCTGCCTAATTGTATTGACATTGATGAAAATTTGGTCTCCTTGCCACCAAACCATTGAAGAGATAATGGCTGTTTCTTCTCTTGGAAACCTAGCTGACTAACCACCTTTTCATTTATCAACGTTGCAGATGAACCTTCATCCAGAAAGGCAAACGTTCTAACGATTTGATTTTTAGCACCTCTGAGTTCAATCGGCAACATTTTGAACAAAAGTTTAGTTGATTTAGGATGGATTGTTTTCACTTGCATTGTTCTCAGGTGTTCTTTATTCACTACTTTTTTGTTTTCGTGAAGTGTGATGTGATGGTACTTAGGGCAACCATCCACTTTGCATTGAACTTTGAACTTGCAATAGTATGTGTTGTGTCCCTTGGCCAGACAACTAAAACATAATCTTTTCTCTTTCACAAAAATCCATCTCTGATTTACAGACCTCTGACGATATAAATTACATTCAGACAATGGATGAGTACTGGCACACTCTTCACAAATGCTTTCGAATTTCTTCTTTGCAGATGATGATTCGTTTGTTGTAAAAACATGTTTCGTATTAGTACGTTGTTGAACGGTAGACGGCTTTGAAGACGAAACTGTTGGCGTTATTACACTTGTCGTGGCTTTTGAAATAATTTTGGCGACTGGTGCAATCCAGGCAGCGAAATGTTCCAAAGTTGGGAAAGGCTTAATATGTGCAGCATGTGAGGTCCATTCAATACGTTTGGACAGTGGCATTTTCGAGGATAGTTCTTCCAATAAACTTGGACTTCCCAAATACTGAATAGCATTTGCATTACACAAAAACAATACAAGATTTCTTACCTTGGTAGCAAATGGAACTAGTCTTTCCAAATGATTCTCTGGGATCGGCATTATGTCCTTCAATTTAATCAGCTGGCTTTTAATAAGCAGTTCAGGTTGACCATATTTATTTTCGAGTTCCTCCAACACACGTGGTACATTTTGTGCATTTATCAACAAACTTTCCACTTCCTCATACGCAGAGCCTTTCAGACATTTTCGAAGACGATAGTTATTCTCTATCATCGAATATCCATACACTGTTGTCGACTCATGGAATGTCGTGATGAAAATTGGCCAATCTTCTGGGCGACCGTAGAACTCAGGCAAGTCGTGGAGTTTTCTTGTTGTTGTGTAGGACGGCGATGGTGGAACTGTCTGCACAAATGTATTCACGTATGGAGCCGATGAAGGTATAGATGGACCGTAAACGTATTGCTGATGATGCTGATGATACGGATACGTTAGAGAAGCATTAACTGTAGTTGTTGTAGGCATAGAGTTGAGATACTCATAGTGTGTTGTTGGATGAAAGAGCACTTGCGTTTGACTTGATGGCATTGCTGTAGCGCAAAGAATTTGTTGTTGGTCCGTCCGCATGGTGGGGAAACTCGTTGGGTTCGTTGACTGAAGACGTTCATGGTTAGTTGACGTTGGAATGGTGGGCACTTCATGATTTGTTACAGCATTGGAATTTGAAGGTCCCAAATGTAGATCGGCGTTTTGTTGACTAGAAGTTGATTGTGGAACTGTGACGGCGGCATTAATGTCTTAAGAGGCTAACTGCGCTTGAAGTTGATTTCTCTTGACTTCACTTATGACCAATTGTTGTGATGTCAGCTGGAAATTCTCTTCAAGCACCTTTAAACGATCCATCAACTTGTTAATCAACGATGTAGAATCGACTGGCGTCATAGTGGTGTTGGTTGAATCATCTGACTCACCACCTTCAGCACATGCTTCTTTAGTCGGTGTAGATGATCCTGGCATATTGACAATGAAGTCTTCAAATTCTTTAGGCAATTTTCCCTTGTTAATGCGTTGACTTTTCCTGAGCATGAGAATATTAGGCAGCAAGTTTGTTCTTTGGCATACAATTTCAACAAACTTACCAGATTGTACAACTTAATCCTGACACAGTTGTATTTAATGTACTTATTCTCACAGCAGCGAACGAAATTATATATAATTATATTTCTCAGGCAGATTATTCGGCAGAATAAATTTTAGAATAAAAGATTGTTACAACTGGCAGTGTAACAATAAAGACAAACTGGCGGCGAATAAAACAGACTTTTCACAAACTTTTATTTATTTTAATTAATTATAAAATACAAAATACAAAGTGGCGAGCGTACGTAAGTAAGTAAGTGGCTGCGTAAGATAAGATAAGTTTTATTCTAGTGTTCTTGCCATGGAATACAGAAATATAATGAAGTTGTAGTTGTTTACCACAGAGCTCGTTGACAGTTGACTTTCCACTCTAATTTTAGAAGAGTGCAGATATACTCTACTCCATAACAGAGGTCTTTTATCCAGCCTCAATAAAGAAAACAAAATATTGTATGCACAAAATAAGCAAAAATATATACATATACACATAATTTGGTGATCATTTATGGTGTTGCAGTTGCATTTGGTGCGTTGTTTTTTTGTTGGTGGATCCTGTCCTTTGTATAATGAAACAATTTTGTGATCACTTAAATTAAATAATTCACTTTTGATTTTAAATCGTTTTTTTTTTTTCTGAAGGGAATTTTTACTGAACTGTTGCGCTTGGCACTATAGTTTGCACATTGAAAAAAGATTGTTGTTTTTGTAGTTTTCTTTCTCTGTTTTCAGTCCATAAAAAATACTCACCATTAGTTCATCGTCTACGCTCTTTCTCAGTAAAAAAAAGTACTCTCGATTCTCGTTTTTTTTGTGTGCATGCATATACAGAAAATGTGTAAATGTGTGTAATGGCACTACGTTTTGAAAGGATCCAAGAAAGACCGACAAAGTTGGGTCAGTGAAGGGTAGTCCGGAAAGTACCCGAACAAACCTAATGTCGTTTGGTCATAAGACGGTTAATAATATTTTAGAGAAAAAGAACGCACCACTTCTGTTTACAAATATTACGAGCTGCGGCCACGGTACGCATTTAATATTGAATAAAAATTCTGAATCTTATCCAAAATGTCGTCAGATGAAGAAGACTACATGTCCGATGTATTTCTTAATGGGTAAATACATAAGCATCTCTTAAGCAAATTGCTCATTTAATAATTTGTGTTACTAGATTAACCGTAGTCTGTCCAAGTCTCATCCTAGGACGCGGCAAAAAGCGACAAGTTAAAATTGAAGCTAAAAAGGCAGATTATAATAAAAAGCCAAAGAACTCCCAAAGCAGTGAACGTCTGCAAGAGGGTCTACATTGTCCAATTGAAAGCGAGAACAAGGGCTTTAAATTGTTGGCCAAAATGGGTTACAAGCCGGGTGATTCACTCGGAAAATGTTCTTCGTCTGGCATTAAAGAGCCAATTGGTATCAACGTGAAATTAGATCGCAGTGGATTAGGTAGAGAAGCTGCTTTGAAAGAAATTGAAACCAAGAGAAGAGAAATCCGTGCAAAACACTTGCAACGCCGGAATAACGAACCCGAAGTGACACCTGAAGAATATCGAAGACGTGTGACAGAAAAAGCACAGGAGCGCTTTGTCGCAACTGCTTTGAGGTAAGAATTCCACGCTTTTTTATTTACAATTATTGGTTTGCTTATGGAAATTCTGTAGAAAATGTCAAAAATCCTGCGAAGATCTTGACCAAAAAATAAACGTCAACGAACCCCATCTGAAGTGGTTTTGGCCAGATCACACAACACCAGCTGAAGAAGATAACGTTGTTAAAGAGAACGTGGAAGAAGAAGAAGACCCTTTCGAGTACTCTTCTGCTGAAAAACTAGAGATGCTTACTAGCTACATGCGAACATCTTACAATTATTGCCATTGGTGTGGTGTGCATTACAATGACCTCAATGATCTGGACAGTAATTGTCCTGGTCCTATAAAAGATGATCATTAGTTAAGAAATTGATTTTTAATTTAAATACAATATAAAATAAAACAAAATGCTTATTGGAATTAAGTTGCACTTGGAACGGCCATATCATTGTCTTCTAGACTCTGCCCTCAAGCTTTGCTATCAGATCGTGCGTCTTCTCTATTACACTGTAAATAAATGGACGTTCCATTGGATCCAAACGCAGCATGTATTCTATTAATTCGTGCATGTTCTATAAGAAAAGAAAAGTGTGAAAAAATCAAGAAAAAAATAATGCTAGGGGTCAAATACCTGGGAATAAATGGAATTTTCTGGAATGTTTATGTTGCCACTGAGGACGGCTAGGGCTACACTATCACCCTTCTCATAAATAGGATCGAATGGACAATAGAAAAAGCACATGGCATAGAGGACACATCCGAGACTCTATATGTAAGTACAAAATGTTTTAATTTATTATTTTATTTATTAATTAAAAATAGTAGACAATTTGAATTAAGAAATAGTCTTGCTGAAAGAAACTCTATGGGTGCAACATAAGAAAAGAAGAATTCATTACGGCGATAACGAAACAGACTTAGTTGTCAATGCTCAAGTTCAACAAAGCACGGCAAATCAGTTCAAAGCCACAGGAGCTAGGAGCGTGAAAAATATCGGAGGAAAACCATACCTGATGAATGGAATCTCGAAATTGTTTTGCTCAATACTCAAAATCGCCTACAGTTTATTTTCTCCGGTGTTAGGCATAACGAATTGCTAACATGCGATTTATTTAATATACCTAGTTCTTTAAACAATAGTAGATAACTCTCACGCCAAGACCAATATTTAATAAAATATTATGAAAAATAGTCGCATAATATATTCATATAACACGTCATATTACCCAAATATCTGTCCTCTCGTCTATCGTGCAATAGCTTTTGACAGAAAACAACTCCGGTGCCCTGTAAACAATCGAACTTCGCTCCTCAGCTTCTTCCTGCAGACGCTGTGCTTCCGATTGACCACACACTTGCAAACGGGCTTCAGTTACAGATCCCAGGTCCACAATAATCGGTTCAAATGAGTCCGACAAGCAAATGTTGGCCGTCTTTAAGTCTCTGTGTGCCAATGGGTGTGGCTTAGCCTCATGCAGAGCTTTCACCCCATCGCAAATGCCCAAAAAGATCTGCAATATCTGTGCTTCTGGCATGTGGTCTTCACGCTTCGAACGCATAGTCAGATGGTCTCCTAAAGAGCCATGTTTATAGTATGGCAGAACTATATTGAGCTGGCTCGTGGTATTTATGACAATATCTGCTGAGCCCTTTAAATGATAGTCAATAATTTTAATCACATTCTCCGAGTCGACTTGGCGGCAGTGTTCGATTTCTCGCAAGGCAATATTTTGATCTTCGATGCTATGACATGTTATTCGTTTTATTGCATAAGACTTCCTAGTTAGGGTGTTCTCACCCAGGTCAATGTTACTGAAGCCACTAAAAAAAATACTTGATAATTTCAAGATTGGTTGGATAATTTTCTATAGTACCCCTGCGCTATTCGCTCTTTAATGGTGTATTTGGTGCCGTTGATAATTATAGATTCCCGGGTACACCAGCAGCCTTTTTTCAAAATTAACTCCCATCCCATGCTATTCATGTTTTTTTAAATTTGTTTAAATTGTACTCTTTATCTTAAAACTATTTTCCAATTAAATTAAAACAAAACAAAAGTTATATTAACATTACAATTAAAACAAATTGTCTGGAAAAGAGACATGATTGAACTTTTGACACTTTACAGCTGGAGCTGTAATTCGTTCTTTTTCTCGTCAATTGGGCTTTTCCCCCATACGTCAATGTGACAATGCAAAACAAGCAACAAAAACAAAAAGTCCAAGTTGGGGAGAAAACAATGTAATACAAACAAATGTACTTCCATAAACAACAATAAATCACAATATGCACACATGACTGCTTTTAGACGACTGCAATTTCTATCCGCAATTCTCTTTTGAGTTTCTTTCCGATTGCAGCATCCATTTAAACGCTGCAAATTTTAATACCTGCAATTTTTGTTAAATGAGAAGGAAATATATCTCCTCACTCTGTACTCCGCTTATGTCTCAAACAATAAGAAAAAGCACAAAGAAGAAAGAGCGAGCAATTATTTCAACCTCAGCAACTTTGTCTACCCCGGACACCGCATACGACCCCCGCCTACATGCTTAAAAATTGCAGGGGTAATTGCAGCATATTTGCAGCGTTTAAAAGAAGTCCATGTCGCGACTTCGGAAAAGTGTTTGTGTATGTAAGTATATTTGATTGTGTTGCATTTTTTTCTCCCCAACCAGAACCGCCAAATATAATAGGTTCGTTCGCGTACTCGCCAGAAACTACCCAAAACTACCATTTTCTACCAGATTTCGACGCTGATTACAAGAGTCTTTTTTTCGTTCGTTCCGTATTTCGTGCTTTTGACAGCTTTGGTGAGGGGTGTAGAAATGTAGGGGGAATGAAGTAACGAAAGCAGGAATGAAAATTTGAAGATTTTTTCTGGTTGATCATTGACGTTTATGGTTTGACAACAGGGTAGAGATGAGCGATAGCTAGTTGTCAGCAAAAATCGTAGTTGAGAGAAAAATCATCGATTTCAGATATCGATTTTAAGATTAAATATATCGACTACAGAAAATTACAAAAATGCAAGTAAAATGGTATATGTAACTAAAATGCAAAGAAAGCAACTTCAAATATGTGTGCTTTCTAAAAAAAACATCATTCTTATAAATATTAAATGTGAAAGTACATTTTTTTTGCGCTTTTTCGCTGGAAGGATTTTGGAAATCGGTTATTTCATAGGAAAAGAATATGAATACTTTTCATGCAACAAGGGGTTTTGCGGTTCCAGAAAAGAGAGTGAATAAGAACTAGTTACAAATAAGGTATTCCAAATCATGTTAATATCTACTTTCCTTACTCTTTTTTGCTGTACACATTTTTTAAAAAGTAATTCTCTTTGTGTACAATTTTCGTTTTTAAAATTAAGAATTCATTTACATAAGGCGTGTTTTTTTGCAAGCCCGGTGGGAATCGCAGGAAAAAAACGACCGCAGGGATTAGTGACAGCAACACAGAAACAAAATGGAGTTTTCATACAAACTATCGATAACAAGTATATAATTTATGCCGGTAACACAGTTTTTCTTTGTGCTTAAGTTAAGCCCGGAGAATTATCTGGGTTTAGCTTAGCCCGTAGGGGATAAGTTGTTGTTGTATTTAACATGGTGATTGTTTAGCACCAACGTTGTTTTTTTCGACCAATTCCCTCTGGGCTTACAAAAAAACACGCCTATAGTCATTTAAGATGTAACCCCGATAAAATGTTCACACCACGTAAATTTAAAAATGCATTTGATAAAACAATACATATGTGGTGTGGAAGTTTTTGGTTCTTTTTACATGTTCTATAGGGCAAGTATTGGGTTCTTGTAAACATGGAGCAGTCTTAAAAGGTAGTTTTACCATACCGTCCTATGATTTCTACGTCTGTGCACTATACGGTCCATCGAGATAGTGAATAAACAGGTGGACCGATTTGCTCCAAATATCGTACAGTGCACATTCTGTAATTCTCGCATCGATAACATTAGTCGAGAAACGTTGAAAAATAAATTAGAACTCATGATTTGTTTCAATTTTCATCATTTCTCGACTAAATTAATGTTGTGGGTTATAGAATGTAGGCACAGATCATTTCAATACAATTTCTTAGAGGAGAAAATCGACTAAATGAGTACTTAATTTGAAATTTTAATCATCAGAACCAGGGTCAAAACCTTTATTACAAATTTAACCTACTATGAACAAAGGGACCTAAATCAAAACCACGTTTTGATGTAAATTTACATATTATAACGTATTTGGCTATCAAAATAGAAAAGCAAAAAATGCATCGATTTTGAGAAACATCGATGTTTCAGGTTCGATAAATGTTCTCACTAATTTTACTAATTTTAAAATCGGAAAATTTAATCGCCCATCCCTAAAATCAGAGCATTGTACGAAGAACTTATAAACTTTTAATTTCGAGAAGTAAAACAATTTTTCACACTTAAATAAGCTGTACATATGAATAATAAGTGATTAAAAAACATTTTTAATTATTACTTCTATTTATTTTCCAATAAATCCACCGCAAAGTTTCTGAACGTCAAAATAACGAAAGAGTCTTCACGAATGTAAGAAACACGCTCTGAACTGAAAAAGAAAGACAGATAAATAATACCAATCAGCCCCAAAATAGCCCAATTGGAGTAACATCCGAACGCTGTTAAAAATTAATTTCCTTTAAAAATAGGTCATCGCCATCAGTCATCAATTCATCATATCATTTGGATTTTATCAATGCGCGACCGCGGATGCCGAAGAACTAACTAAACTAAATTATATACTTACAATTGAAAACACCTAATTAAACTGGACAAAAATAATATGAAGTTACTGCAACAGTTATTGTTTTTTTCAATTGCAATTTCTCCATCTATTTGCAATGAACAACCCAAAGTTAAAATTGGTATAAAAAAGCGAATAGATGATTGCACTACCCGTACCAAGAAGGGTGATTTTATTCATGTTCATTACAAGGTATGCATTCGATTTAAAAAAAAAAAATTCTAAATCAATGGTTTCCAAAAAGGGTTCTTTGGAGGATGGCACCGTATTCGACAGTAGTTTACCCAGAGGATCTCCTTTCACATTCACCTTGGGAACCAATCAAGTCATCAAGGGTTGGGAACAAGGACTGATGGGTATGTGTGAGGGTGAAAAAAGACGTCTCGTTATCCCACCCGAGTTAGGATATGGAAAACACGGGTCCGGCCATGTCATTCCACCAAACGCTGTTCTCCTCTTTGAAGTGGAACTGATGAAAATCGAAAAAAGACAAGATTTATAAAATTTAATCTATTTTCAATTAATTTATACATAAAAATGTGTCGTATAAAATATCTAGTATTTTTTAATAGTCTTCCTTATCAATGCTAGTCTCTGCTTATGTGCCTCAGTCACTGCAGCTCTCTTGTATGGTCTCAGTTCATCGGTGCCGAACCCAGGAATCCACATGTTCCATTTGCGTTCCAAATGCAATTGAACATCCCGAACCTCGACCTTAGACGCTTTTCTATGCTTCGCATAAGCGCACGTAGACTTAACAGCATCTTCAACGAAGTCATCTGCGATTTGTAGAAGCAACTCTTCCACATCTTCGTCCAGCTGTGCAGTAGCATCCACTTCTCGAACCAACTCAAGCAGACGAGGTTTAGAGAGAATCTGTGGACAAGCGGCTTTAGTTTACGTTAATGTTGTCTAAAGCAACGCTTTACCGGTTGACTCTCAATGTGATTGGCTGTCTTTGAAGCACTCGAATTGTGCCCAACACTGTTTGCCGCTGGTGTATAGTTGGAATTCGTTTGAGGGACTCCCGTGGGATTACTTTGTGTCGGTGAAGACATCGTTATATCTTGGGAGTCTATGCTGTTGTAGTCGACACCATCAACACCGTTACTGTTAAAATTGTAATTATTTTCCGACATTTTTTCCAGCTAAACTACTTGTGGGAGTGTTTGCAATTTTGGTTTGTTCTTATAGATAGCAAAAAAGGAATACAATAAGAAACAATGCCGAAATAAATATGCAAAGAAATAAAACGTATATATAATATGTAAGGGTCTTCCACCGAATAATAAGAAATAAAATTATTCAATACCAAAGTTGTTAATGTACAAAAGCAGGAAAACTAAAATGCCATGAAATTAGAAACAAATAAACATTGGAGTTTTAGAAAAGCCATGGGATTGCTTAGAGCTTCCTGTTCTTATCAATGCCATTCACTCCAATTTACCTTATAGAAGTGTTTAATGTATACACAATTAAATAGCGCAACCCTAAATATTGAGGATTAGCAGGAATTCTTTTTTCTTTCTTGATTCCTTCGTATTTTATTTTTGTTGATTACTTCAAAAGTATTGAGATTGAGAGGGGTAATTATTCCTGAAATTTGATGACGGCTGATAAAATAACGGGTGACATTGAAGAGTCGGTATAGCAGTTTACACCAGTGGTGCGTTCTTTTTCTCTAAAACAGACGCTGATTACACGAGTCTTTTTTTCGTTCGTTTCTTTTTTGGTTCTTTTTTACATTCGTGAAGACTCTTTCGTTATTTTGATGTTCAGAAACTTTGCGGTGGATTTATTGGAAAATAAACAGAAGTAATAATTAAAAATGTTTTTTAATCACTTCTTATTCATATGTACAGCTTATTATTATTATTATTATTATTATTAAGTGTTAAGTGTGAAAAATTGTTTTACAGCTCGAAATTAAAAGTTTATAAGTTCTTCGCACAATGCTCTGATTTTAGGGATGGGCGATTAAATTTTTCGATGTTAAAATTAGTGAGAAAATTTATCGAACCTGAAACATCGATGTTTTTCAAAATCGATGCATTTTTTTCTTTTCTATGTTGATAGCCAAATACGTTTTAATATGTAAATTTACATCAAAACGTGGTTTTGATTTAGGTCCGTTTGTTCATAGTAGGTTAAATCTGTAATAAAGGTTCTGACTCTGGTTCTGATGATTAAAATTTCAAATTAAGTATTCATTTAATCGATTTTCTCCTTTAAGAAATTGCATTGAAATGATGTGAGTGTATGAGAACATTTGTAGGCCACTGTTGGAATGCGTTTATAAATAAGGAGATGTCCAACTATTTAGACAACTGTCTAAGAGTATTCTAAGGAAATCTAATAAATACGACTGAGAATCTTTATTACAGATTTAACCTACTATGAACAAACGGACCTAAATTAAAACCACGTTTTGATGTAAATTTACATATTAAAACGTATTTGGCTATCAAAATAGAAAAGAAAAAATGCATCGATTTTGAAAAACCATCGATGTTTTAGGTTCGATAAATTTTCTCACTAATTTTAACATCGAAAAATTTAATCGCCCATCCCTAAAATCAGAGCATTGTGCGAAGAACTTATAAACTTTTAATTTCGAGCTGTAAAATAATTTTTCACACTTAAATAAGCTGTACATATGAAAAAGAAGTGATTAAAAAACATTTTTAATTATTACTTCCGTTTCCAATAAATCCACCGCAAAATTTCTGAACATCAAAATAACGAAAGAGTCTTCACGAATTTAAAAAAGAACCATGTAATCACGACGATACGTGCCTGTCAAAAAGACGAAAGTCGAAACGAACGAAAAAACGAATCGTGTAATCTGCGTCATAGGCGTGTTTTTTTTGCAAGCCCGGAGGGAATTGCACAAAAATACGACCACAGGGATTAGCGACAGCATTCAGAAACAAAATGGAGTTTTCATACATACAAGTGAAACGAATCAACAATATAACAAGAAGAGTAGGTAGGCATTATCCTAAATATACTTATCTTACACACACCATACTACCCAACGCACTACCCCAGCTAGGGATATATGGGCATTACAATTAAACATCTCAAAGAGTTAAGACGTGTTTACTGATAATAAATATTTTCTTAAACTTACACGTGTACGATCTTTATTAAAGAACTTGGGTAATTTCCTAGCATCGCATTTAAGATTTTCGTAAAAGAATCAGAAGTGGGATCGGAACTGTGCTTAAAAAAAAAGTTAAGTAGACATATTTAAATATACAAGTGGAATAAACATATTATTTTATGACTTGTGGTTGAAAAATTTAATTAAATGAAATGATAAACTATTTAGCGATTTGTCGCGATGCATTTACGATTTTGGTTTACAGAATAGTAGATGAATTGCGTTCATTTCGACTATGAATAGAGATTGTTTAAGTGATCAAAAATCATAACGGTACCGGTGTATGAAAATTCAGCGGACCGTTATTGTGGCGTTCTATGTGCAGGGGAAACATTGGCTGTATTGAGAATACATATTGGTATATGAGAGACTAATAATGCAGTAATGTGTATGAGGGGGATGGCGCTTTTCGGTGCACGGAAACGCGTTGTCTCAATGTATACATATGCATATAAAACCGTCGGCAATGAAGTTGTTGATGAGTGAGAGAAATGATCACCGGACATAGTGCCGGTCATTCTGAATGGGTGAGAAACGAATAATCTCGAAGAATTTGATAGCGAGAAAAGTGATGGACTGATGGTTGAGAATATAGGAATATAGTTTGGTTACACTTTTGGTACACAAAAGGGTAATTTTAAACAGTTGACGTTATGTTATGTGAAAGCATGTAGAAAATAATTACTTAAATGTGAGAAATTATTGTGATGCATTAGATACATCAGAAAAGAATTGAAAATAAATATACGAAAGAAAAAAAAAATGAAGAGTGATGTATTGGTAAATTAAGATGGTAAGAGAGAGAAAGTATGAAAAAACTAATCACCCGCCCTGCACATATGAATACCGCTTGCGGCTCGATGATATTGTTACGCATGGAACAAGAACAATATTATTTTTTTTTTTATTATTATTCTGTCCCACAATCAGAATTTTGTAGTAATTACATATTTTGTTGACCTAGGTTAGCGAGATTCTCAGTTGAATACAGTTTTAGCTTTGGTAAACTGAGAATTCAGTTACGAACAATCTGATTTTCTTCTAATTCAAAAATGTATGTTAATTTCCAACAGATCACTAGCTAGTTATGAACAAGCTCAAAATTAAACAACTGCAAAGTGAACTCAAAAACAGAGGACTGTCGACAACAGGGACCAAGAGAATTCTCATTGCTAGAATCTTGGGACACGATAAGAAGAAGAGAGAAAAAGGTTCACAGCAGTCAGAGTCCGGAATCGAGTCCAGTGAAAACAACATTGCTGCCCCTGAAACGGATTGTGTGGCTGAAGAAGAAAACGAAGGGTTGGCGTTGTCTGAGACAAGCACACCAGTAGATGATCAAGTGCTGAGAACGAGGGAATGGGACATCATCCGAAGGGAAAAAGCTCTCTTGGAAAATGAAAGGAACCTGCTAAGAAAAGAGCGGGAAATTTCTGAAAGGTTGAGACGACTAGAGGGAACTGGAGCACAAGTCCTGGATACAAGATCCATACGAAGAATCAATTGCAGCATCAAAGATATTGCAGACGCAATGCCGAATTTTTCTCCCGGGGAAATATCGTCAATGTCGGCAGAAAGCTGGGTAAATAGGGTAGAAGCACTGTCAAAAATTTACGACTGGGATGAGAGGGCTCTTTTAATGGCAGCAGCTTCCAAAATGCATGGCCCAGCACGATATTGGTGGGATACCACCCAAGAAGCATCTGTATCTTGGACTCAGCTGGCGATGGGACTGAAAATTAATTTTCCACATCAACACAGCGAAGTTGAAGTCCACCAGCAGTTAGTGAAGAAAAAAAAATGGGACCAAAAGGTGAAGATGGTTCAGTGGGGAATTAATAACACTTACAACGAAACAACAGGAAAGACAGCTCACCAACTGTTGATGGGCTATATTCCTCGTGATCCACTGAAAGATGTCCTATCAGAATCCGTCGACTTAAACCAAACAGTAATGAACATCGAAGACATTCGAAAGGAAGGGGCTAATTCTACATCAAAAATCCAGGAATCGAGGAAAAGACAACATGATCATAAACATCGAAAAGCAAAGATCTATAAGGTGAGAGATTTGGTGATGCTGGTAAACGATGGAATTGCAGCAACCGGAACTTCACGCAAGCTCGAAGTTCGATATCGAGGACCATACATAGTAACTGCAGTTTTACCTCACGACAGGTACCAGGTTGCCGACATGCCGTTCGCTCCCAGGACTCAGAAACCGTATTCAGCGACTTGGTCGGCAGATCGGATGAAACAATGGATTCAACTAGATCTTGACTTCGACGAGGACGACGAACATTGTCAGGATGGTCGAAACTGAAACGAATCAACAATATAACAAGAAGAGTAGGTAGGCATTATCCTAAATATACCTATCTAACACACACCATACTACCCAACGCACTACCCCAGCTAGGGATATATGGGCATTACAATTAAACATCTCAAAGAGTTAAGACGAGTTTACTGATAATAAATATTTTCTTAAACTTACACGTGTACGTTCTTTATTAAAGAACTTGGGTAATTTCCTAGCATCGCATTTAAGATTTTCGTAAAACAAGTATATAATTCACGCCGTTAACACAGTTTTTCTTAGCGTTTAAGTTAAGCCGGGAGAATTCTCTGGGTTTAGCTTAGCCCATAGGGGATTAGTTGTTGTTTTATTTAACATGGTGATTGTTTAGCGCCGGTGTCTTTTTTTTTCGTCCAATTCCCTCCGGGCTTACAAAAAAACACGCCTAATGTAAAATGTTTTTAACTCTGTGGCCTATTTCACCAACTTACAAATTTGTATTTACAAGCGAATTCTTATACAAAATTTGTTGAAAAATAATTTATTTTGTTTCACAAAATGTTTGTATGTGTATATATGTACATATATATCTTTATTTTCGTTTCACCAAAACTACTTTTTATCTGAAGTTTACAAGTATATATGTATTTGGGAAAATTCGTTTTTTTGTAAATTTCTATGGATATTCATGCAATGGTATAAAGTCGTTGTAAACTGCGTAAATCTGTCAAATTTGTATGAACATTTGACAGGTTTACCCAGTTTACCACGTTTACGAGGATTTTACGACGTTGCATGAATACCCCTTCTGTTTCACCAAATAAAAGAAGTTTACAAAAATTGTTGAATTGTGGACAAAATCTTACAGAACAAAAGTTATGTGTAATTTCTTCTACAAATTTTGATTTCTATAAATCGCGTAAAATCATGTAAACAACTTTAGATTATTTCAACAAAACTAATAAATGTAGGCAGAGGAAATATGTTTGGGGTCAAAACCGAAAACATGCACTGGGTTAAGATTTTAATTCTAAATACATTTTTGCGATTTTCTTTATAAATAGTTCATTTAGCTTTTCTTTAGTTTCTCTTTTTAATTAAAATATGAAGTTATTGAATTAGTAAGATTTTAAGATATTATTTGTATTTGTATTATTCAAAAGCCTGAAATTTCAATATATTTTAACGATTAAATTACTCAACTTCTTTTGAATTATAATGTAACGTCTTTTTGAACCAGCGCCATCTTTTGGAATTTAGCTTAGTCACAAACCTATACTGACTGAACGCTACAACTGGTATCTTTGAGTAAGCTTTTTCGAACATCGAAAGAATGTTCGAGATTCGAAGGGGAATTATAATCCCCCCTACCTGTCATAGAAAGATGGAGAAGCAATTACGAGAACCTTCACGAAGATAATAGAAACTAAAAATTGGGTATAAAAGCGAGCTTGGTTGCGACCCTGGGCACAGTTTGTTTTTAATAGTGAAAAAGTAAAGTTGGTTGTAATAAGAGATAAGTAAATTGTTTTTGGGAAATTAATTTCGGTATATTTGAGTATTGAATAATAAATTGTTTGGTTGTAAGAAAGCAAAGTGTTTTATTTACGAAATAAATACGTGGAAGTTTTAAACAAAATAAATAAGTTTTATCCATGGAACCCTAAGAAAATATTACATTGGTGTTAGAAGTGAAGATAAAACTTATATTATCTGTGAATTCGGAAAATTTATGGTGATAAATTAATAAAACAAAGACAAAAAGTGAAACCGGTAAAAGAAGAAAAATAAAAAGAAAAATGGGTAAGACATTGATTGAATTTAATTGCGTTGAACTTAAGGCAGAATTGAGTAAACGAGGTCTTCCTACAGCTTGAGCGAAAAATGACCTCATTATCCGTCTGCAAGAAGATTTAAGACGACACAATGAAAACCCTGACATATTCGAAATTGAAATGCCGGTAGAGCAAGTAAGTATACTAGTGCCGACTTGTCGTCAATGATAACTCTTCTCCTCGAACAAATCAAAGAGCAAAAGAATCTTCTCGAAGATCAACGTGTTGAACAAAAGAGTGAACAGAAAAATCTTCTCGAACAAATCGAAGAACACCGTAAGATTGAACAAAAGAATATTCTCGAGCAAATGGAAGACAAGCAGAAGAATCTTCTCGAGCAAATCGAAGATAAGCAGAAGAATCTTCTCGAGCAAATCGAAGACAAGCAGAAGAATCTTCTCGAGCAAATCGAAGACCAACGTAAAGAGCGAAGGGATAAAGTTCGAAAAATTAAGATTAGAGAAAGTGTTGGCGATTACCCAAAGAAGAAGGAAATGCATCCACCGACTTTTGATGGGCAAACTTCTTGGTCGATCTACCAGAAGCAGTTTGAGGCAGCCGCTGCATCGAACGAAGACAAATTTATAGCTCTGACACTTGCTCTAAGAGGGCCTGCTGCTGAACTGCTGCAAACTATACCAGCAGATAAGAATGGTAACTTCAGTGCTCTTGTTCAGGCCATTGACAAACGCTTTGGAGATGGCCATATGCAAGAAGTCTTCCGCGTCCAGCTCAACACCAGAGTCCAGAAAAGGGGAGAAACTTTGCAACAACTCCAAGCAGACATCGAACGGTTGGCGCATCTGGCATATCCAGCTGCAGGGGATGAAATCATCAGCCAATTCGCAACAGAAGCCCTCATCCGTGCTGTATCTGATATCAACTTACAGAGAGCGGAAAACGAGTAAGAACCAACTTCGAGGGGCAGAAGCTGGTTTCTGGTATCGATGGCCCCAGAAACACTATCCAAGTCGCACAGACTAAACAAGACAACAAAAGTCTGACAGTAGAGGCAATAATAAACAACAATAAACATGTGGCTACAATCGACACCGGTGCCACCGCCTCCATTGTACGAAGAGACTTGGTCAAGATGAATTGGCTACATAACACCAATAGCTACCGTCTGAAGACCGCCACAGGAGAGGCAGCAAAAGTGTATGGTGAGGTTCGTCTAACGATTCGTTTGGCAGAACTAGAGTTTTCGCATCTATTTCTGGTAGCAGATATATGTGATGAGTGCATCGTTGGAATCGACTTCATGAAGGAGCACGGAATAATTTTGGATATCGTTAAGCAAATTCTAAAGTTTCAAAATGTGGAGATTCCGACGGTCTATGGCAACGAAAACTCAACAACTATTAGGGCCGTCATCAAAGAAAGCATTTGCTTGCCCGCTTCTTCGGAAGTATTCGTGTGGACGAAACTAAAGGGTGACTGTGGAAGCCATCGATACCTCATGGTGGAACCAGATACGAAATAACGTTCCCAAAACATCATGGTAGGGAAGACTCTTGTGGCACCAAAGAACAACATGGTGCCTGTACGGATACTGAACATAAAACCATACGAAATTAATTTCAAGAAGGGAGAAATAGTTGGGCAATGTGAATCTGTATGCGCAATTACTAAAATCACCGAAGCGGAAACAAAAAAACTTATTGACTCCAAAAATTTAAAAGCCCAAATTCTGAAGTCATCTAATCTCAATCAATATCAGCTTAATGTTGCTGGGGATTTCCTTCATGAGTATGCTGATATATTCTCTTCACCCAACGGGCAGTATGGTTGAACACAACTAGTGCAGCATCGAATCGATACCGGAGATGCAAGGCCGATTCGACAACCAGCAAGACGTCTCCCTTTGGCAAAACAAGCTGAAGTTGCGGAAATGATATCGACCATGAAGGAAGATGGGGTAATCGAAAAATCCAAAAGCCCTTGGGCATCACCAGTCGTTCTTGTCAAAAAGAAGGATGGAAGCACTCGATTTTGTGTGGATTATCGAAGACTTAACCATGTGACAGAGAAAGATAGCTACTCTCTACCCAGAATGAGCGATACATTAGACGCGATGGAAGGATGTGATGCCATTCGGGCTATGCAACGCTCCAGCAACTTTTGAGCGTTTGATGGAGTGCGTTCTACATGGACTAACTTGGAAATCTTGCCTGGTCTACTTGGACGATGTCATTGTGTACGGAAAAATATTTGACGAACATTGTGAAAACCTTAAAGCTGTATTCCAGAGGCTTCGAGAAGCTTATTACAGCAAGGTACTCTCGAAGGCAGAAAGGAATTATTGCGTGGCAAGGAGGGAACTTCTAGCTCTGATATTGGCAACAAAGCGCTTCCATAAGTACATCTATGGACAGAAGTTCCTTCTTCAAACAGACCATATGGTGCGCATAATTGGCTTTTAAACTTCAAAAATCCAGAAGGTCAAGTAGCAGGATGGATCGAAAGGTTGCAGACGTATGACTATGAGATTCAACATCGAAGAGGAAAGCTGCATTCAAACGCAGACGCGAACGTGCAAACCAGATTGTAAGCATTGCACACGCCAAGAGGAAAAGGAAATGGTCATCGTCCAACGAACAAGAGCTGATCCCATTTACGGCTGGAACAACGGATATCGAACCCATTCTTACATGGAAGGAACACCAAGAGAAATCAGAATGGTGTGATATCTTCGACCGAAGTCCGGCTCTTAAAGCATATTGGGACTCGCTTCATGTGCAAGAAGGAGTACTAAGGCGTAAGTGGGAATCCGCAGGCGGTAAATCCTTTGTGATGCAGCTAAGTCGTACCTCGGTCAAAAGTTAATGACGTATGACGTTCTTCAAGAAATGCACGACGGAACTTCTGGAGGTCATTTGGGAGTGAATAAGACGTTGGAAAAGATACGACAACGGTTCTTAGGCTGCACGCAAGTAGGGTGACCAGATCTGTCCTCATTGAAAAGAGGACTTCCAAAAAATCTCAAAGGAAAAAACATATTTTTTTTATTTGAATTGAAGGTTTGAATGAAACAACAAAAATTTAGTGGGCTACCACCAAGATTTTATAGGCTGGAGTTATAGCTATTTCGAACAAAAAAATTAGTGTTATTTTATAAAAAAAATAATAAAAAAAACATCTATCAGCTATTAAGTAAAGTTAAAATAAATTTAACAAATGAAAATTTACTAACTAAAAGTAGTATTGTTTTTTTTTCAAGTACTAGGTATCATTTTAGCTTTTATTTTATTTACCATTGGACCTTATTTTCTTTGAAAATTTGGGGCTCTTAATTTTTAAATTTAAAAAATTGGTCGACTATCTATTTCCGTCTATTTTATCCCTTTTAAGACCATGTTCAACCAACATACATTTTTGATTGTGGTTTTGTTTCGCAGAAAATTGGAAATTAAAAAATAACCTAAAAAAAGAGGACAAATCGTTTATTTTGCAAAAAGATACCGGACAAAAGTATCTCAGGTTAAAAAGAGGACTTGCCCTCTTAAAAGAGGACGTCTGGTCAGCCTACACGCAAGAGATGACGTCGAAAAGTGGTGCCGAAAATTTGATACTTGGGCTGCTACCAGAGGACCGGAGTAAAATGCAGCAGTATAATATGGGCACACCTTTCGAGAAAATTGCTATACACGTCGCATGCCCTTTTCCTGAAACTAACAGTGGAAACCGATACATCCTTGTAGTCATGGATTATTTCAGCAAGTGGCCTGAAGCATTTGCCATCCCAAACCAAGAAACCAAAACAGTTGTGAATCAGATTGTCTTTAATTGGGTGAGCAGGTTTGGCGTTCCCATTGAACTGCATTCTGACCAAGGAAGGAATTTCTAATCTAAAGTCTTTCAGGAGGTTTGCACGCTTCTTGGCATTAAGAAGACGAGAACCACACCGCTCCATCCACAATCTCATGGGATGGTTGAACGATTCAACTGGACTCTTAAAGAACATCTATCTAAGGTTGTCGGCGACTACCAACGAGACGGGGACCGACATACCCATTGTTCCTTATGGCATATCGAAGTGCAACCCATAGCTCGACGGGAAAAATACCATCGGAAATCCTGTTCGGATCAACAATACGCCTGCCAAGTGAAGTGAAATTTGGGTGTCTTCCAAATGAGTCACAGGGAACAGAAGACTATGTGGATGACCTCAGAGACAGGCTTATTGACATTCATCAACGAACAAGGAAAAAACATAAAATTATCCATTGATCGAATGAAAACAAGATATGACGTAAGAGCGACAGCAACAGGATTTCAAGAAGGAGACATTGTGTGGTTTTAAAATCCTCATCGAAAAAAAGGACTATCACCAAAACTCCAACAAAACTGGGAAGGCCCATATACTGTTGTGAACAAAATCAATGATGTGGTCTACCGTATACAGAGAGGGGTAAGAGGCAAATTAAAAGTAGTTCATTGTGACCGTTTACCAGAGCCGTAGCAAGCTTCTCTGACGCCTGAGGCGAATTAAAATTTGCGCCCCCGAAGCCCCCTAATAAATAAGTTTCACTAATTATGCTATTGCAAAGGCGTATCAGAATAAACATGTATTTATTCATCACGAGACTCAAAAATACAAAGTGAAAAATTTTGAATACAAACGCTCGAATAAAAAAAACATACATAATTGTCCGGAATAAAGTTATTTGCTAAAATTATAATTGGATTTTTCGAGATTTTATTGCTGCAAATTCATCAATGACATCATCAAATTCAATTTTTCCCGCAACTTCATATTCAATAGATAGAATTGCTAAATTTGACAATCTTTCCTGACCCATAGTTGATCTCAAATAATTTTTGATGAGTTTGAGTTTGCTGAAGCTGCGTTCACACGTAGCTATAGTTACGGGCATTGTTAAAAAAATTCGGAATGCAATTTCAACGTTCGGATACGATTCTCTCAAATTATAATCATGAAGCAGCTGAAGTAATTCTGGAACCCTTGCAGATTCAATAATGTGGTCAGAATAAATGGACATCACTGTATGCTTGAAATCAGAAATCTCATCAACGAATTCCGCTACATTAATGTCTTTTTCATATTTTTTGACCAAATCAGTCGCTGCTTTCTTCAAATCCGTGATACTTATGCTTTTTAAAGATTCGCCAGACAAAAATCCGAAATCCCCAGCAATTTCCTTCAATTTCTCATACCTCCAGTTCATTTCGGTTATCAGAATATCAACTTCCTTGTTAATATGGATACGAAGGTTTTGAGTTTCCGAAAGATAGGCAAAGCTAAGCAAAAATGTCAAATACCTAGATATACGTTAAGATAGATAGTATATGTAGTTTTAATTTCGTGTATAAGTGGTTTAACGGTGCGGATGAAAATGAGTATGATGGTGTAATTGCGAGTTAAGCTACAATTAAGACTAAGATTCACCTTGTTATAATTTAATATTAATTTAACCGCCAACTGGGAAGTGACATTAAATATACAAATTAGTACTTCAGACTGTAGAATGGTTTCTAAGATAGTTTGTGAAGTTATAATAAGATTAGACATGTTTTTGTTTTGTCGACGTAATACAAGTCATTTGCAATGTCCCAATAGTTACTATATGAGTGAAATCTGTACATTTTTTGATATTAATATTCTCTGGCCCTTTCTGTTTTGTAGTGTGATGAAAAATTTTATACTGTTTGAAACTTTCTGAAGAGACTAGAACGAAATCAGAATTTTTTTTTTGAACTCGTCCAAGTTTCGGCGCCCTCTCGGCAATTGCGCCCGAGGCAAGCGCCTCGGTCGCCACACCCTCGCTACGGCACTGTTGTTTACAACGATATAATGGTGAAAGAATTGAAGGGACGATCAATCCTAAGAAGAGGGCAATGTCACGATTAAATTACTCAACTTCCTTTGAATTATAATGTAACGTCTTTTTGAACCAAAACAATTTCTATGAAGCGCCATCTTTTGGAATTTTAGCTAAGTCACAAACCTGTATTGAACGCTACCACTGGTATCTTTGAGTGAGCTTTTTCGAACATTGAAATAATGTTCGAAATTCGAAGGGGAATTATAACCCCCCCCTACCTGTCATAGAAAGATCGAGAAGCAATTAAGAGAACCTTCACGAAAGTAATAGAAACTAAATATTGGGTATAAGAGTGATTGGGTATAATAATAGTGAAAAAGTAAAGTTGGTTGTAATAAGAGATAAGTAAATTGTTTTCGGAAATTAGTTTCGGTATATTTGAGTATAGAATAATAAATTGGTTGGTTGTAAGAAAGTAAAGTGTTTTATTTACGAAATAAATAAGTGGAAGTTTTAAACAAAATAAATAAGTTTTATCCATCGAACCCTAAGAAAATATTACAATACGTTATTCATGCTTCCTCGTATTAAATATAATAATACAAATTTTATATACTACTGAAATACATCAACCAAGTACAAGACTTAGCACCAATTAAAATGGTGCTAAGTCTTCTAGTATTTGTATTTAAAAAAAAAAAAAAAATCTATTCGTCATGAAATCTATGTAAGATGAACCGAACTTAACAAAATTTGCGTATTGACAAGGTCCTCACTATTCAACTGATGAGTCCAAGTGAGATCGCCCGGACGAAACGCCAACATTTTTGTGGACTAAAGGACGTTAAAAGTAATTTTAAATAAACAAAATGATAGTAACTCAAAAATGATAACATTCTTCATAATAATTCATTAACAAATTTAATCCCTAGTATAAAAAGTATATAAAATATTTTAAAAAATATCTATTTACATGTTTGTTTGCTTCGTTAAACTGAATTTCTTTACTTCCACAAAATCAATTCACAAAGTTATATCTTCAAAATCTAAGATTTCCTTGAAATCCTCTCTGATTCCTATTACGTAAACTCCGATCGACTCGAGTAAGGCATACAAAATCCAATGCATCTTTCAGATTGCAAGGTTTTTCATCCGATTTTTTGATAGAAGGTTGACCAGCATTCCTTAAACCATTGAATTTTGCACTTACCTCCTCTTGATTGCCAAAACCTAACGATTGGTGTCTGTCAGTTTCCATTATTGAGGTTGCAGGGGGCATTACATTAAATCCCTTATAGTAACTAGAACCTGATTGGAGTCTTGCATTTTCTTTCTTAGATGCGGGTCCCAAATTAAATATTTTTCGTGTACAAGGCTTTCGTTTGACGGGCATCAAACGAAATGATGAAAATTCTGACACATAGCTTCCATTGTTGCTCTTCTCGGGCTTATTAATAACTGGGGAAGTGGTCAGTTTTTTATAGTGTTCTATGGACGGCTGGTTCCATCCTTTTAAAGACAACTCCAATAAATCCTGTTTAGGTGTCTCAAGTGGTTCCAAGCTGGGAAGGTTTTGTTTTATAGGACAGATCTTCTTTTTTAAGACATCATCAATAGACATCAGATCGTTGCAAACTGCATTCGAAATATTAGCTACTTTAGGAAAATTCTTATAATAATATGTGTTTGGGAGGAAGGCTTCAGTTCCTCTAAATTTCTGAGTTCTCTGCACTGGCTTATATATATTGCGTCGATATTCTTCGTTTTTATTTGATTTAATTTGGACGAAACTTGACTTCGAACTGGAAACACTAGAAGTATATCTCCGGTTTGTGTAGATTTTGAAATTGGGGGTCTTAAGAAATTTCTTAGGTGCTGTGATAAAACTATTTTTTGTTGTAATAGCTGGTGAACGATAGCCATTCGAACGAAGTTCTGATGTTGGCTTATTCGATATGATGGGTATGTTAAATTTTTCTGGAACAAATTTTCGTAAAGGAATTCTAGTTTTCATAGTACTCAATTGAGGTTTCAATAAATCTTAATAAAAATATTTGTTATATAAAAATATATTCGTAATATTTAAATAAATACCATTTTTGAAGTTATCCGGGATTTGTTTGTAAAACCTTTGAACATAGCTATTAACAATTTCGGTTGTATTTTTAGCTGCAATCCAAGGCTACAAATGGAAAAACTTTTAAATATCAGTACCTAAATTAAGATCTGAAATACTAAAATTTGCAGTACCTTAAAATTTATTTTACCACGAACGATTTTGTTTAAATTTGTAGTAGCCATTTGGTCAATATTAAATAAATGTTATTAATTTTGTTTCAAAGAAAAAAATCACACTTAAATTTATGTAAATAAATGATTGACTTAAAAATGTTTGTTGGCGTTATTTTTTTGAAATCAAGAATTCCGACTGAGTTAAAAAAAAACAAATTTCGGATTGAATTTATCCATCCCTTAGACTGCTTTTAAACGCTGCAAATATGCTGCAATTACCCCTGCAATTTTTAAGCATGTTGCCGGGGGACGTATGCGGTGTCCGGGGTAGACAAAGTTGCAGAGGTTGAAATAATTGCAGAGTTATCGCTCTTTCTTCTTTGTCTTCGTCTAAAAGCAGTCTACCTCAGTCGTTGGAACTCACTCAACGAAATGGGCCTGTTCGGTGTCACCGTACAGCCCGTACAGTTCCTTGTTATACGAGCAGAGGTATCTTGTTAGAGGTATCTTCTCTTCTACTCACCCTATATGCAGGTCTGTAATCTGTATCGGGAAAAGTGTGAATTAAGCCAAATAATTTGAATGAAAGGCTCAATTCCGAAAGGAATATCATTCTTATTATCTTATTTAATGAACCGACACTTTGAATTTGTACTAAGACTTTATTTTTTTCGATAATAAAGTCATGAGTAATTTTAGTATTTCTTAATTGTTTTTCTAATCAATGCCAATCGCTGTTTGTGTGCTTCGGTCACTGAAGCTCTCTTATAAGGTCTAACTTCGTCTGTGCCAAAGCCAGGAATCCACATATTCCATTTGCGTTCCAAGTGCAACTGTACATCCCTTACCTCTACTTTTGAGACTTTTCTATGTTTCGCATAAGCACATGTAGATTTGATTGCATCCTCAACAAAGTCATCGGCGATTTGTAGAAGAAGTTCTTCAACATCTTCATCGAGTTGTGCAGTGTCGTCGACCTCGCGAACTAATTCCAAGAGACGTGGTTTTGAAAGAATCTACAGAATGCATGGCTCTTCAGACTTGTTAAATTATTGATTTATCCTAAAAACTTACCGGCTGACTTTCGATATTGTTGGAGGCTTTTGTTGAATTTGTATTTGAGTTGTGTGAAGTCGAATTGTGATTGTTGGTCGAAGTGAAGTTAGAGTTTGTTTGTGCTGCTCCCGTCCCCATAGGACTACTTTGGGTTGGTGATGCCATAGGAATGTCCTGAGAGTCTGTGTTATATTCACGGACTCCGTTACTATCAAAATTGGAATTATTTTCCGACATTCTTTCAGCTAGACTATACTTTTTTGGAATCTTGTGAGAAATAGATAGCGAAAGATGTGGGAAAACAAGTGCCGAAATAAAATATGCAAAAGAAATAAAAAATATATAACATTCTTCCACCCAAAGTAGTTAAATATTAAATTTGAAATATATAAAATTTACATTCATAAATGTTTTCTATAAATGGAATTAAAGATGAAAATTGTATGTATGTATGTCTTTTAAAGTTTGTGTTTATGGAAACTGTGTTTTGTTATTAAATCTTTTTTATTCACCTTTTTATCTGGATTAGTAATATAATAAAATGATTTTCAACAAACACCTCAACAGGATACAGGATACAGGAAAAAAGAGGATTTTTTTCTTAAATTTATTTGTTTGGATTTGGAGTCGTAGTACTAGTACGGCATGCCGGTGGTGAAGTTGAAGTAAATACAGCTCATATTTTTTTGTTTATTTTTGGTTTGGTACAGGAATGGCTGACAGAAATAAGTAATACCAATAATCAAGATGTTTTGTTTTATAGTAAATCTAATGACTGCTTTTAAACGATGCAATTTTTAAGCATGTTTGTCGGGGGACGTATGCGGTGGCCGGGTTAAACAAAATTGCAGAGGTTGAAATATGACAGAGTTACCGCTCTTTCTTCTTTGAGCATTTTCTTATTGTTTGACACATAAGCGGAGTAAAGAGTGTAAAGAGATATTTCCTTCTCATTTAACAAAAATTGCGACTATACAAATTTGCAGCGTTTAAATGGATCCCGCAATCCGAAAGAAACTCAAAAGAGACACCCTGTAAAAAATTGCAGTCGTCTAAAAGCAGTCTTTTGTACGTAGATTTTACTTTAAGTCCAATGTGTGCTGCAAGTTTGATTTACATGTATCTTCATCTGCAATTAATTAAAAGAAGCTCGGCCAACAAGACTCAAATTAAATTGATAAAAAAGTCAATAAAACGCCTTGTAGTCTTGTTTTTTTTTTTTAATTTTATTTTAATGACAATAATGTAAAAGATTTTATTCTTTCAGTCGTATTTATTAGATTTTTGTCTACTTAGACACTGTCTAATTATTTTTAAATTTGTGGAAATATGCTTTAATTAATAAAAATAAATATCACATTATTCATGGTTAAAATAATCTACTTTTGTGTCTAAGTTAGGCAGCTATAAGAGAACAATAAACGAGGTTTTTGAACACATTCTCCAAAGTTGGACAGTTGTCTAAAGTTAGACAACGTTTATAAATAAGACCGTTTTGCAGCCAGGTTCTACATTTCACTTTCGCTCGAAATGAAATTGAAGTCAATCTAATTTCAATTTATTTCAATTCTATTTCGAGTGAAATGTAATAAAGTTTTGTTGACGTTAGAGCTTTTTGTAAATGTAAATTCAAATCAAAGTCGATTGTGATCCGATGATGGCAAATTAGCCAAAACGCGTCATTAAAAAATTTACCAGATTTGTCATTCCAGCATAGTTGTGGTACATTAGAAATGAAAAAAACATTTATGTATTTATGTATGTACATTGAATGTCAAATTTTAATGTTGAGCTACTTTTCTGAACATACCAACATCATAACTTTCCTAAAAAGGGTCAAGTACATGTGGTTTAAAAAATTATTTTGTATTAAATTTTTGTTTCTATTAAATATTCAATTTAATAACTATTTTATATAGTTTTATGTGATTGGCAATTGTTTTATAAAAAATGTAGTCCGATATTCTAGCTTAATTTTAAGACCTTAATGTTACTCATCGCATTATTAGAACCGAAGTTAGAAGCTAGCCAAACCAACCACAGTGTACCTTTACAATTATTATACTGACTACAAATGTACATGTACATACCTACATATAGCATTTTTTTCCGACGCAACGACACGAAGCGCCGCCGCCGGCTTTAGAATACTATTTCCCTCTCGCCAATTGGTTGGTGTTTGTAACTTGTAACAGTCGTACTTATTAGATTTTTTTCTGCTTAAACACTGTCTTAACTATTTTCAAATTGGTGAAAATATGCTTTATTTAATCAAAATAAATATCACATTATTTACGGTTAAGGCAATCTACTCTTGTGTCTAAGTTAGGCAGCTATAAGACAACAATAAACGAGGTTTTTGAACATATTTTCCAAAGTTGGACAGTTGTCTGAAGTTAGACAACGATTATAAATAAGGCCATAAGTATTTTAATGTTTTTTGTCCTCATTTTTAGTATGAAATTTTGAATGATGTTGAAAAATTTTTTTTACTCTCACACGCGTGTCTTTTTCCTTTAATTATATATCTTAATATTGAAACTCGGGCAATTGGATAGAAAGATATAAGCATTTAAGTACGCAAATGGGGTGTTTTTCAGATTTCATAAAAATCGGCAAAAAAATTGAAAATTTCTCCACTGAAGCTCGTTGTTTGCCGATGAAAATCATCCCCATTTTTTTTAATTTATTTGTGATTTTTTAAAGCAAACTTTGTACACTATTGTGAAGGTTGTGTGGAGGTACAGTTATGTTTGAGATACCAAATTAATTGTGTGTTTTTGTAGATGCAAATTAAAAAAAACTAACTTTATAGATGCAATAAGTAAAGAGTTATAAGGTGATAAGGACTCCATGATATTACTATAAAGTTTATATACAGGTGTTTCACATTTTTGAAATTCTGTTGATTTTTTTTACATTGTATGACTCCGTTTAAACATTTCTAATATTAATAAAATCTAAAAAAAAAACAAGACTATAAGGCGTCTTATTGACTTTTTTATCAATATCATGCAATTATTAAGAAAAGTAGAGCGGGGCAGAAAAAAAAATTAATGTGTGACTATTCACTATTTGTATTATGACATTTCCTTTATTCTGCCTTTTTCTTCATTTTGCTCTTCTCTCTCTCTATTCAATAAGCGTAAATTTTATTTGTTGCAGAATTCGCATGTTACTAGATGGATGAAATTTCAAAAGGGAAGAAGATTCAGTCTGACTCAATCCGCAGCTCATTCAGGGGATTCTCTAATCAGGATGAAAATTGATTTAAGGACCTCCCAGACCAATGAGAAACATTCGGAACGACGATGAAACTTTCGGCTTTCAATAAATTTTAAACAGGGTCTCTACCAGCGAACATACACCGATTTTCACCGCCATTCTTCAAATTCATATTGAATTTAAATAAAAAATTTAATTTAAAAAGGTCGCGGAAAAAGAATAATTAATAATAATTTTTATTTTCACAAAACTTCAATTTCCGAAATGAAAAATTTCACAATGACGATGACGTCTAGATAAATGTCACTTTACTATGGTGTATTTGCAAGTGCGTGTTTTGTGTACGTGTAAATTCCTTTTGAAATCGGGATCATAGACTGCTTTTAAACGCTGCAAATATGCTGCAATTACCCTTGCAATTTTTAAGCATGTAGGCGGGGGACGTATGCGGTGTCCGGGGTAGACAAAGTTGCTGAGGTTGAAATAATTGCAGAGTTATCGCTCTTTCTTCTTTGTGCTTTTTCTTATTGTTTGAGAAATAAGCGGAGTAAAGAGTGACGAGATATTATTTCCTTCTCATTTAACGAAAATTGCAGGTATTAAAATTTGCAGCGTTTAAATGGATGCTGCAATCGGAAAGAAACTCAAAAGGGAATTGCGGATAGAAATTGCAGTCGTCTAAAAGCAGTCATAGATTTTAATTCCAAATCATAAGGAATCGATTTTTTTTTGGTTGAAAGGAATTGGATATAAAGCGAAAATGTAGTTTTGGCATCATTGAAATCTACAAGTCCACATTTTACTACCGTACCGGTCAGCTGTCGCGAACTGTCAGACCAACAAGGTCCACATGCCCCATCTCATTTTTTTTGCAAAACGAAAAAGAGATGAGTTAATAATTTAATTTCAGTTCGATTTCGTACGTTTTGATTATCTCTCTGTGGAGGAGTTACTAGCGGAATCCAAAACTAGTAATTGATTTTATCTAATTGTCCGGTGGCATGTTGGATTTTATTAGATTCCAACAATTTTTCTAGTCATAAGTTAAAGTGATCTCTTCGATTGTAATAAACATTAATATTCACAAATAAAACAGCACATTCCAAGACGAAAATATTTTTTCACTTTGAAGGTTCCCTTCGAAAAAAAGTTAAAATACTCGTGAAATAATTTGCATGTAGGTAGGTTTCACTCAATGATGTACAATCATTATTATCTTTTTCATTAAAATCAACAATAAAAAAATTAGAACATCAATCAATTTTATACGTAATCACCCATCACGGACACCTATTAAGTACAGGATGGGTTGGTTATAAGCAAAGACAAGACTGAATTAACAAAACTTCTTCGATACGAAGTAACTACGGCGACGACAACTTTCAAATGAATAAAGATGTATACATAATTATATCTCTTTGCTTTCGGTAGAAAATAATTCACGCTCTACAATGTTATGTAATGATTAAGGGACATTTAGACGTAATTTACAAAAATTTAAAAAGATATACCGGGCCACAGTACAAAAATCGAATATGTGTACTGTGATGTCAGGCAACCAACCAACCAGCCATTCTGAGAAGAATATTGACCTTTCTAGATGGAAACAAGAATTAAAAACCTTTAATTAAAAATTAATTATGTACCTTCTTGACGCATTTTTAATGTCATTCATCTGTTGAATATTTTGCTTTAATAAGAATAAACTGCAATTCAAAGTTTTGCGCTGGATATTAAATATGAATTTCTTCAAATTAATTGCATAACAAAACAATTTACATTACCTACATACATATTAGTCTTCGAGAAATTTGTTTTTTTTTTTCAATTATCCATTTGCAAATCATAAACATAAAACAACAACAAAAAATGAAATTCAAGTTAATATCACTGAATTAACAATTGAAAAGATCATATTTCAAATTGTCAAAAAAAATTTTTTGATGTCCCAGAACAATTGAGAGAAAAATTATTCATAAAATACAATAACAGACAAGTTATAACCGGAATTTAAAATATCATTTATCTGTGTTATGTATGTATCTTAAATTAAATAAAAAAATTAGTTATATTACGCTCAAGACAGCTGGTGGAATTTCAAACAACAACATAACAGATGATTCCAACAAAATATCCCATAATTAAATTGTATCCCTATGTTAATTTTTAACGTTTCCTAGTATTACGATCACATTATTTACAATTGTCAAATTGTTTAATACAATAGACACGGTCAAAATCTGTAAGGATCAACTTTTTATATTTTTTCTAATATAAATTATTCTTTTTAAATTTTCAAAATTGTTCTCATTTTATAATGAAGACGAGGAAAATTAGGAAACTCTTCCTTTATAGGTAGAAAAATTGAATATACATAATTCAATTTAAAAATTCAAGTGACCTGCACTCCAAAATGCGTTTCGCTTAAGTGCAACAGTTGGGCTCATCAGTGAGATGCTGCCGTACCGTTCGTTCTAAGAGCATAATTTGCGTCTTAGAAGGGTACGACAGCATCTTACTATTATACTTACTTTTTTGAATACGGTAACACAAATTAGTTGGTTTGGATTTACACTGCCTGATTTTTTTTTAGAAACCGTCAATCAAAACACTGGATAAATAGTTTAAGTTTTGATGCACAAAATGAACCCTTCACTTTTCATTCCCTTTACCTGCAAACAAAAGATAGCCACTGGAAAATCCTGCAAAATGAATTCAAGCTAAATCGAAACTCAAGTGCTTATAATTTAAGTTCAAATAGCCAGATTTTTAAATTAAGGTATTTAACAATGTCAAATTTCCTTAATTTCTTATTGCGAAATGCCAATTGTTAAAATAATTCTCACTAGGGATCAGGACCAAAGATCGGGGGAATTGGGAGTACACTTTTTTTTTAATATTTTGGAATCTAGAGGCCTGTTAATTCATCATACCACCCCGTACAAAAACCACGACCTTCATACTTTAAAATATTGCAGATTAAATTGAAATAAAGTACCAACCTACAAAACTAATAAAATTTATTTATATATTTTTTTCAGAATGTCGTCTTCAACGCAGCAGCAACAGTTTGCGTAAGTATTATTGCATACAATATTTTGTTGCTACATTTGGTTAAATTGCAATAATTAAAAGTACGTAATCAAAGGATATACATAACTTTATTAAAAGTCGCAATGAAAACCAAAGAGTCAATAAACTTTTAACATTAAATAAATCAGTGTTTTTGTCTACCTTCAAAAAGCAGCCATCGCTTGTATGCATAGATCAGCATTTTAAATTGTTTACTTTTTGGCGTATTGCCATCTGTCGCTTCTGATAAGAATTTCACTAACAATATAATGTCGCGTGCCTCTATTAAATTTACTATCGTTTTCAAACAAACGCACACTTGTCTTTTATAATTTGTTCAATACGTTGGAAATAAATTTAAATTTAAGATTAATTCGATATTCGAAATATTTCACCTTGTGTGATACTAGACAAATTGGTGAGATTTTTCGCGATACCTAATAGACAAACAGATTAAAGGATTTTTTTTTTCATTTCAGACTTTTACCTAAAATCATTAATGGTGGTATTGCCGGTATCATTGGCGTGTCATGTGTGTTTCCATTGGACTTGGTAAAGACTCGTTTGCAAAATCAACAAGTTGGGCCAAATGGAGAGAAGATGTACAAAAATATGTAAGTGAGAAACTATTTATTGATGCTCTATACGAAGTAAATTTATGTATGTATATAGACATAAAAAACGCTTCTTTTTTTTCTAATAATCTTAATTGAATCGCATTTTACTCATTTAATTTATATCGTTTTCGTTGTGCTTCAAACATTATTTCATCGCTTAGGTCAGTCAGGTTTATCGGAATATTTAAATGCAGCTTACGTAATGTATGTATGTAGATGGGACTAAAAGTCAATTAAAGCATAAATAGAAAAAATTTAATCAATTAAGTAGTTCCTATTTCTTTTGTAAATATTTCTTTATAAATATGCTGCTTAATAAAAATTAAAAAAAAAACTCCCTAAGCCAGTTAAAGTTTTGAAACGGCATCGTTGAGAGTTTTGGTTTAAGATGGATCAATAGTAAAAACTATGCTTCTGAACACGTCAAAGCTGGTTCTAACTGTTAGCTTGAAGCGGTTCAATTTAGATTCATCACAGATCTACGGGAACTCTAGTCGAGTCTATTTCTTGAGTTTTGTTCAACGTGTCCAAGGCTTTTTTGTTTTTCCTAGTTTTACTCTGAACGATGTTCAATTCCACTCTTAGAAAATAGACAAGTTTATATTTTTAGTACAGCAGAAATCTGGAGGTGACTTATTATAGGACCTCCCTACTTATATGTTGGAAACTGAGTGGACAAATATGAAAGGTCAAAATATTAAAATACACATACACAAACATTTTTTTATTTCTTAATACTGTTGCCCTATGAAAAAGCGTGCTTTTGTTAAATTAGTGGAGTTTTTTTTTAAATTATAATTCCATTTCCATTTGAATAATGAAGTTGCTTTTTGTTTTTATACGAAAATGTGCATAAACAACCTGTAAATTTACTCTCGTGTTCTTCTGTACTTATGAAAGAATAAGCACTCAGTTAACACGCAGTAAAATTATCGAATTTGTATTACCGGATGAAGAAAGCGAGCATAAATTAAAACCTAAGTCCCACAATTCAGCTTCCCTTTCTCACATTAGAATTTTAAATAATTTCAACCAAACATTATTGAACATTTTCTGGAGTATCGTTGTTTAAATATAGTTGCATGCATTTTTAAATTATTTATATAGTTTCAAGAAAGTATAGGTTTAACTAAACGATTTTCTTAGGAAACAAAAAGTGAGTTTCTTGCTCCTTTAATCTTCTTGCATTTCTATTATTTTGCCAATACAATAAGGGTGTTTGTCATAGTTGACTTTCTCCTAAATCAATTCGATTGTTGATACTAGAATATGCATAATAGGTATCTACTTGAACATCTTTAATAAACTTATAATTTTAGTTCTAAGGGTCAGATCTTCAAGGTTAAGGTCCTCAAATGCAAATAAAATGTTAGACTTAATCTTAAAGCAGCCCATAAATCATTCAATTTCCTTGTCAACTAAACTGATGCTTGGCCACACACTTCATAAACTCAGTTTTTGAAACAATACATCCAATGGTCAAAAACATCATGGTTGTCTAAAGAAATTACACGAATCGAGTTTGTTATGTTTTAAAATAAAATATTATAGAATAAAAACAATTAGTCAAATCAGGTTTGCAGTTAAATTTGGTCTCGAGTTAAAAAAGGTTTACTTGGACAGTAAATCAAATGTCTTGGCTTTATACAATATACATAGTTCACTGAGTTGAAATACTTGTAAATCAATTTGAAAAAATTCAAAATCTTTTAATTTTCTTCAACATCAACCGTCAAATTGATTAAATATTAAGCCAGTCGAGAACTAAGTTGAATCGTATATGATGTATTCTTTAATCGATTTGTAATAATTCAGTTACCTTTCTTCAAAACTAAGCTAGGCAAAAATGTCAATGTAAATTTGTTATTATTCCGGTTTTTATACTTCTTGTTGTTATTAAGCAATTATTGCTAATTTTTGAGAAGCTGTATTTTGGAAACTGTTGGGTCTACAGACACGATTCTCAAATTAAAGAAAATTTAGTTAAACAAAGTTAAAATCGAAAACTAGTCCTTTAGGGTTAAAATCGCCAATAACTATAAAAAACGCGAAAATTTCGCGGTTTTTTTTGATTTTTGACCATGATGCGTTCGGCCTTCGAGGTTGAAAACTTGATTTCTTCATTAGGCCAATATCATAAACAACTCAGCAAAAAATCATAACTACCGTATTTGACGCAAGGTCTGATGTATAAAGTCACTGGACTTTTTTTTCTGTTTTTTTACCCCATTTAAGCTTATAAATGTAAAATATTGCTCAAGCTGTGCAAAAATATTTGTTTTTTTTTCAGTATTTTTATAAAACTGAGGAACCTTGCCTGGAAATAGCCGAGATCTTAATATAGCGGGTGTTACTTTTAAACTCAACTGATACCGATGTTTTTAATAAGTACATAATGCATAAAAACACGCAATCGGTTAAGATCTATAGGAGATTTGAGATTAGGAACAAACGAATATTAAGATTTTTATTTAAAAAGAAGGTAGATATATATATTAAAAACGGAATGGTAAACAACGTTTAAAGAAAAAATCTTAAAAAAAATTGAGCAAGCAAATTCAAAATTTGTTTTTGACTAAGGCGTCAGTTATAGCGATCAGGAAAACGAAACAGGACACACTTTCAAATAGATTATTTACTAGGTTTTCATTCGATTTGAAACGCAAATATTGTACTAATCGATGACAAATAACTCAATGAATTTTTTATGCAAATAAAATTTTCAACTCAACAATTATTTTATTGTTAAAAATGCATTAATGTGTTTTCCTGATGTAAATTTATTTTTCGTGCCAGCTGATTGTCACTTCACACAAAATGGAACAAATCGTTCCAATTATTTGCGTTCCAGCTTTTACTTGTTCAACTGACAGATTTGTAAAAGGAAACAAAAATCGTATCCATCTGTTTCAACTTTTCCTGATGGTTTTTCCTGATCGCTATAACTGACGCCTAACTGATAATTTTTTCTGAGAATTAATGTTTCTGTAACTGGGCCATTACACACTGAGTCAATTTTGAGCTGAACTTACCCCAGAATAACTTTTGCTTCAATTGCTTTGAAAATGGCGAACTTTGCTACACGGCAATCAAAACACAATTAAAAATTTAAAATGTGCATAACAAGAGTTTTTTTCCCTAGGAACAAACAACTTGTGTTTGTATTAGTAGTTCAATTTTTTTAATCTATTCGAAGCAAGGAGGAAAGGTTTGCTCGTTTCATTCCGCATTCTTCAGCTCCCTCGCCTACAAAAATCGATTTCCCCAGGTAGAATTGCTCTAGTGTGTGATTGCCCATTGAGATTGCTGGTATCTTTGTATAGCGGGTGTTGTTTTTATCCCCAACAGATGGTGCTATTTACAAAAAAGTAAAAAAGTATATGTAAACATGCGCATATTCGCAGGCAATGTTGTGTTAAAATTTTAAAGCAATCGGTGAAGAACTTTTGGAGATTTTGCGATTCGATTAGGAACCAACGAATATTTACATTTTTATTTATGTATAACGGTTTTGTCAAACCTCAATTCCAACAAAAGACCAAGTTACAAACTATACCATATCGCTCCACCACATTTCATATAAAATATACCCGATTTGACATTCCAGCATAGTTCAACATTAAAATTTCATTCAATGTATATACATAATATGAACATTGAATGTCAAATTTTAATGTTGAGTAACTTTTCTGAACATACATACCAACATCATAACTTTCATAAAAAGGGTCAAGTACATGTGGTTTAAAAAATTGTTTTGTATTAAATTTTTGTTTTCTATTAAATATTCAATTTAATAAGGTGTTTCATATATAGTTTTATGTGACTGCGCAATGATTTTATAAAAAAATGTAGTCCGATATTCAAGCTAAATTTTAGGACCTTAATGTTACTGATCGGATTATTAGAACCGAAGTTATAAGCAAGCCAAACCAATCACAGTGTACCTTTACAATTATTATGCAGACTACAAATGTGCATACCTACATATAGCCATTTTTTTTTTTTTTGACGCGAAGCAAATTTGCCGTCGGCTTCAGAATACTATCTCCCTCTCGCTAATTGGTGTTTGTAAGACTGCTTTTAAACGCTGCAAATATGCTGCAATTACTCTTGCAATTTTTAAGCATGTAGGCGGGGGACGTATGCGGTGTCCGGGGTAGACAAAGTTGCAGAGGTTGAAATAATTGCAGAGTTATCGCTCTTTCTTCTTTGTGCTTTTTCGTATTGTTTGAGACATAAGCGGAGTAAAGAGTGAGGAGATATATTATCCTTCTCATTTAACAAAAATTGCAGGTATTAAAATTTGCAGCGTTTAAATGGATGCTGCAATCGGAAAGAAACTCAAAAGAGAATTGCGGATAGAAATTGCAGTCGTCTAAAAGCAGTCTAAGTATTTTAATGTTTATTTTTTGTTTTTATCAACTTCCTCGTTGAATGAAATTATTTGTCCGACATTTATTTTCATGTTTTTAGTATGCAAATTTGAATGATTTTGAAAATGTTTGCTCTAACAAGCCTGTCATTTTTTCTGTAATTATATACCTTAATATTGAAAATCGGATAATTGGATCGAAAGATATAAGCATTAAAGTAAATTCAAATCGGATGTTTTTCATATTTCTCAAAAATCGACAAAAAATGGACAATTCCACTGAAGCTCGTTGTTTGTCGATAAAAATCATCCCCATTTTTTTCAATTTGTTTGTGATTTTTTAAAGCAAACTTTTGTAACAATTGTGAAGGTCGTGTGGGGTGTGCACTGTACAGTTTTGTTTGAGATATCAAATTAATTGTGTTTTTGTAGATGCGAATTAAAAAAAAAACTAACTTTATAGATGCAATAAGTAAAGAGTTATAAGGTGATAACGACTCCATGGACCATGAGATTACTATAAAGCTTATATACAAAGGCCTACGAACAGTTCTCCTTTTTCTTGGTGTCCGTTTTATCATATTCGTATTCTGTTTTCTAAGACCAGTAAGAACAAAGCATGAACGCAATAATAACGTTTCGCCCTCTTTGTCCATTAGGCGTTTCACATTTTTGAAATTCTGTAGATTTTTTTTACATTGTATGCCTCCGTTTAAACATTTCTAATGTTAAAATAATACAAAATTACGTATACGCCGGAGTGTAATCCGACAGACAGACGGATAAAAAACTGTCTTTTTTTTTAGCTTGTGTCCATTGTCATGTTCCATGATCTCGCTCCATCAGTTATCATTACAACCACTTATGTACGAGTGTAATCCGACAGACAGACGAATAAAAAACTGTCTTTTTTTTTAGCTTGTGTCCATTGTCCTGTTCCATGATCTCGCTCCATCAGTTATCATTACAATCACTTATGCATTTTAAAAGATTGAGTGGAACAAATAAACAAACAAATAGCCAAACTAACTGTTACTTTTTTTTTATTATTATTATTATTTTTTTAAATTTCGTCTAAATTTTGCCAAATCGAAAACAGAGAAACACAAAAATTGTAACCTTTTTTTCGTATGAGTGTAATAGATTTTAAGAAAAACTAACGCAAACGTTAGAATTTCATTTTGTTGTTTTTTAATGTACAATGTTCCACAATATAACTAGAGTAAAGTACTGGGCGCTTTTGTTTGGAGTTTTCATAGTAGGGCTGGTTTATCTGCCAATTTTCCATAGAAAATTTCTTGCGACCATACTAACCACCGTTGCAAAGTGTAATTGGTTTCTATATAAATATGCATTTGAGCTAAAAGAGCAAGCATGTGCGACTTAATCAGAATTTTTGCTTTATTTTAACGCAAGCAAACTCAATATGTCATTATCTTGTGTATCATTATCACTATTACATCCCACTTATCATTAACAATGCTATTCTTGCGATACCAACAGCTTGATGAGTGCGGTAAAAATAAAACTAACTTATCAGTTGTGGTATACAGGGTGGGCTAAATACAAGTTTCTTTTTAAAAATGCAATAAAATGAACAAAATTAAATATATTATGCCTTCATTAGTAAGAACGTCGTTCAAGTGGCTGCCTCGGCTGGCTTCGCAGTAGCGCATTCTGTTACTCCAATTTTCCAAGACCTTGTTGATGGTTTCGGGCTGATGATATTGGTCTTTAGTGCTTGGATCGTTTCCGGATTGTTGGTATAACATCGGTCCTTCATGGGTCCCCACAAAAAAAAGTCCAAAGATGTCAAATCGCAGCTCCGAGGGGGCCAATTGACATCGCCAAGAAGACTGATAACACGATTTGGGAATTTAGTTTACAAAAGATCGATTGTGGCATGGGCTGTGTGGCATGGCGCGCCATCCTGCATGAACCAGAGGTCGTCCAAACCCATGTCTTCAATTTCAGTAAAAAAGTATGGCTTTGTAACGCCCACCGTTGAGATCGATGGCGAGTTTATGTTCGTGAATTGAGTCTCACAATCTCGGCTACAGTAGCCACATTCTCGTCTGTGCGCACCGTAGGACGACGGGGACCATGAGTGTTGTCCACTAGCATACCACGAACTTTTTGCACAAACTTGCGTACAGCAGGCGCGGTGGGTGTTTCATTTCGGCCAAAACTTCTTTTCAAAAAACGCACTGTTTGGGCTACGCAGCTCTCACTTTGGTAATAATAATAAGTTTTCAATATTTCCCAACGTTGTTCAAGCGTTAAGCGACTCATTTCGTTCTGCGGAGGTATGATACTGACTTTCTGTCAAGATTTCGAGGAGGAAACAGCTGTCAGTGTCAAAATAACCTATTATTTAAAAAGAAACCACTAGATGGCGCACCCGTTACAACAGCACTTACAATTATTTATTTTGTATATATTTATTACCTACAGTATAACTCGTGCTTATTAATTTGATCCCTGTTTTGGTTTTCATTTATTTATGGTTGACGTTCCGCAACCCAGTACTGGTTTGATCATCTAAGTACACACAGAATCTCGGTATATATATAATTGATTTGTAAGTACAAGTACTTTAGTTTTGTTGTTGTTATGTTAAAAAAAGCTTTCAAACGATTACGTAGAGCAGTTGTTTACTGAAGAGTATGTACTATAGATAGTTTATTGTAGGGTACACCTTCCGGATATTGAATCTCTCACTAAACGCTCAGTGACCAGGAGCCATTAGAAAAGCACAAAACATTAGTAAACTTAGGAATTTTGAAAAAAATCTTTATTTGTATTGCTGTTATCAAAGTACAGATTAGATCAGTTATAAATATATCCCCATTATAATTCGAACACATGCACTTTGGTCTTTGAAGATAAAGAAATAGAAATATTCAATAAAACATTTCGATTACATGCTTATCAGGGTATAACATCTAAAATCGCGAACTCGAAATTTAGGCCTATATCGTGTGCTGTCAATTGTATTTTTATGTAAATCTTTAATATTTTTAACCCTGAAATCTATTGCCATTACATTACCTGGATATTTGAGTTTTTTTTAAGTTTTAAACAGTTATTTTATTTGAATTTCGGTATGACTTCCATATACACATATTAAATTGTGTTTTAATCAACCTACATAGGTTCGACTGCTTCCGGCAGACATACCGGGCTGAAGGCTACTTTGGCATGTATCGTGGCTCTGCTGTTAACATTCTGTTGATAACCCCTGAGAAAGCCATTAAATTAGCTGCCAACGACTTTTTCCGTCATCACCTTACCAAAGCTGATGGTAAACTTCCAATTACTCATCAAATGGCCGCCGGCGGTCTAGCGGGTGCCTTCCAAATCATCGTCACAACTCCAATGGAATTGTTAAAAATTCAAATGCAAGACGCTGGTCGTGTTGCAGCTCAAGCTAAGTTAGCTGGCAAAACTGTATCCAAAACTTCAGCTACACAAATTGCTGGTCAATTAATAAAGGAGAAGGGTATCTTTGGGTTGTATAAAGGAATCAGTGCTACTGGTTTGCGAGATGTTTCGTTTTCAATTGTATATTTCCCCCTGTTTGCGACACTTAACGGGCTTGGACCGCGAAAAGCTGATGGTTCAGGAGACGCTGTTTTTTGGTAAGAATTTTATATAGATTTTTTATTAAGTTTCTTTGAGTTAATCTTAATATCATTTAGGTGCTCCTTCTTATCTGGGTGTGCTGCTGGTTCTATGGCCGCTCTGGCTGTTAATCCTTTTGACGTCGTGAAAACTCGCCTCCAGGCTTTGAAAAAAGCAGAAGGTGAGAAAGAATTCAAAGGAATTGGTGATTGTATCACGTAAGTTTAATTAGTTTCGGCATAGCATACTACATAAGTATATTATTATAAAACGAATTTATGTTTCAGAAAAACCCTGAAGCACGAAGGACCAACTGCTTTCTTCAAAGGAGGGCTATGTCGAATGATTGTTATCGCACCACTATTTGGTATTGCCCAAATGGTTTACTTCTTAGGCGTAGCTGAATCATTACTTGGCCAGAAAAAAGACTAAATCATTTAAATTGCTATTCAAATAAATTATACAAGCATAAAAGTCATCCACCCAAAATATAAGAAACGATATACCTACATAATGTGTGTTATATTTATTAATATAAATTAACTTTCAAAGCATTTAAACAAAAATTAAACATAGAGTTTTATGTGTGTTATATGCCATTTTTATGTTAAACTACATAAGTATGTTAAAAGTTTTGACTATAAAAATTAAAGAAATATTATTGTATAGGCATAGTGCCATTTAATTAAATTGAGTAAAATTAAGAACACCGCTGCCTAGTGTAGATAAATGCCAAACATTTATTGCATTCAATATTAAATATTGTGGCAATGTAACTGTTTTAAAAACTTAATATTGCACCGATGCACTGAAAATAATGACAATAAATTTAATGCCACGTAATTAGATGTCGATTAATATTTTAGTAGTTGATAAGAGCAATTATTTTGTAGAAAAATTCAACCTAAATAACAGTCTTTTCAAAATTCGTTAAAATGTATGTATACCATTAAAAAGGAAGAATTATATGATTAGGCACAACGTGTGAAAAAAAAAACTTTGCGGTATTTTAAGTAAATTTCATTTACAATTAGTTAAATAAATATATAAGATAGCATCGGTATTATTGTTTCGTGTGCTTTTTTCTCGTTATTTTATTGTTTTAAATTTAACTTAAATTTTAACTGTACTATGAACCTACATACAAAAATTTATAATTGTCCAATATTCAATATTCATAGCTCATTCATAAATATACGTTAGAAATGTACAAAAATTAAATGTAGTTTATATTGTTTTGGAAAACTTATATTGCCTGAAGTATTTCCACTGGCGAGAAAGGGCCCTGGTCCTCAGGTCAGTGAAAACAGTAGCTGGATAAACTGTTATAAATGTTCATGTCTTTAGTCAAATCAAATGTATGAATTGTAGATTTTAAATTATTTACAACCGATAGAAAATCTTTTTTTTTTCAGGAATATTATCACTTTAATTAATATTTTAAAAATAGAACTCATGGTAGACTTTTTTTTGTAGATTTGTTGCTTTGTATAAAATCTCAAAAATGATGATAAGGTTCGCTAAAAAGGCCAGAGCATAGTTTACTATTTTCATGAAATAATTTAAATGATAATAGGTACTTCTGAAAATTGAAATTTTTTAACCCCATACTCCTCCAAGGCGTAGAAAAAACCAGCCACATATTTTTATATGATGTGATTTCATCCTCAACCCAGGTTCTCATGTTTTGGATAGGTATACGTACACCTTTGCCTCTGCTGAACATTTTTTTTACCTCTCCTTACAATGTTTGGAATAAATCAACTCGTTTGTAAAAAGGAGTTAAGTGGAAGAACTAGGGGGAGATCAAAAATGAAAAAAACGTAGTTTTCGTATATTTCAGCGTTCACTTAAAAATTTAAAAGAGCATTGAGTACCTGAAGTTAATTTAGTACTAAATGTTGAAAAAGAAATCAGTTAATACAAATTTTTGTTCACAATTTCGAGTTTGCAAGTGAATTTTTTTTTCAAATAACTTATTTACAAATAAAAAACATGCATTTCCGGCTTCAGAAGCTACATATATAACATAATATCTTGAACTTTGCCGTTTTTTATTTGCAGTGAAACAGCATATTTATCTAAAATAATTTTAAAAAAGATTATTGATTAAAGAAAATCAAATGATTCATGTAATTCGCCAAACAATACTCCATTCGTTTTAACTGAACTACGCTTAGCCAATTTATAAAAAAATAAATAAGCGGTGCGACAGCTCGTGGAAAACTATATCTAATCTAGTGACCCATCTCTTAACCATTCGTGTATGGGTGTTGTTTTAGTCGGCAAAAATAGGGGTGGAGGGGAACTAAAATTTTCTACTGGAATGGCTACGACGACGCGAAGCACTTTACCATGAAAAGTTAGATCCACTTGTTGTCTTTAGGACTTTCGGTATATCCTTCATTCACTCGAAGCATATTAGCTCTTTTCCATTAAATTATTATATGATAGGTCAAGTTTTGCAGAATAAAAAATTATATTTTTCAGTTTTTGTAAACATTTTATTTGTCCAAATTAATAAAAATTCCAAAAAATGTATCCATAACATATCACAGTAGGTACATAAAGGTACGCTCGTTGTTTGTATATGAAATTGCAAATTCAAAGCTGATGATAATTAGCTGCCATTATTTGTTCCATTGATGCTAGATATTTATAAGAAAAAAAATTACAAAATGTAAGTGAATTTTATTAAAGAGAATAAGCTGTCAACCTTTGTCACTTGGTGTTGGGAATTTCAAACAAAATGTTCATGGTTGGGAATGTGTGTTGGGTTTTACAACTCGTCTTTTAACATTGAACCTATAATCTCATCACCAATTGCAACCTCTTCCACACTACCCTGGACTTTCTTGTTACCAATTATGTTAACCGAATCCTTCGATTTGTATGTAACGGTGTCTGTAGTATTGTGTACTGTGTCCTTGTCATCGGACGCATTTGAGGTGTATGATGGATCGGGACTTGTGAGTGTAATGCGGGAACCTGATACCGTTCTGTGTTTTCAATAATTTCAAAGTTAAAAATGTGTTAAGGATAGTTATACATAATAAACTTATATTAATATTGTTATTTAGTTTATTTTTTTTGTTTTTAATTTAAATAAACAAATAAAAAATACTTTTAGGCAGTGTCATCTGCAGTACCTTGCATATACACCACTCAAATACACAATTATTCTCGTTGCCGAGAAGATGATCGCAATTTCTGTGGATTTCTATATGGCAAGTTTTTAAATTAAATTTCCATATAAAATATATGGTTAATGAAATCTTTTACTAACCTTTCTCTGGTTTCAAAATTGCCTTCAACATTTACATTTTTCGGTTGACGGAAATCACATTCCAACGAGAATGCTGAATCACCGGGGGTGATTAATTCGGGATCATTTTGAATTACCACAATATTCGTATAGACATCTCCTTCTTGTTGTGTCTGACATTGATCGAAGTTGAATTTCATTTGTAAAGAACGAATATTGCTAATCTTTTCTGATTTAACAAAACATGGCGCCGATTGCTTGTAGAAGCTTCCTCTTGTATACATTACTCCAGTGAAATCTTGTTCAGTTTCGAGCATTATCTGCATAGATTCGGCACCACATTTGAGATTGACTTTTTGAATGCCTTGAGAGGAACCATCGATTTTGAAAGTGTCCGTCAAATCTTGTTGATAAACCGTATCTATAATTGTAAAGAAAGGGAAAATCAGTTGATTAAGGAATCCAAACTGTTTATTTTTTTATAGGTATATCCTGTTTTTAGGAAATGACTCAAGCTGCGCGAATATAAATATTTCCTAAAACTAAAGGACGAGACTAGAGACATGCCAATTTATAACAATTATACCTACATTTTATTTTCTTTGGTTGTTGCCTTTTTTTGCCTTTTTTTGCCTTTTCTCATATTTTTCCTCTTTTCAAATATACACACAAAAAGTTAATTTACTCAATGTATGTAGGTAAATACATGCATATTTCGGATCCACATAATTTTTTCTATGCGTTGACTAATTACATAGCTCAACACAAAAATTTCGAATGAATACAAATAAATCTATGTAACTTTTTTGTGTGCTATCCTATTGAGTGCTTTTAATTGGCGACGACGCTACATCTTATTGTAACAGTACCTAGGTATACATGTTTTCTTTACATTTAGGAAACACAATTGGAGAAGTTTTGAAAATCTTAGACAAAATCAAGGGCGACTTAGAGACACCAAAGGTACAGTCGCAAAAGATGTTTTGAACAAATACAAAAACAAGTCTGTTTTTTCTGCATATAAGGGACTTGAGATATTATTCCAAATAAACCGCTTCATTAAAGGTGACGAAAACAGTAAGCTCCCAAAAAATATAGAAGTATGTAACGTAGAGTTTTTCAATTGGGCTCCACTCGTTTCCGTTGATGTAGAGAGGTCTTGCAGTTCCTTTAAAGCGCTATTGATGGTCAACCGCAGGCGGTTGTTGCCTAAAAATTAAAAAAAAAACTTATGGTTCAATGTTACTATAGTGAAGTTTTTATTTTATTCCCTCCTCTTTGAATAAATGCCTTTTTTTGCCTATTTGGATGTTTTACTTTGCCTTTTTTTAAATTTTTAGGTCAACAAAATCCTATCCCTGCTCATAAATATTCACTATTATTGCTTGGTGGATAGGGAATTGATTATCTACCTATCGATTGTTTTTAAATAAAGATACTATTGCCGATAATTTAAAACTATCGATATTATCGAAAAAAATATTGTTTTATACATTTTCTTTGCAAATTTTTCTTCGTCTTGACAATTTTCACTTCATATCTGTGTCCACTATCCTGTATTACGAAGAATCAGTTTTTGAAATATAATTTCAAACTTAAATCGGTAAATGCCAATATTAATATGATGGACAGAAATTCTGAAAATTCATATATAAAACGTAATCCCTTGAACCCACCCATTGTAAATGAATACTATACCAAAGATGTTAAACTTCGCTTTAACTGAAAATAATCTATGAGGTGCTGGGTGATTCTTACAAAAAAAAAATTCAAACAAAAATTTGAAAAATTTGAACAAAATTTATATAAAAAATTCTTAAAACCACTTTTTTTTCGTTGTTATAAAATCAGGAGCCTCATCAGTAAAAAATCGAACGATATCTATACAATTTATACAATTTTTCTCGAAAAGGTTTTAATGGTAACTCCAAAATCATCATTTTTTCGATTTCTCGGAAACGTTTTAACTTATTTTCACCCATTTTTTATGATGTTTTTTAAACTTGCCACCAAGCGTTTTTTGGACATTATCTGGCAGATTTTAAACAAACATGATTCTTTTAGCCAAAGTTCAACGTACATTCCATACAAAATGTTTAAAAACAACTGCTAAAAAAATCTTATCTTTCTTGAAAAAGACTCTTACGATTTTGACAACAAACTTTTTTTTGTCAGTCAATATACATAAGTGCAAAAAATAAGTTCCTAATATACAATCAAAAACGTGCTTGACATCTAAGTTTTTCCATTTTTAAATTAAAAATCCTCTTAATCCAAATAAAAAAAAAAATAAGTTCTTCTCAGTGTATACCTACCTATACATATTGTGAAAGTCTTCGAACAATTTTTTCAGGAGAGCCCTTTATTTTAAAGAGTGGTCTTGATATGTGATAAGCCTTATTAACATTAATTATTATAGCTTAGCTTGGTCAATAGGTTTATGAGCCTCTTAACTTTATCAGGGTTCGATAATTACCGTCCTAAATATGAAAAAAAAAAACAAAAAAGTGGAGTTTCATTGAACGAAGATGATCTTTTATTTGTGAACATTATGTACCTTATAAGTGGGCGCACTGAGATTTAGTTGGACACTTGGCAAAACCAAAATTGTTAAACGATTTTTATTTTCCATTATTTTGATTTTTTCATAACATTGAAATTCTTCTTTGGAACAACCGAATGTTTGTAAACAAAATAAAATACAAAGACAATTTTTTCCAATTAACATCTTAAGGGGTTAACAACACGTAAATAATTCTACACAATTGATTCACTTGGACAAAAACCAGCTTAACTTAACTACCGGTAAGAATTCATTCGTGTAGCTAGATACCTACATATACATATATGAAATATCTTCGTAATTTTCTACCGATCTTACCTTGTTTTACATTGTTTTCGGAATTTTCACAAAACGAAGATACCACAAAATTTAAAATGAAACAACTTAGAAGAAAATAATTATTATTTTTAATCATTTTAAACTAGTATAAGGTTTTCAAATTGAATTGGAAAAATTCAGTTCCAAAGCAACCAAATCGATAGATGTTCGCGTAAAACTGTTTGGATTAGTCGACTGCTTTGAGCCTATAAAAAGAAAAAAAGACCAACCGATTCCCTCCTAAACAATTTATTGTTAGAGCTTACCTTACAAGTAGAAGCAATACGAAGTGGGATATAAAGATGATAAATATAAAGAGTGAAAAACGAAAGAATAAATAAAAGAAAGAAAGAAAATGTTCATCATTAAGTTAAGTGGGAAGAATCTAAACTCAAAGCCACGTTTAATTGAAGAGAAGAAGACGAAATTATGAGTAGCCTGGTGGTCTGGTCTCTAGTCTGGTTTGGTTGTTCGGAGTCAAACAGTAAGTACATATCAGTACAGCTTAAACGTTCGATTTCATGTTCGATTACAATATCAGTTACTAAATTTCTCATAGACACTATGACATCTTTCTTCATCTTTCGATTAAAATTGAAAAACAAGTTGAAATGAGAGAAAAAATTGTTTGGTTGGTATTTTCATCCTTTTGTTGTTGTTTTGCGTATTGCATTGGTTGTATAAAGTAGGGTTACCATTCTTCAAATGGGTTTTTAAACAACCGAAAATGGTACCTAACTTACTGCTTATCCATATATATAAATTAAAGTTTGGTTTTGTGTACGTTCGCTAACCAGCCAAACCGGTTGAATAATTATTAAAAAAATAAAGGAAATCTGTTAAAAAAAAGAAATTAATTTTTTTTAACGCCCTGCGAAGCGGCCGGGGGTTTTGCTAGTCAATATATAAAAAAAAATCATTTTTATCAGAAACGGCTTATATCAGTGTACTTATACTATTGCATATATGTACATATGTATGTAGTAACAATTTTAAAAAATCAGCTTCTCCCATTCTTCCCACCATCTACAGCATCGGTGGACATTTACCCAAACGAAAGTTCTTGCCTAATGGAACTTGAAGCTTTAATATTGGTCAAGTCTAAAATCTTTTTTAAGATCACTTATCAATAAAGTCTTCAGAAGTATGAAAATTTGTGTTTACAACGCATCGGGAATATAGAAAATATTTTTCGTATCTCCATCCAAATGATGCCTTCTTCGTACCTATTTAAATTCGCTTTTTACAGTAATATATATAGTATATTCTCATATTCATTTATACATACATAGGTAACTATATAGGGAAATTTTCAAATCTGTGAACGCATTATTTTGTGAAAACTGACAGATGCAGATCGAATATAAAATGCGGTTTTTTATCTTTAAAGATATGTTTGCTTAATTTTGCCATTTAAGGCCTAACCCTGCTTATCATCTCATGAACCTATAATTAAATTGTTACATGAATTTTTGGTAATAGGAATCAACGCCAAAAAAGACAATCCTTTAATCTGAAATATTTTTGTTTAGTGGTGGTCGTAAATGAAAATGAAATGAAAATTGTTACGTAAAGTTGCTCCAGTGAATCAGGCGTCACTATAAAAATTTTATGTTCACTCAAACTAGGCTTAAAGTGTAATTTTAATTGCAATATTTTTGCAATTAACTTTACAACTTTGAATTTAATTTGTGAACACACCCTTTCACTAATCATCAAACTGTCATTGTTAATTTATTCAGTAAACTCAACATTTTTATCATGGTAAAGTACACGAAGGAGCAACGTCTGCAAATTATAAAATTTTTTTACCGAAATTCGGAGTCGGTGACCGCAACTTAAGAGCGTTAACTCCAATTTTCGGTCGTAAATGACGAAGCTCATTTTTGGCTCAATGGGTTCGTCAATAAACAAAATATGCGTTATTGATCGGGTGAAAATCCACATTTTCTTCATGAATCACCACTTTATCCACAAAAAATAACTGTTTGGTGCAGTTTGCATGCCGGCGGCGGCGTTATTAGGCCATATTTTTTCGTCGACGATAACGATCGTCACGTTACTGTGAATGGCCAGCGTTATCGCGCCATGATTACCGATTATTTTTGACCCGAATTGGAAGATATGGACTTGGACGACATGTCCAATACCATCAATACCATCAATACCACCTTACAATCGATTTATTGAAGAGAAAGTTTGATGAGCGTGTTATCTCAAGAAATGGGCCAGTCGATTGGCCACCTCGTTCGTGCGATTTATCGCCTCTAGACTATTTTCTTTGGGGCTACGTTAAGTCATTGGTTTATGCCAACAAGCCGACGACGTTGGAAGAGCTCAGAGCCAACATTAAACGCGAAATAGCGGCAGTTTCGGCCGAAATGTGTGGCCGAGTCATCGAAAATTGGGTCCAACGAATCGACCGCTGCAAACGTGCCCGCGGTGGCCATATGAACGAAGTCGAGGTCCATTCATAAATATTTTGATTGTACTTCAAGCCGATAATAAAGTTTTTGAAATATCTCAAATGGTTTGCGTTTTATTTAAGAAAAAAATTGTCAAGTCCTAGTTGGAAAACCCTTTATTAATAAATATAGCACCAATCTCAGTTTCCACCAACGAAGAATTCTAAATATTTACAGTCGTATTTATTAGATTTCCTTAACGCACTCTTGGACAGTATTGGCCCATCCGATGGTCCAAATTTTCGATGACGCTGAGACATAATTGAGGTTCTATGCCGTTAATGTGCCGAATGTGGGTGCATTGGTTTTTCAACAATCACTCTTGGATTATCATTCGCCCAAATGCGGCAATTCTGCTTATTGACGAATCCACAGAGGTGAAAATGTGCCTGATGAAGAAGTGCACGATATGCATTTTGATTTGAACGCCCATTTTCATAATAAGCCTGAATAACTAACGCGTTGCTCGATTGTGTATCTTTTCCATGGTTCAAATTGAATTAGTCTGAAATTGTGAAATGTCAAATGAAATGCAGAAAAAAACTTGACGTTTAGGTGTGGTTCATATTCAACATCGGCCCTTAAAATTTAACCATCCGTTAGTTGGACATCTCTTTATTTAAAAACGCATTCCAACAGTTTTTTCATTGAACATACCCACTTTAGAATAGGTTTGGACAACCAATTGGAGTGTCTTAGTTAGACAGTCAGTGGAACATGTTTATATATAAGGTTTTGGAGTTGGACAGTTGTCCAAAGTTAGACATACATACTTTGGAATGGTTTTATAAATAAGACTGTAAGATAGGTACCTATTAACGTGCATATATATAAACAAATTAACTGTTCGATTCTGTACTTAATCATTTAAAACTATTCATCCGATTTCACAGTATATAATAAATACGAAATAAGAGGATGACGCTGAACACTACTCGTAAAATATTAAAATCGGTATATTATAAAAGCTTGAACCGAAGCTGAACTACGCTCGTACAGTTAAGTAAGCGACGCTTTTCTCTAGATTTTATTTAAGTTAAAAATTATTTTTGTATTAAAAAACTAAAACAACGCACATAGGGGTATTTACCTCGAAAAACCGCTCAAAAATCAATTTTTCAAAATGTAGACTTGAGAAGTAATTTTGTTCCTAGCTGTAGTTAAATACCTATGGAATAGTGTAGCGTTTTTTTTTTTTATTTTTATGCACACACTTCGCCACAACATCAGTTGAAAGTCATCGATCGTAAGCTTGCACTGTGCATCAATTGATTTGTGTGAAAAATACCTTCGCTAATTAATTAAGTTTATATTATTTTTGATATTGATTACAAAGTTTTTTGTTATGGAGGATTCATCTGCAGGTATGTTCTTTATTATAAAGCTGTTTTGATGAATATTTAAGCTTTTATTTAAAAGAAAATTAATTTGTTTTAAAATCTATGCAAAAGGGCAGTTTTTTTTTCAATTTTTTTTTATTGTGGACCTTTTGTTATATTATTCGGTGTTATTCGATAACGTTTTTGGTATCAGCTCTTAGAGAAAGGTGTCAGGAAGCAAAAACAAAAAAAAAATGCTGCCCATATCTGCCCCTCGAGATTGTATCGTCCCTGATGAGTGTCTAGTCTAACAAAAATAAAAAAAGCTATTTATTACAAAATTAATTCTTTTCCTTGAAGGATCGTCTGGCTTGTGCATTTTAACAAAAAAACAGTTATATGATGTTATAAATGAGTGTAGTGAGAATGATTTTGATGCCAAATTAGATCATCTTCAGAGCTATTTACTCAATAAAGCATCTTGCAAGCATTTTTGAAAGCAGTTCCGATTCAGATGCTAATATCTTCCAAAGTTCATTTGTGCCCTGCGTTTGTTTTGTAGTTCAAACAACAAAATTATTTGGAAAATCCAACGCCATCCTCGCCACGATATTGCCGTCCAATAAAAATTAGCTTTGTAAAAGAATCTCTTGATATTACGCAAAGTGAAATAGCTGATATTGAATCCAAGATAAGTAGATTGAACAAAACAGTGATAGAAGGCGATAGAACATTGTTGGAAGTAAAACACACGTTAGCTTTTACAATGGTCGATGGAAAAGTGTGCAACGCGGCAACTAACACAAAATCTACAATGAAGTGTTATATTTGTGGACTTACTTCAAAAGATGTTAATGATCTTTCTAGAAGAAAAGAAGTTGATAAAGATGCGATAAAATTTGGATTGTCAATTTTGCATGGGAGGATACGGTTTTTTGAAAGCATTCTTCATCTTGCTTACAAGATTCCGTTGAAGAAATGGCAGCTAAGAACTCTTTCAGAAAAAAGAAAGAAAAACTGACATACAAGAAAAGTTTAAATCAAAACTCGGACTCATCGTTGATGTACCCAAACCTGGTTTCGGGAATACTAATGATGGCAATACAAGCCGAAGGTTTTTTAGCAATCCAGAACTAGTTGCTGAAATAACTGGTGTTGATTTGCAACTCATAGTTAGATTAAAAATCATATTGGAAGTTCTTTCTAGTGGATTTGAAACAGATGCTTCAATATTTGAAGCATTTGCTTTTGATACGGCAAAGTTGTATGTTGAGCTTTATCCGTGGCATCCCATGACTCCAACGATGCACAAGATTCTTATACATGGACCGGAAGTTATTCAAAATGCTCTTTTACCTATTGGGCAGCTATCCGAAGAAGCAGCAGAAGCACGGAACAAGCATTTCAGGTTGTACCGGTTAAATTTTGCAAGGAAGTTTTCAAGGACGGAGTGCAACTTGGATGTACTTAACAAGTTTTTAAAACTTTATTAGAAGTGGGAAATAATATATAATTCTATTTTTCATACTATCTGTAGGTTACTTTTAAGTTCAGATCCTCTAATAACCAGTTTAAGATCTTTGCCTGTTAAAAAATCTAAGGAATTTTCCAAAGAAGCCCTTGAAATGCTTATTTCCCGGATTCCTGATTCATCAACATTAACAAATTTTAATGATACTACAATATCTAATGATAGTGAAGATGAAGAAACAGCTGAGGAATGTACTGATGACGAAGAATCCTGGGAAGAGTTCACTGAATAACTTTAAGTTCCATCTATTCATTTCATCCTTATTGAAGAAATTAATAAATTATGAACCAAATTTATCCAAAATACTTTATTTATACCTTAATTCGATAGCAATAAGCTTTAAATCCCTTTTACAGTTGTTTCAGCCAAGTATCACTTCTTTAAAACAAAAAAATATTTTTGAGCGGTTTTTCGAGGCAAATACCCCTATGTGCAACGATTGTAAACATATTTTCTGTTATAGATACATATATGTACTTAACTTACACACATTGAGTACAACTTCAAAACAAATTATCATAGGTTTATTGTAGGTACCCTTCCAATAAGGAAGAAAAATCACTCATTTACCGCTGGAAAATTTAAATTTTCTTTTTATATGCCACTGTTTTATTTTGCTTCCTTAAACTATTGACATCCCACTTATTACCACGCACAACAATTTTCTACATTACATAACCTACAACGACGCGACCAACATTCAAGACTCAAGTTACATTGTGTATGTAGGTAGTTGGTGGCACTTATTTCCATTTATGTTTTCAACAAGTTTTCTTCTCAGTTCCAGTTTCCAAAAAAATTGGAAAATTGGGAAAATAAATAATGTTTTCTGCACATTAAGTGCCACTGACTTGGCCTTCACCATCACGTCACCTTGATCTTCTATATCTACTTCCTTTTCATCGTCATTACCTCCAAACACCTTAAGTAGAAAATGAAGAAAACCACCAATTAGCCACAACAATACACTAATCGGTTATTTAAAAAAAAATCCAGTTTTTTTATTGTCTTGTGCACAAAAAAAAAACAGATACAAAAAATTCACTAATAACAAAGTTAGATATAATTTTATGTTTCGTCCATACAGCTTAGTTCCGCCGCAATCCATCCAATCCACCATCATGCCGGGCTGCTATCAATTTTTTGCAATTTTCTTCATTGCAGCACGATACCTCTCTAGTTCAATGCCCTCCCAGTTCAGTGATTTAGTAAATACTCTGCGCCGATTCAAGTCGAAGAAATCAAACAAAAGCGCACAGAAGGAGAATATAGTTGAGATGCAATATATTTAATAAAAAGTAGCCAGTTCCAGGCACGGGGCACAACATCAGATATAAAATTTGAAACGAAAAAAAAAAAATATTTTTTTTATTATTTTGGGGAAACAAGAAGAAACACTTGTATATGTGCTCTTTTACTACCGACTTCCTCTCACAGTAAATCCAACACACTTACGTTTCCTTTAATCGTTTGAGTATTTCCTCTTCGGTTTTTGTAAGGCCATCGAAGTATGATTTCAAATTAATATCGAGCAATTTCCTGGTTTCCATACCCGTTAGGAAAGTGGATGGCTCTTTCAATTGCATACTGTAATACATGGCAAGTTTGCCGAGATCGATATTGGCATCTTTGCAAATATTTTTTGCTTTCCGGCAGATAGCTTTAATTTCCTCTGAAGCTGGATGCCATGGTTGTGGATCATTGTTAGTAAGGAGACCCAGTGCATGACCAGCAGCGCAAATAACTCCAAGATTTTGTTCGATGAAGAACGGTAGATAATCCTTGAGTGATTGATCGAGCAGTGTGTAACGAGAGTAACATAAGACGACCTTCCGAAAATAAATTTGAAAAAAAAATACGAAATTAAAATTATTTGTCTATATAAACAATCCATTTCGTGCTACGTGATCGGTATGATAATAGTATTCTATTTATTTTTAATTGAAACTTTTAAAATAAATTCGAATATACTATACATACATATATAGCTAATCAAAATTGTATATTTTTTGGAAATTTAATATTTCAATTTTTTATTAGTATAATAATGCCTCCAAGGATTAAAAAAAAGTTAACCTATTTATACCTAACTAAAGGCTACAATTTGGGAAAACAATATTCACCAAAATGGTTATTAATGGTATACATAATGTACCTTCAATAAAACTTTTTTTTTTATTTTCGATTTTCTCGAAAACGGTTCAGCAGATTTTGATCAATTTTTGTTTATAGAGAATGTTTCAAAAAGTTATAAAAGTATTGTATACCAAAATTTTCAATTTATTTTTTATTTAAAAAAAAAGTTTCTAATTTTTTTTTGAGAACATATAATTCCAAAACGACTCTGTCGATTTTTATTAAACTTGGCACCCAGCTGTTTTTTTACATAATCTATCAGATTTTAAACGAAAAATAATGGTACCTACGACAAACACTTGTGTGTTTAGAAAATTCTTATTTTTCTCAAAAAACGACTGCTACGATTTTGATTAAATTTTTGCGTGAGCTAATATCCATGCCCCATTATCTCTTGAACAGATCTTAATGACATTTTTTACAAAAGAGGTTCTAATAATACATATATATTTAAAAATAATTAAAAAAGAGATAAATAATTTTAAATAAAATTAAAAATTTTTTTTTTTCCTTAAAAATGTTTTAAAAATTTTATACGTAAAAAATATTTTTTTTTCGAAAGTAATAAGATTTTCCCTAACGATTTTTACACAATTGTATGGAAAATATAGCTTGATTTTGGCTATAAGAATAATTTGTGTTTAAAATCTTCTAGATAATGGTGAAAACCCTTGGTAACAATTTTAGTCATCGACTTAGTCGTTTTCTTTATTTAAAAATCCAAACATATTTGTTTGTCAAATTTTTGTACCTAATACTACTTTAACTTTTCTAAGCACTCTCCATAACAAATTGATCAAAATAAGTTGAACCGTTTCAGAGAAAAGCAAAAATAAAAACAAATGTTTTATGTGAGTCATTAAAAAACTTTTTTTCAGATTTTTTTTAACAAAAAGGAGCCTATACCCATTTTATACTACACTTACACTCACAACCCATTAGAACATAATGAACAAGTGCATACCTAAAATTAATTGATTTTTTTTTAATCTTTGGAGCTATTTTTGAGGTAAATAAGATTTTCCAAATGCTAAAAAATTATATGACAAATACCGTTATCATTGTACCCTAAAAAATAAATGAAAAAAACGTTTCGGGAAAATGTCCAAAAAAACAAGTTAAGTGCCAGGTTTAAAGAAAATCGACCTAATAGTTTAGGCCGACCAGACAGACAACAGAATTTCGACACTCAATTCTTTCGTCGTTCCATCATCTTAATGTCAAAATAGATCGAAATCTCGAATGAATATCGCAAACAAAAATCGTTCCCTTGAAAGATAAATTATCATCACTATACACTACTTACATCGAAACGTCCAGGAACTTCTTGAATAATACGTTTCAGAGGCTCGATTGGATATGCCGAAACACCAATAAAACGCACTTTACCTTCGTCTCGTAGTTTTTCTAATTCTGGCAAACATTCATTTAAAACGGTTTCAAATGTTTCCGGGAATTCAATGTCATGAATCTAAAAAAAAGCAAAATAGCCACATTATTTGGTATAATCTCGTTAAGTTAAAAAGGTTAAGTTAAAAATTATTTTACTTGTATAACATCCACATAATCCAAGCCTAATAGTTTCAAGCTCTTGTTAACACTTTCACGTGTCCTTTTTGCTGAATAATCAAACATAGTCTCAAACTCCATTGTATAACGTCCAACTTTGGTTGCTATATAATATGATTCTCTAGGAATATTGCGAAGAGCTTTTCCAAGAAATTCTTCAGATTTGCCTTGGCCATAAAATGGAGCTGTATCAATATAGTTAATACCACTTTTAACAGCTTTGTGAACTGTTTCGATTCCTTCATTTACGTCAATTTCTCTAAAATAAAGTAAATAAAATAAAATTAAAAAACAATTTTTTGATTAATTTAAAATTGTTGAAATGTTTAGAATCAAGCTAAATTTGTTTTTATCATTTGGTTTTCAAAAATATTTGTATTGAGGCTTTTCATGAAATGCAAAAAAAAAATGCAATAAATTAATTTTATACCTATTTCAAAGTTAATAACAGATGTAAGCGGAACTAATATAAAAAAAGAAAATATAAAAACAATGCCCAAGCCTAAACTTTCATGCTTCAAAATTGCTCATAATTTTTAAACTCAACATTTAAATTTTTGTGCGTTATTATATAATACTAGCCTGTCCGTGGGCAGTTACATAAAAATAAAAGACGCACTGCCATTTAATACCAAAAAATTTTGTGAACGGACCTAACAAATTGAACCGACCTAATATCACATGCCAAAATATTAGCAGTACAGTGGAATCTCGCTAACTTGAACACATACGAAACGAGGCTTGTTTAAGTTATTGGATTGTTCAAGTTACTGAAAAAAATGGAAAAAGTCTTCGTTTTTATTTGTGTTCAATTTATTATTATAAATTTATGTAAATAACACAAAACACAATTGTATTTTAACCAACTTTTGACAAAAATTTTGGTATTTTTCATTGTTGAAAACTAACAAAACATTTTTCAGTGCACTTTCTCTGAGGTTTTGAAAAACTGTGAATTCCGAGGAATTCCCCTTCAATAAAAACAGTTTACAAACGTAGTAACCTACAATAAGGAAATTCAAACTTCTGTTTGTATAAAATTTATTTGTTCAAGTTAAAGAGTTTCAAATGTCTTATCAACTTATAGAGTCAGCAATAAAAAAGTTCAAGGTAAAGAGTATTAAAAATTGCCTGTTTAAGCTACAGAACACATAAAAGGGAAAACATCATGTTCAAGTTATTGGATTGTTTGTTTAAGTTATCGTATGTTCAAGTTAGTGAGAGTCCACTGTAATTGGAAAGTGGAAGTGTTCATTTTTATTGGAATAATATTTAACAAACAAATTCATTTTTTGAACAAATTATTAACATTTTTGGAATAAAATTATAATTCGTTTATTCACCAGGCAATTCCGCTTCGTTTCAAACCTCATTTGTCAAAATCGGTGTAGTATGATAATCGGAAAATAAAAAGCTATGGTTTTGCATACATATGTATATATTTTTCCAATTTGGTTGTAGCGGTCTTTAATATTATTTTGTTTTCCAGAAAATCACAAAAAAACATTTCATTGTAGGATACTGTTTTTAGTTCATACAAAATTTTTTTATCAAAAATTACACTGAAAAAAAATAAAAATTTTCTCATAATAAAGTTCTTGAGCGAATTTTGTTCAATTTAATTTTAATACTTTTTTAAAAAGTCGGTAAATTTCCGTTGTAATTTGCATGTAAAACTTCAATTACCGCGTTAAAATTAAATAGGGATGAGATTAAAAAAAAACTATTTGGGACACACATTGAATTTCAGAAGTCATCTCTTTAATAATAACTCTTATGTACAAATAAAACTCCTAGTTTTCAATTAAATTTAAATAAAAACTAAAATTAGACGAAAATTGTTCGACATTTATTTTAAAAGTTCAATTTTTTCATTTGATCGTTCATCATGTAGGTACATAAATTGTTTCCCGGCCTTTTATTAAAATGTTGTATAAATGTCAAAGCATATTCAATTAATTTATTAATACAAACCCATATAATGTGTTGCTAAAAGTTCCACCACCAAGTGACACTTTAGAAACTTGTAAGCCAGTTTTTCCAAGTGGGCGATATTCCATTCGGGCAACAAGATCTTCATAATGAAAACCCTTTATATATGTTTTTGGAAGAGACATTATTGTTTGTTTTTTTCTTTCTATATTAAATAACCGAACACTTCGATCACTTGGACAAAACACAACTAAAGCTTGTTATTTACTGTTTTCGCCTTGAGAATCGATTGTTCTTAAATAAGACATCAAGTGCAACACGCTCAGAGCAGTGTAAAAGATAAGACTACATATACCAATGGAAAAAAAATTATCGCTGGCAGATCGCTATAGGGCAGTTTTATTTGCTTAATAAAAAAGACAAAAAATAGAAAGCTTTTTCTGCCCACATTCTCTAAAGAAGAAGAAAGCTCATTATGATACAATTTTGCAAAAGTGTTAGCTGTCAACTTTTTTAACGTTCAAAATTATTTGTGTAGAGTTTTTGAAGGTGCTGTCTGCATATGGTTGGTTGATATGGCAAAATATGACGATAGAGGTGCTGTTGTTATTTGTTATCTGACCGAAAAAAGGTCTATCACCTACACATTAGATTAAGATGGTGTCTGAATTTAATTGGTTATGTTAATTTTTAAAGTCACTGGTGCGGCTGTTATGATTTGGTTGGCTAGGAAAAATGTATTTTTAGCTTTAAGATGTTAATATGTATTATAAAATTGGGTTAAGCAAAGGAAAATTGTACGTTGCATAAATTAATATGAGTGATAGATTTTAATTAAACAAGCCCAAAGATGGATAAATAAAAATATCCGAAAAGCGTTGTTTAAAAATCGTAAAAATTACCTGTAGGTATGTTGTGAAAATTAAAGAATAAATCAATTATATTTAAATATTTCAAAATTTTCTATTTTTATTATTGGGCGCTCAAAATTGATAACAGATTTTTGTAGAGGGGTCAAATGCAAACATTTTTTTTACCATGGAATGGGGGTCTATCTCGCCCCGTTTAGGAGGTAGGGGCGATTTTCGAAAAAAACGACTTAAATGGAAAAACAAATATTGAAAAACAACGGCAATACTTAAAATGCAAAACAATAACGGTTTTAAAAGCCAGAAGTCTGTTCTTTAATCCTACATTTAAATTAAATTATTTTTGTCAATAGTTTTCAAAAAATTTGCATTCAAACTCAAAATTTTGATAAAACAACGCAAAAGAAAATGTTTGGATCAATTTTTCTCAAAATTGTGAAACGGAAAACTAAATTTTCTTTTGTGGTCAATGCTCATATCAATTCTGAATCGAACACAAAAAACCGAAAGCTGTTACGTCTTCTAGTTTTTGAGATATTGAAAATTAATGATACTAATTTCTTGAGATATTTTTAATTTGCTTGCATTGCCAGCATTACGGCTGCGTTTTAAAAGTGAGATATCCCCCCTGCTTGGGCCCACTATAGGATTTGGGGTATTGCGAGGTTCGGTGTATGCAAAATTTGATGTTGAAATAAAGTGCTAGTACCCAGCATTACGGCCGCGTTTTAAAAGTGAGGTATGTAGGGAGGGCCATGCTGCCCCCCTGCAACACCCCTGCTTGGGCTCACTATAGGCGTGTTTTTTTGCAAGCCCGGTGCGAATTGCAGGAAAAAAACGACCTCAGGGATTAGTGACAGCAACACAGAAACAAAATGGAGTTTTCATACAAAATATCGATAACAAGTATATAATTTATGCCGGTAACACAGTTTTTCTGTGTGCTTAAGTTAAGCCCGGAGAATTATCTGGGTTTAGCTTAGCCCGTAGGGGATTAATTGTTGTTGTATTTAACATGGTGATTGTTTGGCACCGACGTTGTTTTTTTCGACCAATTCCCTCTGGGCTTACAAAAAAACACGCCTTATATAGAATTTAGGGTATGTACGAGGTTCGGTGTATGCCAAATTTCGTTTGCATTTAAAGAACTTTGAATGTATTCTCTGTCCAATGTCAATATTAGCTACTAGTGTCAACAGCTACATATGATTTTTTTTTCTACAAAAATCCGATATCAATTTTCGTCGCCCAACTTATCGTACTCTCCTTTCTATTTTTTCAAAAACATTAATAACATTGATTTCCAGAAAAATCAGTAGTTTGCAGAAATATTTCGTATACCGATATATTTTGTGAATCTAAATTCACGTGTACAGGGAGAAAAGCACGGGTGAATTTACACTTGTGTTTTATATATTTTTTTAATATTGATTAAATTTTCACCAGAAGTTGATAAAGAATTTTGCTGCTTTAGACAAGAGCCTTTTTTGTCGATTTTACCTGCATAACGTAAAAAAAGCTACTTGTTTTTTTTTTTTGAAAATAAATTGTAAAACAAAATTATAATGACTCCAACGATTTTGTTTAAATTTTTAACCAAACAAAAAGTGACTTTCTGGAAAACAGCTGTTCACTTCCTGCGTTTATTAATTTTGGTATTTTTGTGAATGTACCTACATACATGTGAATTTTTGTGAAAACTTAAACTTTCTTTTTTGAGGCGATTGAAATAAAATGGACACTTTTTCTCATAGCGTATTAAAACATATGATATTTGTTCTCTTGTTGTGTCCTCCTCGTCGTTTTGTTGTTCTGTGTCGTATGACCATTTCATTGGACACTTACAAATATAAATGTCGAATTCATTTAAACAAAAATCGAATTTTTTTCCAAACAGAATCGATTTTTTTCTGTTATTGAAAGGAATGGCCCATCACATACTGGATCAATTTTAAACAAGACTTACTCCCGGGTAACTTTTACTTCGATCGCTCACGGAGTAAAGAAAATCTTCTGATTTAATTACATTAATGTTATTGAAAACAAAAGCAATCAAAAAGCAGTAACGATTCTTTTTCAGTAATCATTCAATCACAAAAATGTAAATAAATTATTTTTTTTTTGTTAATTACATTTTACGCGATATTGCACAAATAGTTTCCTGAAGTGTTAAGTAAACATACATTTTATTCGCTTTTATCAAGTTTTTAAATTCACTTAGGTCCACCAAAATCAATTTTGAATCGGATAACTAAAACAAGTTTCTTAGTTAAAATACTTTTTATTTACTTTCATTATTACTATTAATTAATAAAAACATGTAATAATTTACAATCCATGAAATGAATTACTTTAAATGTAATTAACACAGTGCTTTCCTTCAGAAACTTGCAAAAACCCACTACTATTTTCAGTAACATGTAATTTGTAATAGATTTTTTGCAATTACAATTACAATTAATGGAAATATATGTTTTTTCAATTACAATTATGTGTAATTGTAACGGAAAAAGTTCAGTAACTAATTACCTACTTGTAATTGAAATAAAAGTTTAAATAAATTACAAAAAGGAGTGATTATTTCCCAACTGAAAGCTGACTGAAAATATTGTGTACATGAAACGGCTTTAATTGTAGGAGTATATTTTTTTCAATTTGATCTCTTGCTTTTAGAAAAATAACAATGGAACTGCTCATGACAAGGGATTGTTTTTTTGTCTAGAAACAAACAATTTGTCTATATTAGTAATTTATAACTATACTCTGTTACTCTTTTCAAGCCAAACTCGATCTTTCGATTTAGTTTGAAGTACGAACGAACGTACCCAATATTGAAGGTATCCAATTTACATCAACGTATCGTAACGTGTAAGATCACAACGTAACGTGTCACAGAAATTTACAATTTTCTCGAAAACTAGAAGACATACAATTAAGAATTAATAAGGGCAACGAATTGAAAGAAAAAAAAAATTATATAAAATCCCAAAGTAGATAATGAAAAATTTTACTTTAAACATTTTTTTATTTTTTTTTCCAAATTTTGAGTTTGAAACTCGTTTTTTAAAAAACTGTGCATAGATTTATTTTATTGGCTTTACTGAATTGTAAGTATTACCATTATTTTTTAATAATTTTTATTCCATTTTTAGTACTTTTTTCATGAAATTGCCCCTCCCGACCAAACGGGGGGGAGATAGACCCCCCTCCCCTCCTATAGAAAAAATCGTCGTGATTACATGGTTCTTTTTTACATTCGTGAAGACTCTTTCGTTATTTTGATGTTCAGAAACTTTGTGGTGGATTTATTGGAAAATAAACAGAAGTAATAATTAAAAATGTTTTTTAATCACTTAATATTCATATCTACAGCTTATTTAGGTGTGAAAAATTGTTTTACAGCTCGAAATTAAAAGTTTATATGTTCTTCGCACAATGCCCTGATTTTAGGGATGGGCGATTTTTCGATGTTAAAATCAGTGAGAAAATTTATCGAACCTAAAACATCGATGTTTTTCAAAATCGATGCATTTTTTTCTTTTCTATTTTGATAGCCAAATACGTTATATGTAAAAATATGTAAATTTACATCAAAACGTGGTTTTGATTTAGGTCCGTTTGTTCATAGTAGATTAAATCTGTAATAAAGGTTATGACTCTGGTTCCGATGATTCAAATTAAGTTTTCATTTAATCGATTTTCTCCTCTAAGAAATTGCATTGAAATAATCTGTGCCTACATTCTGTAACTCACAACGATTTAATTAGTCGACAAATGATGAAAATTAAAACAAATCATGAGTTTTAATTTATTTTCAACGTTTCTCGACTAATGTTATCGATGCGAGAATTACAGAACGTGCACTGTACGATATTTAGAGCAAATCGGTCCACCTGTTTATTCACTATCTCGATGGACCGTAGAGTGCACAGACGTAGAAATCAACGGACGGTAAAACTACTTTTTAAGACTTCTCCATGTTTACAAGAACCCAATACTTGCCCTATAGAACATGTAAAAAGAACCCAAAACTTCCACACCACATATGTATTGTTTTATCAAATGCATTTTCAAATATACGTGCCACGTGGTGTGAAAAGTCAAAATCACGAAAGACGAAACGAATGAAAAAACAAATCATGTAATCAGCTTCAAAGTTGTTAATAGGGACAACTCAATGCTTGGTTTCATAAAGCGTTGGAGTAAAGAATTTTCTTATAGCATTGTAAGTTGGTATCTCCTAGTGGAGGAAAAGACAATGTTACAAACTTACAATGCTTGCATTAAGCAGTACTGATAGCGTTAAAAAAAAGAATTAAGCGAAAAAAACGACGTCGGTGCTGAACAATGACCATGTTTAATACAAAAACAATTAATCTCCTACGGGTTAAGCTTAATGCAGAGAAATCTCCGGGCTTAACTTAAGCACACAGAAAAACTGTGTTACCGGCGTGAATTATATACTTGCTACCGATAGTTTGTATAAAAACTCCATTTTGTTTCTGTGATGCTGTCGCTAATCCCTGTGGTCGTTTTTTTTCGTGCAAATTCCCCCGGCCTTGCAAAAAAAAAACACGCCTAATATAACTGAATAGCGTATCCATAAAAAAATTTGACTCCATTTGAAGATTGTTATTCAATTTTTTTTGATTATTTTATGTATACTTGTTGACTTTAATTAAATAAAAGAAAAGAAACTTAAACGCAAATAATTCAAGTGTGGTTTATTTGAATTATAAAAAGAAAGTAAAAAGAATAGGAAAGAAATTATAAAAGAATCATAATATGTAAAAGGTATAAAATAATTTAGGTGTGTTAGATTTACAAATTCAATTTACCTCTGTAAATAGTGGTGGGTAGTTATTTGTTGGTTTAGCATTTATTACCATCATCCTCTCTTAAATGCAAACCCATTTGACTCGTACAGTATTCGTGCTTTGGCCTAAAAGTAGCTTTGGTCAAGATATCCGCTGTTATCTCATCAGTTCCAAAAAAATTTGACTTCTATCTTCTTTGCAGCTATCGCGTAGGAAATGAAACCTCACATCAATATGTTTGCTACGAGCGTGAAAAGAATCTGTTGGAGCAAGCTTGATGGCGCTCTGGTTATCACAATAAAGAGTAATTGGGACTTTTTCTAAGTGCGGCTATATTTCGTCTTCTAATTGCTTTATCCAAACTGCTTCTTGCGTGGCACTAGCCAGTGACAACCGTTTGCTGCCTTGTCCATGATATTGCAGCACCCTGGAACATAAATACATAACCCGTACAAGACCTTCTATCTTCACTATTTGAAGCCCAATCAGCATCGCAGAACCCTGTTATGTTTCCATTTTGATTTTTTGAAAAAAAACGAGCTTATAATCTTTAGTCCCTTTAAGGCACCTCATAACTCTCTTATCAGCAGCCCAGTGTTCAGATTCAGGTCTGGAATGTAATCTGCTAAGCATCTTTACCGAATAACTTATATCAGGTCTGGTTCCCTGTGACAGATATAGCAAACTTCCAATCGCTTCCTGGTAGGGTACGTCTACAAGTAAATGTTCATTTTTCGAACTTATAAGTTTGTTGTTGGAATCACACGGTGTAGTGGATATATTGCAGTCAGCCATTTTGAAGTTTTGTAGAATGCGTTCTATGTGCGCTGTTTGATCTAAATTTGTACAACTCACCGATTTTCTTATCGCGGTTTTTTTTTTTTAAACCTATACACTGCTTGGCCTCACAAATTTCTTTCATTTTAAATTTTGAGCACAAACTCTGTTTTACAACTTGGACCGTTTCATCATTATTGTAGAATAGGAGAAGATCATCCACGTAAATTGCGATGAAAATCATATCTTTTTCTCCAATTTTATAATAAACGCTTGCATCAGCATCAAGGCTTTTCAATCCAATATCCCCTAAAGCCTTACAAAAAGTTTTATTCCATTGCCGTGACGCCTGCTTGAGGCCGTATATGTCCTTATTTAATTTACAAAACTAATTTCCCTTTTCGTAAAATGGTGGTTGACACATATAAATATCCACATCGATATTTTCTTGCAGGAAAGCATTAACTGCATCCATTTGTTCGATTAGTAAATCGTATTTAACAGCCATATACCAAAAATATAGCGAAATTTTGCATGAACACTATGGATAGTTTTGAATCAACAAAAGTGGACACGCCCACTTCAAAACAAAAATTGTATGATATGAAAAAATTTAAGAACAAAGTAAGAAAAAAATATTATAAATCAAAACATGTTTTAATTAACAATTCAGAATAAATATTTTAAAAAAGTTAATTATACAATATATTTTTAACGATTTTACATTTACTCTAAGTACATTTTCTTCAGCACTTTCGTTTTGTGTTATCGCAGATGGGGATATAAGCAAACTGATGGCTTCTTGGCAGAATTTTGAAATTCTGCAAATAAATTGAGCAAACTTTGCAAATCAGTATTAACAGAAGTTTCAGATATATTGATTTTGTCAGGTTAAGGGTAGCATTTTTTTTTACTATCTTGATAATTTTTATACGAGGGGAATATTTTTGGAGCTTTCGATCGAATAATTTCGTACTGAAAACGGGATAGATTTGCTTCAGTAATCATAGCTCCACTCATTGAACTAGGTTTAAGAGACACCCTAATAGCTTTCTTACATTGTTCAGCGTGACTTGGAATGGTTGCTACTTCTCGCATCAATTTGGCTGCCTCTGACTGCCGAGAAGATCTCAAACTCATTTCAGTTGCATATGTCGACTCTGCCAAAGACGTAGACTTCCTCAATTATTCAGTTTTTTGCCGTTTTGTTCGGTCTGCATCTTCTTCAAATGAAGTTCTTGGGCGACCCCGTTTAAATTGTGCAAAGCAAGTAAACAGAACAGGTGTTTTTAGCCATGCGGTATTGGACTTTAAAAATCCAATGGCTACTTGAACTCTTCATTATATTACAAAGCTCTTGCCTTGTTAAAGATAAGGTTTTGAATGTTGTTCGGCCTAAGAATTAGTTTAAACAAAAATTTACGAACATTTTTCACTCTTTTCGAAAATGACGTCACCAACATAAACGTTTACCATAGGAAGGGGGGCGAATTGGGGCAATTTTTTTTTTCATATTCTTAAACTAGACAAATCACTGAACATAACAAGGTATAAAACTTAACGGCATCTTACGGGAAACACAACTTAACACTTAGGTATTTTAGTAAAAGGCAAAAAAAAATAGATTTTTTTTAACACTTTACGTGTTTTCAACTACAGATTAAAGAAGAAACAAATATGTAAATACATAATAAAATATAAAAAAACACACCTGAGCTTACTAATTCCATTGCAGAAAAATTTATCGTTATTTATTTAACAGAAAAAAAATAAATCACAAATTAATTTCGTCACCCAAAACAACAAAACACGTGCGAAATCAGTGCAACAAGTCAACTAATGCTCGATTCGTGATGATCTGACAGCAGCGATCACGTGATGCGAATGACTCTCCTCTCTCTTATTTTGTATTCTCTATCATATTTTCTATAAAATTTCAACGGGATTTATAGAGAACCTTCAACTTCAGAAATTGATTTTCTGCCTGGGTCTTTTGCCCCAGTGTGCGGCGCAAATACTTCATCGTATTCTATGACTTTCCTTTGCTCATAACCCTTTATTACAAGCCTAGCTTTATATCGGCAAAGCATTACCTGCATCATCTGCTTTGGTCTTAAAAATCCAGCGACATCCAATTGCTTTTGTGTTTTGTGGTAAGTTCGTCAGTGACCATGTATTGTTTTCAATAAGCGACTGATACTCTGCATTCATGGCTTCGATCCAAGCACTAGCATCTTCACTAGCTAAAGCTTCATCAACATTCTCTGGATCATTTTTTAAGGCATTCTGACACAAATAAGATTCGGCATTTGTTTTATCTGGTGTTGCCTTTTTTTTATCTTAGTTTTATAGGGCTTTGTCTTGAAGCTTTAATGGTTTCATCTGGAACATAATCATTGTCATCATTATTTTCATGACCACTAGAAACGTAACTTCTATATGCATCATATGCCTCCTCAGCAGTTCGTTTTGGTTTTAATAAATCAGATACGTCATCGGAATTTTTCAAGGTTAATTCATATAATGGCATCGTAATTCGTAACAAAATCTCTTTTCATTTTTTCTTCTAAAAATACTACTTCACGACTCTTAATTACCTGATTTTTATTTTTGTCATATAATCGATATCCTTTACTATCAGAAGAATATCCAACAAAGATCAGCTTCTGTGATGTAGGATCCCATTCTTTCCTTTTTTCCTTAGGCACGTGCACCATCACTTCGCATCCAAATATTTTCGTATGGCTTAGATTTGGACTTTTTCCCGACCAAAATTCATCTGGTGTCTTATATTCCAATGATTTTGTCGGAGAACGGTTTACAATATAAGCTGCTGTGGAGACCGCTTCCGCCAATAGCTGAGATGCTCTTGTACCAGTATTCTTGAATGATTGCCTTGTTTGTTTACCTTCCAGACAGATACTGCAAACGACATCCTCTCTTTTTGGTGATAGTTTAGCCCCTTCCGAACTTTCATTTAACCTGTGCAAGACAGAAAAATTGAGATGTCCCATTCTCTGATGCCATATAAAATTATCATTATTTTTTGCAATTGTTAAGAAAGCTCTGTCGTTTATCTTTGTTGTGCTCAGTAGGTACACATTATTACGTAGTGCTGCTGTCAAAATTCCTTTTTTGCTTTGGTAGACTGTACAACCATTTGCCTCAAATCTAATTTCACAACCTTGCCATATCATATAAATAGCTCTGATGCTTCGTCATGTGCATTGATGCTCCCGAGTCGACATACCAGCTGTTATCATCAAGAACTGTTGCTGCTGAGAAAGCTGCAAAAAACGTGTTATTGTCAGAATTGTTATCGGAATCATTTTTCCTTTTACTGTAACAATTTCTGCTTATATGCACATATTTGTTACATTTAAAGCATCGTGGACCTTTTTTGTAAGTTCGGTAATTTTTATTTTTATTAAATTTCTGATTAGTGTGGTTATAAGAGTTTTTATTGTGCTTAGTGTAAAATGCCGACGAATCTGATACTTTGACCTCTTGAAGTATTTTCGTTTTTACAGCATCCGCAGTAATAGTCACACCAGAACTTTAAGAAAAAACACAAATATATATATGTATGCCAGTATGTAAGACCTAGGATCTTATAAATTAGACAATGGAAGGAATAGATGGATAGGATAGATTTTTGTTGGCACAGTGGATTGAGAAATTAGGTTTTGATTTTTCTCATTAAATCCCAGGGGTGGCGTTCAGTTGAGGGAATATAGAAAAGAATGCTGCCTAGACTGAGGAACGAACCCACACATCAAAGTAAGCAGTGAATCACTACTTCCATTGCGCCGGGGCCACCCCAAACTTTCCATGGCCATCATCATAGGTTTGTATGAATCGGACAGGCCAGCGAGAAGCAAGCCACTCGTCACCTACTACAAAGTTTATATTCCAAAGTTTGTGTGCTGTGGACATGATTTTTATAACATATTCTTCCACATTACTGCAACTATCTAAGCTTGAAGTTATCAAATCACGCAATAAACCCACCTTTCTAGTAAGCCCAAGCCCGGAGTCATCGAACGCATGTTGAAGACTGCCCCATACTTCCTTCGCGGCATTTGCTAAAAGCTGATGAGGAAAACAAAAAAAATCGGAAGTTCAAAAATCGAAATTGGTTAGAGGTTATTAACAGAGGATATTAAATCGACTTTAATCAAAGTAAATCCACGATATTTTGAAAAATAAAATTAACTATTGGCATCTGGGCCCATAATCTGATAAATGCAAATTATGATTTATAGCGGGATCCGGTAAAATAATTTCACTACAACTTAAATGTAAAATTTCACCTAAGCTTTACGCAAATTTGGGTTTGTGTATTAATTTTCTAAAGAATGTCAAAATGCAAAATACCTTGATGTTTTTTTGTGTATACTAATGTTAAGTGCATTCATAGACGAATGAGCTGATGACTTATCATCTGCATGCTCAAAATTTAAAATTTTTTTCAATTAATCATCAAAACACTTTAATTGTTTAAATGTTTAACGTTGACTTAAAAAAAACGAATAGACTGTAACTAAATAAAGGATTAATATTCGATTTAGTGAGAGCCCGAATTTCATAAACAAGGAGTATACAAAAATGAAGGGTCCAGAGATTTTTTTATTTCTATAAGCGCTTTAAAAATTTCCTTGATCCTTATTAGCAATCGACACAAAAATATTTACAGTTCTTCAGTTTTGGTTACTTCACATAAAAAAAGACGCTAAACGTCAGAGGGTGCACTTGGCGGCTTGTCATTTTCAATTGGAGTCAACAAAAACTGTAATACATAGGTACAGGAATCCACTATCCAGTGTATTATAGAGATCAGTGCTAAGACTGTAATGTGAACGCACTCACAACTAATGTGAATTCACCATCAACCAACAGTACTAAGTTTGTGAACACACTCATTGTGCAATCTAGTATTATGGCGTCATTTCCGCCTTTTATCTTGTGTTTTGTAGTTTAGTTGTGCGGTGAAATAAATTGATTATCACAAACCATCATCGTTATATGTTTAACTTAAGCTACAAATTACAAAGACTCACCAAATTCTAAACGAGAAAGTGTTGCATGGATGATGTAGTTGTCGCTAATGTCGCTGCTGTCGCACTTAACCTATACCCTACCATAGCATTGAATAATAACAAATAGAAGGGACCCCGGAAAAATTCTACGATAGGATTGGTGACAAAGACATATTCTTTATAAAGCGCTAATATCGCCGCCGCCGCCGCGAATCATTTACAAATTGTATCGCTGGATTTGGTTGGTTTGTTTAGATCATAACTTCTGTTCTAATAATCAGATCTTTGAGGTTAAGGTCTTAAAATGAAGGTAAAATGTCGGGCTAGAAAACATTACTAACTTCTAAATCAATTTGATTGTTTAATTGTTTAACCTAGAATATGCATAGGTACCTACTTGAACCTCTTATACAGGGTTATTGATGGTATAATGTCCACCCAAAAGTCAGAGTGAATGGATTGGGTTAAGACAAGAAAGAAAACGTATGGGAACAGGATGCTAAAATGTATCTTAGTTTTTAAGAAATTAAAAAAAAATGAAAAATACTTTTTTCCAAAATACCATAAATGCATAAATACCATTAGTTTTATTAGCAATTAATACAAAAAAAACATAATTAACTAGTAATTTTTTTAATATCTGTTGACTGTTACATTTTAGCCCATTCTAATAAAAATTAATGATATTATAAGAAATTTTCGATATGATCCCCACTATTCTGTAGATAAATTTAAGTCCCCCAAATTCTCCTGCAATTTGACTCCAGCGACTTCAATCCGTTGTTTAAGTTGCTCCAAAGAAGAAATTTCAACTTCATATACATGGTTCTTCATGAATCTCCAAGCGTAAAAATCTAAAGGAATTAAATCTGGCGATCTTGGTGGCCATTCAGTTGGACCTCTCCTTCCTATCCATCGGTCGTTGAAATGATTATTCAGCCAGTTTCTCTCAGCCAGGCTAAAATGTGCTGGAGCTCCATTTTGTTGGTATACTAAATTGTCTATTATAGATAGGGTTCTCCATTTAAAACCGTATTCAAAAAACGTGGTCCAATTAACGTTCGTCCAAAAATGCCAATGCCACACATTGCAGCTAAAGCGGTGCTGCGATTTATTTTGTTTTTAACATGTGGATTGTTGTGAATGGTGAAATTTTGTTAATCCAGTTTATTTTTTTTTTATAATTTGCTAAAAACTGGATGTTATGCAATAAAAAATAAAAAATGGATAATCCGCCAATTTAATAATTGACCTGAGTAGATCAAACTTATTAAAACAAGAAAAAAAAAGCGTTTTTCTTGGAAAAAAGTATTTTTCATTTTTTTTAATTTCTCAAAAATTAAGATACATTTTAGCATCCGGTTTTCTGTTTTTGATTGAAAATTTATAAGAGCATTGAATTTTGAAAACAAAAATTATACTTAATAAAATAAAATTTTGAAAAAAATTAGTTTTTATTTTTTTTTTTTGAATTTTTTTTTTATTTTTTTTTTCAAAATTTCGAGTTGGAAAATTAATTTTTCAAAAACTGTTCACTTAATTTAAAATGAAAATTAAAGAAGAGATTTCTGGCTTTCCAAAAAGGCATAGCGCATTGTAAGTTTAACCGTTGTTTTTAAATAATTTTTTTCAGTTTTAAGTCAATTTTTTAAAGAATTGCCCCTTCCGCCTAAACGGGGGGAAATAGACCCCCCTCCCATACGATTTTTTCTTGTCTTAACCCAACCTACGCACTCTGACTTTTTGGTGCGCCTTATACCAATCACCCTATATTCAATTATATAACTTAAGTTCTAAGTAACCACTACTATTTTAATAATCGGATGATTGCGTTTAAAGTCTTAAAATTAAGGTAAATGTGACAAAAGTTGACTTTCTTCTAAATCAATTCGATTGTTGAACCAAAAATATGCAAAGGTACCTACTTGAACCTCTTTAATAAACTTATTATTTTAGTTCTAATGGTCATATCTTCAAGGTTAAGGTCCTTAAATGCAAATACAATTTTAAGCTTTTTTTAAACTTTAAAGCAGCCCATAAACGATTCAATTTGGTTCTAACTAAATTGATGCTTGGCCACATACTTCATAAACTCAGCTCCAAGTGTCAAAAACATTGTTTTTGTGTAAAGAAATTACACGACTCTAGTTTGTTATATGAGAATAAAATATTAATAGAATAAAAACAATAAGTTAAATCAAGTTTGCAGTGAGGTTGAGTTTCACACCAAATTCTTCGTAAATTTGGTCTCGAGTTAAAAAAGGTTACCTTCGACAGTAAATCAAATGTCTTGGCTTTATACAATATACATCATAGTTCAATGAGCTGAAATACATTTAAAAGTATTTCAACTCATTTGAAATAATCATTTGAAAAAAATTCAAAATCTTTTGATTTTCTTAAACATCAAATAGATCAAATAACAAGCCAACACATAGTTTGATTGGACAACAACCGACTGAGTCGAGACCTAAGTTGAATCGTACATGATGTATGCTTTAATCGATCTGTAATAACTTAGTTACTTTTCTGCAAAGCTTAGCTAGGAAAAAATGTCAATAGGCGTGTTTTTTGTAAGCCCAGAGGGAATTGGTCGAAAAAAACAACGTCGGTGCTAAACAATCACCATGTTAAATACAACAACAACTAATTCCCTACGGGCTAAGCTAAACCCAGATAATTCTCCGGGCTTAACTTAAGCACACAGAAAAACTGTGTTACCGGCATAAATTATATACTTGTTATCGATAGTTTGTATGAAAACTGAATTTTGTTTTTGTGTTGCTGTCACTAATCCCTGTGGTCGATTTTTTCCTGCAATTCCCACCGGGCTTGCAAAAAAAAAAACGCCTAATATATATGAGGTATCAAAATAATTAATAAAAACTAAAAAAAAAAACGAATTCTATAGATGCAATAGATTATGAGTTATAAGGTGATAAATAAAACAATAGAAATATGTGAATATCTCAGTTGAAAATTGTTAAAAAATTTAAATTTAAATTTAAAATTTATATAAAACATGTAAATCAATAATATCTATTATCTCTAATATATATGACTTTGAGATTTTTTAAATAATTTTTGAAAAAGATAAAAATAAAAAAGTTGTGAAAATTTAATTGAAAAAATGTCGATTTTGTAATCATCAAAAATGTTGTTGAAAAATAATAAAATCAAAATTTGCTGAAATAGGACCTGAGGAACGACCCTCCGTTTAGAAGTTAGTTTTTGAAGCTTTGACCAGTTTTATCCCATTTTACCCTTTTAAAAAAATGAATTTCAAAAAATTCTTTGTAAGTGCTTCTTTACATAAAATTTAAATTAAAAAAAAATAAATTTATTTTTTATAACTTATATTAGTAGGCACATTTAAGCTGTGCGTTGATGAGTCAAATGAATGAATCAGTGAGCGAGTGTCCGACTCATTCTTTAATAGTATTAAATAAATAATAATAATGTCGATTATGGAATACGCAATACTGGATCCGCATTGATTCTCAGTACAGTGAAGAGAAAAGAGAGCACTGCACTGCGTATCCAGTATTGCGGATTCCATAATCGAGATGAATAATTATTAATCCTAATAGGTATGGATCTAAATACGTGCATACCTATATGTATAGTATACTGTATAGTCCATACTTACACATAGTAGGAACATAGCAATTGAGCGTGTCAATTTTACCTATTCATAATTTGTTATTATTAGCAACGTAAAATACCTACATAAAACCATTATTGATCAATCCACCTTTCTATATGCACATAGCTGACAACCCAATACTTTGTTTCACATTCACTCCTCTTATAGATATTTATATAACAAATCAACCAATCAAGAAATAGGTATCCAAAAGAAGCTAAATTACAGCACTTTTTATTAAACTGCCCCTCCCACCTAAACAGGGAGACTTATGGTTCCAAATGGCAGCCAAATGGGGGGGTTTCAATCCCGAAAAATGAAATAACGAAATTCACACTCACATTGACCCCCCTACACATACAAAAAAAAGATCTTGTCCTGTTCGAAATGCAAGGTTCGAAAAAAATTTTGTAACATTTCAGTGGACATTTCAACCCCGAAAAACAAAATTAACACTTACACTGACCCCTCTTACATAAAAAAAAAAAAAAAATCCTGTACTGCTCGAAAATGAACTAAATGCAAATGCATTTGTGCAAATGTAAAAAAAAATCTTGTTTTTTGCATTTGCTTTGCGAATTTGCGTTTAGGAATTTGGCCTTAAATCATGCTTCCCCGCATTAAATCTACCAATATGCGACTATAACCACGTTTTGTTTTTTACGGATCTGGATCAGGATCATCTTTTATCACGTAATACAACAACAATTTTGGATCCTGCTCTGTATCTGGATCTATTTTAAAGATCCGAAAATAAGTTTTCACTCTGGCGGGTAGACGGCTCTTCAGTCGGTAGAGAGTACAAACTGTAGTGTAAAGAAAAAAGACAGTATCTACATAAAAAAAAACAAACATAAGAAAAAAAGAGATGAGCATACAATACTGTTGTCATTAGGATCCGTATCGTTTTTTGTTCATGGGAAGATCCTGATCCAGATTCGTAGATAATAAAAAGCGGCTTATCGCTTAAATAAAAAAAAATCCTCCCAAAATAATTCTTCCCACAAAAATCCCTTACTCAAATTCACTATAACCATTTAAGTAGATTTATCAAATGTACGAACCATTGCTTCATTTCTTATTTTGAGACCATTAAAAAGAAAAATAAGTAATTATTATTTTAATAAATAATGCCAATATAAGGCTGATGTCAATTATTTCTTCTAGCTAAAAAAATATTTAATTTTGGCGCTTCGTTCTACACAAAATGAATTTTAAGATTTCAATGATCAATAATTGAAATATTAAAATTCATTTCATGTGGAAGGTTGGGCCAAAAAGTATCCCAAAACATAAAATTAAAATTTCCATTGATGGTTTTCAATTAAAGCTATGTATAACTGGCGCCTAGGCCGACAATCATGTAAATCTATCATTGAAACGCATCATTTAAAATGTGAATTATTATTTTAAAACATGTTTTTTTTTTTATACAATTTTGAAGTAATTTTTAAGAAAACATTTTGGAGCACTAATTAAATGTATTTAAGTAGAAAATTGAATTTTCATTTTTAAAATATATAATTTTAAACAATAATTTTGAATTTTTTTTTAATCCAAAATATATTTTTTTGTAAATTTTGATATCCAATTAAACTTTTAAGAAACCTTAAAAAAATAGTTTAAATTAAATAAGCTGATAGGGAGAAAGGCGAAAATCTTAGTAAAATTGTAAAGCAAATCATAGGTAGGTACTATAAACTCAAAGAAATTTTGTATCAAAATCGTATGGGATCCATTTTTGAGAAAAATAATTTTTTCTTATACGGGTTTTAAACACTCGTATTGTAATGAACTTTACAAATTACAAATGGTCTTATTTATAAACGTTGTCTAACTTTAGACATCTGTCCAACTTTGGAAAATGTGTTCAAAAACCTTATTTATTGTTGTCTTATAGCTCCCTAACTTAGACACAAGAGTAGATTGTGTTATCCGTGAATAATGTGATATTTATTTTTATTAAATAAAGCATATTTTCACCAAATAGACAGTGTCTAAGTAGACAAAAAACTAATAAATACGACCGAAAGTGTTTAAATATGCAATAATTTATTTATTTCTTTGAATCAAGCTAATAAATATCTAGCGTACAAAATATTACTTAGAATTAATAATTAAGAATTTATAAATTATACAATATTATAGAATATTTTTTTAAAACCATTATTTGATACATCAGAAATTTTTTTTAATAAGTTATGATTGACGTTATATAAATTAAACATCGATGGTGAATTCTGCTCATAGTTGGTACGATAGTGTTTTATGTAAATTGGATCACGAAAACCTCTAAGATTACGATTTGGAACATTAAAATTAACGCGAGATAAAAGGTTCAAAGCATCGATATTACCATCAATAAGATTAACAATAAAAACAAAACATAAATAAGACCGTCTGTGCTCCAGACAGGGTAAATCTATGAGTTTTCAACGGCTACTATATGAAGGAAGATTCAATGGATTCTGCCAGCCTAAGCCTCTAAGAGCAAATTTTAGGAACTTTTTTTGATTCCCTTTTAATGCAACCTAATATTGTATTGGCTTTATTATATGCCATATTGATATGCTGTGTGAATTCGAGTTTCTTATCAAACAATACACCAAGGATAGAAACTTCATTTACATTTAACAGATTTACGCCATTGAAACTATAGTCAAAAGAAAAAATGCACAATTTTCTTGTAAAATTTATAATCTTACACTTGTCGATATTTAACAACAAATAATTACGTGCACACCAATTGTAGAAAGCATTTAGATCAATTTGAAGCTTTTCACAATTAAGATTGCTAGAAATGGTTTTAAATATGTTAACATCGTCTGCATACATAAGACAATTAGAGTACTTTAAAACTGAAGGAAGATCATTTACAAACAATGTAAAAAGAACTGGACCCAAATGGATACCCTGGGGAACACCAGAATTCACGACAAAACTATTTGAATGGTAGCCGTTAGAATTCACTGAATAGGATCTGTAAAGTAAATAAGATTTTAGCCAAGCAATGAATTTTACGCTGAACCCCAGCCTACTCATTTTATTTAGCAAAACTCTGTGCGACAGTTTGTCAAATGCCTTACTAAAATCTGTAATAACACAATCCGTCTGTTTTTTTATTTTTAAAAGAATCTACACAAAGCTCCGCTAACTCCATGAGTAGGGTGACAGTCGAGCGGCCCTTTGAGAAACCATGTTGGTTATGAACAATAAACGATTTCGTGTAAAAGCTTAATGTTTTGCAAACAATTGCTTCAAAATTGTTTAGGTATTATTAAAAATGTTAAGTATTTTTTCCGTAGTAGCGCGTGGCATAATGGTTAGTGTGTAGGACTGTCATCCCAAATGTCTTATATTCGATTTACAGCCTATGCCACATTGCCACCTAAAAAAACGGACATGTTTTTCACTGGTATGTAGGTACTTCCTCTTACGAGGAATTAACAAATATTCCAGAGTATCTCTTGTCATGAAAAAGCGTCCTCAAGAGAATTTGTAAAACTTATAAAATCTTTTGTGCAATGTTTTGAAAAAAAAAAACTACGATAGGTTATTTTCTTAAATTACCCGTGTTCGTCAACTGGACACATAAGAATTATATTAAACCATACTTTTTTTGTAAACAAACGAACATTTAACAGACTTACCGCGATTAATCATTACAATCAAAATTATTTTTGATTTATTATTGCCCGCCGTTTCGACAAGACAACCCGTGACCACGACAAGTGAAACCTTTTCGAAACGTCGGGCAAAAATTTTGTCAATACCAATTCGAATATGAAAATCCCAAACGTCAAGAATTTTCAATCCGATTTAAAATCGAAACACACTCATTCCGCAAGTATTGAAAGCGAAAAGTAATTCAATTCGAAAGGATTTAAAAACGAATCACAAAGCGTTGCCGCTGAACTTCACGAAAGTGTAACATATTTTTATAAAAAACGTAACAAAATCGAAAAAAATGTAACAAATTGAAAAAATGATTTAAATGCAATGAATGCTCTTGAACTCAATTTTTTATTTTTAATAGGAACATAAGTTTTCTTCATCACAGTTTTTAAATTCAGTACAAAACTATACATTAAATAATAAGTTAATAAATTATTTTTTTGGAATGTGGAAACTGGAATACTTTGAGGAATGGATATCTAAACATGTTTATATGCTGGATCGAGAGATCGAGTTTGAATTTGAAGTGAAAGATAGCAAGATTTCGACTAAACTGTAACTGAACGAGTTCGATCGAGTCGAATGAAGGTGATTTCAACTCAATTTAGGACGTAGGTGTACAAATAGGTGGAAGTGTTGTTTAAGCGCACTTCACACTGATTAAAAAAATGATAAAGTAGTTAAAATTTTAAAGAAAAAAAAAATTGGAGAAAAAAGTGTAACAAAAAGAAAAAAAAAGTAACATAGTAACAAATACAAAAAAATTAAGAAAAGTGTAACACTTTTGTTACACTTGTAACATTGTGGCAACGCTGAATTCACAATTCAGAACAGGGGTGAATAATTAATCGCGGTAAGTCCGTTAAGTGTTCGTTTGTTTACAAAGTCACAGTACCACGATCAAAAAAGACTTAATTCTACATACTTTTCTTGTTTTAATAAGAACAAAAATTAAATTTAACAAGGGCTAAGTGATCAAAAAAATTTTAAAAACTCGATATACTAAAGCACGTTTAAAAATTTGTCCATTTCCATTCTCTACTTATAAAACTAGCTAAATGTTCACTTTAGGTACTTATTTTTTACTTTTTTAGTACACATACATATTTGTACTAGGATCGAATTCAACCTCGATAAGACTGAGGTTGATATTAAATGATCAAGCATCAAGACAAAAAATCCTAAATCAAGAACCTTTAAGATGTCATGTTTTTTCATATATTAGCTTGGTCTTAATCCATAATTAAGCCTCATCGAGGTTAAATTTCAACATAATTGTTTTTTTGAAATGGTACAAAAATAAATAAAATTCAATAAAATCTACTTAATAGGGATACTTGCCTACCTACAAAGCAAAACTAAATATCCACCTATGTATGTATTTATATAATCTTTCTGAATTTATTGCTTCTTTACTTTTTTGTATATGTATATTTACCTACCTACCTTCTTACCATTTGTACTATTGTTGTTGAGAAAAAAATGAAAACTTTATTACCTTCAAAATCAGACTATGTTTTTATTTATAAGGAAATTTATAAAATTGTCACAAAAATCTATTTTGGCATTTGGTTTCGTTAGTTTAAAATGTTTCTTAAGTGGTTTATTAAAATTATAAATACCTCTTGCTACAAACCTATCTTAGAAATCTCATATTTGTAATAAACTTTGAAAAAGATGAAATTAACTAAATGAAACTTAGATTCGCAAATCAGAATCAAACTTATAATAAAATTGAAGAAAAACGCAACAAAACTTACAAATCAATCATCAACTTTTTTTGTAAACACTTCAACAGTCAAACCAAAACGGTTTTTTAAATATTTTTTTCTTTATTTGGAATGAACAACAATCATTCCAAATAAAGAAAAAAATATTCCCTCTTTTTCTTTCTCGAGCATAACAGATTTTGAGTAAAATTCCCATAAGGACTAAATCTGTAAAGTGGTTGTTTTGCAAGGAAGGTAGCTTCTATTGCATATTTTTGGTTTTTTCATCTTTAATAAATAGCAAATACAGCTTCTAGGCGGAAGAAGTCAAAAGAACTTTGATCTTCGCTATTTAATATTTGGTTTTAATCAAACAGCACAAAAGAAATAGAATATTTTTAAATGTATAATTTATTGACTCAAGATGAAAAGAAGAAAATCCTTATTCAACTAAAAAAATATTCAGAGCACGATATGTAAATTATAATGTTAAAAAAATCATAATACAAAACTTTACTCCTACCCATCAATATAATGTTGTGTTCAACCTGAGGATCTTCTGGGGCTATTGTATTTTCGTTTTAAATTTTATTTTTCTTCCCTTTATATTATCAAATTATTGATATAAATGTAGGTATATATCGTTTTTATATATAAAAAAATAAATATGATAATAATTTCTTTCACACAATCTTTATAAAATAGTTATCCATAATATTATTACAAAATAATGTATTCCAAAAGAAAAAAAAACTTATCAATGTCTATTTATTTCTTTAAAAGAATACATCTCTTAAAATATTATATTTATTATTATTCACTGGAACTGGAGCTTGCACTTGTTTAGAGAGGATAACATCATTTATCTCGTGAATAATACCATTTGTAGCCAAAACATCACATTTCATAATCATGGCATTTTCAACTTTTGGACGACGATCACGATTAATTCGTAAATTACTTCCACTTATAGCTTCGATTGTTCGGACGAATGGCCAATGTGTTGGTGTGATACCAGTGCAACAGACAATATCGTTGACAATATGTTCTTTAACAAAACGTTCTGCAACAGTCTTATTGCTAGTGACATTAATATCGAATTCCCTGAATACTTCGTTCTTTGGCATAAAAACTGTGTAGCTATCAGATTCATCCATGAGAAGATTTGTCAAATTAGCAATTTTGACAGCTTCAAGGAATTTGCTGTATTTGAGATTGGATTCCATTATTTTGTAGAGATTCTAAAAAAAAGAGATTATGTAAATTGTAATAATAGTTTTCAACAAATTATTATCTTACGTTCTTGGGGTTCTCCAATTGTTTTTCTACTTGATGCAACACCGAACCGCAGCTTTCATCGTCGAAATGCACCAAACGAGCACAATTGACAGTTGCTCGGTTCATGACATTTGTGAATATAGAATGAGTTGAATACAAATTAATTCTCAAATCTGATCCAGCTTCAGTCTTCATAATGTCTTCTTTAAGATCACAGGTCTTAATTTTTGGCTTAACAACGTGGCTGCGAAGGAATTCCTTAAGTTCAGCATTATTTTTCAATTGATCTGGATTTTCTTCTAATTTCTTAACCCATTCGGAATCTTCGAAGGATTTATCGATGGGGGCAAAAATAGTGGCATTGTCATAGTCGTTGAATTCAGTTTCCAAACCAGAAGCTTCCAAAAGGGAATTAAAGATGCTAATGTTCTTTTCTTGCATCAGTGAGCTAATAGAACGAGAACTGTCACTTGGCAAAATTGTGTCAACAACGTGAATAACACCATTAGTTCCCATGATGTCAGTTTCAACAACTCGTACCAATCCATTGATGAGCAAATCATCTACTGGCGTTTCAGATTCAATTTTCTTGTTAGGAGACAATTCAAAACGTAGGCTTTCTCCAAGAATATTGTAAGCCATGGGCTTTGGATTGGCAGGTGAAGTAACTTCTGAGCAAAAAGTGAAATCCAATATGTGGCTCTTTAAGATATCTTAAAGTAAAAGTCGATTAGCTTATATCCAATGAACACAGTTATCAAAAAGTTAACTTACTTGTAGCACAACCCTTTCCTTCTTTCAATTTCCTTCTCAAATTCATATCCAGTTTTTCGAAAGCCTTGTCAGTGGGAGCAAACACAGTTACAGGTCTGTTACCCTCCAAAAGCTCATTTAGCCTAGTTTTTTCAAGAACGGTCTTGAAAACAGCCATGTCGCTACGTTTTCGAATGATATCCATCACGTTGTTTGTTACAGGCGATAGGACACCATTGACACTATGAATTATTCCATTTTTGACAGGTTGATTGACTTTAGTCAAAGGGGCACAATTAGCGGTATATAATGAACCACTCTTGCTAAAAGGTCTGTTAAAGATATTTATACGAATTGTATTGTTGTTAAGTTTTGTCATCAATAAATCCTCATTAGCTAAGTCTTCCATTATGTTCAAACCGTTGACCATATGTCCCAAAAGTAAATCCTTTGAAGTGAAGCCAAATTGGTCAGCAGCACGACGACGTCTATTGCCCATGGGTACATATACCAAATTCTAGAACAACAAAAAAAATCAATAAGTATCGTGGTAAGCCATACATAAAATTTATCGAAGCGCATACGTTTTCAAACATTTGTTCCGAAAATGCTGTGAATGCATCATTAGTTGGCAGGAAGAGAGTAACATTCGATGCGAGCATGCTCTCTAGATTGTTATTCTTTACACTTCGCATGAATTCACTGCCGCCCATATCAGTTGCTGCATCTTCAAAGCTCTTCATTTCCATCGCTTCACAATGTTCTGTATATTCGGCATTTGGACGACGACCAAAACCTTGGCAGCATTGGCGTGTAACGGTGAGAGTTTTTTTCTTGCCATTAGTGCTATAACTGAAAAGTTAATAAATATTAACAAATATGAAACTATAGGAAGCGACTCTAGAAACGGCAATTTATAACAGTTCTGTTTAAAAAGGTACTGTTTATATGGTTCCACAAGTTTAGAGCTCTCAGCCGGTGGGCAAACTTCGGGCACGCAGAGCTTTTTACAAGTAACGCAAAACGCTTTAATGCACTCTGACTTTGAATAACTGTTATAAATTGATATTTCTCTAGCCTCATTATATAGCATTTAAAAGAAGACAAGACTAGAATGTATTAACCCGAAAAAGCTTTTATTGAGAATTGTTAGTGAATGTGGCTTTTCTTTCCTCTCAATTTTGAATTAGTGCGATGAATATAAACATCTTGAACTTCTTATATGTATATTTTGTCCTTCTTTTTGTGCCTTTGGTTTTGTTCTTTTCATCTTTAAAAATGAATCACTAATGAACTTTATAATCTCTTTGAATTTAATGAATTAGTTTTTAAATTGAATTTCGTTTCCTTAATAAATAATTACAGTATCTTTTAATTTTGTAGCTTGTAATAGGTTGGTAATAATTTTAAATTTTATTCAACTGTAAGCTATTGTCATGAAATCTATGTTAGATGAACTGAACTTAACAAAAATTGCGTATTGACAAGGTCCTCACTAGTCAACTGATGAGTCCAAGTGAGATCGCCGGGACGAAACGCCTAAATTTAAATTTTTGTGTACTAAAGGCCGTTAAAAGCTATTTTGAATCAATAATTCAACAAGTCTAAGCTAAGTCTTCTACTTGGCTGATGTATTTCAGCAGTATATAGAATTTGTATTATTAAAAAAAAAAACCTTCATGTAAGCTATTGTATTAAATAAAAAAAAATACAGATTAATACAATTTATAATAGATAGTGTATCACCATTAAAAGTGGGAGTGCATTGAAGCGCATGCATGACTTAAAAGACATAGACAGTATATTTATAAACGAAACTGACACAAATTGACATTTCTTAAGTCAATTCCCTTAAAAAATGAGTCCACTAACTTGCTTTGCACGACTTTTAAAAGAAAACTCTAGGTGCCCTTATTCACTTTAAAAACATGACTAACTAATCGACTTTATTGAAATTATTTTTTTTTTAACATTCCCGAAAGACTATCACATCAGATAAAATCTTCAAACTTCACCGCAAGGTTTAGTTTTGCATTACAAAGAATCTTTTTTGTTTCTGTCGATCTCGAAGGCCCTTTAAATGTTGTTAAGTTTGCCTGAAATTCATATTAAATACATAATATCCATCTAAAATCTTGTGTCCTCTAAACCTACTAGCATTTTGATGTTAAAACTACATACATATATGTAAATACATATAAAGTATTGCATAACAGAATAAGGAATTAAGGCATCTTATAGCATTTATTTCATTGCAATTACATTTGAACATAAGCACTTTGTATGTATCCTTGTAATTCTAGTATTACGTGTTAATATTTAAATTTTAGATTTAGGCAACTTTTCGATGTTATTTCCGTGACCGTAGACAAATTTAATAAAATATGTGCTTGTAAACTTGAAAGGCAGCTTATCCTTGTAATTCTAGTATTACGTGTTAATATTTAAATTTTAGATTTAGGCAACTTTTCGATGTTATTTCCGTGACCGTAGACAAATTTAATAAAATATGTGCTTGTAAACTTGAAAGGCAGCTGGTGTATTTTTATATGATAAAAATATGAATCATTAAAGAACGTACATACATAATGTCTGATATCAAACTTTATGATTTATATTCTTGAAATGCCCTTCAAATTAAAATTGAAAAAAAAATCGAATTCAAATTAGAAATAATGATTCCTTCTTTATACAAAAAAATTTACTTAGCTCGAGATATATATAGGTATCAACTCAGAATTCAAATCACATTATATTTGTATTCGCATTGAGTTAAATAAACAAAAAAAAATCAAAAAAGCCTGCACCACTTAAATGGGTCAATTAACAAGCTGTACCTAAAGAAGTGTCAAAATGAAACACAAATGTATGTTTATACGTTCAGTTGAGAAGAAGATACGTATAACGATGAGTCCGATAGAGTACAAAGTCTCAGAATATGAATAAATTGTTAGGTCTTCAAAATACAAATCTATGTACATATGTACGTGCTTGGCATGGAAATATAATAATGTTCCGATACTTTTATGATTTTGCGATTTACGCAAAACAGAATAGTTGTGTTGTCGTTCTCATTCCCAACTTAAAAAAAAAGTCAGGCTTTTGCGGTTTAATAACATATTGTTTGTTTCAAACCATTTTGATTGCTGTTCAATGAGACACTTAAAGATAATTTAAAAGAGGATTTTCTTCACTTGTTTTTTAGCCAAAACAGATCGTCAAAAATGTCAAAATCAACTGTCGCATATTTTCAATGATGCCATTTTTTCACCAAGCTCAACTAAATAATACGGAAACTATGAAAGCATCTTTAGAAATGAGCTGAGCTGAGCTGAGCTACATCAAATTTTAATGTCAACAAATGTTAAAAAAGTTTTGTATCAAAAATGCAAGTGCAATTGTTTGGAAACACAAATTAAATGTTGATGCAAAAGCATTATTTTCGATAACGTAGTTTGTTAAAGTCATATGTTTGATAATATCATTTGCGGTGCATCTCTGTTATAAAAAAATAAAGTTGACAACAAAAATATTATAAAGCCAAAAAGCATGTTCAAAATTGTGAAATGGGTTTGCAATAAAATTGACTGACGTTGATCAAATGAATTTTTATAAAGCAGTACGATTGTATATTTGACGAAAGTAATTTTTGCTTAAAAAAATGACGACTATTTGACGATCAATCGGAGAAAAAAGAAAGAAACCGAATGTACAACAGACAATTTATGTGGCCAGTAAAAAATGCTGGTTGATTAAAATGCAGTTTTCAAACAGTAAAACCTAAAATTGGGATGAACGAACGTTAATACATAATACATATCACACCTATATTTGATCACGTTCCTCAACGTGTGCCTACGAGTTAAGTCAACTATCCCCTTTGCATATAAATGTCACGTAAAGAACACAAGTTGTGCAATATCAAATATCAATGCAAAAGGATTGCTCATCTATAAACTATAATTCAACCGATCAGAAACCAAGCGATTACCTAATACAACATACAAATATTTCCTACATAATTGTGTGAAAATATAACTGCAGAGCCAAGTTTATTTTTCTCTAACAACTTAAAATGGTTAATCTTAAGGATCTATACACACGTATATATTGTATACTCACATTTTTTTGCAGGTATGCTTGTGTGGCTTCTCGACACATGAGTTGACAGAAAATTGGAATCCTCCAAAGATCTGCTGTGGCCTGAATTCGTCTGTTGTTGCTTTTTCATCCGCATCATCATTGGTGCCGTCTTCGTTTTCTACACGATCAACACAAACATTTTTTCTGCAAATAAAGAAAAAAAACTTGTTTTGTAAATAACGTACATAAGTATATACCTATACATAAGTGGTTTTTGCAGTGGATATATGTATCTATCTACGTATGTACATATCTAGTTATATGGTCAACTTTGACTTTCGCTGTCAATTTAAAATGTTGATACAATACACAGTAAAAGATATCAAAAGCCATTACATTTATAAAGCGGTTTCAACAAAAATAAAGGGCACAACTGGGTCACACATACTTGCTCTTATGTATACGATCACATCGCTCACCGCCTGCAATAATGGCACAACGCATTTCTTTCAGTTTCGAGATACAAACTATTTAAAATCTGCCTTTTTCAATTTGGATTTCTGTTCCTATAAATAATGCTATCCTGACACGGATTTGCCATTTTGATGTGAAATGCATTACTTACTTATAACTTTTTTTCCGGGATTCAAAAGTGGGCGGCATCCGCCTTTTTTGGGAAAGTGTCATTATTGCATTAAGCAATGTACATCGAAAGTTTTTAAGCGCGTAATTGAGAAGAAGTATCAATGTGCCGATATTACAGAAATGTAAAGGGTTTAATTTTAATCATAACAGAGTCCACATTTCAAATTTAAATTTTTTGGCCTTGTGCCATTATTGCAGGCGATGAGCGACATGACTGTGGTTTTAGAGCCTGTGTATGCATAAAATTATTCATCTGACAGTACCGCGCCGCTCCGTGTTGCAAAAATGTGTACACATTGTATGTACATATGTATATGTAAATAAAACTAAAAGAATTTAAAAATAAAGAGAACTATAGAAATAAACATAAATTTTGAACTTTTTTTGAAACCAACCATCTGGTTTCTTGAATGTTTATTTACGCCAATTTTAAAAACTGAGTAATGTACAGTGTTATTATAGGAATTTTTATTTTCAATTAGAATTAAAACTTTTTAAGAAATAAGAACTTGATTTTAAAACATAACATAAACTAAAGTCAATACAGTTAAAAATTTTATGAAATATCGAATTTTATAAAGATAATTGTTAAATAACAAATGATTTAAAATTAGGATACGTATCATTATTCGGACTTTAAAAGAATCTGTATACAAAATTTAATTTAAATCGGTTTTGTCAATAATGAGAAAGTCAAAAAAAGGATTCTATGAGAGATGGTTTCAACAATGGATTATGGTAAAACTAGCCTACCCTTCCTTCAATTTCAAAAAATTTTATGAACGGACTTAATAAATTGAATCTTCCTAATATCACATGCCAAAATGTTACCAATTGGAAAGTGGAAGTGTTAATTTATATTAGAATAATATTTAACAAACAATTGCAGTTTTTGATCAAATTATTAACATTTTTAAATAATATTCGTCAAATCAGCAGCTTTGTTTTACACCTCATTTGTCAAAATCGGTGTATTATGAGAGTCGGAAAAGGGCGATTTTCAGTGCTGAATTAAAAATCACAGACCTTCCAGCCAATGTTAAAATTTAAGCACATCTTGAAAAATTAAATTTCTTTAACTTTTGGCAAAACGAATACCTCAAAAATAGATTTTTTTAAAAATGTTACCAAAACTCATCGAAATATATATATATATTTTTCTGAACGTACGTAATATAATGACTTAATCCGCAACCGCACCTATCTCGTATGCTGTGTTGTGTTGCCGACTGTGTACAACAATCAGAGTTTGGTGTTGAAAACTGTCATTTTTTACTTTCACTATTTACTCAATCTCCTCCCTGACCACTGTCTTCTCTTTCCACAACCAAATATTTCTCCGAAAAAAATTGATTCCGACACAACACACAACACAACACATGACATAAATTTGGCTCTACGAACAATGAAATACATTGAAGCGACAGCGACACACCACTCCACAATACCCACACGAGCTCCGTCAAGCTGGAAATACCACAGCAGAAATTCTAATGATGCAGGAATTAAGTGCAAAGAACAGATTTTTGACTTTCAAAACTGGTACCTGTAACAACTACTTTATTTTAGGTGCAGCAGTTGTTTTTCAAAATTTATTTTTCTATTTAAAGCACTTTTACAAAAATGTGCCCTCCCGCTTAAAACCTAATTATAATCATAATGTTAATGCAGAATAATAAAAGTAGATGCGCAAATACGACCTGTCACCTGAGAGGTCTGCAACCTACCTGACTTAATAAGAAAAACCTACTAATCGCGAATGCAATAATTCCGTTGAACAGAACGAAAACCAGAGATTATTAATTATAAAAATAGGAATCTTTCGTACGTTCCACCCTCCAAAACCCATTTGTTTACATTGTAGTTTTTGTAATTTCATCTCGTGTCGATAAATATATGTGAATTGCAGCAACAATTTATGCGGTGGTGAATTCATATTTTTGCACTTGAGTGCGTTAAAACATGAACAGGACACGAGTGCAAAAATATGAACTCACTAGTTCACCACCGTTCGCCAGCTTGTAGGCAAACCAGAATGACAGCCGAGCTTTCCAATCTTTATAATTCATAATCTCTTACGAAAACACAGTATGAATATCAGTGTTGCCGCCCTCCCCCCCCACCAACTGTTTCAAAATGTAATATCGCACATTTAAAATGTATGTATTAAAATGTAGTATAATGTCTATTACTTGAAAATGACTAGTAATTTTTTTAAATAAAACAAAACATAAAACATGGTAACGATAATTTAAACTTTCAATTCAAGAGTTTTAATAAAAAAAAATAATTTAAAAATAATATCATAAAAGAATTATTAAAAGATAACTTAAACTGTTCAAACGTCAAAAGTTTTAGCGAAAATGAATAGTTAAATAAAATAAAAATATCCAGAAAGTAAAATGGTTTAATAATTATATCCAATTTGTATGGCTTTTTTTACATTTTTATATTTCTATAATATGTTGCATTATGGTAAGAAAAAGTCTGGAGGTATGTAATCAATAAAGCAGCTGGGTCAGAAACCTCTTCAACATCCCTTAATAATTACTTCGAATGAATTTAGCACCCACAGCCGAAATATTCAAACTATTTCTCGAATTATCCATTATTAAATTTAAATTCGAAAAACTTTGTTCTCCAGTTGCGCTGATATGAGGCAGATATACAGTTCGCATGTAACTGCAGAAATTTACGATTTCTGGCTTTCCTTTAAAACACAACATCTTCAAGATCAAATTTTCTAAAAGTTCCTTAGACCCAACTAGCAATCGAAATTCATCGTTTAAAATAACATTATTTTGTTCGGAAAAAAATGGGAAATTTTTAAGTAAGGTCATAACATTCGGAACCGCATCTTTGGTTATTTCAAAAGGATCTAACAAAATTAAATATCTAATCTCATCATATTTCAAATCTTTGATTTGACATTGATTTGATTTTCGTTTACACAAAAACTGATACTGGCGAATTGAAGGGTCAAATACAATTAAGGTTTTTAATTTATGAAATTTTGATATTGTAGTGTTTTAGGAGTATTTTCCGATTGTATGTAGTGATTTTTTTGGAAAAAATGTAGAAGAAACGCTACAATTGTAGTAGGGGGCAACGCTGAATTGCATATTATAATAATATTACCTACATGTTTTTTCAGCCTTAAAATCGTGTAGTAGGCGGTGCTTAGTTTTAAAACTGAAATTCTATTCCTTATTAAAAGCATGCAGTCAATCTCGAAATTTATTAAAGTGTTAAAAGAAAAATGATTGGTTTGAGTAATATACTTTTTAAATATAATTTTTATGTTAAGCATATCATATTCTTTAGATTTACATACAAAAATGTAATTTTTGTTCATTAACCAAAACAATTTAGCCAAATAAAAGTAACAAGTAAAAAAAACACCCTCACTCATATTCGTACACAATGCGTCATTGTCTGAATAACTGTAAATATTTGCACTTGTGTTTCTCACTGAAAAAAAGTTTAAAGCAGTCCATACACACTACACTTGTGTCTGCACCGGTGTACTGACAAAATGTGTGGCATTCCGCCACACCGATCGAGACACCGACACCAAAAATCAAAAACTTTTGATTTTTACTCGCTCCATGTCTGACACCGATTCGGTGTGCGCACAGCACACATTTCCGTACACCGACACCGGTGCAGACACAAGTTAGTGTAGTGTCTATGGGCAGCTTAACTCAGTAGTATTGTCAATCCGTTAAGTGAGTTTTGTGCAAGTTTTTGTTTGTACATTTTGAAAAACGAGAAGAAAATCTAAGGAAACGAGCTTTGAGCTGCGAAATTTGATTATAACTACGGTGACCATTTTTTCAGATGCAAAAAAGAGGACATTTTTTAAATAACTTAAAACAAGTTTAGAAACTAACGATATTTATTCAAAATATTTGTACTTCAGATCACATATATCAATGAGTTCAGTTTTTTTAAAACAACAAATAAAAATACTTATATAACAAAAAACAACAAAACAAAATAATAAATACTTTAAGTAGATACTTTATTTAAAAGTTTAACTTAAAGGAACTGTTAGTTTTTGTATTTTTGTTCGCAGTGTATTTTTTTTAAGATGTCATCCCGACTTCTTAAAAAGTCCTAAAATCTCCACAGTCATAGTTGTAATTGCACTTTGTTATCAACATTGCCTCCAGTGTATCAACTTTTAATAATTGCGATTTCTCAGATGTCCAAATGCTATTAGAAATTGAAAACACTCTTGCCGTAGGGGCATCATTCACAATAGCAAAAACCAGATAACAGAACTGAATTATTCAAACCAGTGCTGTCTACATTTTGTGTTTAAGTAATTTAGTACTAAAGAAAAATCATACAAAAAAGGTTTCAAAGAAAAAAAGGACATTAAAAGGACAATTAAGGAAAAAGAGGACAAATTACTGTCCTCTTTAAGAAAAATAAAAAAAAGGACACGATACCGAAAAAGAGGACTGTCCTCTAAAAAAGAGGACGGATGGTCACCGTAATTATAACTCACCATAAAAAAGGAAAATCATACTCAGAAATAGGTAAAATTGTTGACAAAAGTCGTTCAACTATACAGTATATAAAAAAACGATATAAAGAACACAGAATTGAAAACAAGCCAAGAAACCAAGGTCGAAAAATCTTGAACAATGCTGACGAAAGATTTATTTTGCGCGAAGAAGAAAAATCCTAAGTTAAGTGCCCCAAAGTTAGCCAAAATTGTTAAATGTGACCTCAAAAAGCAAATACAGAGATTAATCCGAAGAACTTATTACCAATAGTAAAACATGGTGGAGGTTCCGTGAGTGTGTGGGGTTGTTTTTCAGCAGCAAGAGTGGGTAATTTATAAATAATTAACGGTATAATGAACCAGGATGTCCACATCGATATTCTAAAAAAAAATCTGAAGGAAAGCGCCATCCGACTTGGCATCGAAAACAACTTTTTGTTTTACCAAGACAATGACCCCAAGCACACTGCTTTATAGGCGCGTACCTGGTGTCTATACAACTGCCCAAAAGTGATGCAAATACCACCACAATCACCAGACATTAATCCCATAGAGCATCTGTAGAATCATTTGGAATTGGAAACAAGAATTAGAAAGTTTCAAATTACAAGCAAAAGAGTGCTGGAACAAAAACTTCTTCAAGAATGGCATGCAATCGAGCAATGAAGTTGGTGGAATCAATGCCAAAAAGGCTTATTGAGATCAAAGAAGCAAGATATGCCATAAATAATTAAGAACGAATGTTTTAATAATATTTTGTTAAAAAATAACTTTAACATAATGCGTTGTACGAATACGAATGTGATGCTGAAGTCTTATATAATTTGTTAAAAGAATTGTTTTGTTTGTTAATACCATGAATTAAATGCTTTTGTTTAGTTTTTTACGAAGTTCGATGTTTACTTAAACCCAATACATTTTATTTTTGAATTCCACCTAGTTATTTTATTTTTAGAGTACTATTTAGTTTAAAGGGTGAGGTGTACAAATATGACTGAGACTGACTGTATGTGATTTTATTTTTCATGGGAGACGGCCGCGGCTTTCTTTTTTTGGATAAAACTTAACACTTGATTGGTTTATAAATTATTTTGTAGAAGAATAAGAACAGTGCAGCGTTGCCTATAAACCTGACGAACTCATTCATATGAGGCCTCCAAAAAATTGTATGTAGTGAAGTATTTGAATAAGTGGGTGGATAATAGAAATACAGCTTGTTAAAGAGTATAACTCTTTATTTTTCTACATATTTATGCACATCAATTTTTAAGAAAGACAATATCATATTTTTTTGTTTCAAATAACTGATTTCTACTTCTAATCTGTAATAGAAAGTCTCCACGATTTTGTATTTGGATTGTAAATTTCAAGGTCAAATCGTGGACTATTTTATTTGGAATTCCGCAAAATCAGGAGCACTAAAATAGCACTTAAATTCTTTCACATAAGTTTTTTGAAATTTGAGTGTAGTGTTCCTAGCTTGACTTCAAGGGAAGGAGTATTTAATTTGGAGTTCCGCCAAATAATCAGCATCAGAATAGCACCTAAATCCCTCATCATTAGTTTTGGCTGGGAACGCCACAGGTTTGAGGGGGGAAGGGATTTTAGTTCCAAGCCAGGATTGCGGGAAAAAATTAGTCGTTAATTAAACTTAATTCCTGCATCATTAGAATTTTAAATGTAAGTTGTGGTGTTTCCAGCTTGACGGACCTTAACACACGAAATATTGAGATTGATCCTATCCTTCTATTCCTTCTAACATTGCCTAATTTATAAGACCCTAGGTCTTACTGGCAAATATATGTTTGTGTTTTTTTTTTTTCAAAATAAAACGATTTTGGACTTTATTTTATAGCCACATTAAATTTCACACTTTCCTCTCTTTCTCACAAACTTAAATGTCTGCGACACATTATGGTACGGTGCATTCAGAATAGGAGGGATTTCGATACAACACATCATACGAGACAAGTATGGTTGCAATTTGAGTTAGTTGGTAAAGTTTACTTTTATATACATGCATACTATAGTTATTGATGTTTTTACTTTTGTTTTAAATTAAGAAATAACTGAGTTTTTCTTAGAACTCGTGTAGGACCAGGGCCTAGTGACTTACAACTCTCAACCGTTCCTGTGTGCGCGTTATTGGCGGGAATAGATGGGACCTGCTGAATCCGAACGGCTAGGGTGAGAAGCACTTTTTCATGACAAGAGATACCATTGGAGGATTTCTCAATTCCTCGTAAAATTCAGTAACCCGTGAAAAACATTTCTGTATTAAGGTGGCATAGGCTGGGAATCGAACCCAAGACCTTCGACGTAACAGTCCAACGCACTAACCATTACACCACGGACTAGAAACAGTTCATATTAAATTGTATGTCGGAGAATAATAATCAATTATCAAGAAGATAACTCTGTTAAACAATTGCACCCTGTGGCGTTTATTACCTACATTTCATATTGTAAAACGTAATTTTTCTTTTATCACCAAGGGCCTGTAACACAAGGTGACAAGTACTTGTCGAAGAAGTGAAAAGCGACTACTTGTCCAAAATTCTGTCACAACGCGACAAGTTTATGAACGATCGAAAATTGTCACTATAGAATATTACAAATGCGAAATCCATTGGTTTTGTTATTTCTATAACAGGAAGTGACAAGTGTAAAGAATTTTTGTATATGAATAACACAACATGGCTTGTCAGAAAATCTAAATTCACTTCTAAAATAAAGACTTGTATTGCAAGTACAAGTTAATGTTGTAACTTGTAAACTTGTCGGAATACATAAAATTTTCCCGACTTGTCCACAGAGTTGGACAAGTGATTAAGTGTCAATTGTCAATATACCTATTCAACATAAACGATGTTTACATTGGACTTACTCAACTGATTTATTTTGACGTGAAACAGTTGGCACTAAACAAAACTTCGAGACAAATCCAAAGAATTAAAAAAAAAATCTACCCAACTGTTTCTCACCATTAAGGCCTATGGGTCATAGACCTTGTTTAAATTGTGACTTTTTTTGCAATGACATTTGAAAGTAAAAACTATTTTAACTCCTTGTAAGGAAATGATGTTTTAAACAAAATAATTTTGAGTGATAGTTTTGAGTCTCTGGATACGTAAATATGGAAAACTGTTGCTTTTCTGAAGTTCCAAAAAATCTGCAAAAGTTTCTTTCTTCACAAAGAGTTAAATTAAATGAAATATTTGTTGGAGATTAATAATTCACTATTATTGTATTCAATACTAACGTTATACATTTTAATATAATTACTTTGTTATTTATTTACCTTACACAATTTTCCTTAAACACATACTCTATGTGAAATATGTTTTGTATTTATTATTTTCATTAGTTCTATTTTCACTCTTTAATTATCATTCTACAAATAAACATTGTTTCTTTTATAATATTTCAATTGTATTTCTTCTGGAAATTTTTTTCTTTTGGTTCAACAATATTTCACAGGTTATGGACCCAGGACCCAGAGTTCCATTGTTTTAAAATAGTTGTAAACCCATATGAAGATAAAGAAGATTTTGAATTGGATTGTTGTTTGTTAAAAACTTTTTAAGAATTACATATATATTTAGAAATGGCTTCGAGTTCTGCGACGATGTATAGTTCTTCACGCATGGAATTGCTATCAAAGGAGAACTATGATACGTGGAGTATGCAAGTAGAAGCGCTTCTTACAAAAAACGATCTGTGGGATTTTGTCAATGGACAATCCATTAAGCCTTCAACTACTGCTGATGTGATTGCGGAATGGTGTAAGCAGGGTCAGAAGGCCAGAGCTGACCTAATTCTGTCCATTCATCCATCAGAACTGAAGCAGATCCGTGGATGTGAGACATCCCGTGCAGTTTATTAGAGGCAATTTATGCTTCAAAAGGACCAGCCAGAAAAGCGACACTGTTAAAGCAGTTAATGCGTCAAAGGTTGGACGATGGTGGTGACGTAAGAGAGCATATGGCCAAGTTTTTCGATGCAGTCGACAAGCTGGAAAGCATGAAAGTCGAAATTAATGGTGATCTGTTGTCCATTATGCTGTTGTACAGTCTTCTATCGTCATATGAGAATTTTCGGTGTGCAATAGAATCTCGTGATGACTTGCCTACTGCTGAAGTGCTGAAAGTGAAAAGAATTGAAGAGTGCGAAGCACGAAAACAGACTTCTGGAGGTGTCATCATGGCCATGGCTGCAAGAAATGGAAAAGCCTCATATAAGGCTCGTCATAAGCCTGGGGAATCATCATCGAAGACTTTCGATAAAAAGGTAAAATGTTTTAAGTGTGGTATTTTAGGACACAAGGCAAATGTTTGTTCTACCAAAAAGTCGGATTATTTGAAAAGGAATTTCAAGCAATCTGTACATAATGCTGATGATTCATTCGCTGCTAATCATTCTACGTTCTGTGCAAAATCTGAACCGTACAGGGCATGGATTCTCGATAGTGGTTGTACCTCGCATTTATGTGGAGATGAAAGTCTTTTCGAATATGTGTATGAATCGCCGAAAGCAAAACTAAATCTTGCAAGTAATGCAACAGCTGAAGTCAAAGGCAGAGGAGTTGTGCATATATCTGTTGCAAGTGATAAGGGTTCTCGTTTAATTGCATTCAAGGACACGTTGTTTGTTCCAGAGCTGCGGACAAATCTTATTTCTGTGGCAAGGCTGACAAACAAGGGACATGAAGTCAAATTTGGAAAAGATGGTGCTATTGTCCAAGCTATTGATGGAACAGTTAGTATGATTGCAGACAGAAGAGGTGACCTTTACATTGTTCGACAACATGCTGAATGTGCAGAAGTGGTTGTCCGGCCTGATTGCTCCGAACTGTTGAAGTGGCATGAAAGGTTGGGTCATTTGAACAGCAAAGACATTGTTAAGCTGATTCAAATCGGTGTAGTTCCTGCGATTGATACTAAAAACCATGACCAATTGTCGAAATGTGAAGTGTGCTTGAAAGGAAAAATGGTGGCGTTGTCATTTCCTAGATCTCGAGAATCTTGTGAAGAAATTTTAGAAGTAGTGCACTCGGATGTAGTAGGTCCATTTAAAACTGAGTCACCTAGTGGTGCGAAGTATTTCGTGACCTTCATAGACGAAAGCACAAGGTGGTGCGAAGTTTATTTTCTGAAACAAAAGAGTGGTGTTTTTGAGGCATTCAAACTCTACCAAAATCTTGTGGAAAGGCAAACTGGAGCAAAAATAAAATACTTGCAGTCGGACAACGGTGGTGAATACTGCAGTTCTAATTTTGATAAATATCTGTTAGATCAAGGTATCAAAAGAAGACTGACGATTCCCCATACACCTCAACAAAATGGTTTAGCCGAAATAATGAATAGAACGCTTATGGACATGGCGAGATGCTTGACGTTATAGTCTGGATTGAGTACTGGTTTTTGGTCTGAAGCAGTGGCTACAGCTTGTCATATTCGTAATCGTTGCCCGACAAGTAGTCTCAATGGTGAGATTCCATTTATGAACTGGAATAAAAGAATCTTCGTCTAAACTATCTGAGGACTTTTAGCTCGAAAGTGCACGTCTTGGATAAAAATCCTGGCAAAGATAAACTTGCGGCGAGATCGTTGGAGGGAGTATTTGTTGGATATCCTCGTGAAAGGAAAGGATATCGTGTTTGGCTACCGAGTAAACGCCAAATAATTCATGCTCGTGATCTGAAATTCCTGGAAGAGAATCCACATGTTCCAAATGTTACTCCTGAGTTGGATGAGCTGTTTATTTTGTTTCAAAATTCAAGTTCTGGAGAAAGTAGTCCAGTTGGTGCAGAGTTTTTGCACACACCATTGAAAGACGAGGTTGTTTCGGAAGTTCAGTCTGATTCATGCGAGATGCCAAAAATTCCTGAACAGAAATCAAGAAGAGCTCCTGGAAGACCACGTTTAATTCGTACTGGAAGCAGAGGGCGACCAAAGAAGTTATTTCAAACCAAAAACACCAAGAAAGAACAACAAGAAGATTCTCATGGATTTTCTGAATCTGATGATGATACAAATTTTGTTGGTGTTGCTGAAATAAGCGTTGCAGATGCTCTAAAGAGTGACGAATGTGAGAAGTGGAAGGATGCTATGGAATCAGAGGTGATGAGTCTTCTCAAAAACGACACTTGGGAAATTATTGAAAGCAGCAAAAATTGTAATGTCGTTGGATGCCGTTGGGTTTTAATTAACAAACATAATTCTGAAGGTGAAGTAGAGAGAAGAAAAGCTCGAATTGTAGCAAAAGGATACAGCCAAAAGTATGGAGTAAACTTTCACCAAACATTTGCTCCAGTGACAAGACTGGAAACGTTGCGTTTGTTGTTGGCTCTTGCAGTACAGTTTGACCTTAAAGTATGGCAGTTTGACGTTGTGACGGCATATTTAAATGGAACTTTAGATGAAGAAGTTATGATGAGAGTACCTAAGATATTAAACGAAATGCTACAAAGAATTATTTCAAAACAGGGGGAAAAGTCGAACTTTGGAAAACGAGCGAAGGAGATGCTGAAACGTCTACGTAATGGAGGCAATGCATGTAAGTTGCAGAAGGCCCTTTATGGACTTAGGCAGGCTGGACGTCAGTGGTATCTCAAACTAACTGAAAAGTTATTAAGCTTGGGACTGAAGCCTACAGTAAATGAACCATGTCTGTTTCAAAGTGATTCTGAGGATGACATCATGTTCGTGCTTATATATGTCGACGACATATTAGTTGCATCGAAGGATATCAAGAAGACCCTGGAAATACGGAATCGTTTGCTGGAGGATTTTGAAATTAAGGATCTGGGTTTGGCAAAATACTGTCTTGGTCTGGAAATTAAACAAGATGATGATAAAATCGAGCTGTTCCAAAAAGGATATCTGCTGGGACTTCTCAAACAATATGGAATGGAGAAGTGTAATCCAGTAGTGACACCATCCGAAATGAACGTAAGTTTTGATAAGTTTGCAGATATTGATTCAGACGAATCTTTTCCATACCGAGAACTGATCGGTAGCTTGATGTATTTATCAGTTGCAACCCGTCCGGATATTGCAAACACCGTATCTAGATTAGCACAGTTTACAAGTAATCCAAAGAAGTGTCATTGGCAAGCAGCGAAGCGTGTTCTCAGATACCTTGCTGGAAGTGCAAATTTTGGGCTCGTGTATAAGAAAACTGATAAACCATTAGTTGGATACACGGATGCAGACTGGGGTGGCTGTACGATTGATCGTCGATCATATACTGGGTACGCATTTTTACTTAGTGGTGCAGCAATATCATGGAAGTCCCAAAAACAACGGACTGTTGCACTTTCATCGACAGAGGCCGAATATATCAGCCTTTCTGAGGGGTCGAAGGAAGCAATTTACTTAAGAAGTATTTTAACGGAACTTGGATTTCCTGACCTTGCTAAAACTGTAATTTTTACTGAATACCGTGGAGCACAGTGTTTGGCAAATGATCATGTGTTTCATGCACACACAAAACATATCGACATAAAACATCATTTTATTCGAGAATCGGTTATTGCTGGAATGTTTACATTAGAGCATGTACCAACAGTTAAGATGATTGCAGATGTTCTCACAAAGCCGTTAACTCGAGAAGTTCACTGGAGATGTCTGGAAGGTCTTGGATTTGAAGCGCAAGGAGAATTATGTGATAAACGTTCGTCTTGAGAGGGCGTGTTGGAGATTAATAATTCACTATTATTGTATTCAATACTAACGTTATACATTTTAATATAATTACTTTGTTATTTATTTACCTTACACAATTTTCCTTAAACACATACTCTATGTGAAATATGTTTTGTATTTATTATTTTCATTAGTTTCTATTTTCACTCTTTATTTATCGTTTAACAAATAAACATTGTTTCTTTTATAATATTTCAATTGTATTTCTTCTGGAAGTTTTCTTCTTTTGGTTCAACAATATTTCACAATATTTTTTTTTAATTTTGCAAGCTAGCCAAATGTGGCTACCTTTGCCAAAAGCATTAATGAATGGGCATGGCTCAGATATAGGCACAGTTGAAAAAAAATTTGGTTCTGTAATACTTTCTGTAATTCAAAGTGTATTTATCCACAAACATAGTTATATTCACACTATTTTACATTCCCACTTGTTTCACTGAAACCCGTGTCCCGGTTTAGAACGTAAATAATATTTCTTTTTCTCTTATGTATGTACATTGTACATATATAATAGTCTTCAATTGAGGAAATCACTTATTCTGCCTAATAAAGTAGATAATAAGTTAACGCAGAATACTGCAAATTTGAGCGTCAACATCATACCCCATTATACATATAGTCGGCTTTTCATCATCAGTGAAAATAAAATTGATGCCATCGCCCGCCATTGAAACTGAAAGCGACTTGTGCTACCAAATGAAAAGTGTATCTAGTCTAGTGTTTATAAATAAGAACTTATTGTATTATAGTAGACTGTGCGGTCAGCTTGTTATTTAAATAAGTTCATCCATCATTTTAAATGAAATCAGTTAGATAAACAATGAAAGAGAAACCATGTAACAAAAACAAAAACAATAAAATATTGTTTGTGAGAGCATGAGTCGTCTGACGTCAAAGTGCACTTTCGTGTTAAAAAAATTAATAGCAAAGTTTTGAATTCAAAAAACCTTAAATGTAAAAAATAATCACGTACAGTAATACGAAATAATGAAATTCACTGAAATGAAGCATGATTGATCTCCTTCATCAAAAAATGTCTATTACCATTATAATGAGTACGTGAATATATTTCAACTAAAGTATCAATAAATGACTAATAACATTCCATATTTTTCATAATTAAAACAAAAATTTCAAAATCAGAAGAAAGAAAACATAGGTAAAAGTCACAAATGGTAAATAAAAATATTAACTATTAAGATGCATTACCCGTGAAAAAAGTCTGATTTTAAAGATTTTCATTAAAAAAAATAATATTTTCTTTTCCAAAATCATTTTTGGTAGATATCAACTTTAGAAATTAAATGAAAAAAGATATACATTAGGGCAGGGCATATTCATAGTTCTTTGATAATTTTTGATTTTGTCTTTTCTAAAATAAACTTCAGTTTCTTTTTTTTCCTAGTCATTTTAAACGATAACCTGGAGTCTAACACGACAGAAGGTATGTTTAAGCAGCTCTTAACTCTATCAAACGTCAAAAATAAACAGACCAAAAATTCAGTACGATTGATTTGATTTTAGATTTTTGAAAATAACCAATAATGATTTTTATCAGAGGTTTTGATTCGATAAAGAAACAGCTACATTTATTATTGATTTGATAAAAATTTAAGATCAACCGTCTTAACAGCGCAAACATTTTTTGCTCAGAATATTCAACAAAGTGAATATTAAATGCCCGCGTACCAATTTACGAAGCATTTCCTTTTCTAATTCCGACCATTTTTGTTACCTGGGCCTTTTAAAATTTTCCTTTCCATTCATCTGCAATCATCATCATATGTATGTATATGTATATTATTTCTAGAGTCTGGATCCATTTTCGACTCTCATACTACACCGACTTTTACAAAATGGAATTACCTGCTGATTTGACGAATTATAATTTAGTTTAAAAACTGGCTTATGTTTGTTAAGTAATATTGCAGTAAAAATGAAATCTAAAATGAACTGAACACTTGCAATTGGTAATATTTTGTCATGTGACATTAGGTCGGTTCAATTTGTTAGGTTCGTATATTTTAAAATAATTTGTGCATTTTTTATTGTAATTGCGAGAATTCTCAAGCGGGTAGACTAGTTATGTATGCTTATTGACGAACCTATTGAGCCAAAAATGAGCTTCGTCATTTACGACCGAAAATTGGAGTTAACGCTCTTAAAGTTGCGGTCACCGACTCCGAATTTGCAGTCGTTGCTCCTTTCTGTACTTTACCATGATGAAAATGTTGATTTTACTGAATAAATTGACAATGACAGTTCGATGATTAGTGAAAGCGTGCGTTCACAAATTAAATTCAAAGTTGTCAAGTCCCTATTGGAAAACCCGATATATATTTTTGTATTCGATGTTGTTATTTTTTTATATCAAAAATTTGTTTATAAATTATCTCACGTTATTTAGGTTTTCTTTACAAAAGGACTCCACAACAATAACAAAATAACAAGACAACAGCTTTCATTTTATTTTTAGCTATAATTATTATAATATTAAAAAGAAAACTTTTTTAAATCCTGTTTCTTCTTTTTTTCATAACGAAATGTGTAAGTTCATTTTTGCAAAATATTTATGGCAGGCATAATAAATCAATTGCCAGGATGAAAAACTGACAAACTTAGAAGATTTATTATATTGGTCCGTTGTTAAACCACATTAAACATGATAATTATGTGCTCACTACTCATTGTTGATATTAAATAATTTTAAATAAGTTCCAACTTATGGAGAAGCTTTTCCGGAGTAGCTTGTATTGCTTATGAAAATTGTTGGGAATAAATATACGAATCATCATTATTATATTGGTACATATAAAGCAAGCTAACTTCAAAATTAAATTGCATATTAAATTTTAATAGTTCCAGTAGACTTAAATTATTAATTAATTCTTTCTTTAGCTACAACACATTCCTTAACTGTACGTGTTTTATCTTCAATTCTTCATTTTCAATATCATGATTCTATTTGAGCGGATCACAAAGCTATAATTTGCTAAGCACTGAAGACATTATGGTACCTATTTGTTTATCAGTAGCAGTGTGGAAATTGAAAAAAATGAGATAAAATCAAAATATTCTTTCTAAAAAAACACCAAAAAACAATATTCCCCATTATGTGAATCTCTTTGGGCATAATAGGTACGGAGAAAATTTGGAAAAAACATGAATTGTATGTCAATTATGGGTATGGTATGTATATGTTTCGCAGGAATTGTCTGGTAAACTAACATTTCGCGGGGGTTCAATCCGTCGTTTTTCATTTCGCATTTTTTTGTCAAGCATTTTGTTATTTCACATTCTTGGTTTTGCACTATGTACGTTTCGTTTTCAAAATGACATGACAAATTATATTTTCGCAATTTTCACTTATTTTTTTTATTGGATTAGATTTTTGAAGTTCGTCATTTTTTTATTTGGCATTTTTGTTTTGTTTTTTTTTTTTTTAATTTTATTACTATTCTTTTCCTTTGGCATAGAGAATAGAAAGGAAAACTTACTACTCCGTAAAAAATTGAGCAGGCGAATCCAATTTTTTTATCAGTATTTGATACGAAAAGTGAGAAATTTTGCCGACGTATCGTGAGATCGATGGCGACACCTCAAAAATAAAAAATAACTAAAAAGCTGGCTTTGATAAACCTATTCTCAAATTGTTTTTTTTTTTTGTTAAAAATAACAAAACGGTGGTTTTAGATACGGCAGGTGCTATTAATATAGTTTTTCCTAATTTGGTTTAACTAAAATGCAGACCGTGGTTGCAATAGAACACACAATTTTTTCTATGAAAATCGTTAGACTCGTTTCCGATATATATAGATTTAAATCCTGAGGTCTTTTTTTATGAATTCAATTTTTGCCCTATACTAAGTATCTAACCTACCTGTATCACTAGGGTAGCTTATCGTCTTGGTTTTGGTGTCATTAGATTTTGCATTAAATCGTATCGTAAAAGCATTTGATATGCTTAGATTTTGTGCCAAAGTAATTTTTTTAGTTTGCTTTCCATCAAAAGTAATTAAAGTTTTGGAATATTGCTAGCCAATGAATGCAGTCTAGCGCTCGCGTCGGTAATTCTTCAGCACAATCATTGCCAGTCGACATTGTTAAGCTACGATTAGAAAATCAACGTAAATGGTAAACACATTGACTGACGTCAAATTTTGTCCCAAAGTTGTCAAGGCTTGTGACCTTTAAAGCAGAACATACCGTCAATGGATTGACACTCGTGTTGATATGAATTTTAGGGTCAACGCGTTGATTAATTTGTGAGACCGTGTAATCACCCGGTCAACGCAGTTAGGACGCATTGACATAATGCTCGCCAGCGGGTTAACTGTATCTTAACTTTGACACAGCACAATTTTTAGCGTGCCAACGTAACCTGCGTTGACCTTCATCTCAATTTAAAAAAATTTCGGATTTTGTAGAGGTTTTTTAATCCATCGGCATCGTAGCCATCCGTCGATGGAATTGAACATTTTATAGCTTGACAGATAGATAACCACAAAATATAGCTATTTTGTGGTATATCGGATATTTTATTTCAAATGTCACCCGAAATACCCAAAAGAGTACAAAATAAAATTTCACAAATATGTGATTTTTTAGAGGTGTTTTAATGCATCAACATCGTAACCATCCTCCAATGGAATTTGACAGTTTATGGCTTGACATAGGTATACATAGATAATAAACTATAATATTTCGATCCAAATGGCATCCAAAAGCCGTAAAAACGCGTTTTTCCGGAACAAAAAATTTTTATCTTAAAATTTTGAATATACAAAATTGAAAAACAAAAAATAAAATGAAAATCAATAAAATAAGCAAAAAATGTATTTATTACGTATCTATTTCTAAACAAATGACAACCAATAATTTATTAAACGAATAAAATTAATTGGTCTGATTTGAGTTTTAACGTGCTATACTGCTAGACTGATTCCGAGGTACTAGCTGATACCGAGTCCTAATAGTACTCGGTACCAATTTGACAGGACTAGAGCTTAGTACTTGTGTGAAGAAATCACTTAGTACCGATTTGAGTACTAACAACTGGTATACTAGCTAATTTTGAGGAACCGAGTTCTAACTAATACTCGGTACCAAATTGACAAATTTAGGGCTTAGAACTTTTGTGAAGAAGTGAGTACTATCTTCAGGACTAGCACCGGTACTAGCGTTAGAAGCAATTGGCTGTAAGAAAACTTAAGTTAAGAGCTATCTATAAAGTTAGACATTTTTAAGTATGTTATTATACTAATACCACAGATACTATAGTTCCAGTAAATTTATTATCTGTGCTAATACCGTATAATCAGGATGTTTAAAATTTTGCGCCAATAATTTTCATATACATGAGAAAATTTATGCCGTTTTTCAATTGAGAAAAATGAGGTTGAGCTAAATTGCGTTTTCAGAAAGCCGAAGTTATAAACTTCAGGTTATTATTAAAATTAATTAAATTTAATTAACATCAATTGATTGAATTTTGTGTAAATTATCAGCCCAATTCTAAATGTAAGTTCCCGGGGAAAAATTTCCTTTTTCCCTTCTCCCTTATTCTAAAAGAAAAAATCTCGGGAATTGTATTCCCTTTCTCCCTCTCCCTTATTCTAAATAAACTTCGAATATGGGAAAAAAATCACTCAGAAAAAGTACCTATTCTAAATGATAAAAAAAGGGAAATGTCAAATTCATTTGGTGCGAATTTTTTCCCCGTAAAGTTGCTGGAGAGTTCACACAAAAATGTAAGATTTTCTTTTATCTTTTAAGAAAATATAAAAACTTCCTTATTTTTTAGGTCAAAAACAACAAATAAAGATCAACTCCAAATTCTTTTAAAGTTGATGGAATCGTGACATCGCTTGTGGATACCACAAAGGAGCCAAGGAAGAACTGATTTTATTCTGGCAAAAAGCAGAAAGGGTACTAAATTCGTCTGGGCCACCGATCAAAACGGTACCCGAATGGAAAAAATAGTTAACAAAAAATAACGTTCAAAATATGTTAGAGCTAAGACTGTCAATAACCTTAAAGCCAGAAACGGAACTGGCGGTGGTCCAAACAATGAGCAAAAGTGGGCTTTCACGGTTTGAAATGTCTCTTAAAGGTTTTCTGATGCCCCCTGGCTGTTGGCTATCGCTTTCTTCATTTTGATCTTCACGTACAATTCTTTCCGCAATTGAAAACATTTCTTGTTACCGAAATCTTTTTAACTCAAATTCAATTTTAATTTTGTTCGCGAGTTCTTTTACCTGTCAAATACTATGAAACAGCTGATTCGAAGATTCAAATTTCTCATTCCCCATTTCGAAGGGAAAATTGACTTCCCGGGGAATTCGGAATAGGGGAATTTTACTCCCGGGAGATTGGATTTCCCGGGGAGTTTTTTCCCCGGGAATATTTAGAATTGGGCTGTATATCTATTATATGCTTGCATCTAGTTCTGAGACGGTACTCTGAGAGTTTTTAGTGACACTAATTTTCCATTGTTATTTAGTTTTTTAAATCAAATAAAGACATTTTTTTCAAAGTTATTGCATCATTCTGTATGTCCATTAATGTCCATACCACGTGTTTTCTATTTAATATGCAAGTAATTAATTAAAGTACCACACTTGCATAGTTTTTTCCAGAGCACTTTGTTGTTTAAGCTGCTGCTTAATATCCCTATAATTGTTATTAGTGAACTACTGAACAACTATATTAATTTTTTTTTAATAACTTGATGATGGTGCCTAGAAACACCATTTACATTGTTAAATATTTTAAGGAACATTGGGAAGCATTTCTGTAATCTGATCCTTTTTTTAAATAAAAAGCATATTAGGTGCGTTCCTTTACTTTGAAACTCTGCGATTTACTGTCCAAAACTAAACATTTTATTCTTTTTTATATGAGCTTTGACAGACTTTTTTGTAGTCTTGAAAAGAAAACCACAGAATTTTAAAGTAAATGCACTTCTTATTAAATAAATACATATGTAGGTCTGAACTATGCCGGCCTTCTAAAATCACACTGAAATGTATCCATTAACTGTCAAGTTTGAAGAAAATCGACTTTTTAGTTTGTAAAAGTCGCTTAAAAGCAGACTATTATTGGAAAGACATAGGAAAAAGTGCCGCAACAATTTAAAAAAAAAAACGACTACATCAACCCCCCTGGATCATTTTGTTTTAAATTATGTATTTTACTTACCCTCTCCACCATGGCACAGTTGCCGTTTCTTCCACTCCAAAATTAATATTTCCAAAAGGTGAAAACATGGGATTCGTGAAGAAGGGATTATTGTAAGATGGGAAAATTGCTGGGAAAAATGCATCACTTCCAGGTTGTGAATTATCTCCAGTTATGACAGCATCCGCTGAAAAAAAATAAAAATACGCATTCCAATAAAATGGCAACAAGAACATTTCCGGTCGGCTGTGACAGACAAAATTGCGAGACCCACGTCATCGCTATGATGATGATCATTAGTCCAGGTTTGATCAAATTTTCAGATTCAATTTATTTACGAATGTAAAACTTTACCATTTAGCACCTAAACATAACCATATATACAAAAAATTAAAAATAAGTTGGGTGGCTCTACAGCTCGTATAAAACCAGGACTTAGTGACTTCTAACTCTCAACCATTCAATATTCATCTGTGCGTGTTATTGGCAGGAGTGGAGCGACCTACAATTTTCTGCCAAATCCCAAGCTAAGATGAGAAGCAATTTTTCATGAAAAGAGGTAGTGTTGGAGGATTTTTCTTTTCCTCACAAGGGGCAGTAACCCGTGGAAAACATCTCTTTTTTATAGGATTGGAATCGAACCCAAAACCAGAGATTATGAATTATAAAGATTGGAAACCTCGGCTGTCATTCTGGTTTGCCAACAAGTTAAACAAAATGTCGGATGGTGGTAAATAAATTGTTGTTGCAATCTATTCATCTATTCATCGACACGAGATGAAATTACAAAGCCAACAATGTAAACAAATTTTGGAGGAAAAAGTCAGTAATCATGGCTCTATAGCGGTCACCATTGACTGTAACGTTTTTTTGGATGTAACGGTGTCTCAACATACACTTCAGGATTATCATCACTCCAAATACGGCAGTTTTGTTTATTGACGTATCCATTCAACCAAAAGTGAGCTTCATCGCTAAACAAAATTCGCTTATGAAAATCAGAGATCATGAATTATAAAGATAGGAAATCTTTAGTACGTTCCACCCTCCAAAATTTGTTTACATTGTTGTTTTTGTAATTTCATCTCGTGTCGATGAATAGATGAGAATTGCAACAACAATGTATGAGGTGGTGAATTCATATTTTTGCATTAGTGTGCGTTAAAACATGGACACTAGTGCAAAAATATGAACTCACCACCGTGTTTAGCTTGTAGGCAAACCAGAATGACAGCCAAGCTTTCTAATCTTTATAATTTATAATCTCTGATGAAAATCCGGATCATTAATCTCTTTTCGAGCCCATTCCCAACAATTTGGAAGCGTTGTTCAAGCTTCAGTCTATTCATGTTGAAAAGCCAAACCATACTAAATACTAAAAATAAATCACTTGACAGCTGACAAAATGACCGCCAGTTAAAATAGTGTTGCCAACTTAAAGTTATATACGTACCTCTAAAAAAAACACCCTTTGCATTGTAATTGTAAAATAGAAAAATAAATAATTTTTCTGCGCGAATGCGACTGTTTTTCTTGAAAAATTAATTTGGCACTCACTATGTTCTTTCATTTGTTGATTCAAATGGGCACTCAAATTTTACTCACCTAAAGCATCTGCAGAATCTGAAATACTCTCGGTACGTCCCAATGATCCAAAATGTCCAATCTCATCTTCAAGGCTATAAATAAAAAAAGGAAATTCCAAAAATTAGATGCATAGTTACTTTAGTACGTATATTATATACATATATGTATGTATGTGGACTTATTGTTTAAACAAGTGTTCATAAACAAATATTATACAAACAAAATTAATACATTACAACTATAGAAAAAGCTAGAATATTCTTTGCTAAAAAAAAAATTAAAACAAAAATATGTAAATAAATTAAAACTAAATTAAATACAAGATTGGGTCGCAATAACTTGTTCTTTATCTTCAAATACATATATCGAGATTAAAGATGAATGGTTCAATAAATGTTACAATATTTACACTACTTAATTCCCAAAACTGACAATTTCTACGAATCAATTTTATTTTTGTAAATTAACATCGACAGAACTTTGGATAAAAATGGTAGAAATAAGCAATTTAAGAAAGTAATCGAAATAGATATTGTAACGAGAAAGTGTGAAAAAATCAAAAGTACTAAAAGAATCAATTTTTTTAACGAACATAAGTAGAACAATGTTTGTATAACTTTGAAATTCAATATTATTTCTGTTTTACCATGTCAAAAAAGAAATCGGTTTTCAATTTTTGTTCTTCAACTCAATTCAATACAATTCAATTTCAAGATTCAGGTGAAGAATTTTAAATTTGGAAAAATTCATTTTTCTTACTTATTCAGAACATTCTAATGAGATGTGAAATTCAGTCTACAGTAAACCCCTGCACTAAGAATCGTTTTCCGATTGACATTGACATACCTATGCTCTAATACTTCAGATTTGAACTATGTTTTGTGGTTAGAGAGAAGTACCGTATTGCAAAATTTAAAAAAAAGTAGTCAAGCGATATGAGATTACCATATATACGGTAATAACCCACAAATTTTTTTTTTCAACTTCAACTCTATTTTCTATGAATTTTTGGGTAAAATCCTGAAATACAAATGTATTATTGAAATTGTTTCACAAATTAAATGTTAAAAAATTCTATCCAGAGATCTTTTGAAGATAATTTAAAATGACCCGAAATTGTTTTATGGCAGATTTTCGTTCTAGATTAGCTAAAAAAAATCCTTATAATGGGTTTTTGTGTGGTAATACACTTGCAGTTAGGCTGGCAAGCTTTCGTACCATCATATTAATATTGATCCTTATTTTCCCTCCGGAATCACGTACAAACCCCTGTAAGAAAACTTTAAGGCTTAGTGTACAACTGGACGCACAGACTGACGTGACGATGGACTGTATATATAACAAAACCTACTTTATGTACTTCTTGATCATTTCACCGTAATATTAGATTTTATTGCAACCTCTAACCAACGCAAACAAATACATCTTGCCCTAAAAAGCAAGTAAAAACAAAAAACTAAATAGCTTCTGAACACAAAGAACATACTGAATACAAAGTGAATTAAACACAAAGCTTCTTTTAATGTAACCGCATTTTAAAAATTGATTTATTAGCCTCAATGATATAAATGTATGTAGAGAATTATACTTCTGCCATAAGTGTGATTCAATAATGCCTCAAGTGTGATTCAAGAATAAAATTTATCATGTCCGTCATTATTTGTGGCTTTTTGGGTGCTCGTCTTGATGATTAATAATAAATTCTTAAAAAATACGGTACTTATTCGGTAGATGATTAATTCTGATTGTGGCTTTGAAATAATCGTTTAAGGACTACAATTTGTAATAATATATTCTAAATGTGTATTTAACGTCAATTTTTATATTTAACCATAAAGGTGTTATGGTTTGATGTTAATTTGTTTTGTTTTGCGGAAGAATATTCTGATAATATTATATGTAAGGTACTTAAGAGTTCATCGGCTTTACAATTTTATATCCCTTTAGCTAAACTACATAAATTAAATTAAAGAAAACAGCATGTATGACTTGATTTTAATGAGTTCATTATTATTTAAATGACAAATAACATTAAAAAATGACCGAAATATAATTACTAGACTACCCGTGCCAGAATTCTCGCAATTACATACACTGTCATCTAATATCAAAAAATTTTGTGAACGGACCTAATGACGCTGATTACAAGATTCGTTTTTTTCGTTCGTTTCCTCGTCTTTTTGACAGGCACGTATCGTCGTGATTATATAGTTCTTTTTTACATTCGTGTGTTAAAATCGGTGAGAAAATTTATCGGACCTAAAACATTGGTGTTTTTCAAAATCGATACGTTTCTTTCTTTTCTATTTTGATAGCCAAATATGTTTAAATTTACACCAAGAAGTGCCGTTTGTTCATAGTAGGTTAGATCTGCAATAAAGGTTCTGACTCTGGATCTGATGATTAAAACTTCAAATTATAGATTCCTTTAATCTCCTCCAAGAAATTGCACTAAAATGATCTGTGAAAGGAAAGTAGCATGAAACGTATGACTATGACTATCTCATGAAATAATCTATTTCCTTAAAATCCTTCCAGTCAAGAAATCGCAAAAACATGTAATTTAACATTTAATATTCATAAGAATGATGTTTTTTTTGTAGAAAGCCCACATAGTTAAGGTTGCTTTCTTTGCATTTGATTTAAGCTTTTATGATTGTCAGATCTTACAATATTGTCAGAACTGTCAACGGTCTGACAATAGCTGACAATAAGCTGACAATTGAAATATTTCTTGCAATGAAAAATTGTCCGTTCACACGGTTGGTAGATTTCATCCCAAAGTCTGACAATTTGATTGTCAGCTCTTGTCTGACAATTTTCAAACAGTAATATATCTGGCAAAATTATCAGCTTGAAAATTTTCTGTTCAAACGGTTGGCAGATTTATACAAAAAATTTGTTGATTGTTTACATCTTTTGGGAGGAGACTCTGCAGCATTCCCATCAATTTCCCCTGCATTTTTAATAAAGAATCTTTTTCTTCTGTGATCGATGGTTGCTCCTTTTAATTATCGGGTTCTTTAAGAATTGGTGAATTTCCGTTTTCCATGGTAACATTTTCGAACAGTGATGCTTCCATTGTTATATTTCTGCATCTATTTTAGTTTTGCTGTATTCTTTTTGTATTATTTAACATGCTTAAAAGAATTAATAAAAGACAAATGGCAGCCGAGCATAAGAATTTAATTTATTCCGAATAAAACTACACAACAGAAGGAATTGGTATAAAATATAATTGAAGTGAACTGAATAAATAAACTCAAAAAGAAAATTAGTCTTATTTATAAACGTTGTCTAACTTTAGACAACTGTCCATCTTTGGAAAATGTGTTCATAAACCTTTTTTATTGTTGTCTTATAGCTGCCTAACTGAGACACAAGAGTAGATTTTGTCTTAACCGTGAATAATGTGATATTTATTTTTATTAAATAAAGCATATTTCCACCAAATTGAAAATAGACAGTGTCTAAGTATTCAGTTGCGCAAAAACTAAAAATTTCCAACGCAAATGTTTTTTTTATCTCTCTTTAACCAACTCGACTCCAACCGATGGATTTCATTGACATTTCGGACAATGAGAAATTATAAGCAATTGTAAGAAGTTTTCAATGAAAACATCTGACAATGACAATGAGTCTGACAATGTCCTAATCGTCTGACAATGATAAAAATTGTGTGTTCTGACGAATGTAATATACCTGACAATTTTTTGTCAGATTGTCGTCTGATAATTACCTGACAATGAGGTTTCTTACAATATTGTCAAACAAAATTGTGTGTTCAGACGATTGTAAGACAGTTGGGACAGTTTTTTCACTGACAGATCTGAAAATATTGTAAGATCTGACGAACGTCTGTAGGTACTTAGCTTTACAGAAACCATTTTGTTTGCATATTTGTAATTTTCTGTAGTCGATGTATTTAATCTTAAAATCGATATCTGAAATCGATGATTGAGAGAAACTCAACTACGGTTTTTGCTGACAACTGGCCACCGCTCATCTCTACCCTGTTGTCAAGCCATAAACGTCAATGTTCAACCGGAACTTCATTCCAACCATAAACGTCAATGTTCGACCAGAACTTCATTCCAACTACATTTCTACATCCCTCACCCAAGCTGTCAAAAACACTTGCTCGAAAGCAAAGCTATCCGAATAGTTTTGCGTTGTTGTTATTCCTTGTGAAAAAATAGCTGACAACTCAACTTATCTGAAAATTTTGGGATTGGTAGATAGCCTTTTGGATATTTTCTTGTTCTTGAAAGCAAGGACTTTGAATAACAGAACAGCAATATGAAAATTGTAATTGCCGATATTCGACCTCAGCTTCTCGATAAAGTGGTCAATAATTGGACTTCCAAATGCCAGAAAAGTATGTTTTGAATAAAGCCATTGTGTTTGCTCTGTATTTAACTTTTTTTTCGTTTTCATCAATGATGAAACGCAAATTTTGGTGAAACAATTATTTTAATGCTGTCCTTCCGCCGGTTTTTTTCTTTGAATTTTGTGCTAGGTAGATAGGTACATACCACCATTTAATGTAATAATAATAATAAAGAATGAATTATTGTCAAGGTTAATGTCATAGTTCTATATTTACTTGAATGAATATGACCCACACATTCATGGTACAATGACCGCGTCTCATTTGAATGAAGTCATACCTACAACGGACAACATTACTGTTACTTAAATACGAGTAAAGACTGCGAAATCTGACTCTTTGATGGTAATTGTTTGAAATAAAATAATATACAATTGTCTGATCCAAAATATTCCAAGATAAGTCTTCTCTTTCTAATCACTATATACCTATGAATATTTGTATTTTATTTTTAGCTTCACTCTTAAAAAAAATCACTGTTCTCTACCTCTATGGTTTTCCGGTTAGTTTCAAATTTCGTACAGAGTCCTTTCAGTGGCGTTCGCACGATTTTTTTGAGGGGGGCTCAATCCCAATTTTAGTGTAATTTTTTTAAGGTGTCACTGCATTTCTTTTTTTACCCACCTTATATGAATAAGAAGTAACATTTCAAAAGAAAACGAAAAATGAAAAACATAAAAAAAAAAATAAAAAAACACCTCCTGTTATAAAATGAATTTTGTAGATAGGGATCTTTTTTAAACATGTTTTGATATTTTTTAGTTTGAAAAAATAAATTAAGGCAACAGAATGCGATGAAAAGATAAATTCCATTCTTTTATTTTTTGCAAATTTATCCATCATACCTATCTTCAGGGATAACATAAATTTCTTTCGACAAAAGCTAATTCGTTAAGTCAGTTGTCGTGGCCTTCAGCCGCGTTTTTAACCGTCTCAAAGTGGAAAATTAACGTTCTAGCTTTGCAGAACTTCAATTTAGTTTCTTAAATTAGGATACACATCCGAATTGCAAAACGGTATAGTTATTTCGGTTATATCCTTCCACAATACGACAACATACGACAACTAGGTAAAAATCTAAGGTGTTATGGAAAATCGTGACAATAACTAATTTGATTCATAATAATCAATTTTTTTTTGTCAAAATACAAGTTCTGAAATTTAAAAAAAACTATTTCGGATTAAACGATTGTCTTTATAATTTCATCAAGAAGGAAAAAACAAATCATAGAATTTAAACAGTCTTTTATGAATGTGAAGTCGTTTTGGGACATTTGCAACTTTTTTTGAGTTTCTTTGCATACTGAGATTCGTTTGAAATGTCAAACGAAATATAGATTACGTGTGGTATGAACTAGTGATTTTATTACGATATACATATAGTTTTTTTTTTTAATTGGAGAATATTGTTAAAGCTAAAGTGTAACAAAACTGAAATTTGAACGAAAACATAATACAAAATATTCTTCGATATAATTGGATATCTTAGCATAGAATATAATTTCGCTTGGGGGGGAGGGGTGGTATTTCCCTAAATGAGAAACTAGATTTTTGTATTTGTTTAATTATCTTCTAATTCTCATATCAAATGAAACGTTGATCAAAAATTTATTCACGTGTTAAAATATTTATTAATAAACTGTGGACAAATCTTAGTGAAAATCTACTACATTCAATAGGAACTCTGGCATCACCAAAGAGTATTATTTAGTCTGCACACATATACTTTCTCATAAAATGTTAAATTTTCCACACATAATTATCCATTTAAATTTTAATAGCAAGAGCAAGGATAGGAATATCTTGAAAACCTTATATAGAAATCTAAGATCAGGGCATCGCAAATCTCTTGCAAAGTATAATCTGGTTTAGAAAAACGAAAAAAATATTCATGTCTTTTTGATAAAAGGTATACCTTACATAGTTTAAGTCAACTATACTTTATTTTAAATTAAGTTGTGAATATATTTCAAATTCTGTTTAAAATTAAGTTTATATCGCACTCTAAAAACATTATTTCGTTGCTTTCCTAATAGTTCGTATGCATAAAGAATAAAGCAATGAGTAAAGTTCTACTTGCTAGATGACTCTACTTAACTTTTTTTTCTACAAAGCATTACTATAATTTAAACTAGGGTGCTTGTTTAAAAAAAAAAAACTTATAGCCGTCTAAAGGTGAAACAAAAATTAAAACAAAAACAAGTTCTGCAAATTGGTTAAAAATATAACGAGTTATTTATTAGGTATTGTTGTTTATTTTTTTTAACTTATAAGAGGTGTCCCTTAATAAAAGAAACTTCTGGAATGACTAACGCTGTTCTTTTGAACTAATTTCAAAGTGATAGCCGATGTGTAGGTAATTACTGTTAAGATTACTTGCAAATTTTATTTTTGTCATTGAAAAAATTTAAACCAAACACAGATGTAAAACAGTGGAAATTTTTAGATTAAAACAAGCATGACATTTTTAAATTAATAAAGATGATTAACGATCGGGTATCCCCTAAAAAATTGATCACTTTTTTCAATCAACATTTGTTTGTACCTACTTAAAAATTCGTTATCAAATTTCTAGAAAGATTCTTGAATTATAAATATATACATATATTTATGGCTTATTATTATTATTATTATTTGTCTTTTGAAATTGTACCATATATGTACAATTTGTTGTTTATAATGAAGAAAATAAAAACGTTCAGTGCGCAGTTTTATTTTTCAACTTTGGATTGTGTCAAAAGATCACGGAGATGAATACCACAATGCGTTGTGGTTCTTCTAAATACGACCACAAAACGATACTTGGCAAACTGACATATTATGAGTCAAAAGACTTTTTGCCTGAAACTTTTACTTTTTGCATTGTTGAAAGCTAATTTCAAATGATTTAATAAGTGTGTTTTTTGCAAGTCCATAAAGAATTTGTACTTAATATAATGAGTTTTGTCTTTGATTAAAAAATCATTGAAAAATTATTGCAAAAATGTATACCTACAAATTTATCGAGCCACCAAAAAAAGGCATATTTCTAAAAACAATTTGGCAAAAACCTGCTTTGCATTTTTATTTAAACATTCTTTTAAACTTACAGATCCGAAGTTTAATCAAAATCATTATTACTGTTTTCGAGAAAATTTGAAAAAATGCAAATAGTTATGTGGCAGCTAACCGTTCTAAATCAGCGTAAGAAAAAAGTCAAATTTCGCCTGTTGAAAGTTTTTAAATTTGTTTTGGAGCACTTCTGATTTATGTCTTTATAACTTGTTTGTTATTGTAAACACAAAAAATTACGTTCCGAGGTTTGTCAAGACAGGGCGTGTATTATAAACGTCAAAAATATACGCTACCAAACAAAGATATTACACAATCGAATTTTGTTTCTTATGCGTTTTTGAAAGCTCTCATTACGAAGAATATACATTATTTATATATTTAAGTTTATGTAAAAACAATCGTCATATTTGTAATAAGTATAATTTTATTTAACTGCTTTTCCGTATTAAATTCGTTACTCATTCATTCTCCCGTTAAACACAATAGATACATAGAAACAATATAAAAACATTACGTGTGTTCATTTACTTTGAAACTCTGCGCATTTCTGTGAATTTCTACACAATTAATTTTTTTTTATATGAACTTTGACAGACACACACAAAAATGCACAGAGATTTAAAGTTAAGAAACTAGGCTAAAAATAAAATATATTTGTATTTTTTGTAAAAAGAACTTTTTCTGCAGCCAAATAAATATAACGTTTATAAACAGAAGGTACAGCAATTGAATTAGGGTAGTTTAATTTAAAATCTGCCTTTGGATAAAAAAAATACGTTTTCGGTTAACTAAATCGAAAGTAAAGAGATGATTCCTGCGGAATAATAAGAGTTAAGCTCCCAAAAGTCTATGCGCTTAGCTAAGCCCGGAGGGAATTAGTGTTGTATTTGATATGTAAATTATTTATATCCGACCTCTTTTTTATGTAATTCGCTTATCAAACTTGACATACAAATATACAATTATACCTTTAATGAACGTAGATAATGCAGGGCTTTGTTAGTTTGACCTTTAAGATTGCACCCAAATCGAATGCCATATATGTATATGCGTTTTGTTTCAAAATTAAACCTATATTACGGTAAATATATGGAAGTTAGTTTTTATATGAAGCGAATTACAAATTAAGTGGGAGTTAACTCATTTGTGAGCTAGTTCTAAAATTCGTTGTTGTAAGGAGTGTTGCCGGCTTTTTTCTTTTTGAAAAGCACATACAAAAGATAAATGTTGAACTTAATATTTTATAGACATACATAGTCTAATGAATCATTTTCTGGGAAGAAGTTCAATCCTGTTTATAGAGAAGAAAATAACCTATATTATAAGGAACATTATTATATTGGTCTTATTTGGTTAAAATCAAAGCTGGACTTTTTAGTTATGGAAACTTGCCTTCATACTTTTTTTCAAGTATATTTTTGAGGAATTCTAGATACCATAGGTTTCAATCGGCCATAGAGTACTTATGTATGTTTCCACTTATCACATAATATGTATATGGAATTTTAAGTAATTTTTCAATTTTCTCAAAAACTAGAAGACATAAAACCATTAAGTTTTTTGACCACGAAAAGCCAATTTAGTACTTCATTTCACAAAAATTGGTCTAAACTTTTTTTTAATTTTTTGTATCAAAATTTTGAGTTTGCATGAATTTTTCAAAAACTATTGACATAAATAATTTATTTTAAATTTAGGATTAAAAAACGAATTTCTGACTTTCTAATCTTCATTTTCAGTGTTGCCGTCGTTTTTTAATAATTTTTTTTTTCATTTTAAACCATTTTTTTTTTTCTAAAATTGCCCTTACCTCCTAAACGGGGCGAGATAGACACACCCCGCCCTCCACCCATAGTAAAAAAAAGCTTGTTTTTGATCTCTTTACAAAAAACCAATTTTTGGCGCCTAAGTTATAGTACTCTCCCCGCTTGTCGCCCGCTACCAGTTAGATCTACTTGAATCCAGGTTCATCTACACAATTTAAAATTTAGCCTGTTTGCGTTTAATCGCATTAAATATTGTTTTCCTTGTTTTTTTTTTTTTTTGTTTGTTTGTGATGCTACTGCTTTTGTGGCGAACAACGACCGTTAGGTTGGTTTTTAGGTCAATGCTGTCGTTAAAAATGTTGGGCTTCTTCAACTCCAACTCAACACTGCAAACTAATTAAAAAGTATCTTTTCACACATTTCACCGTCAATCCCGCTATGTATGAATGTACCTAACAGATTACCATAATTAAATACGAAAAATCATTCGAAAAAAAAAGAAAGGAAAGTCAAACGTAAGCACGGACATTCTCTTTGAAATGAAGAACAACAATTTCAACAACTAACTATACTCGAGTGAGTAGAAGGTGAAAGACTTACTCGAAATATGGAACCGAGCTGACGTATCCTCCGGCAAAGATCAGTACTGCTATTGTTGCCACCAAGAATAACTGCTCCATTATTGAAATTATTATAAATTTTAACGATAATACTTATAGATTTTAATCTATAGATCGTGGTTACGTGTAACACTATTCAAATAAAAAAAAACGTATCTCAATGCTTTATTTATTTATTTTTTCAACTTTTCTAGTCACTATATAGATAGAAATCAATTGGAGGACACAATAATTTTTAGTTCACTTAGATTTTACTGCACTATGTACTTGTTCAGTGATCTAATCACACTTCTGTATTTGTTGATCGGCCGAGTTTCAAAGTCGTACTGAATCTGTATAGAACTTCCCGTCGCCCATTTATAATAAATGCCAACGTTTCTGGAAGAAGATCTTTTGTGTTTGTTTTGGTATTCTGTTTTCTGTCTGCCTACGTTTATTTTACTTGATCACATTCTAAAGGAACATGTATTGTATTCATATAAAAAAATTCCTATATACAAAAAATATTTTGCAGATAAGTCAATTTCTGCATCCATCTGTTTATAAATTGACCTAAAGCCAGTGAAAGTATAATTGTCAGAGAGGCACTGAAGTGGCGTGCGTCGGTCGTTCGAAATCACAGTACACACATTAAAGGCAAGAAGTTTGGTACACACTTTGAAAAAAAAAAAAACTGCCAATTATCACGATCTGTCCCTAATATTTGCCAAACCCTGTTTCACACAACATTTCCCTTCAGACAAATTTTGTCAAAGAAATTACTTTAGGCATAAATCAGCAGGTTTTCATTCTGTCAAAAAATGTGAGTTTGAATGTAAGTTAAATATTCTATGTTAATTGATTTAAATCAAATTAAAGAAAATTGTATTTTGACTTATTTTATACGAGAAATTTTGCAACATTTGTTTCGCTTTGGTAATGATTTTTTTTATTAATATTAATATATGTATATATAGATGATTCTGATTTTAAACTGCTTTCATTATATGTATTAAAATTTATTTCCAACATTTTAAACAATTTCAAAACCGCAATTAACTAAGCAGCTGTAAGTTATGTTAGTGTAAGTACAAAGAGGGATAAATCTGCCGAAAAATTTAGACTTACAAAATTGACTGATCGATTAAAAAATAAACCAATCTCTGAAAATCGATTAGATTTAAGAGGAACTTTATACAACATACCTAGTGGAAAAAAACAAATATTTTTCTTCGATAATTTCTACACTACTTAAGCATCTTTGAAGTTTTGATAGTGGTCTTCATTGCAAACAGTGTACATATATCTGAATACTGGTGATGATGGAGAATTATGAATAGAAGTACAAGTATCCATATGGTGTCAATTACGTTCTCGACTGTTCGGCTAAAAAACTCAAAAAAAGAAAACTGAAACAAAGAAAGGAAACAAAACAAAAATAAAATAAAATGAAATGAAATAAAAACAAATAGGCAATCAAAATGAAATGATAAATATAAAACACTTTATTGATAATACTGTTAGTATAAGCAAAAGACGGTGGTTTTTTTAATAAGGTCTTAAGATGTTTTGCTGAATGTTAATGTATATGATTCACCAAAAGAAAACCTTTATAAGGGACATGTTTGTTGTTCACAAACCCAATATTAGTAGGCATTTGAAGTGAAAAAACAAAATGGAAGGTAAAAGTTATACATTATGTATTAAGCTTGCATTTATTGGTATGAAGTTAACAGTAGGGTAATCATATTTTTAAACATTTGAAATCTCGTGGAGAATATGAGTCCAAATTTTCTAAAGAGGTATCAGATATACATCATTAGTATAGACTGCTAATACAGTTTCATCAATTTTCGTCCAATTAAAAACATCACTATGAAGTAAGTGTCGCCTCACTTTTATTTAATTTAAAAAGCCGAGTATGCATGTAGCGCTTAATTTTAGCTTCCATACAAAATTTTAACTAAAGTAGGTACGGCTAATCTCAAATATAGTTAAGCATTTTAATTGAGTGGTACGGAGCCCAGATGAAAAATCAAATATTCATTTCAAACTGTTCATAACATAACTGTCAAAATTTTGCATATACGAAATGATTTTTCTCTATTTTTTTTTACAGATTCTATTATTCTTGAATTATATGAACTTTATTCTGTGAAAACAAAAATTGAAATCTTGGCCAAAGAAAATAAACCACTTTAATTTTTGATTAAATGCACTACAAATTTCTTTAATTTGTCGGTGATTTTTATTTCGCTATATTATCGTTTCGCAAAACCTTCAATTCTCATATTTCACGTCGCAACTTGTGTCTCGCATTATATCGCTAATTATTATTTCGCATAATATGACTTAGCGCATTCAGAAAAATAAGATCTCAGAGATTTTTTTCACTTAATAAGTGACCAAGCGAATCTAAGATTTTTTTCTCAGAAAAGCTTCTAAATTTTGCTGAGGAATACTGTTCAAGTAACTTAGAATGCTAGGATCTCCGAGATCTTATTTTCCTGATAATGCCTATTATAATGCCTATTATCAGGAAAATTAATAAAAGTTTAACTTAAAGGAACTGTTAGTTTTTGTATTTTTGTTCGCAGTGTATTTTTTTAAGATGTCAACGCGACTTTTTAAAAAAGTGATAAATTGTGTGGAGGGCAGTTTGGAAAAATGAGATCCAGAAAAACCTCTAAAAAATACGTAATTTTTAGATTAAATTTTGTTTGCTCCCGAAAAAGGCGTTTTTAGGGCTTTTGGATAACATTTGGATCGCAATATTCAATATACGACAAAATATGGTTAGTTGCCCATCTATCAAGCAATAAACCGTCCAATTCCATTGCAGGATGGCTACGATATCGATGAATTAGAAAACCTTCAAATAATTAGAAATTAAGATGGAGGTGAACGCAGACAAAGATGACGCGGTAAAAAATGTTGTTTCTTATTTTTTTAATATTCTTGGTATTATACTCTGTTCAACAAAAATTGTCACTACAGGCCTTATGAGAGAGCTAGTGGCGCCTGATGCACCCTCACTACACTGCTCTGGGAAAAATGTCACTTAAAAAAGAGCAAGCCACTGGCTTTTCTTAAAGAATTGTTGTTGTATTTCGCCGCAAAAAGTTGTACACCCCAACACGACCGTTGTATCCCACTGCTGATGGGGATACTGTCAATGCTTTGAAAACAGAGTTACCATTATCATTTTCAATTACAAGCAAGGAGCTTATTCAGTGGATTTTATTAAGGAGCTTTTGGGATTTGAAGCTTTTGAGAACGAATTTTATGCAGTTGAGTATATTGAGTGTTGTCGTATTGCTTTTCCACTTTTAATCGGTTTTTGAGTACACCAATAGTCCTTTCCACAATATTCCTTCCAATGCTGTGTTGTTTGTTGAATTTTGACTCTGGGAAGTTTAATTCGACCGACCGATAAGGGGTTAACAACCACGGTAATAGAGCATACCCCGCATCACCTGAAATATTTATACATATGTAGATCAATATCATTAAGATACGTAAGCGCAAGAGAAATTCAAGAATCTTAAATACCTAATACTCTAAAATTTGTTTGTCCATAATATATGTTCTTTTGCATATGTCACTTAGCGTTTTTCGATTACCACACTCACGAATTTGATTGGAAATCTCAAAAAAAATCGCAATACTTTCCATTTTTTAGTTTTCTTTTTTTAAACACATTTTTGAAATATGAATGTGACATTTCATTTAAAACTCAATATTCGAAAGATTCGAAATAAGGGTTGGTAAAGTAGTTCCCCCGACGTTTAGTAGAATTGAGATGATGAGTGAAAGTGAATCGATGAAGTGAATAGAACATTTGATCCCCCGTTTAGCAGAATAGGGCTGATTATTATCGCGATCGTCACCGCCATCGTATCGGTTTGAGCAATGCTTTAATGTTCGGATAAATTAAATTTCGGATAACTAATTAGAACTTTAATCATACATTGTGAAACAGACCCTCAGTTGATTCAAATTTAAAAATGAGCGGTATCCGGTACATAGCCACATTTTGTAAAGGATAAATTTAAACTTTTGTTTTAAGAACGGGTAGCTGCCGTAAAACGAATTCGTATTTATCAAATTTTCTCGAAAACGTCTTTAATTACTTTTATCAAACTTCGTACGTGTTATGTCTAAAGCAATTGATATAATGCTGCGTTTATGGTTATTAAAAAAAATCGTATAACAGAATTAGGTTTTTTGCGTTTTTTGGGGAAAAAATTGCTTTATTTTTGGTTTGATTGATAGCTAGGATAGTTAAATCACAAGGAAAGAAAGATTTAGATGTAGTTACTTATTTGAGTTTAAAAAAAAGAGGAAAAGCAATTGCTAAAAGAGGACAGGAAGCTGGACACAAAGGAAAAAATAAGTATACAACTGAAAGCTAGGGAAAGTGCTAGGTCGGGAGAAGAAAACAGGTTCGTGTACAAGATATTTATTTTTGCTTTAAGCTTTTTGGATACGAGATAGATAAAGCTATTTTGAATCAATAATTCAACAAGTCCAATTAAATAGTGCTAAGTCTTCTACTTGGCTGATGTATTTCAGTAGTATATAGAATTTGTATTATTAAAAAAAAAAAACCTTCATATAAACAATGCCAGGTCCTGGGCAAAAACCAGAAACAAAAACTAGAAATTCTTGTCTTGTTGGATATAGTTCGCACTAGATATTCGTCATGAAATCTATGTTAGATGAACTGAACTTAACAAAAATTGCGTATTGACAAGGTCCTCACTAGTCAACTGATGAGTCCAAGTGAGATCGCCGGGACGAAACGTCTAAATTTAAATTTTTGTGGACTAAAGGCCGTTAAAAGCTATTGTGAATCAGTATTAGATGTTATTTAGATAACATGGGCTCGGATGTTAAGCAATCATCTGCATTACTAAGTTCGTTGAACCTTTATTAAGAATTCCCCAATCGGGTTGATTTATGACGAAGACAAAGAGGTTTATGACACTGTTAGGGTAGACGGTACAGTATCAAATACATCTTTATCATTCCTGTGCAAACCAAGATCACTGCCAGATAATTTAAGACATTTTCTTATTTGGTACAGCCAATTTGAGTGCGGTAATAATATTTTTTAATTTTATATTTGAAAGATTTGAACAGAGAAGTGTTCTTAGGAGAGGTATCCCATAAAGGGACAAAGTCCGTGCAAATCCCAGGCTAACAAGTAAAACCACTCAAGAAAGAAATTCTTTGGTACCTTTTTTTAAATCCTATGCACTTACCAAGATATTACCTGAAAAATATAGAAAATTTGAAACCACCACCACAAAATTACATATATGAACATAAATTCTTTTTTTTTGTTTTTAAAAGAACAACATGCAATTAAAAAATGTTAGAAAAGACAGCGAAAAGTAAGTGTAAATTTTTTAATGCACGATGGCCGAGCAGTTAGCGCGCAAGACCTTCGATGCGATGAAACTCGGGTTCGATTCCCAGACCAACCTAGATATAAGTAATTTTTATAATTAAAATATTATCTCATAGTTCTCTAAGTAGTACAATAACTTTGTCGTCTCATAGGAGGGGAAGACCTTGCGTCAAATCCGGTAATAATGATTTTTAGCTGACTTGTTTATGATGATGTTGGCCTAATGAAGAAACCAACAGTTTCCAAAATATAGCTTCTCAAATATAAGCAATAATTGCTTAATAACAACAAATAGCAAAAAAACTGAATTACAACAAATTTAAGGTCTTTGGCATAAGATGCATCAAACTTGTAAGGCTAGTAGACTGGGTCAAAAGAAGAAAGGGGTGCCTAGCTCTCCCCGTTTCGATGGGAGGGGCAATTTTATGAAAATACAGCTTTTTAAAAGAACAACATAAATAATATTGTTGAAAGTTAAAAAAAAAAATTATAAATTAAAATTAAGCGCTTGGAAAAAGAAATTAAATGAAATATTATTTGTGTTGTATTTTAGAAACTATTGGGTCTACAGAGACGTTTTTGGGCTCAGTTCAGTTCTTGTTCTCAATACAGACAGTTCTATTTATCTCACTTTCTATTGTTTTGATTTTTCATTATGGAATGTAATTTCTTAACTTCCAAAAGTGATTTGATTTTTTCCGGAGTTTGTTTATCCGCACAAAAATAAGGGAAACCATACGAGCTACAATTGAATCAATTGAAAATATTTATTGGAAGTGCAATACATGCATAAAGATTTCTTTCTTAAGTTGCATACCTAAAATCAAAGATCTTTATCGTTTCTTTGTTGATACTTAATCTGAATTCGATAAACTTGTGAAACCCCCACGTTAAACACGCTCTCAAGCTAAGTTGCCGCCGTCGCCAACGGCTATTGAACCAACCAACAACAATAAACAATTACAGCTGTTCAAAAATAAAAACATTTCTTCTCCACGCTCTCTATACTCGCCTATGCTTAAAAAAAACACCCCCTCTTCATCTCCTGCACTTAAAAGTAGTGATAACAAACTTGCCATGAAAAACAAAAAAACTGGTTTCCTCGTCCAAGCAAAACACAAAAACAACAAGCAAGTCACACTCTTCAACTAAGAGTGATGATCTTGCTAAAGCTGTTAATAATGTGAAAGCTTCGACATCTAAAGGGATTGTAACGACTTCCTCGTCCCCTCTGTCCGCTGCGATGGTTCGGTTCTGACAGAACTGATGATGTTGAAAGCTTAATTCTCAGCAAAACTGATTTAAGAAACTCAAATGATGTTTAACTGTTTAACTTTTTTTATTGAACAGATATATTTACAATTGGTTCTTAATTCTATGTTACATAATAATATTACATTTTAGTATTTTTAAGTTTTGTTGGCACATAAGGGGCCTAACTATATACATTGTTTTTTAATAAAATTTAATTGAAAAATTGTCATTGGTTGGATTATAATATATACATTAAAGATGATTCTTCTCGGGTTGTTCAAATCCGGTTGTCTTGTGATGTTGGGTAGGGGTGGCTTCTAGCCACGGTGGTAGGTTGACGCTGCGTCCTCATAAAATTGGATTGCCTCGTCGTCGTTGATAAAAATATTTCCTTCGCAGAGTTCCCAGATTGGTGGTTTTTCCCACCAAAATGGGGGGAAAAATCTCTTTGGTGGGAATTAATGGTGGGAAAAAATTGATGGTGGGATTTATGGTGGGAAAATATTTGAAATGCTTTTTTATGGGGGAAAATATTATTTTTAACATAACCGAAACTTATCCTCCAAGTTTTTTTTCTTACTAAAAATTCATAACTCAAAAAAAATCATTTGGCCGAACCCCCAATGACACAGAAAATGTCTCAATAAGAGAGGACAATTTTTCGTTCTTCTTTCGCCACTAAAAAAAAAATAATAATATGTTTCCAGTTTTCTGTTGCAATAGCGATCTTCCTTCTCGGCTAGCATTTGTATCTACCTAAAAACAAATAGCAGAGAGAAGAGCAGTATAGATTACTATTCACACACAACTCACAAGTTTCACAACTCACAGGAAGTAGATGGATATACTCTGGAGAGAACGAACATTTTATGTCTCTTCTAAAGTCTGACTCTAAGGCTTTTAAGTTAATTTTTTATATCAAATATTTTGAAGTCTTTTTTATTTATTTTTTTTACAAAAAATATCTTTATTTTTTTTGTAACAAAAATAAAAATATATTATGTTCCTAGCTTTTTATTGAAATAAGATTTTTTTTTATATAAAAACTGTGAAAATGTACGAAAGTACCTACAAATTATACCTATAAGATTTGACTTTAAATACTGAATTCTTACAATGAAAATGTAAACTAAATTGATGCTTGCCGCTCGGCCACACATTCCATAAACTCAGTTTAACTGAATACAGCTCCAAGTCTCAAAAACATTATTTTTGTCTAAAATAAATTACCCGACTCGATATTGTTAAATTGATTCAAAGATGAGTTCAAAATATTTTAAAATAAAATATAGAATAAAAACAATTAGCAGTGGGGTTGGGCTTCACATCAAATTCTTTGTAAATTTTGTCTCGATTTAAAAATAGTTTACCTGGACACTAAGAAGTTTTTTTTTTAATAAATATATTTTCTATTTAGAAAATAATAAAAACAAATATTTTTAGAGTATGTTTTGTTTATACGGGAGCTTTATTCTTAAAGGAAAAGTTCACATCTCACATTTAATTTTTTGTTTGTTTAATATCTAGGAAAGGATTGTGGCAGAGAAGTATTGTGGTTTTTTTTTCTTCCAGTACAAAAACAGTGGGATTTTTTTTCAAATACGGTGGGATTTTAAAAATCTCATCTGGCATCAGTGTTCCTTCGTCTGGTCACATCTAGGTATCTTGGCTCGGGATGTCTCTCTTCGCTAATAATAGTCCTGACCAGTGGGTTTTGATGGTTGCACAGGTTACTTGTCACTTTTTTTTGCAGCGATTGTCAGGAATTTATCCAGAGGAGTGATTCCTGATTCTTCGTAGAGCCTTTGGTTGCTAAAGTGCTTTTGTCGTTGTCGGTCAAAATGGAGTCCTGTGCAGATCCGCAGAATTTTCCTCTCAAACGCTTCAAGTTTTTTCAAGCCGGTGAACCAGACTGGGAAACAGTATGTTATGATGAGCCTGACAAGTTGCTTGTAGAGAAGCAACTTTGTCTTTTGGCTGAGTCCATACCTTTTCCACATTAAGGGGTGGATTAGATGGAAGGCGTAATTTGCCTTTTTGAGGACTGCCGTTGCATGTGGGTTGAAACGTAATTTCTCATCAAAATTGATACCCAGGTATTTTATTTTGGCTTCGTTGTAAGTTGCGATCCGTTGGGCAGGCTTAGAGTGATGCTTTGGCAACTTGCAGCAGAGCGTGTGTTTCGACGTCCTACGGGTCTTCTGAAGCAAGCCAATTCAGATTTGGCTGGGTTGATTTTGATACCCCATCTTTCGTAGTATTCCCAAAGGCGTCTTACGTGCTTTTCTACTCTCTGGGCCGCAATGACCGGGGATAGTGATTGTAGCAGTACCAATCAACAACGATGGCAACACTTAATTTTGGAAACATGCGAGCTACACCATATCAGTTATGTACCACATGCACATCACACCATGCACCACGATTATGTACCTTATGCGAGTACATAATCAGCTTCACAGTTCCTGCCGTTATTTTTCCAGTTTCATCTTGTATTTTCATTCGGTATAAAACGTCATGCAATTTATGTTTGCACAGCCAGTCGTCAACTATTCTCTGTAAAATTAATTTAATAAAATTTATTCCTCTTTTTACTAAACTATTTTGTTCATTGGTTTCACTTAGCTAAATGATTAACTCAAATGATGTAAATGGTAATGAAGTTGTTGTTGCCGGTGAAGGTAGTGATGGTTAAGCATCGGAAAATTTTACTATCGATATTATCGATGTTTTTCGCAAAAACTATCGATGCTATCGATAGTTTCGTATTTAATTTTCTTATATAAACAAAATCAACAGAAAGATGAATTTTCGATTTTTATAAGTGTAGGTATGTACTTGAATATTTATTTTCATGGAGTGCACTGAACTTGGGTGCAACAGGACCAATTTGGTGGCTGATTACCAATAAAAGATGCTGAATGATGCTTAGGCCTTATGCATTGATTGCCTTTCAAGTACTTTTGGGGGTATATGGATTATGTAGAAAAAATGAGTCTCTTCATAATTCATACAAACATATATGTAAGTAAAATCCGAAGTCATATTTTCGTCGAAGTCATATTCTTTGAATCTTGTTTTATATTCTTGTTTAAACACAGTGGCGCAAAATTTTAAACAACCTATTGTTAAGGCCTTAGCATATTACTAGTTAGCAATTTGCTAAACATTTAGTAATTTACTAGCTCCTCGGAAATTTTAATCCTTTTTTTCGTTTTACTAACTAGTAAAATACTAATTCCCTTTTATTAAAAACGGTGCATCTGAACACGTCCAAACAATGACAGTTCTTGAAAGAAAAACAAAGCAAACAAACTTAAAACTAGGGAACGTCATAATAATTTGATTTACCGTCGTTGGCCAGATACACTCCAAAACCTTTTTCAATTATCTTAATTTTTGCCATCATGATGAAAAATCAAAAACATTTTGGAGTCTATCTGACCAACCATAAACCGTACGGCGGACAAGGATGGTTGATACCTTTTTGGAATCAGCACCTCCATGAAATTCAGCAACTCCTTATGTCTTCCGAAAACATTTTATTTTATTTTATTTGAAAAACAATTCGCACACGAATTATAAAAAAACACAATTTAACTCTTTGCCAACAAATTTTTTTCGTGGACAATGACAGATTTGCTAAATCCATATGAAATCTGTCATTTTCCTCGAAAAAAAATTGTTGGCAAAGAGTTAAATTGTGTTTTTTTTATGATTCGTGTGCTAATTGTTTTTCAAAGTAAATAAAATAAAAAAAAATGTTTTCGGAAGACATCAAGAGTTACTGAAGCTAATGGAGGTGCTGATTCCAAAACGGTATCAACGATCCCTGAACGGTTTATGGTTGGTCAGGTACACTCCAAAATGATTTAAATTTTTCTTCATGATGGCAAAAATTAAGAAAATTGAAAAAGGTTTTGGAGTGTATCTGGCCAATGGTAAATCAAATTATTAGGTCCGTTCCCTAGGTTTAGGTATGTTTACTTTGTTTTTCTTTCACGAACTGTCATTGTTTGGACGTGTTTAGATGCACCATTTTTAATAAAAGGGAATTAGTATTTTACTAATTAGTAAAACGAAAAAAAAAAGGATTAAAATTTCCGAAGAGCTAGTAAATTACTAAATGTTTAGCAAATTGCTAACTAGTAATATGCTAAACCCTTAACAATAGGTTGTTTAAAATTTTGCGCCAGTTTTTTTTTTGAATTTTATACGATAAGTACTTTAAATTAATAAATTATTAATAACAAAAATATATGTACCTACGTCTTTGCCTTTCAATTGGAATTGGAATGCTAAGTACAGGGATATTATAGAAACTTCTAAAGACAAAAAAAAAAAGAAAATGAGACAGTTTTGTTGTAAAACAAAATATGACGGTATATTTTTTCGATAGTATCGATAGTTTTAAACTATCGGCGATAGTATCGATAGTAAAATACTATCGATACTATCGATGTTTAAACAACACTAGGTGATGCTACCGCTGCTGCTGGTGATGTGAATGAGGTTGTTGATGTTGATGGTGATGCTGGTGATGATGCTGCTGTGAAAGAGGTTGATGTTGTTGCTGATGTTGCAGTTGTTGCTGTGGGTGATGATGATTTATTCCCTTTAACTGAAAATGTGGATAATGCTGTTCTTAACGTTGGTGTTGTTAATGTCAATGTTGCGTCTACGTTTAGGAAAGGTGCTGATGCAAGAGGTGTTGTTCAAGTAAATAACTCTAAAGTTCATCGGTCAAATAAGATAATGTTTGGGACAGCAACTGTTATGGAAGGTGAATTTACACTGCTGACCGTCGCTCGGCTACGTTTCCTTCATCTCTCTCATTTGGACAACAAGGTCACTGTGGATAATGTTCTTGATTATGCTGCAACTAAATTAAATATACCTACCTAAGATCACTATGCGCTCTTCAAAATTTGTTAAAAAAGATGCTGAATCCACTTCTTTTCGCTTTGTAAATTACAAGTTAGGAATCCCTGCAAACTCATTTGATGCTGCTTTGGATTCATCTATTTGGCCTGAGCATGTACAAATAAAAAAGTTTGTAAATTTTCCAATAAAGGGAACGATTCGAAGGTGAAATAAATGTTTTAAAGTCTGTGGTTAAATTATCCGAAATGCGTGTATATTATCAAAATGCTGGGGGTTGCGGACTAAAACTAACCAGCTTTTTTCATCTTCTACACTGCATGAGTTTGACGTCATCATCATTGTTGAAACATGATTCAAATTCAAATTTTATATCATGTGAGCTTTTTGATTCTTCATTCAATGTATATCGCAAAGATCGTTCTGCAAAAATGGGATGGGATCGAGGAGGTGGTGTATTGATTGCCGTGTAAACAACTTTAAATAGTACCCAACGCAGTTTGTTAAATGATGCAGATGAAATAGAGCAGCTTTGTGTTTGTGTAAGTTCAAAAGATTCTGCTGAAATTAAAGATTTATTTTTTATTGTTAGCTATATCCGGCCTATGAGCGGAATAGATTTATGTATATACTGATCATCTTTCTAATGCTCAAGCAATTGTGAATGAATTAACGACGAATCAATGTCCATGCATACTTGGCGATTTCTACGTTGGTGACATCGACTGGTGTTACATGGAAGAGGACCAAATTTTGATCCCCTTTAATGCAAATAGTGATATAGAAATGTTGGTCGTTAATTTATTTTCTGCTATGGGTCTTTTTAAAATCAATAATGTAAAAAATAGTTTGGGAAGAATTTTAGTTTTATATTTGGAAGCAATGACCTAAAATACTATTTAACAATTTCTGATTTCCCTCTTCTTAATATTCTATTCATCATGAAGCTGTATGTTTGACATTTGAATATTATGATAATGCTTCTGTCTTACCAATAACAAACTTAAAATTTATAATTATGCAAGGGCAGATTTTGTTGCACTCAATATATTCTTTAATTCTGTTAATTGGAAGGATTTATTGGAGAGTAAATCCTTATAGAAGATATTTATTCTCTTTTTAAAAATATTTGTTTGAAGGCATAGAACGTTTTGTTCCTACCTCACTCAAGAAAAAAAAGTTGAAGCTTCCATGGTTTAATTCAAAGATTAAAAATTTAGAAAATGCCAAAAATAAAGGACTATTTACATGAGAGCGACCAACGACCGACGAATGAACGAACATTCGTCCATTTTGAAATTTCGTTCACATAGACTTCTTTTAGACGACTGCAATTTTTATCCGCAATTCTCCTTTGAGTTTCTTTCGGATTGCAGTATCCATTTAAACGCTGCAAATTTGAATAGCTGCAATTTTTATTAAATGAGAAGGATTTACACTCTTTACGCCGCCTATTTGTCAAACAATAGGAAAAAGCACAAAGAAGAAAGAGCGATAACTCTGCAATTATTTCAACCTCTCCAACTTTGTCTACCCCGGTCACCGCATACTTCCCCCGCCTACATGCTTAAAAATTGCAGGGGTAATTGCAGCGTTTAAAAGCAGTCATAGCATTTTATTATTCGTTGCGAATGACGTTTAAATGTTTTTTTCAGCCATGACCAATCACTAAGACGCTGATTACACGATTCGTTTTTTCGTTCGTTTCGTCTTTCGTCTTTTTGACAGGCACGTATCCTCGTGATTACATGGTTCTTTTTTACATTCGTGAAGACTCTTTCGTTATTTTGACGTTCAGAAACTTTGCGGTGAATTTATTGGAAAATAAACAGAAGTAATAATTAAAAATGTTTTTTAATCACTTCTTATTCATATCTACAGCTTATTTAAGCTCTGATTTGAGGGATGGGCGATTAAATTTTTCGATTTCAAAATCGGTGGGAAAATTTATCGAACCTGAAACATCGATGTTTTTCAAAATCGATGTATTTCTTTTTTTTCTATTTTGATAGCCAATATGTAAATTTACATCAAAACGTGTTTTTGATTTAGGGCCGTTTGTTCATAGTAGGTTAAGTCTGTAATAAAGGTTCCGACTCTGGTTCTGATGATTAAAATTTCAGATTAAGGATTCATTTAATCGATTTTCTCCTCTAAGAAATTCCATTAAAATGATCTGTGGCTACGTTCTGTAACTCACATCGATAAAATTAGTCGAGAAATGATGGAAATTGAAACACATTATGAGTTTTAATTTATTTTTCAACGTTTCTCTGTACGATATTTGGAACAAATCGGTCCACCTGTTTAACCTCTGTCTCAATGGACCTCGTATAGTGCAAAGAGCGTAGAAATCAACGGACGGTATGGTAAAACTACTTTTTTAGACTTCTCCATGTTTACACGAAACCAATACTTGCCCTATAGAAAATGTAAAAAGAAACAAAAATTTCCATCCTACATATTGTTTTATCAAGTACATTTTTAAATTTACGTGGTGTGAACATTTTATCGGGATTAAATCTTAAATGACCACATGAATTCTTAATTTTAAAAACGAAAATTATACACAAAGAGAATTACTTTTTATAAAATGAGTACAGCAGAAATGAGAAAGGAAAGTAGATATTAACATGTGCCTACGTTCTGTAACTCTCGCATCGATAAAATCAGTCGAGAAACTATGAAAATTGAAACAAATCGTATGAGTTTTGATCCACTTTTCAACCTTTCTCGACCAATTTTATCAATGCGAGAGTTACAGAACGTATAGGCAATGATTTGGAATACTTTATTTGTAATTATTTATTACCCACTCCCTTTACTGAGACCGCGCAAACCCCATGTAGTATGAAAAGTATTCATGTTCCTTTCGCATGAAATAATCGATCTCCAAAAAAAATGTACTTTCACATTTAATATTTATAAGAATGATGTTTTTTTTAGAAGGCACACATATTTGAAGTTGCTTTCTTTGCATTTTAGTTACATATACCATTTTATTTTTATTTTTGTAATTTTCTGTAGTCGATGTATTTAATCTAAAAATCGATATCTGAAATCGATGATTTTTCTCTCAACTACGATTTTTGGTGACAACCGCCTTATCGCTCATCTCTACCCTGTTGTCAAACCATAAACGTCAATGTTCAACCAGAAAAAATCTTCAAATTTTCATTCCTGCTTTCGTTACTTCATTCCCCCTACATTTCTACACCCCTCACCCAAGCTGTCAAAAGCACGAAGGACGAAACGAACGAAAAAAAGACTCGTGTAATCAGCGTCTAGAGACTCGTGTAATCAGCGTCTAAGTAAACAAAAACAAAAAAGATTTTGAGGTTATTCGCTTGCGAACAATTCATTCGCTGCAGTGTGGATGGTATGTGGAACGCGAATAGAGTTTGACAATTCGTAACAATCAGATTGCAATTTGTGACGACCAATTCATTTAACTCAAATTTCACTTATTTTAGCAATTAAAACGCAAATTTTAGTATCTTAACATTAATTTAAATAAGTTTTCTACTATTTTGTCTAGTTTTTGTGAAGGATTTAGACTTATTAAATGTTTTAAATCCCATTTTTTTTTATTCATCGGTCGTTGGTCGCTCTCATGTGAATAGTCCTTAAGGCATTTAAGCGTTATAAATTAACAAATTTTTTCGATGACCGAGTAAAATTTTTTCAGTTAAGGAAAAAATTCTATTTTTTAAATAGGTTTTTACACAGGCAATATATTAATAACACCGAAGCAAAGATAAAAACTTATTCCAAATCTTTCTGGGTGTACTTAAGAGCCGGTGCACACTTGCATCATTTTGACGCGCGGTGACGCTTTTGCGTTATACACTACTCACGAATAAATTGAGTGGTGCACACACACTTGCGGGTTAAAACACTCGCAGGTTTCTGGAAGCCCGCTGCGTCACCGTCGACGCAGTTGCGTCATTCAGTACATTGTTTTGTTATTGAGCAGTGCACACATGCATCATTTTGCCGCAAATTAATCGAAAAAAGTATCATCAATTATGAAAGAATTCGATATTGAGTTATTTATTAATGAGATAAAAAAGTGTCCACAAATATGGAATGTTGCTTCCGAAGAATACCATGACCGGCAAAAGAAAAGAACGGCGTGGATAAGTTTTTGCCGACTATGACGTATAAAATATTCCTTTGACTGCTTTTAGACGACTGCAATTTCTATCCGCAATTCTCTTTTGAGTTTCTTTCGGATTGCAGCATCCATTTAAACGCTGCAAATTTTAATAGCTGCAATTTTTGTTAAATGAGAAGGAAATATTTCTCCTCACTCTTTACTCCGCTTATGTCTCAAACAATAAGAAAAAGCACAAAGACTGCTTCTAAACGCTGCAATTACCCCCTGCAATTTTTAAGCATGTAGGCGGGGGACGTATGCGGTATCCGGGGTAAACAAAGTTGCAGAGGTTGAAATAATTGCAGAGTTATCGCTCTTTCTTTTTTGTGCTTTTTCTTATTGTTTGACATATAAGCGGAGTAAAGAGTGAGGAGATATATTTCCTTCTCATTAAACAAAAATTGCAGCTATTAAAATTTGCAGCGTTTAAATGGATGCTGCAATCGGAAAGAAACTCAAAAGAGAATTGCGGATAAAAATTGCAGTCGTCTAAAAGCAGTCAAAGAAGAAAGAGCGATAACTCTGCAATTATTTCAACCTCTGCAACTTTGTCTACCCGGGACACCGCATACGTCTCCCGCCAACATGCTTAAAAATTGCAAGGGGTTTTTGCAGAGTAAGCAGTCTTTTGTTAGACGTTGATCAACAACAGGATGTACCCAATACCGGCGTTTCTTTTTAAGAACATATTTTTTATGTACTAAGTACGAGAAAATTACTCGTTTCTTTCTATAAACCTCCATTGCTGCAAGCCAAACGCAAACTGCCGATTGAGTCCTGCGAGAAAAACCCGCATGTGTGCACTGAACTATTGCGGTGACGCAGCGTCACCGCGCGTCAAAATGACGCAAGTGTGCACCTGCGCTAAATTCCAAAAGAAAGGTTTTATCGTTTCCTCAAATTATGGAAAATGAAAGTCTAAAATCATTTGATATTCAATCTTCATGCAATCTTTTTGCAAATTTCTTTCAAACCTCGTATATTTTATCGAGGATATCCAGATATAAATCCTTTATCTGATTTTTCTTTACAATGTTTCTAAGAACAGGATGTTTTGGAAATTTTAAGTGATGTTGATACGACAAAAAAGGCTGGTTTTGATTCCTTCCATTCTTTTAGCAAAATGTTCAGGTTCCCTTTGTTATGTATTGTCACGTATTTTTAATACATCTCTTTCAACTGGTATATTCCTGGATGAACGGAAAATTTCCTTCATAGATCCTGGTCTTAAACATTTAGTGAAGAATTATAGACCTATAACTAAGCTTTTCGAAAAAATGGTTACTCAAAGAATTTACTTTTCTGTTAAGGAATTATTATCTCCATATCAACATGGCTTCCTAAAAGGTAGATCGACCTGCACAAATTTATGCCTATATACTAATTTTTGTAGCCTTCAATTAGAAAATGGTTAGCAAGGTGATGTCCTTTATACCGACTTTGTTAAAGCATTTGACTGCAAACATCATGGTCTTATACTGCAAAAATTAACAAGGTTGGGATTTAATGCAGCTTTCATTAAATGGCTAAAATCATATCTATCCGATAGAAAGCAAATAGTAAGAATAGATGGCTGCACCTCAAATACTATGGAAGTTGTATCGGGTCTTCCACAAGGAAGTCACTTGGGCCCATTGCTTTTCATTATTTTCACTAATGACTTACCTACTGTACTAAGGTACAGCAACTGTTTGATGTATGCAGATGATGTAAAAATTTTCCTTCCAACATCTTCGCTCACAGATTGTTTATTTTTGCAGTTGGACATAGCCAACCTTTTAAGTTGGTGTAACTATAATCATCTGGAATTGAACTATTCAAAATGTAAAATTTTCAGAGCCACAAGATCTTCATCTCTTATAAATTTCGAATACAAATTCCATGATTTTTTCCTTCTTAGAGTTAATGTTATACATGATCTATGGAGTCCATTTTGATTCCAAACTAGACTTTAGAATGCACATTGATTATGTTGTCTCTAAAGGTAATTCTTTGTTACGGTTTTTAAAACGGAATTCAAACGATTTTAAGGATGTACATATATAAGTTAAAGACCTTATTCATGTCTTTAGTTTTACCGGTCTTAGAATACTGTTGTGTTGTGTGGTCACCATTTTATGAAAATAATATTTTGAGAATTGAAAGAATTCAAAAGAGATTCACCACTTATGCCTTGAGGAAATTTAATTGGGTTGGATCCTTGCCGGATTATAAGTCAAGATGGTCTTCTATAGATTTAAAAACGCTTAAATGTCGTAGTCAAGTACAATGTATTTTATTTGTAAAAGATATTTTAGATAATCGTATATCTTCTATGGAATTGCTTTCCTTAATTCCCTTTTATGCTCCTGTACGAATACTTCGTAACAGAAATGAATTATTCTACATTGCTCCTCATAGGACAAACTACGGTTTAAATGAACCGATAACGCGTTCTTTAAAACTTTTTAACGGAGTATGTAATGAAATCGATCTTTTTATGAAGAGGGAAAAATCTGTTAAAGTTTAAAACACAGTTTTTTTTAAACATTCTTTTAACTCTAAACAACTGAGTTCATAATTATTGTATTTAGTTATCAAAATAGATTTTACATTTTCGTTGGCATCAGGGATCAGGGTTGACTGAAATAAATTTCAATATTTTTGTTTGCTTTTAATAAAAAAATTTAAGTAACAATTACCAATTTTAACAACGCAGGCAGGAGACAACCGATATGTTTTTTTTCAATTTTAATAGTTTTCGATGATGTAAAAACCAATGGGTTCAGGACAAAATAAAATTATACTAGATGACTTGTTCGTTCGTTCAATCGGTAAGGGCATGTTAGCATTACTATTTTGTTCGTCAATGAATTTTGCTCCAATATTTATGTTATTGTTTTTAAGAATTTTTACGAAATACAGAATAAATAATGAACAACTTCTGAAATACATAACATTTATCAGTTTTTGTGAAACAAATAATTCATAATGAACATCATCTTCAAATACAGAACTGTTCATTATTATAATGAACGGATGGTCACCGTAGTTATGCCATTAGTTATGTATGGTGCTTTTTATGTTTCAAGTTTTTTTTTTCAAAAAATTGCCCCTCCCATCGAAACGGAGAGAGATAGGTACCCACTTTTTTTCTTCTTTTGACCCAGTCTACAAGCCTTAGTAGTTTGATGCATCTTATGCCAAAAACCCTAAATTTGTTTTTATTCTGTTTTTTATACTACTTGTTGTCATTAAATAAGTCCATATCTTATGCTCTTATATTTGAACTCATAGACATATTAGATATCGACAGCTAGTCGATACTAATTTTCATAGAAAAGTATCTATGGAAGCAGTTCCTTATTTACTTAGCGACATAAGCGCTTTTGGTGTAAAAGTGGCAAAAAAAAATAAGTATTCTAAAGTCCATCTCTTGGCACTTGGCTTTAGCAAATATTTATTTCCATAGAAACTACCGACATCTTATTATTTCTTATAAAAAACAGAGCCATCTGTTTCAACCCAAACGTACATTTTGACGTTTGTCATTTGTGTGCTATTTTTTTTCAGTTTTGGTCGTGCGTGGTAGGAACAACAAAATTAAAATTATGTATAACATCAAACAAATTTTAGTGGCACTGATTTCATAGTGTTTCCACAAAAATCAACCAATGAAACAAATTTTGGTATGGGCTTTCTTTTGAACCTGACATCTGCAAAACCAAAGAATCCTTAAATAAACTTTAAAAACAAAAAACAAAACTTACCCATGAATGCAGATGAGAAATTGTGGTCAGTATGTGTTAAGTTATCTTTATATATTTATATATTATATTTGGACAGTAGGAATGTATTGTAAATATAGTTTAAGATCAAAGTGGATGGCGACGCTGTGTTGCGTAGAACCTTGTCATAAACAGTAAATGATCTCGCAGATTGTGTTTTATGACTCAAATCTGTTAGCATTATGTTAGCATTATGTTATGAACAAGGGATGCGTCAGACATCATCGTTGTTATCCACATTACAACCCTAATGTTAGTTTAGTATTATAGAAACCTAGAGATAAGATAGGTTAAGGAATTGTAAATTTTTTTGTAAGCTAGGTATAAGATTTGTAAAATAGTTAAATTAAAAAAGAGTTCAATTTTAGTCTCCGAAGAAGGAGGACGAGTTTTTCTGCTTTCTTCGGCTCTTGTTTTTAAATTCGTTGTGTGTAAATGGGTGTTCAGAGAACATTGTTCAGTATGTATATTTTGCCATCAACCTTAATCAAACACTGCATAACGATTTTGGTTACTTCAGATCCAGTAAAGACGAACGACATAAATTGACAAATGTTAAATTGAAATTAAAAAAAGAAAAACAAAAGAATCGAATTGTCAAATCGACGGTTAAATATGAATACCTCCTAACAAACATTTTTTGTGAAAATCACTTTTTGATGTAGTTTCTCTCTCTGTACAAATGTCAAAATTGAAGTTTCATATTTTTTCCCCTAGTTGCGGTGTTGAGGGCTAGTGTCACCGATCATATATGTATATATAATACGTCAATGGTGGAACTTATCAATCTGTGTTAGAAGAAGTCATACATCTTAAAATTGAGTTGAACTCTTCCATTTATTTAAGGCAAAAACGCAATTTTCGAAACACTTCCTTACCGTACTGCGTTTTAATTTTTTCACTTTACGTTCCACTTTCCCAACTGACAGTCTTTACGTTTTTGGTTCCTTCAGTAGGCAGCACGTTTTCTGCTCACCATTTTTAATTAAACTTATTTTTCTGAATTTATATAAAATAGTAAAGTATTTCTCCACAAGAAATAACTAAATCCAGAAAAATGAGCAAGAAGGAATCTTCGAAAGTTGTGGCCAAAGTGGAGTCTGGAAACGATAGCGATACGGACGAAAAAAATTTACTGCAAGTGTGCAATCCACCGCATTTTATGTCGGCCGTATTGCGTCGTCAAGTTTTGCACGAAATGGTAAAGTCATTGCCGAAAAAAGTGCAAAATCGTGTGGTTGCACTCAAAAACATCCAATTAGAACAACTTCAGTTGGAAGCCCAGTTCTACGAGGAGGTCTATAGCCTCGAAAAGAAGTATCACGAAAAGTATCAGCCATTGTTCGACAAGCGACAGGAAATTGTCACCGGCAGCGTGGATCCTCCAGAGCAAACGCCCAAATGGAAAGAAATGGAAGATCTAGAAATCACCGAAAGGGTCAAGGATATTTCCCTCAAAATGAAAGAAATTAAGCCGGCACTGAATGAGGATGTTGAGGGTATCCCGAACTTCTGGCTGACTATATTCCGTAATACCGAGATTCTAACAGAAATGGTGCAGGAACACGATGAGCCTTTACTGAAGAAGCTTCGTGACATCCAAATCAAATACGTAGAGGACAAAGAGCAATCGTACACTCTGGAGTTCCACTTCGATAAGAATGAATACTTTTCCAATCCGATCCTAACCAAACAATACTTCCTAAAGGCTGCTATTGAAGAGGAGTACCCGTTCTCGTTCGAAGGTCCTGAGATCTACAAATGTAAGGGCTGCAATATAAACTGGGAGAAGGGCATGAACCTCACTGTCAAGACGATCCGCAAGAAGCAGAAGCATAAGGAGCGTGGTGCTGTCAGGACAATCACCAAGCAGGTCCCAAATGATTCCTTCTTCAACTTCTTTAAGCCACCAGAGATTCCAGATGATAAGAACGAGGTTGACGAAGACTCGCAGGGAATTCTCGCAACTGACTTCGAAATTGGACACTTCTTGAGGGCTCGCATCATTCCCAAGGCTGTCCTTTACTATACCGGTGATATTGTCGATGATGAAGATGACGATGGTGACGAGTACGATGAAGAAGAGGAAGAAGACGAGGAGGACGAGGGTGATGAAGATGTTGCCGTCCAGAAGACTGCTGGAAACAAAAAGAAGCAAAGTCCAAATGATTGCCCCAATCAGTAAGATGGACGGAGAGTTCTCATGAGATTTTATTATATTTTTTTATTACATAAATATTTTCGTTTGCATTTCTCCGATGTATAGAATGTGGGGGTTGACTTCCCACATTTTTCATATCGTGATAATATTTTTCGTTTAACTTTAAAACCTTTTCCAAAAAAAGAATGCATTAAATCACATTTTAACTGTAATCGTTTGTAAGTCTGGTAACAGAATTGAATTCCATGTCCAGAAAAAAAATCAATTTTCTATTAAAAAAATGAAATAATGAAAAATATATACCGGGCATACATCTGTCTAAATGTTCTAAATAAATAGATACACTTGTCTGCGAACATTGTTTTTTTATTTGTATATCTTCTAACAATTCCTTTCTGCAAAAAGCAATAATTAAAGCTACAAAATGGCTGTCTTTCATTTTCGTTCCATGAAGCTGTCTTTTTTTTCTGGTTATCGCGATTAGCGCTCTTCTTTGACTTGATCAATTATTAACTGCAAATGCTCTGGATCTCATCTCATATACCTACATACAGCCCTATTCTGCTAAATGTTCGTATTCTGCCATCCGTCGGAGGAAAACGAACGTTCTAAAAAGCATACAAATTGAGATAAAAATAAAATTTCAACAATTAGATTCTCAAGAACTCCAAAAATAATTATTGATAGAGCTTTAAACTCGAAAGATTGAAGAGATTAAAGAATTATTTGTGACAAGTTAACAATTCACGGGAATCGAAGATTCCATCGGATCGGATAGCAGAATGGAACTGATAATATATATATGTATGTATAATGAATGAATCGTTGGCAATTCCAATTGTTTGGATGTTAATAAAAAGTAGTGAATTTTCTTATTTTTTGTCTGTACACCAAATCTAGGCGTGGTCCATATTTTGTATGATCAATTTGATTTATCGAACTCAACAGACAAGTGTTGAGCAGTAACGTGGGAGCGTTGTGATACTGCTGCTTTTAGTCGAGGCCAAGACATGGTTGGAAAAGACAAAAATCATCAGTTGCTTTTGTTTTGCATTTTTGGATCTTGTGCAACATTGAAAAAGATAATTATTCATTCATACGATTCATATGATATTTTCGAGGAGTGATTGTGCTCTTTGAAAAAATTGTTTTTATTGTAACTAGCAATAAAAAAGAACAAGAGAAGATATTAATATTGATGCAGGACAGTCAAAAATTTAATACTATCTCTCTTACAAATAACTTAGTTTGCCGATTAATGGGTCCACGGCTGATGAAATGCTTGATAATCGATTATTCGCGCGTCAACTGCATACATCTATGGTATGTACATTAGGTTGACTCTGAATTGGTAATTGGTACACAATCTTGGATAGCTGTCATTACGTGCAAAAAGATGAAAAAAACAATATCGGTACTTACACATTAAATTTATAATTATTATAAGTACAGTGTGATTTTTATAAGATGCGACAAAAAGCTAAAGCGAGTAGGTTAAGTGAATAAAAAAAAAAAAAAACGTATGTATATAAAGTTATGAAGAAGTGTCACACATCGTTCGGGATCGTTTAAATATTCAGATGGCATTCATTTCTGCTGACGTGGCGCACAAGAAATTGTTGAGAGTTGTAATTATTATAAGTACAGTGTGTAAGTCCTTAGGCCCTTGTTCTTCACAAGCTGTCGCACCATCGAATTTATTTTGTTTTATAAAAAATAAATGATAATATATAAAATTTTCCACAAACCTATTAAATTACGGAAATTATATGCTCTATTCTCAGATACTTGCAACTAACTTTCAAAACCGATATCATGATATCTCAGTTTATAGTTTCTTTTACCCCGTGCGTCGGGTGCACATACCTGTTTTTCTCGTAATCTCTGTAATCAGGGCCAAGGGAGGCAAAAAGCTAACTTGATATTCTTGTTTTCGAAACAAAGTAAAACCAGAAACCTAAAAACAGTATTCAACAATATTTTCTAGAATTAAATCCTTAAAATCTAGGCGCTAGAATCCAGCACTATAATTGGAATTTAGGCACTAAAATCTAGCCGCTAGAATCCAGAAACAAGAATCTTATATCCCAGAATTTTCCTATAGAATGAAGCTACTTAATTCTAGACGCTAGAATCGAGATTATTACTTATTTGTATTTTCGTATTATATTTCAATTTATAAATCTTATACAAGGCACAAAAAGAACACAAATCTATCCACAAATAAATTTATAAGAATATTGAAAATCCAATGAAAATATCCACCCACCAATTTAGATAACAGGATTTCATGAACCTTGAACCAGTGGCACTGGTATTGCTAAAATGCAATTTTAGTACTTTCTGTTGATTTTTAGGGCTTAATTCTTCGTACATTAAAAGGAATAAATTAAAAGTTAAAGTTTATAAGTATTTGTAAAATCTATTATATAATAAAATTGTTTAATTCAAATTTTAATATATGTCGACTCTCGTACGATCTGTGCTTACAACAATTTTTTCCACAGTGTAGTTTAATATTCTCAATACACGAAGCCAATATTTATAGTTAATCTATATATGTATATAAATTAAAGTTTGGTTTTGAGTACGTTCGCTAACCAGCCAAACCGGTTGACCGGTTGACCGATTTTCTTAATTTTTGTTTTTAATTAAAGAGGAATAAGGGTAGAATGTTTAGGACAAAAAAAAATTATAAGAAATTTCAACACAGTCGCTGCAAAACAAATAAAAAAAACTATTTTTTTTAACGCCCTGCGAAGCGGGCGGGGGTTTTGCTAGTATTATATAAAAATTTAAACTATGTAACTATAATTTCATTGTTTTGTTTCAACTTTTATTGATCACTACTCAATCTAAATAGTAAGTTTGTTGTTTTCCAAAAGCAGTTATTTTAACATCCAAAGATCGCATGCTTTGCTTGCTTCTTCGGCAAATTAATGTTCCACTTATCACTACCCCTTCTGCAACATCAACTGGTTTTTCTAAAAAGAATACAACTTGTTTCCAATGGGTTGGTTCAACAAATGGCGATGTACTGAATTCCACTGGATTCGGTAAACCACCAAAAAAGGTATCAAAATATCCCACAAACGAAGTCAATTGTCCTGATTTCGTGCATTTCAGATTGAAATCATATGTAAAATTCGAATAATTTAAAGTAACGGTAGATAAATCCAAATCAGCAATAACGTTTGGTTCCGTTAGAACATGTTTTGAGTTAACTACATCTATCAAAGGCTCATGAAGGACTTCTTTTTTCATGACAGACATGTCCAGGCCATAAACGGAATCCCAAAATTCGATTTGCCTATTGTGAAGAGTCTTATCTCCATAGCCAACAATACTCATTGTACACCTATTTGGCATGAGAAGACCACCCTCAATAAGGTGTTTGTCACGGGCATAGATTACACTATCCAGCATTCCTTCGAAAAGAAGAAAATATCCCATCCATTCGGAGATTATCACGTCATATTTATCCACAGGCAGGGCAGTATCTTCCAGGCGGCCTTTAACGAAGGAGATATTCGAGATGTTGTTTTTTCTATGAAGAAGATGAAGTGTTTAAAAAAATTCTTCTTATGAGTTCATAAATATTTACTTTGCAATATCCATGGCATTGTAGATGACCTCAGAGTTATCCACAGCTACGATTTGTTTGGCACCAGCCTGTGATGCAAATATCGATAAGACAGAAGTTCCGCATCCTAAATCCATAATCGTCTTGCCACTGATAAAGTCTTTATTTTTAAGAAGGGAATCTCTATAAGAGATTGTCCTCACCGCATCCTAAATATGATATTTAGAACTTTCAAATTATAGATAAGGTAATTTTCCTACCGAAAGCATTTCATGGTGAATTCCAAAATGTGAGTAACTGCTAAAGTAACTTTCGTCTGCTTTTACGGACACCGAAGACACACAGTATCTTTCTTTTTCAACAGTTTCCCTATCGACGAGTCTGTGATATGCAGTACGCATTTTTGATACACTTTCGGCAGCATGCTCTAGTATTCGTTCATGTTCTTTGATTTTATTGGTAAGAGCTGTCACAGTTGCTTGCATTTTTTTGTATACATCCATAGATATCATTTCTGTTGCTTCATTTACACTTTCATCAGCAATGATATCTTCGAAATCTTGGAAAAAAATATGTAGTTTGCAGATCAAGTTATTGTTTTAAGTGTTTTCTTACCAAAACTTAGCCATGATTCATATTCAATTGGCTTCAGGTACTTTTCGTCATTCCATATGATTGATTTCGCTGATAAAATATCTTCTAAAGATGGCTTTTCTCTTCGAATATAGTTAATAAGCTTAAGAAAAAAATTTACTTTTTAAGCTTATGTTAAATTAAAACAAAAAAAAAACAAATATACTTTTATATAAGAGTACTGGTCCATGTTAAACTTGGCTTTAAGTTTTCCTAATTGAATTCCATGATTGTTATCGAGATGCTGAATAGCAACCTCTATTGAAGGGAACTGGGTAACACAAAATAAACACTTTGTAGTCTCCCCTTCGTCGACTTCGTCCTCTTCATCCTCAAAGTTGTCGGAATCGGAATCTTCAAATTCTTAAAAAAAACATAATTGAAGAGAAGAAATAATTTTTATTTAAGTTGGAAAAAGGAACCCAATTACTTCCGAAGTACATCTTTTACCGTTTCGCAACTCTGAACCCCAAAGGAATTGTTTCAAAATCACAAACATTTCTCAAGTATAATATGTTTCTCAAATACTCCTATTGGTCTGGTCACAATATAAAATAGCTAATCTACCTTTCAAGATCGGAGCTGATTGCGGCGCTGATTTATCTTGCCAATAAAATACAAAGCACCTTTTCTGCCTGCTTGATAACATAACTTTATGGCCACTCAATATTAAGGAGGTAGCTGTTTTTTTTTTTTGGAAGCAATACCTGTGTCCAATGTATTTTAGATCGTAGGATTTGCTGGCTTCACGATTTTCTGATTAGCCACATGGTATTGGGAAAGTATTTACACAAGGTCAGTATAATTGTAAATTGAACGTTACTGCCATTTTGTCAATGGCAATTTATTACACGTATAATTGCCGCATAAATATTTTTTTTTATTAGAATACCTACTCTATTGCCAATAATTGGTATAGAATGGCAGAAACAATGACCTTTTGTCACTAGTGTTAATGAGACATATCGCATCACTTTTTTGTTTAACTATCTCAAAACCATTTTTAAAGGTTTTGGCACATGTTTAAATTATTTTTAAGCTTGTGGCAAATAAAATACATATTCGCAATCTTTGTTTTTATATTAACTATCATCTTTGTTGTGAGTCCTATTCTGCTAAACGTTCTCGTGAAAGTTTGTATTCTGCTGTCGGAGGGAAACAAATGTTCAATGTGTCTTGGAGAAACATCTTCCTAAATAACTGAGTCAATCTTTCAGCATAGTATAAAATATTTAATGCTGTGGTAAATTCTACTCTGTGCTATGCTGGTCAAGTCTGGGGAATAGAAATACGAGCCCGTTGACAATATCCAAAGAAGACTCTTTTCATTTCTTAAGTGTTTGCCCTATTCTACCCACAACTTCTTGTATAGGTACTTTCGAAATAAAACTTTAAACATGTAAGAAACAACCGTGATCCTGAACCTTCTACAAATTTATATTAGAAATTTCTAGACATAAAATGCTATTGATAACGGAATTTGCATACATTTTAATTTTAAATAATTATTAAAAAATTAAAATATATATATTATATACTTATGGTCTTATTTATAAACGTTGTCTAACTTTAGACAATTGTCCAACTTTAAAAAATGTGTTCAAAAACCTTGTTTATTGTTGGCTTATAAATAGTTGCCTAACTTAGACACAAGAGAAGATTGTCTTCACCGTGAATAATGTGATATTTATTTTTACTAAATAAAGCATAGGTATTTCCACCAATTTGAAAATAAATAGACAATGTCTAAGTAGACAAAAATATAATAAATTAAATACGACTGTTAATGTATGAAATAAAATTTGCTAACCGAGCTGACGGCAAAGCCATAGCTATAAATTCATTAAATTGTAAAAAAAAATTGTGAAATTGTAATTGTTTTAAATTACAAAAAAATTAAATTTAAAAAATTCGATTTTCTTGAGAATCTCAAAAATTGATATCGATTTAGATTTACACTGGAAAGGCAGAAAACAATCTAGTTTAAGGAAAATTGTATAGCACAATAGGGTAGGAAACGCAAAAATGCTCAATGCAGAGAACAGACTCGAGTCAAAAATATGAGTTGTGATGTTTAATGTGCGGCCGTGCGGCGTATTCGAGCGTACTTTTCTTTTAACTTTTGATTAAAAAAATTAGAATGTATTTATTTTTAACTCCCACAGTGTAGTCTGTTGATTCTTGTTCCATATGTAGTTTTATTTTTATTACACGTTTACGACTTATTTATAAGTACTTTTAAAGACATGATATAGATTGTACTTTTAAGTTTTATTTAAAATTAAATTTGTATTACCTTTATTCATTTTGGAACACACTGCTGCGAAAATATTTAATAAACAAATTTCTGCACGTGCTCTTTCCGAATTAATAAAGCTCAAAATTAAAAAAGAAAAACAAGTGGTAAACGTCAAATATTGAACTGACATTTTTTATTCCTTTTTTGTAGAATAGTCGTGTTCACCTATTTGTGTCTGAGTTATAATTTTGATAATTTATTTTAGGTAAAGGTTTTAAAAAATAATTGTTTTATATAAAACACATTGTTAATGATTAATTTTTTTGATTGAATAACTAATGGGTGATTTTTTAAGAGGTTTAGAACTTTTAAAAAAAAAAAAACACAAAAAATTCGAAAAAATGAATGAAATATTTATTTGAATCGATAGTTTGAACCTTGCAATTAAATGTTTAAATGTTGACCGCGGCTGCGTCTCAGGTAGCCCATCCGCTGAGTCCAATTTTGGCATACTCTTTCACACATATCGGCCGGTATCTCACGAATGAATGCATGGATGTTGGCTTCCAGTGCGTCAATCGAAGCGGGCTTGTCCCTATAGACATTAGCCTTGACATACCCCCACAAAAAATAATCTAATGGTGTCAAATCGCACGATCTAGGCGGCCAATTGACCGGCCCGAAACGTGAAATTAACTGTTCACCAAACTCGCCTCGCAATTGCACCATTGTTTCGCGTGCTGTGTGGCATGTGGCACCGTCTTGTTGAAACCACATATCATGCAAGTCAAGAACTTCCATTTCGGGCAAAAAAAAGTTTGTTATCATCGCTCGGTAGCGTTCACCATTGACAGTAACGCTGCGATTCGCAACATCTTTGAAGAAATATGGCCCAATAATGCCGCCGGCCCATAAACCGCACCAAACAGTGGCTTTTTCGGGATGCATTGGTAGCTTTTGCAATGCTTCTGGCTGATCTTCACTCCAAATGCGGCAATTTTGCTTATTTACGTACCCATTCAACCAAAAATGAGCCTCATCGCTGAACACAATTTTTCGATAAACAACATTTCGAACCGAGCACGAATTTTGATAGTAAAATTCAATAATTTGCAAGCGTTGTTCATTTGTAAGACGATCCATGGTTAAATTGCAAACCAAACTGAAGCTGTTTGACAGTGACACAAGGTACTAAACACACGTCAGCTGTCAAAACCAGTGTTGCCAAAACCAAACCAGCTTAAAAATCACCCGTTATAAGAAAAAACGACTTGAAAAACTGTATTTTTACTGTTTTTTTTTAAATTAATATATTTTCGGAATCTTATTGAATTATGATTTTTGGTTGCGTCAATTGGAAGATATTTTGAATACCTTTAAAATAAGACCAAATTTGTTTCAATCAAATCACTAGTTTAGGTAGAAAATTGAAAACGAATAAGCAATTTTATCAAAAATCTGACAATACAACGGTACATTTTTCTAAATATCTATTTCTGTGTTCCAACTATCCAAAAATTAAGCTATCACATGAAAGACAAAGACAGTAATTAGTTCTTTTATAATGCTTTTTAAAATACATATTGCCATTGGCACACAAATGGCTTCGCGAAATTGAAAAAGGCCTCTTAAATTATGAATAAATGTTTACATATATCGGATGGTTTAAATTTAATGCGCTATATTCTGTTCAACAAAAATTGTCAGTTCAAGACGAGTGAGCTTTTTTTTTTTATAAGTGGTGTGTAAACTATAACGCATGCTACTGAATTAAAAAAATTGATGTTTTTATTTTATTTATCAATTTTGCAAATATACATTATTCTTCTTCCCAGTACCCACTTATACCAATATAATTTTCTGCTGTCACTTTGGAAATGTAGTTTTTGATTTGATTAACTAATTAACTTATTTCTGTTGTGAAAATCGGGTTAAAACTAGAAAAATTATGGAATGAACCAGTCCCTAAAACGGAAAAAACAGTCAATTCATCAACCTCTTTTTTCACTTTTGAAAGTGGGAGTAATGGTTTTTTGTATGGATTACAATACTTACAATAAGGCTGATTATTTTTTTTTGTTATTTCAATATAAATAAATTTTATATAAGTTCCTCCTGAAGGCTTCCAACTATCTAGAGCTTTGTTTTCTAAAATATTAACTGCAGCTGCAGAGAGCATTGAATTACATAATTCCACACACTAATTGATAGTAGATAGTTTCGAAAATACCCTTTCGGCACAGGCACTGCTGTGTGGAAGGGTGAACCTTTTTTTTACAAAGAAGTATAAATGAGAATAAATAAATTCTGTATGACTGGGCAGGGCACTTTGAAATGTGGAAGATGTACCATTGACTGCTGTTAGTTAAATGGAAGATTGGAAAGATTTTTTCAACAAAAAATAGAAGTTATCTTTTCCATGCATTTTTCTAGAAAGGGGTCAGAAAAGTCGCAAGCGTCAAAATAGCCACTTTTTAAAAAGGTCGTATCATGGTCGCATGAGGCAAAAGGGGTCAGAAGGCGACTAAAGTCGCATAGCGGCAGCACTGGTTCCAGCAACCAAACCTAAGAGCAGAGAAATGGCACGCAACAGTGAGAAAACAAAAACAGGGTGATTCGCTTAAGGTGTGACAAATAGATATGGCGTGTAGGTTGATTCGAGACAAGAAAAAATTCATATGAGAGGGGGGTCTATGCCTCACCATTTAGCAGGGAGGGGCAAACTTCTAAAAAAATGATTTAAAACACAAGAATAATTATTAAAAAACAACGTTATCCTTATAATGCCATGCCATGTAAAGCCAGAAATTTCTTCTTTTATTTTATTTATAAAGTAAGTTCAAATAATTTTTTTTAAATTTTATGTAACGAAGTACTATTTCTGTTTTCAAAATTCAATGCTCCTATTAATTTTTAGTTTTTAAGAAAATAACTAAATCTAATTAACTAGTTTTTTAGTGAAATCTTTAGTCAACTTAAACAACGAATAGAATGAAGGGAAACTTATTTTTGTTATTTTCAATTTTTTTTAAATAGAAGACATTTTAGCATCCGATGTTCTGTTTTTGACTAAAAGAGCATTGAATTTCGAAAACAAAAATAGCACTGAAATTAATTTTTCAAAAATTATTCACTAAAACAACTTTATTCAAAAAGAAAATAAAAGAAGTGATATCTGGCTTTACAAAAAGGTACAGCATAGCATTAAGTGTTACCGCATGTTTTTTATTTTTTTTTTCATTTTTAACTCAATTTTTTACAAAATTGCCCCTTTCGAAACGGAGGGGAATAGACCCCCCCTCATCTACGATTTTTTTTTTTTGTTAGTTGCGACCACCCAACCAACACGCTCTAACTTTTTTGTTACACCGATGCGAATCACAATTTCGAAATGAATTGTCGAAATCAAAACATTGCCATTATGCCGGATAGTCAGCAAGGCTTTGAGCTCATATAGTGTGGGAATGTGTAGGCAGGCTAAATGAACTTGGCAAAAACAATAATGTCACGCTTCATTGGGTACCTGGGCACGTAGGCGTTCAAGGAAATGGAGAGGCAGACTCCCAAGCTAAAATAGGAGCAAAGACCACCTTAACGGGACCTGAGATCTATTGCGGCTTAGGAGAGAATGTGATCAAAAATAAAATCAAAAAAGAAGAGGAGACCAAAAGATCCAAAATTTGGAAAGAACTCCCTAAACTCAGGCAGGCCAAACTCCTTCGGGGAAACTATAAACAAGAACGTTTTAAGGACCAACTTAAGTAGGAACAACCTAAGAATTATAACGGGCCTCCTCACCGGCCACTGTAAACTCAGAAGGCACCTAAATATTTTAGGCCTAGTAGTAGTGCAGATTCTGCAATACCCATGAGGAAACACCGAGCCACATACTAGGAGATTGCGATGCACTCATGCACCAAAGAAATAAACACCTGGGACGCTACAAGGTAGAAGAGAGCAACTTATCCTCTCTGAGGTTTGGAGAAAGAGTTGTAAGATAAGTAACCTCGTCCAGCTCCATATGGGGGCACAATAGATCTATAGGTCGCAGTGCAATTACTCCCCACAATATGTTCATTCATATTTATGCGAATCACCCTGTATACCAACAACTTTCGAAGGTTGCATAACATTTGTTTGCTTAGATACATTTCGGTGGACATTATTTTTTCTGGTACACATTTTTTCTACGTGCGCCATCCTTACTTGTTTTAATCGCCTGTTCAACGTTTTAAGAATTATATTTATCATTCATGTTCTTTTAGTTTTCATTGCGGAAAAAATGATATGAAGCAAACAAATCACCAATATTGTTTTCTTTTTAACTATTTCACAATTCATAGCATCATGTTATGCTTTAGTCCTGTGGTGTATTGTTTCTTGAAAAAAAACTTGTTTTTTTTTTTTAATTCACTGCATTTGCGTATCCGAGTACGTACTATATAATCGTACACGATTTAATAAGAACAAAACTAAATCATAACTCTCACTTCAATGCAGGAAAGTTACATATAAACAAAACCCAAATAATGATGCATAAGTTATAAAAAAACATTTAATTTTATTATTTCTTTACTTTTACTTTTTCTTTGTTTGTTTCTTATTCTTCTTAGGACGATCAAGTTTTGGTTTTTTAGGACTTGTTGGATCAGCAGTATCCATTGTTTTATCAACAATAGGCTCAGCACTGAATCCTTTAATATAGGGTTCAACCATTTGAAAAACTAATTTTTCATGTTGAACGTTCCTCGAGTCCAAACTTAATCGTACTCGAACTGGGTCGAATGAATGGAAAATAAATTTTCCACAACGCTGGGTATGATCCTATGAAGAAGAAAATTGGTAAAAGACAAGTAAGAATATCTTGGTTACTTACATCTTCATTATATACAAAAGCAACGTCTGATTGTTTTTTGCTTTTGTCTATTCCATTCAAGTAGATTGTGCCTTCTAGTCCGAACTTCGGAATCAAAACTTGCAAGGCATTCTTTCGAACAAATAGAATATAACTGAAAAGCGAAGAAAATAATTTAAAAAATGCTCAATGACAACATTTTTAACGCACCCTTCTTCATCTTGCGTTTTTCCACGGAAGAACAAATGCGTATTCATTGCGACCGAAGCTCGACCAGCGTACTGTGCCATTTTATGACGGTAGTTTAAATTCTGACACAGTGCTTCATTGGATTTTTTCTCTAGAAGCCCAGCATAGGTGCTATCGGCTCCAATACTTGCAGCTAACAGACGATGCACTATTATATCAGAATACCTAAATAAAAACTATGTTTAACGATAATCTCAGTCGAAACCTCAATAATTACCTTCGGATAGGTGAAGTGAAATGTGTGTAAATAGGAGCAGCTAACCCATAATGGAAAAAGTCTTCCTTGGCGACAGTTCCGCTTATAAAATACAAAGCCTGCATCATGCAACGCGTAGTTAATATCCTTATCATAACATTGAAGTAAGGGTTATCTTCCTTCACTGCCAGATCCAAGGACTCGGCCAGTTCTTTTCCTGAATCGGTGTTAATTTCAAATCCTTGATTTCGTGCTGCTTTGATCAGTGGATCAAAATTATTTGGTGGTGGCCTGGGATGGCGACGCAGCATAGCACATTCAGTAAACTCGTTCGCAATGTGTTCGGCAACAGTTATATTAGCCAGCAACATGAACTCTTCGACCATAGAATTAGTTTCTCGAATTTGTTTAACTTCCACTTCAAGAGGTTCGTGTGTTTCGCTGTCCACTTGGAAACGAATTTCTGGTGATGCTAAAACAAGAGCACTTAAAAAAAATATTTTAATAAAGTAAATATCTAATACTCATAATATTTAATAATAAAACCCATATTTTGCAATTTATTTATTTTAAGCGGGTTAAAAATTTTATGTGAGATAACTTCTCGACAAATGAAAAAAATTTCTTTTAAAAATAAAAGCTTACCCATTGTCCATTCGCCTTTTCTTTAGTATTTTTGCCAATTTATTGAGGTTTCTTAGAGATTTTGCAAGCTCATCATTTTGTGTTTTATCATCAATAATTAATTGAGCCTCCTCGTAGGTCATGGCTTTCTTTGATTGAATAACACTTTTATGGAAACGTTTGCTAATAATATTCGCCTCTCTATCCAATTCCCAAACGCATGAAAATGCAAATCGCTCTTGATTACCAACTAACGAACAAAGATTCGAACTCAGTAGTTCAGGAACCATGTCAATACGTTTTCCGACTAGGTAAACAGTTGTACCTCGTGAAGCTGATTCCATGTCTAAGGCAGTCCCGGGTCGAATAAAATGACTAACATCGGCGATGTGTACACCAGCTTCAAAATTGCCATTTGGTAAAAGACGACAATGTAGCGCATCATCGATATCCGTGCATCCTGGAGGATCAACTGAACAGATGTATAAGTCACGTAAATCAACACGTTTTGCATAGTCCTTTTAAATGAAAACAATTCAAATAAATAATTTAATATAAGAAGAAAATAAAAAAGACTTTACCTCATCCGTAATAGCCCAAGGCATTTTGGGCAAGAAACTAAGTACCTCCTCTGAGAATTTACTATGTGGCACATCATGTTCTAATAAAATAACCTCGTTCTCTGTCTCTGTATTACCCAGCGGGCCAAGGGCTCTTACGAAATGTCCATGGGGATACCGCGAAGATCTTGGCCACGTATCAATTGCCACAATAATTCTTTGCATATACAATTTATCGGCTTGTCTACTTTCGATACGAATTCTTGGAATTTTTCGATCGGCCGGAATAAAAACATGCCGCGTTGAACCTTCAACTGTATTTTGTTGCAGAATACCACAATATTGACGCCATTTCCGTCGAATTATACCAACAATGATACCGGTAGGTTTTCCTTTCTCTCCCTGGTTTTTCTTTTCAAAAACTTTATCCTCTTCGACTTCATCAAGATTGTCGCCAAGGTCATTTTCGTCTTCTTGGAGTACAATTTCACTCGGAGCCGACCATTGATCCTCAGGCAACAGTTGAACTGCAACAATGTCCCCGTCGACAGCACGATTCAATTTTTCACGTCCTTGAATTAAAATCTGGAAGAAATCATATTATTAAAATATTTGAAATAATCTCAAGATTTTGTCATACCATACTATCATAACTTTCATTACTAACAAACCCCTCAAGATAGTTTTCTCTGGAGGCCATAAAAGATCCTTGGATCAGCTTTCCAGCACGAATTCCTTCATGTATTTCAGAATTGCTCAAATGCGATGGAAACAATGGCAGTCGAATATTTTCAATATCGAAGTTTTTGTGTGCATACTTGTCCAACAAAAAAGGATGATCAATCAGTGATTTAATATAGTCTTTAGCTGAAGCAACAAGAATACCCTCAGCTTCTGCCTTTTCACGATTGCTCGCGTCATCTGTTAGAAGGATAACACGAGTTCGTTTGTCACCAGCTTTTCGTTGACTCTGTCGAAGATGTTCGTCATACCATTTGGCTGCACAGCGAATGGCACGATCGTTGCGATCGTTTTGAGTTTCCCCTGGTTTACGTTCCACGTAGGTGTCCCTGTATTAATAAATAGTGTTATTGTTAAATGGGTACCCAACTTGAACTAACAATTATAATCCCGCATGTAGTGCTTGACCGATAACTTAGGGATTTAAGTCGTGTTTTAAAACATGTCATACTTCATGTCTAGAAGAACTTAAAGAAACAAAGCTCAAAGAGAAGATTAAATACATCTTGAACAAACACAAATATAAGAAAACTGAGCGCGGAAGTAGACATATTTTCCACAAACACCCATCCCATGCCACGATCGATATTTTGACTTGCCATGTAGGCCAATTATATATAATTTTTAGTACTTATGAAGCTTTTTACACTATTCTCGAAGAAACAATTTATTTTTGTGGAATTTCAAAGTACTTTTATGGAATCATTTCACTTTTTTGAAATTTTTGCTGAAAGAGCTAAAAATTTAGAAGCGGACATGGGCGCATAAATATTATTATTTTAAACGATAAAGCATTGAACAGCGTTCACATTCACTGACTCCCAGCACTTACTTATGGTGCTCATTAACAAAGACATAGAAATTCCTAGCAGCATGGTTAAAAATATCTCGAAACCGATTGTACACTGAGGAGCTGCGATGTTTAACCTCTTGCAGAACAGTGGTTAGAACAATAACGTTACAAACGGCATCTTCTTCCAGCACATCTATCTGATTAAGAACCACATTAGTGTCCAGAAGAAGGTAATGAGGAAAATTGAACAGGGAATTCTTGGACTTGGCATTATTTGCCAGTGTGAGTTCTGATTCGTTTTGATGGCAAATTTTACACAGCTGTGAACCACATCCTAGATCATCGCGGAGATAGTGCTCACGAACAATCTAGAAGAGAAGAAAGTTGTTTTGCTGTTTGGTTAATGTTTTTTTTAATAATATTTAAATAATACTTTTAAAATATTTCCGCGTTTTGTTTTACGCGTGAATTCACGAATAGTCTGCATGGTTTGTTTATTTCGATTTTCGAACAACATGCAAACAGAAAGTTTGGTTATGGTTTTGGTAAATATTTTGACATTTCACGTGCTCGCTCTGCATGTGAATTACAAAAGTATAGAATTTTAGGGTAGAAACGTATTGAAAAAGTCTGTGAACTCCCAAAGAAAATTAACATTTATTTTATGTTTGCATTTTATTTCAAACAAAGATTGTGATTTCAAAGACGATTTAATGTTTTATGTCGTTCGTTTCCCGTAGTAGGCGGCTTAGTTCATAAATTGTGCACTTTATGATAAAAACATAAAATTTTTTTCAATGTTTAGTATTAGTAGGTACTAGGTACATTATATAAACATGACTTTAAGATATTGGACCACCTTATATTTCCGTGCCTTTAGGTGGGTGGAAGAAATTTAAAAAAAAATTACATAAAATAGAAAAAAATAATTAAAAAACAACGGCTATACTTACAATATCAAGCCACCTATACCATTTTTTTAATACAATAATTCATTCGTCAATTCTGTTTTCGCGTTAAGTTATTTTAATGCTCAGTTTTTGAATAATTTATTTTCAAACTGAAAATTTTGCAAATACATATATTTTGAAAATAACTTATTATGTTTTTTTTCAAAATTTTACGTTATTTAGTACTTATCAAGTTTATAATTTTTGATACTGTTATTAATTTTTAATATAGTGCTAAAATATTTTTATTTTTATTTATTTATTATTTATTAAAAGTACATAAATGTACAGATAATTTCACGATGTTTTCTGCTTGACTTTTGTTTATTAACTTACTTAAAACTAGCTTACAACTAACATCAAATGCTTATACCTAATCTTAAAGAGAGAGAAACGTTATATGTTGAATTGCATATCAAACGCAAAACGGTGTGTATCACAAGTGCGTCTACAGCCATTAATTATTATACAGTTCAATATATAACACTTCTTTCCCCTAAAAAGTCAAATTTCCTTTAATTTTTTTTATAAAATTCATTTAAATTATAAATTAAATTCGTTATTAATATGTTCTTGTTTTTATTTTTTTATTAATACTGAACAAAAAAATTCTATAAATTTATAAATTCAATATATTTGAATCCTATTTCTGTAGGCTTCAGGTCTTTCTTTCTTTATCTACTTTTTGAAAGACGACGTTTCGTACTTGTTTAAGTACTTCTTCAGGTCTCTAAAATTTTTTTAAAAATTAATATTTATTTCTACTAAATAATATATAATACTTACATTCTGCCCTAAAAATTATTTGGAAAAAGAATTGTGTTTATATCTATTTTGTAATCTATTATAAAATTGTATTTATCTTTTTAAATTTGAATATTTTGAAAAAGACGTTTCAAATTATTAAAATTTAAATAATAATATTTAATTCTGAATACAATTTCAAATTATTCAAAATATTCATAAATAAAAACAAAGTTAAACATAAAATATTAACTATCTATCAATAAATTGGCCATAGATATTACTAACACCTTCTAAGTCCGATCGTCTATTAACTGTATTTTCAGTCTTTAAAATATGCAGCATTTCTATAAGCATTCTTTTATTATAATGTTTTTCTGTTTGTAAAATTTCTACATTACTAAAGTCAGGTCTATGTCCTTCATCTATACAATGTAATGCTAAGGCTGTTTTTTGTGAGTTTCCATTATTTAAGTCAGATTTATTTATTTTTTTTTTTATAATTTACGCGAACTCAAGGGGTTATGACTACCCTTTATATGCTAAGTCTTAACATAGTACGAGCGTTTAGGAAACAGAAATAGGATGGAGTAGGAGATAACGATGTACATTAGTCTTAAATGTCTGGACACTGATCTGGGAAGGAAAAATAGAGCTGGGTAAGGAGTTCCACATTCGTGTAGTTCGACTTAAAAAAGAATCTCTGTACTTGACGGTACGACCGAAGTTTGGCTCAAGAGTGTAACAATGAGCATTCCTGGCGGAGCGGGTATTACGGGAAAACTGTTTCAGAGGAGGAATGCATCCGGCTATTTCTCTAGAGCACTGACCAAAAAACTAGCGGTAGAACAATGCGAGGCAAGACACATTTCTACGGTGTTCCAACGAGACGAAAGTTTCCGAGATTGACCTATCACCTATCAGCCTTAAGGCTCTTTTCTGGACACTGTCTAGGAGAGTTAGTGACGTTTTAGACGCTCCAGACCAAATATGAGAGTTGTACTCAAGTTTTGGACGTATGAACGCCTTATAAATTGTTGCTAGATCGGAGGGGGAAAAGAAGTTTTTACATCTCCTGAGAAAACCTAAACATTTCGCTGCATTTTTAGCAGTATCTAATATGTGGTCATTCCACAGAAGGTGGTTGGTTATGGACATTCCAAGAATCGAAAGTTTTTCAGTCTCCTCGATCGATGTATCATTCATGGATAATGCTAGTGGAGGAATGTTTCGTTTTAACGACAGTAAACAGCTTTGGGTCTTGGCAGCATTAAATTCCACACGATTATTAACACCCCATATAACAATGTTATTTAATTCGGAATTAAGCGATTTAATTATACTCTCTCGTTGCAAATCACTGCTCGAAGAAGACCAGATATACGGTTTTTTAGTTTCTGCATTGATGTTCCTACATAAACAGAAGGACAACCTAATATTCCATCACCTAAACATTTTATTTTGTATACAATGTTAGATTTTTTTCTTTTATTATTTTACTTTTAAGATTTGAAAATAAAGATGTTCTTAAAGTATTAGCTGAATTAAAAGCTATACGAACATTTTCTTTATTTCTTATAGGGGCATCTAATATTCGATTTGAAAGATTGGGAATATATAAACAACATTTATAAGAGAACTGTGTTAGATTTGGTTGTAAAATTGTTTGTAATAATGGATTAAAATACTTATTTATTAATGTTTTGATTATATTAATTGGAAAAGAATTGGAAGATAATGTATCCGTAATTATTTTAATGTTTTTGTGACGAAATGTAATGTCACTGATATTTAATACTCTACTTATAAATTTTTTTGCCGTATTGATAATAATCTGTTTTGGCTGTTTCGAATTGAAGTTAATAAGTCGACCCGATGAAGTTGGCTTTTTATACCAATCAAAAATTAAATGATTATTTCTTCTTACTACCAATACATCAAAATATGGAAGTGTTCCATTTTTTTCAACTTCTACTGTAAATTGTATACTAGGGTGAAAAGAATTTAGAGCACTTAAAGTAGAATCAACTTCATTAGATTTAAGAATAATAAATATGTCATCAACATATTTCGTAATTATTTTTGGTTTATTAGGCAGTTTTTCAAAAACATTTTGTCTAATAAAGCTTCCATAACTATATCTGCTAATATTGGAGATGCAGGACTACCCATTGGAACTTCTTGTTTTTGTTGACAAAATATTTTATCAAATACCAAATAATTGTTATCTATGACACAAAATCTTAAAATTTCAAAAAATTTTAACTTTGGAATTCTAGTGTATTCTTTAATAATATCCCAACTTTTCTCAACTAATTCAAGTGCCAATGGTATAGGAACTTTGGTGAATAATGATACAACATCAAAGGACATTAGAATATTGTCTTCTTCTAAAATAATTGGCGATACATTTGAAATAAAATTTGATGAATTTTTAACATTATATTTAGAGTTCCTAGTTATATTATTTAATATCTTAACCATATATTTAGAAAGCTCATAACATGGGACTTTTAAGGAAGAACAAATTGGTCAAAGTGGAAAATTTGGCTTATGTATTTTTGGTAATCCATAAATCTTAGGGCTATTAGCAGTATATGTTGTCATACACTTTTTCTCATGAACATCTATAAGTTCATGTTGGAATAAGTCTGCCGCTTCTGCTTTGTACACCAGCGCAGCGTTAACAAGGTGACCCGACAAAACAACACGATCACATACACCAACCACCGTACTATCTAATCCACCCACCAGACGTTGCATGGAGCCACTGCTCCTACGGGCCTGGGGAGGGATGATTTACTCTGTGGGGGCTAAGGAGGGGAGCACGCCCAAGTATGACAATGGTGCGTTAACCCCTTCTCACCCAGGTGACTATGTGCCGACAGACACTTCCTAACTCAACTAATTTGAGGGCACCCTCCGACCTTACGGGCTACACCTCGCTGAAACTTCAACTACGCCCTTAACGGGCCTTTTTGTCATAGGATTTTTATCATAGGTTTCTTTACATGGGATCATATCCCTAGGGTATCACAATGGATCTACATTGATCTAATGTGACAGTAACAAGATCAACTGTCAGCCCGCTTACCTAACCTAACCTAAGTCTTTAACAAAAACATTATTTCGAATTTGAAGCTTATTAGTTGGGTCATTTCTCATAATAGTATAAGTGTTTCTATCTGCCATCATATCTTTCATTTTATTTATGTAATCTATTTTTAATATTGCTACAGTAACATTGCCTTTATCAGCTGGAATTAAGAATTTATTAAAGGTCACGAAAAATAATAATTTTTATAATTCCGGTAGTTTAAAATATATAGTTGAGTTAGTTATTAGTTGAATTAGAAAATGTGTGTGACTGTTTTGTTGTCGTTTTACATATAGGTAAATATATAATTTAGGCAGTTTTAAGTATTTATAAATAGCTTTAGTATCATTTATTTAGTTTTAGAAAACGATGTTTCCATGTTTTTGATAAATCTTGTTTTGTTTTCTATATTTTTGGTAGTTCTTTGTATTAAGATCTTTTTAATGGTTTTGTTTCTTTTTTATATATAGAATTTGTGGTAGGTAGTTAAATACCTTTTGGGTAGGTTTTCTTTGTTTCATGATGTTTCACTCACTCACTCACTCACTTATTTCGGAATTTGAGTTACCCTTCTATCTTGAGTTTACCGGAGCTATGTCTCGATGGGCAACCCCTTATAATCGGCGCCTTTTGATGTTCGTTATAGAGGTGGAACTTCGGCAGCCGTACGGATCGATGGCCTTAGCAGCCCAAAATAGGTGATTGTTTTTGTTTCGAGTGATCCGGAGTCTCACGGAAGTGGGGGACCGTTACATGGTGATGAAAAGAACTCCGCCCTAAAGAAGGGAAAGGAGGTTGGAAAAAAGTTGGTGGCCTTCTTTGGCAATCTATGACCGCCAAACACCTCTAAGAAAAACACAAATCAGAAACAGAGCACGTTTTAGCTTTCCTTCATTTCACCAAACTCACCTTTATTTTATGTTAGATAGAGTTGGAACTTCGGCAGCCGTACGGATCGATGGCCTTAGCAGCCCAAAATAGGTGATTGTTTTTGTTTCGAGTGATCCGGAGTCTCACGGAAGTGGGGGACCGTTACATGGTGATGAAAAGAACTCCGCCCTAAAGAAGGGAAAGGAGGTTGGAAAAAAGTTGGTGGCCTTCTTTGGCAATCTATGACCGCCAAACACCTCTAAGAAAAACACAAATCAGAAACAGGGCACGTTTAAGCTTTCCTTCATTTCACCAAACTCACCTTTATTTTATGTTAGAAAAGATTTTTTTGTTTAGTAGATAGAATCCTTTATACGATATTCACTAATTTTTCTAAATTAATAAGAAATAGGATCCAATTTACCTCGATAGAGAAAAACAACACCATAATTTGCTAATTTGAAACACCGGGTTTGTTATTTAAAATTCCGTTTTGATTTGCGGATGATGAGCAAGACGTTCTCTTTGTGTCGGATTCCTATCAACTAAACTGGCTTTCCAATACGTTTATTATTAATTTCTCTAATTAACTGTACCTACAACCAGTGTTGTGCCATGTAGACTACACGATTGTCTACATGTAGACAATTCAGCGTAGACAATTGGTAATTGTCTACATAGCAACGTCGACAATGTAGACAATGTAGACAATTCATGATTTTTCTTACACAACAGATTTTATTTTATTCTAAAAAAAAATGAGAATTTATATAAATTATGCCTTCGAAGACGGTTTTCAGCAGTATTTAACAATTTTCTATTGCACACCGTGCAAATAGCTGAATATTTGTTGTTGGCTTTTAAAAAAATAAAGCCTAGCTCATCGAATGCGTTATTCTTCGTCTTTCCCGACATTTCAGTTTTGGTTTTTAAATACTTTTGGTCTTATTTATAAACGTTGTCTTGCAGTTTGCGGTTGATAAGCGTAGGTGGAATGATACGTCGGAGCATAGGCTGGCTGGTACGTCGGAGCGAGGAAGGACGGTTTCTTTGGTTCGGGCATGGCCAAGAACGTTGGTGCTGACGACGGGGCGGGCGGAACGGGAATGTTGATGAGACTTTTATACGGCTGTGGATCGAAGGGCGGGACGTCGGAGGGTTCCGCATCATTTCTTTGTTCCACAACCTCTTCCCATTCTTGACATAGGTTTTGGGTCGACTTATGAGCGCGGAGTTCCTTAAAATGCTGGCTTAATCTCTTACGAAGCGTTTGCACGGGGCCGCTAGCATCCAATTTTCGCTCGGTCAAGACTTGGACGAGTTCCGGTTTCTTCAGGAAGTATATGAATCCGAGATTTTTGTACGGGTTGAATTCGCCTTCTGGCGGCGGCGGGTCATCGGAGTCGGACATGGTTACAGTTGTTCGGCGGCGGATCGGTTAATACGGGTGGTACTTCTTTGAAGGATTGTGGTTACGGAGATTCTGTTCGAAGGGATTAAAATATTAAAACAGATTACGGCGGCGGTCGGAATCCTCTTCGAAAGATCGGTGGGGGTTTGGGAAACCTTCTAGATAGGGTTCCCAACATTTTTTCGATGGAGTATAGTATTTTTCAGAATTAGCCATAAAAAATATAGTACTCTTCAAAAAAATATAGTATTCTATAACAATATAGTATTTTATCATAATCCATTTTGAAATTTACATACATAGATCAAAAGTTCAATTTTTATTAATGAGATACTCGATCTGTTTACTTCTTCTCACCATTTTTATAATTGAAAATATTCTTTCTGTGAATGAACAGAATGTGGGAAAAGGAAAATTTGAAAGATGTTTTTAATTTGAATTTAAACGTTTGACAGCAAGGCGCATTCGGATACATGTATGAAATAGAATTTCAAAGTGCAATCAAAGTGTGTTTGCTGTTTGTTCCTATGATTGATTAATTCAACTTAAATATAGTACTTTTGCGTACTATATATTTCTTTAACAGTATATAGTACACAGACCCGAAATATAGTACAATACTATATATTATAGTACGATTGGGAACCCTACTTCTAGAAGTCCCTGCTCGGGCGCCAAAATGTGAAGCTTTTTTGTTTCCAGCTGAGGTAGGTCAGCGGGGTCCAAGGTGTCCGTGTCACCGAAGAAAGCTAAATAAAACTCGGTTTTAGAACGTTCCTCCAAATTAACTTTTTATTACGACTTTAATTCTTAAAGCTAAAACTAACAAGTTCTCAAATAATACAATCTTTTGTTAATTCTTAAAGTATAAAATTTACAATGTTTTCGTTTTCTTAAAGTAAAATATAACAATCTATTTCATACGTAGACGGTGGGATAAATTCCCTAGCCTAAACCGAAGTGAAGGCGTGGTACGGCGAATAGACGGTGGGATGAATTCCCTAGCTTTAACCAAAGTAAAGGCGTGGCACGGCGAGGAGACGGTGGGATAAATTCCCTAGCCTTGACCGAAGTGAAGGCGTGGTACGACGAACAGATGGTGGGATAAATTCCCTAGCCTAAACCAAAGTAAAGGCGTGGTGCGGCGAGGAGACGGTGGGATAAATTCCCTAGCCTAAACCAAAGTGAAGGCGTGGTACGGCGAGGAGACGGTGGGATAAATTCCCTAGCCTAAACCAAAGTAAAGGCGTGGTACGGCGAGGAGACGGTGGGATAAATTCCCTAGCCTAAACCAAAGTAAAGGCGTGGTACGGCGAGGAGACGGTGGGATAAATTTTTAATTTTTAAGCTTAGACAGTGTCTAAGTAGACAAAAATCTAATAAATACGACTGTTTGACTTTAAAGCTTTTTCTGTGTCCACTCCACGCGTTGTTCTGAAATTAATTTTATTGATTTGCAATTTGACAAATGGGACAGCAATTGTTTACATTGTTGACATGATTGTTGACATTGTTTACATTGTTGACATTGTCGACGCAATTGTCTACCTATAAATGTAGACAATTAAAGTCGACACGTAGAGGAACAACACTGCCTACAACCTATCCTACTAACTACCGTAGCGTAGATGCGAACAGATCATGTCACCCTTTTCTCGTTTATTTTGATTTTGTATTTTTTTTCTTAAATCCTCATTTTACCTAGTCATCAGTTACCCTCTATATAGATACCCATCTTCCATTGTATTGGTCTACGGTCTACTGTTTTTTTTTCCAAACCCGGGGATAATTAGACAAAAAAACGACCACAGGGATAAGCACTGATCTCTATAATACACTGGATACGGATAGTGTATTCCCTACAAAGTATAACAGTTCTTTTGACTCCAATTGAAGATGGCACTATCGAAGGCAGCTTCAAGATTTGACAAGTATTTTGACGCCTGGCGTTCAAATTAGACGTGTTCAGGAGAATGACATCTCGGAGATCTCAATCTCTGTTACATGAAAGCAAGCTTTGCTTTCACTTCTCTTCTCCGTCGAACTACATTATCGATCCCAAACCACCTTATCATTTCCCCTGAAGGGCATGCGCAGTTGACGCAATTATTTCAATTTTCTTATTTTTGGAAGAGAAAAGAGAAACGCTTGAGATAGAAATATTTTTTTCTTCATGAAAAGGACAGAGAAGAAGATGTGGCGTGAAAGTAAAATATTCAACTAAGTGTTTTTGACATTTGGTTTCACCTTTTCACAGAACCAGAATCGGCCCCTAGGATTCGTCAGCAAAATTTCGCAGTTTTGCTGTCAAAACTCTGAGGAAAAAAATTGAATTCGCTTGCTCACCTTTTGAGTGAGAAAAATTTCTGAGATCTCATTATTCTGAACGCGCAAATTGGTACTGAGCAAACAAAACAAGACGGAAAGGTGAGAATTTTCTGCTATTTATTTAATTTATTTAGAATAAATAAAGCTATCTATGAAATAGAAAGTTTTATTATTTTAAAAACACGAAAACGCTATTCGGGAAAACTTAGTTGAAGAACACCAAAAGGACAAAGGTCTCTGCGCTGAACTTTACAATAGGTTTGTTCGGGTACTTTCGAGACTAAAAATGGCAATCTGTCAAATTTTGAGGAGTGCGGGGAAAATGCCCTCAAAGAGAAGTGTATAAAAATACGCGAACGCCTTGGACCAAAATAGTTGCCACTTTTTAAACCGTAGGGGATTAGTTGTTTTTGTATTTAACATTTTTTAGCCCGACGTCCTTTTTTTGGCCCGATTACCTCCGGGCTTTTATAGAATCTTTCTAGGTCACAGGATGATACAGACGTCCTAATTTCCAGAACTCGAATCTCAGGAAGGTGGATTTATGTCACGCGATTTTCTTTTTCCGGGTGGGTGAATAAAATTAAACATTTGTCTCAAAATTTTCTTTCTATTCCCAGTTTCTGGCCCGTTTATGACACCAATCAATCGGAGTCATCGTGACGAACCAGTCGTTTGTAAAGCCGGATCCACATTTATATCGTGTGGTGTGTTGTGGGGTCGTGTGTCGCTGTCGCTTCAATGTATTTAATATACGTAGAACCACATTTATCTCGTGTGATGTGTTGTGGTGTGGTGTGTTGTGTAGAAAATAGAAATCAAACTTTTGCGGATTGCGCCACGCTGGGTCGGAGCTCGGAGACATATTTTCACTGGGAAATATAGGAGAGTGTTCGGGGAAGAGAATAAGTAAATAGCGAAACTAAAAATGAAAGTTTGCAAGACAAAATTCTGATTATTGTGCACATTCAGCGACACAACAAATCACTCAACAACACACCACACGAGATAGGTGTGGCTCTGGCTTAACACTCTGATTGAGTTCAAATTGTTATTACTTTTAGTCTAAGGCTAGTTGTCATAATTTGTATGCCTTTTGAGAAATTTGAAGAACATGGAAAATTTTTGAAAGTTAAAACCAGTATTGAGTCATACAATTTTTTTTCAAGATGTTCTTTTAAAGATTGAATTAAAAAATTAGATTTGATTAAAGTGTCATACTATCTATTAATTTTAAAAAATAAGAAAAAAGGTGCAGGAAATCAAAAATATTTTAATGCTTAAAGTTTACCTTATTATTATAATCTACTATAGTAATCTAGTGAAAAAATTAAAAAAGTCAAAAATAGATTATGGACAGGATGACCTAATACCTGGTTTAAAGTAGGGTTTTTTTTTAATTTCAAAAAAACATCCGTTAATCGAGAACCAATATGATTCGGTATGGACAAGTTACTAAATTCTAAGGGGTCATGACCTGGCCTATCACCAGTTTCAGTTTGGGCCGTTGACTATGGGATAAAAAAATGACAAAAAAATATACAGTAGAAAATAGAAATAAAAAAACTAAACAATAGCATAAAGACCATTTTAGAAAGAAAAGGAAACACAAAAAATCATCTTCTCTTTCTAAGACGCCCCACGAGGAAGAAAAACCTTCAACCAGCGGGACTTATAACAACAATATTCCTAATAATAATTATATCCATAATGAATAAAAGTAAAATTGCTCAATAAATAGAAATAACCGAGTTAAATGGTTTTCTAATGCTATACAACTAGGGCAGAAACAACTTGTAGAGAAATATAATAAAATATTACACGTAATTAACTAAACCAAATACGAAGAAATAATAATTTTAATGGAAAATAATTTAAGACATATTGCCAGTTTATAATTCTGAAATAGCGAAACCGCGAAACAAATTTATAATATTAATGTCACTCCCAAGAAGGCAAAGACGCGGATTAATTAACAATTAACATTGTAGGTACAGGTATAAGTATTGTTTTCGGGACTATGGACGATGATGACAAACAAAAAATTGAAACTTAAAACCATAGAAAAAAATGATCACAACGAAATACAGACAATTAATACACAGATTAATATCAACAAACACTTAAACGAACAAATAAAAATATTAACAGATACCTTGAATAATGAAACCCATTCAACAATTTCAAAGATAAATACTTATATGTACATAAACCTTTAATAATTTAGAGAAAGAAGTATAGCTTACATGCAATGGGAAATAAAAATGAAGTAAAATATAAATTATTTGTTAGACGATGTTGAAAAAATTAAAGATAATATTTTGACTTCCAGATTAGGAATTTTAATTAGAGATATACTGACGGATGAAGAGATAGAACAATACAACATTGAAACTCCAAGGCATTCAGATTAGTTAAGCTTTGTTTAAAAACAATATTGTATACACCAAGTGTATCTCGTTGGAAAACGAAATCAACCAAATCAAAACCTCCGCGAATGCAGCTAACTTAATATTTAGATTAAAAAAAGGACAAAATGATCCACTTCTCCAAACTGAAAACCTTTGCAAGACGTTGTCAGAGTCACCGAACATAATCACCGCTCATGCAATCAGGCAAATAAATTCAACAAGTGATGTAGTTACTACTTTAGCCGAATTTAGAAATAAAAACAGTGCATTTATGGTTCTTAAGAATGCGAAAAAACTTAAAGGGACCGGCATTTCTGTAAGTCGGGACTACCCACTAGCAATCCGTCAAAAGCGTAGCAAACTTCTGCAACTGCGAAAACACATCCTGATTAACCAACCCCGCATGAAAGTATCACTGCGCGACGATAAACTCAGGATTAACAATGTTATTGTGGAATGGTTTCATAATCAAGGATTTTTGGCCGACCAGGAAGATGGTTTTAAAAGATTAATTGAAGAAAATAACTTTAATGCAAACTTCTTCGATCAAATCTGTTTATGTATCCATCAAAATCAAAACACACGTCGAGAAGACAGACGAAATGTCAACCAGCAAGAAACGTCAGATAGATTTGCATCATCTTCGGGTGGAAACGCAATGCAAATTTTGGATTGGGACTCAGGGGCTAATAACTTAGCTCATTTAAACACAAACAATTTTAATAATAATATTTAGGTAGATGCCGTCTTAAGATATAGTTAACATTAGAATACTAAGTTATAATATAGCAGGTTTAAAAAATAAGATAAGCTTAGCAGATTTTATAAATTTTATTAATGATTATGAAATATTTGTTTTACTTGAAACTCATGTCACAGAAGAACATTATACAAATTTTGAACTTTATTTTCCAAATCACAAACTCAAGTGGTCACCAGCTGTAAAATTCAACAGAAAAGGAAGAGCTAGCGGAAGAATGCTGATGGGCTACAAGCCTGATATAAAAGCAGTGGAAATCGTTTTTAAGGACAATGAAAACCTGATATATATGGAAATTAAATCAAAATCTCATATTTTATCTTTGATTCCTGTTTATTTAAATTGCACTAGCTGGGAAAGACACTTTAATATACTTGAAGACACCTTGTACACTTCCGATATTCAAAACATCATGCTTATTGGCGACTTCAATGCTAGAACGGGAACAATCGAAAGTGAAAACAAACCGCAGAACCTTGCCCTTCGTCGTTCAAGAGACACCGCCTTAAACAGAGAGGGAAGAAAAATCATTGACCTCTGCAATTCCTTCGGACTAAGTATATGTAACGGAAGCACGCAAGGAGAAAGCTTTGAGAGCGCGTGACAGACTGACGAGTGATGATCTTATCATGCTCTGCAAGGCAACATAATATAGAAATACAACACTCCTCCTGTCTTAATTTTCTATCGCTTTCGCCGGTTACGAATGTTGACATCAGATTGAAATCTTACTACAGGCTTACTTGTCCTTGCTGATCTCCTAGGCTCTGGAGCGCTTTGATGGTGTTGATTGTTGGTTGACGGCTGAGATTCTTTTGTTAAATCCGAGGTATTGTTTGGTTTTAAAGTATTTCCAAGTAAACGTCGGCCTGTTTCAAATTCATTTGAAGATAGCATAGCACGAATTTGGTTTTGATGTCTGCGTGTGTTCCCCTTTCGCGTTTCAATTCTGTACATTTTCCTCCCGATCCTAGCTTGTACCACACCAGGTATCCATTTTGAACCACGAGCGTAGTTACGAATAAAAACTTGCTGATTTTGCTGAAACTTGGAGCTAATTGGTTCTAAGCTTTTCGGTCTTGATAGGGAAGGCTTCAAAGTGGACAACAAAGTACGCATTGCTCTTCCGTGGAGTAATTCTGCCGGTGACTTGCCAGTATTGTTAGGTGTTGATCTATAAGAAGAAAGAAAGGTTAATAAAGCATCTCTTTCATTTAATCCTGCCGAACATTGTTTTTGTATTGCTGTTTTAAACGTGCGAACCATTCTTTCCGCTTCCCCATTTGAAGCTGGATGAAATGGAGCTGTTGTTATGTGAGTGATACCAAATTCATTACAAAAATCTTTAAACATAGCTGAAGAGAACTGAGATCCGTTATCGGATACAAGTGTCTCTGGTAATCCCTCGATTGCAAATATATTTTGAAGAGCTCTAATGGTTGCCTCTGAGGTAGTAGATCCCATTTCCACAACATAAGGATAATTGCTTAAAGCATCCACACAGATGAAGTACATGCGGTTTAAAAAAGGCCCAGCGAAATCCACATGAATCCGACTCCAAGCGCTGTGGGGAATCGGCCAACTAACAAATTCCTGTCGTGGGCTACTGCTATTGCTTTGGCAGGCTATACACCGACTGATGTTCTGTTCAATATGTTGATCCATAGTAGGCCACCAACAATGAAGACGTGCAAGTTGTTTTGTCCTAACCACTCCCCAATGGCCAACATGAAGAAGACTAAAAACTCGTTCCTGTAAAGCAAGCGGTATAACGACTCGGGAACTGTTTGCCTGATACATAATAACTCCTTCCTGTTTAATAAGAGCGAATTTCCGCACAAAATATGGTTTTAAGTCCTGTTCAACGTTCTTAACTGCCTCTGGCCAACCGAATTCAATATATCTAGAAACCTTTTTTAGGATTGGATCCTGAGCAGTCATCTTAGCGATTAATTTGGGGTTAAGAGGAAAATTGCCAATCTCTTCATCAAGCCTTACTTCGAAACAAACCTCGTCTGAACTATCGAATGTATGATCGGAACCAGCAGGTAAACGTGACAGTCCATCAGCGTTTCCATGAGAGTGGGTCGGCTTGTATCGAATAGAGTAGGTATAACCCATCAATATTAAAGCCCATCTTTGCAACCTATAAGCAGTCATAACTGGAAGTTCTTTATGTGGATGGAATAATGTCAAGAGCGGCTTATGATCTGTCACCAATTCAAATTGACGGCCATACACAAATTGATGAAACTTTTGGACGCCGAAAATAATAGATAACGCTTCCTTTTCTACCTGGCTATATCGTTTTTGATGATCATTCAAGGTTTTTGAGGCATGAGCAATAGGACGCTCAGATCCATCAGGGTATCTATGAAGCAGCACCGCACCTATGCCTAGAGATGAAGCATCACAAGCAAGTATCAATGGGTAATCGTCTCGAAAGTGAACTAACTTCGTGGCGTCAATAATACTGCGTTTAAGCAACTGAAAGGCATTTTGCTGTCTACTGGTCCAAATAAAAGCTACTCCTTTCTTTCGAAGCTCATTGAGTGGCGCTGAAATCGAAGAAAAATCTTTTAGAAATTTGCTATAATAATTTACTTTGCCTAAAAAGGCTTGTAATTCTGCTAAATTGGTAGGCTGCTTCATTTTCTCAATTGCTTCTACTCTTTCCTCTAGTGGGCTAACACCACCAGCATCTATTCTATGTCCTAGATATTGAACACTAGGTTCAGCAAAGGTACACTTCGAAAGATTGCACTTCAATCCATATGAAGATAAACGTCGTAATATCTCTTCTATTACCTCACCATGTTCTGCATTATTTCGGCCTGTAACAATGAGATCATCCATAAAAGCTGCACAATGCTTTATTCCCCCTATCATTTGTTCTATAAGACGTTGGAAAATCCCTGGTGCACTGGCGATACCAAAAGGCAATCAATTCCTAATATATTGGTACCTTCATCCATATCGGTAACTAATAGCGGCAATTTATGTTCAACATTTTTCCATGTGACTTTTACTTGAATATTACCTTTAACCGGAACTATTTGATTACCATAAGCTTTAAGTATCTGGTCGGTGGGCTGACATTTGGGCTCTCCTAGCTGCTTGTACGTTTTTAACCCAATCATCGAGCAGGTTGCTCCTGTATCCAGTTGGAATTCTAAAAAGACATTGTTAATTAATAAAGAAACAACAAATATTTTGCCTTGTTGCTTAATGCAATAAGATCTGTCTTCTTCCTTGGATTTATCGATGGTCTCCAGTGAATAAATATTTTCTTGAACTTGACGCTGGGCTCCTGGACGTTGCTGATACCTATTATTGTTTTTTATGTTCCTTCCTTTTGGCTTTGAGGGGCATACTGATGAAATATGACCCACTTCTCCACACATTCGACACGTGGCGTTCTTAACTGGACACTGCGGGCGAGAATGGCGTATTTCACAACCCGGACAGGCGCGCGATAAATCTCGAGATTTAGTTTTATCTGAATATGAGTTGTATTGTTCTTGAAAACGAACGAGATCGGGATCGAGGTTTATAGCTTTTAGTTACATTCGCTTGATGTACTTGACAAGAATTGTCACCTTTAATCGTGAGGACCGATTTTTGTGTTGATTCGTATGTTTCAGCGATAGCCAGAACATCCGTTAAGCTTGGATTCGGCTTTTGAAGCGCGGCTGATCGTACGACATCATGTGGTGTGTGAAGCACTAAAATGTCCCGTATTAAATTTTCGACAAACGGTTCTTTGCAGGTACTCTTCTCGCATACAAAGTTACAATCTCTAGCGGCACCTCTTAGGTCCGCTATCCATTCCGTATACTTTTGGCCTTCTTTCATTCTCATTTGAAAAAAATTAAAACGCGCAGCTAACACGTGAGTTTTTTCAACGAAATGTTCCGTCAATCTATCAACAATTGATGTATACGTCTCATCTTCGACTTTCTTGCCCGAAAATAAATTTTGTGTTAGTTCATATAGCTCAGGGCCGGCCCATGAAAGAAAAAAAGCACGTTTTTGATCATCAGCACTTACACTATATGCACTAAAATGCTGATTTAACTGGCTAATATATGATTTCCACGTTTGTTTAGTTTTATTAAAAGGAGCAAAAATAGGAACAGAAATTTTTCTGTTAGTGGAGTCTGCTGTACTTTCATTATTTAGCGGTTTACTTATAACTTTATCAAGCATAGTTTTTTGATCACTTATTACTTGTTGCATCCAATTTTTTTGTTGCTCTAACAACTTTGTAAATTGGGAAATTATTTGCTGTTCCATCACTGAGCTGCACGATAGTGAGGACTAAAAAAAATTTTCCGGCACGGTGGTTCTCAGTTTTAGCAATAAAATACTCGTCGCCAATTTATTGTGTTTTGGAATAAAACAAGTACATATATGTTATATCTAAGAATATATAACAATAGGTATTTATTACAAGTAAATAATAGTATAATGATATGATATTGATAATGCGATGTGAAAGCTTTGAGAGCGCGTGACAGACTGACGAGTGATGATCTTATCATGCTCTGCAAGGCAACATAATATAGAAATACAACAGAGACGCTGAAGGAGACTATACTTTCATCGGACCGCTGGGCAGCTCGGTGATTGACTATGCAATGGTAGCTGGTGATTGGTTAACCTAATGAACAATTTTGAAGTATTATCACAAATCCACTCCGATCATCTCCCTATCCAGATGTCTTTTCAGCTGTCAACAAATCAAGAAAATCCAGATGTTTTGAATACATTACCTACAAAATATAAATGGAAACAATCGGTTGCAAATAGGTATATCGCAGCGTTGGAAAGCAACATCTCCCGACAACTAACTCCTTCCGTTCAGTATCTCAGTCTTTCCAAGATCGACCATTCTATTGCAATTTCAATACCAACAACTTGTCGAAAAATATAAGGACTAATTTCCGAGAAAAATGGTTTGACAAGGAGTGCTCAGAGGCAAGACAAAAATCATTCGGTTGGTTAAGACTTCTTAGAAAGTACCCTCAAAATTAACTTATCAAGCGGGAGTATTTGGCTTTGAACAAATATCTAAAATCACTGCTGAAATCAAAGCGTCAAGCCTACTTCGAAAGCATCGCGCAGAACCTATCAAGTTGTAGGGATGCGTCTCAGTTTTGGAGTAAAGTTCGCTTTATCAACAACGACAACAAATGGCACCAATCTTCTCTACCGCTTAATCTGGAAGACTTAAAGGATCATTTCGTAAACCTCACAAAAGACAAGTTTTGTACGACCTTTCAATTTGCTATCCCTTTTCAAGCAAATGAAGTCTTGGACGCTCCATTCAGCATTGCAGAGGTAAAAACTGTTTTGGACGAACTCAGCAACAACAAAGCACCTGGTTCCAACGGTATTCCGTCAGAATTTTACAAATTCAGCCCCCCAATACTTGTAGAGAATCTTACTTCAGCGCTGAACTATGCCTATGATCATGGCTGTGTGCCAAACTATTTTAAAAAATCCATGGTGACACCAATATTCAAAAAAGGTGATCGCACAGTTTCCGCTAACTATAGAGGAATATCCTTGTTGAACACATCAATGAAAATTCTCACAAAGATCCTCTACAAAAGACTATACAACTGGGTACAAATAAACAATCCCTTGCGTGAGTCTCAAGCTGGGTTCCGCAAAAACTATTCAACAATAGACCAAATCTACACACTTACCAGCATTGCGGAAATTTTTATCAAAGATAAAAAGAAATTGTACGCATTCTTTATTGATTTCAAAGCGGCTTTTGATACCATAGACAGGAAAGCTCTGATGCTTAAGCTCTACAATAAAGGTATCTCAACGAAATTTGGACGTATTCTGGAAACATTGTACGACTCTACAACTTCTGTGCTCACGTTCAAAGATAATTTATCCGAACCCTACGAGGTAGAAATAGGTTTAAGACAGGGATATAACTTAAGTCCCCTATTATTCGCTCTCTTCATAGACGACATCGAGGATGTTTTACAAGGTGGAGCAACAGTTACTGCAAATTTACTGGTTAAAACCTTGAAGTTCGCGGACGATATTGTGGTGTTTGCTGAAACGCCTGAAAGTCTCCAATTGATGATAAACAGAATATCTGAGTACTGTAACAAATGGAGGCTTCAGGTAAACCTCAGCAAATCTAAAGTAATGATTTTCCGTAACGGTGGAGGCCCGAACTGTCACAACGAAAGCTGGAGATACGATAACCAAAGAATTGAAGTAGTTAGTGATTATAATTACCTTGGAGTCAAAATATCTTAAACCTTAATCTCAGGAACCATATGACAGAAAAACTCGCCAAATCGAAAAATGCTCTAAACGCAACTTGGAAATCCGTGATGCAGAATAAGGATGTTAGCTTCAAAACCAAATTCCGTATTTTCGAAACAACAGCCAAGGCCATAATGTGCTACGCCGCTCAGGTATGAGGTCATACAGAATTTGATGAAGTAGAACAACTCTTAAGATATTTTCTAAAGAGAACGTTGAGACTTCCAAGCTGTACAGCAAACCACATTTTCATGCTCGAGACAGGACTCCCTCCTGTATTCATTTCAACGCTGAAAATGCAGGTGGACTACATATTGAAAACGGTAAAAACGGCGTAACTTGGCTACCTACTGCGGCCGTCAACTTATCCTCGATGAAAACATAGGACGATGGAAAGCTGATCTCCATGACCTGATCAGTACAGTAGATAATAGGAAAAGAGATGAGTTCGTTGTTAGAGCTAGGCAATCAACAAATAGGCTCATATACGCAAGGCTTGACTACAACCTGTCAACTGAAAGCTATTTCAAAGAAGAGTACCCAACCGCCCTCATGTCACTCGTTTTAAAAACAAGAGGAGAGTTGCTGTCACTTAACTTTATGCTCTACAATAAAGATAGAGACGATCGTCCAGAAATCTGTAGTCTATGCAACCAGGGAGCAAGAGAGGACATCCATCACTTTCTTGGCGAGTGCCCTAGTGCCCTATTTTAAGGGAAACTCGCAGTAGCGTTTTTGGAAAAAGTGAACTTAGTGAAGATGAGATGTTTAGTATACTCAACGGAGGAGTTTGGAAATCATTGTTTCAATATGTGAAGCTGGCGCTGTATTATAGAAACCGAATTATGGAGGAACTATTTTGATAAAAAAAATAAAAAAAAAAATATTAAACAAAATAAAATATGTATAACTTCTATTAACTTTATGATTTAATTGTCATAGTCAACTGGCAGACGGCTTAGGCCATGCTCAAAAATGAATGTTTATTACTAAATAATATTTTGTACATCTTAAAGAATAATAAATCATTTATTAATCTAATCTAATCTAATCTAATCTATAATTGGAATTCCAAAAAAAAAAAAAATACAATGCAATTTTCATACAACCGATACCGAATAAAAAAAACAGAATGGAAATTCAAATTGAAAACAATTAAATTTTAAGATTTAAGAATAAAATATATAATAATACAAATAAACTAAGAAATCTAACAATGATCAAGGATAATTCTTAGAAAAAATATTAGAAGAAGAAATGCATTATGTAAAAAATGAGAAAGAAATTATAAAAATATTGGAAATAATTATGTAATTACAATTAACCTTAAAGAACAATTAATCAATTAATTCAAAACTGCAACGATCAAAAAATAAAATTAAAAAGAAATCACTTAATTAAAATGAAAAATTGAAGTCTAGAAATTAACGAATAAGAATTAAAGAATACAACTATGAGATAAAATGTAATCCCAATCCTATAAAACAAACTAATTACCTATTCAGAATTGTCAAATTTAACATTTTCAGATTTATATTACAACAATAATGTTAACGTACACGTCGTTTGTCTTTTTAGTTTTAGTTTTAACATGACTTTTTTTAGACTAAATTAAAAAAAAAAATTGTAAAATCTTTGAAGAAAATGCAATCGTTTGTACATTAGTTGTTATGATATTTTATTGAATTATATTTTTTTTTATTTGATTTTTAATTAATTATTTAAAAACAAAATTAAGACAAGAAACTTAGTTTGGCCTACCTACTTTATCGCTAGAAAAATATAAAAATGCAGTTCGATAGGTACAAGTATAAGTTTGTCTTTTCTTTTTTTTCGTTTTTGAATGTCCCAATTTTGTTTACATACATTTTTTTAAAATTTTTTTAAATATAAAATAAAACGCATTCGTTTGTAAATTTTTTTTAACGATTTTACGTGGAATAATTTTTTTAAAATTTATTTATTTTTTATTTGTAATCTATTTTTAAAATGTTTGGGACAAAAAAACGGGGCTTAACCAACTCCATAAATGTCGCTCGAATTTTTGAAAATACCATTCGACAGACGACAGATAATCGTTTGTACACGTCCCAATTTTGTTTTATGTAAATAAATTAAATTAAAGGTGAACGAAAAAAAAATAGAAAATAGTTTTGGAAAAATTCACCCACTGCCACGCCCACTTTTATTGTTTCTTGGTTTTCGGTGACGAAAAGCTATCTGTTGTATATTATGAATTTATATGCATAACAGATACAACATCACTATTAGGATAATGGCCGATAAAAACTAAAGTGGAATCCTATTGTGGAAGGATTTTTTAAAATTAAAATTATTCTGACAGGTGTTCAATATTGGCAAATGAGAAAAATTAAAACCAGGGTACTGCGTTTTTTGTGAGTTTTTTTTACTGTATTATTCAAAACAAAAACACGCCATTGTCAAACAGAACCATAATTTATGTTTAACTTAAAATAAATAATGAATAAAACACGTAACAATATAACATTATGTACCTATTATTTGTATGTGTTTCAACTATCCCTAGTCACTGTTTCAACCGCCCCTGGTATGGGGACGGGTAAAACAAATAGGATTTTTTTTTCATAAATTTGCACTAACACTAAAAATAACACTCTGAGTAATAAAATAAGATTCTCTATATGTAGGCAATTTTATTTACGATATACGAAAAATTGTTTCAACCGTACCCAGTCTACGCTAACTACCTCCACACATTTTGAAATATTTCTACTTATATGTAGAGTAGATATAATTATATCTTCACATATGTGAAGATAAATGTGGAGATACCTTGACATGTGGAGATACCTTGGCATATGTGGAGATACCTTGAAATTTGTGGAGATGCATGTGCAATACCTCCACACTTGTGAAGTTACATATGTATGTGGAGTCGCCAGGCTATATCAAATGTTCGACAGATGCACCTTGGAATGACAGCAGTGAGGTCTGGATTTAACAATTTTTTTTAGTTTGTTATAGTGAATTTAATAAAATAAAAAAGTAGCAGAGCGAAAATCGGTCGCCCGAGTGTTTGTATTTAAACTTCTAAAATTTTACGCCTTTGTTGTTTCCCTAACAATTTTTGCACATTTACCACTTTCAATACTCTTCTTATAGTCACTTTCCAAAGTCGCTATAGCGTAAATTGCCTTAATGTGATCTCTAGGATTAATATCTGCTTAATACAGTGGAGTATCTATTACTTTTGGGCGATTGTAGAAAAGTTATACATTTTTTACCCAAACTCAAAATCTTGAAGTGACGGTGCATATACCAAAATGATAAAGTTTCAAAAACATTCACCCCTGTTCCGAAAGTAGTTGGAAACTAACTTCAAAGTTGAACTAAATTTTACTCAAGCAGTAGCAAGCTTATAGCTTAGTTAAATTTCCCAATCGAAGACTTTAAAAAATTAATTACTTAATACTATTTTATTATTTGAATATTGTAAAAATAATATTTAGAAACCAAAAACTATACTATGGATAACATATGTACGTATGTTTGTGTGTATCAAACTTTTGGGTTGATTACTTCAAGTTCAACGATTTTCGTTTATAACAATTACACTTTTTTATAAGAAAAACATTGCACTGACCTTTTATATTATATATACATATATCAACCAAATGTTTTAGGCGATAAAATTGAACCACTTTTGATGTGGAAAATACCCTTATATACGATAAGATAATCAACTTTCGCGGAGCTATTCGAAATACATTGTCTGTTGTTGAATAATTTAGTTGACCGTTGTATATCGATTAATGCAGTTTTATTTCCGATTCTCAGCAAGGTATAGTGTGATTTGCTTAAAGATCATAGTGAGGTAGAACGAACGTGCTTGCACTTGCACTTGCATTATTATATTAACATTTAATAGTAAACTAGAAAAAAAATTAAGCAGATTAATGTCTCGATAGTTGCAAGACATTTTAATAAATTAATTCGGTTTCCCGACAGCTCGTGGAGAACAAGGGCTTTGGGACATACAACTCCCAACCTATATGGAAGATATGGAAGACATGAAGGAGTATTGTTATAATATCAATAAAACAGAGCTCGTGCTACAAAGCAGTTGCTCAATATAAAAAGCTAAGCAGGTGGTATTAAAATGGTATTTAAGAATTTTATTCATATCAAAGATCTGCTCCTATAAAAAATGTTTTTTTGTTTAGGTGTTCCGTTTTATTCATACACCCATAGAATGGCTGTTTTTGTAGTTAGGGCAGTGCATTGATTGCCTCAAGTCGTTATCCGTTTACGTTTCGGTTCTTGTTGGCATTTCAGGATAATGATTACTCAATAATCCTTATCCTAGGCTCCTCATGTCTCTCGCGTAACCTAATTTTGTACGTGGTTGGGAAGCTAACCCGACCACACAACCCCGAAATCCGGCCGGTTAATCCCGTTTCAGTATTCTACCGCAGCCATCGTCGCAGCCCCGAACGGGCGACGATATTTTAAAAACAAACGATACATTTTTGTGGGAACGTTTTCTTCGGGTTTCATGGTTTCAAACCTTCAAAGAACCGAATAAAATAAACTTATAAAAATAATAATACATATATTGAAACCAATATCTAACCTTTACGAGAAGTCAATAAAACAATTCGAATCAATTGACTTATACATGATGCGTGTGTGCTTAACTTAAAAATGGGTAAGTGTATTCAGGTAAGCCAACAAAATTAATTCGAAAAAATTCAAATTTGCAATTTCATTTGGTATATCGCACCACCCTTGCTGTACTTTTCTGTATACTGTACATATGTATGTGCCAGGTAATCAATGTCATCAAAGTGCAAATCTAAGCCAGTATCAGGCGAACGCGTAGACTAAGGCTGAATAGAATTTTTGGAAATTAGTTTACTGAAGATACCCCATGAAAAAGGTTCATATAATACAAAATCTGTTCGCTGGTGAAATAGAATTTTTCGTACACAAGCTTATGAGCTAAGTGATTAACGCCTTGTTTAGTTCATATATTCATAATATTTTAGAGCAGTGTCATAGTGAGATATAAGTATTTATTATTTTGAATACATATAAAGTTCTTTATCAAAAAAAATCTTCGTAATGGAGAATTCTAAACGACAACAGTCCAAAAAAAACAGTAAGGATTTGTGAATTTTTTAATCATTGCTGATTTTCAACTGGCCACAAGAGTTACTTTGTATGCTCTCGATGACGATGTGCCTTTTTGTTTGAAATTACTTTTATTTTAAATAAATAATTTACAATAAAAATTTAGAACCCCTTAGCGATGGGTATTGGTTAGTGCCTTTGAACTGTCAGACCGAAGGTCTTAAGTCTATATTCCACATTAAAACAAAAAAAAATTTATTTATGGGTACTTCTTCTTGCAAGAAAGTGGAAAATCCTCAAAAATTGTCTGTTATCATGAAAAATTCATTCATTTTTTTTTCTTCAAAATGGTAGGTTTATCTACATTGTCCGAAGTCCCGTCTGTGCGTCAACATTTTTAAGTTACTCGCTAAATGTGAAATTCGAATTATTCATGTCGATTATGGAATCTGTAACTGTACTGGATCTGCACTTCTGCAGTGATTCGCAATGCAGTGCTCTCTTTTCTCTTTTCTCCTAACCCATTTCATTAAATTTGTCGTGAAAAGAAAGGAGAACACTGCTGAGAACCAATGCGGATCCAATAGTGCGTATTCCATAATCGACAATCGACATGATTGTTCTAGTTCATCAGGAACTGGTAACTCCCATATAATGACTTGAATTTTTAACGATTTTGATTAAACTTCGTACCTGTAACATTGTAACAAGTTTTCTTTTTTGACCATGTATATTCCTTTATTTTTCTCAATGGATCTACAAGTTCGAATTCTTAAAAATGAGAATATTATTTAATCTCAAAATTTAACAAAAAAAGTAAATTTTAAAATGTATGAAAACATTTTGTTTTAAACCATCATCTTTATTAATTATTACAAACATACATATAAAGCGAAACAAAAAAGGGCGAAACAGAAAAACATATGTTCCGTTATCAATAGCTGGATTTTTTTTTTTTGAGAAACAAAGTTTCGTTGTTTTAGATTTTTTTCACAGAGGTTTCATTTACATTTAAAGTCAACTTTAACAAAAAAATAAAATAGAAAAGTCTCCGTCTCGTTTTGGGATATACAGACGATATACTATCTCCAAAGCATCCGAAATGAGACCGTATATTTTGGACCAAAATTTACCGAGTATTGGCGGTCTAGGTAATACAAAAAAAAAAAAAAAAAAAACAAAATTGAATTTTTCAATGTAGCTTCTAGATTCAAATAAAAGTTCGATAATTCTTTTACCAAAAACCAGATGAGACCGATGTAATATCGAGAGGAAACGAGATTCACAATGCGATGAGACAACGAGACTTCGACGTGACGAGATCTCTTCGCAGATTTTGTCTCTTAATCACGAATTTAAAACAACGAAAAGTTCGTCATTAAGAGAGGAAAACAGTGAAGAGATCTAGTCAAGTCGACGTCTCGCTTTTTTATCGCATTGTGAATCAATCAGGCATGATGCCCAGACGAATACCGAGACGGTATTGAAATGTTTCGATTTTAATTAAACTGAGTTTGAAGTGTTTTTTACTTTAATCGATAATTTGGTTTTTTGAAAATTTTGATATGCAATATTATATTTAATCGATAGATACAATTTTTTAAAATTTGAATGTAAATAGCAGGAGCCGTTTTTGAGAAAAAGAGATTTTCCTCACCGGTTTTAAAACGTGTGTGGGAGGTACCGTTAATTTTGGTCATAAGAATAATTTTTATTTAAAATCTGCAAAATAATTTTAAAAAAACTGCTAAATGCCATGTTTGTTAAAAATCTACCAAGTCATTTTAAAATCCTTAGATTAGGTATTCAAAAAAAATTTGAAACTTTTATAAAAATCCAAAGTTTTTATTTTTTTAAGTTTCGGCATACAATACTTTTAAAACTTTTTGATAGGTTTTCTAAAAGAAAATTGATCAACATAAGTCAAGTCGTGTTGAGAAAATCAAAAAAATGGTTCTATGGGATGTACCATTTATAACCAATTTTCCGAAATATTTTTTTATAGAATGGTATTTTTTTGTAAAAAAAATAATGAATTTTTGTAGAAAAAGTTGTGGGCACGTTTTTGAGAATTCATAATTTGGTGGTTATAGTTTGTTGCTTTTTAATTACATACTAATGGGGTTTTCCATTGGTAAAATAAATCAATTTATTTTTGATTTCAACATCATCTTCTTCTGATTAAAGTGATGAAGAATTTTTTGAAATAATGAAAATTCTATTTAAACAGGAAAAAACACCGCGTAATAGATTTTTTAAAGGATGTAGTTTCACAGGCAAGAAAGTAAACCAATACAGTGGGGAAAAAAATCAAATTGAATTGTGTTCGCAGTTACAAAAATTCGAATTTGAGAATTTATAGGTAAAACAATTCGATTATCAACATCTACATTCGCCAAGTAAAAAATCAATGTTTTCATTGAAATCTGAATGTACCAATGGAAAACCCCATAACACTGCACTAAGTGATGAGCTAGTGTAAGAAATGTTATGTGTTGATATATCCTTGGTCACTTATTGTAGAATGCTATAAGGTCTCTTTAACAAAGATTTAATAGTGTAAGAAATTTTTTTTTCAACATGCGTTTTTGCAACTTATGTTCGTTAGTGTATATTGATATGATTTTAAATGCTTTATAGAGTTGTTATTTTTTTCTTACGATACCTTAAAGGCTTTCCAAACCAACTCAAATACTTCGGAACGACAACGAAACTTTCGCCTTTCTAAATTAATAAACATGGTGATTAATGAGAGTACCCACTCTGGCGCCATGGGAATTTTTAAACATATTTTGAGTGCTTAGAATGTTTTGCACCGGTTTGAAAGAGCCTTAAAGGGCTAATTATAACTTTAATTCAACCTTATTATTTGAGAACTGATTTTTATATGTATATACAGGATCGTCTCCAAGAAATTCGTTGGTGCATTTTGCTTATAATCTTCAACAATACTCCGGGACTTGATGTTATTATCTAGGTGGCCCAAAAGTACCGAGACTTTTAGCACTCATTAATTCCATTTAATATATTTTTATCTTGCTCTTTTATTTAACTTTTTTTGTCAATACATATCTAATTCATTTTTCATTTAGTTCAATTCAATTCACATAGCATCGTTTTCTTTTAGGTTCATCAAGAATTCCAGATATTCATGATCCTGTTTTTCTTGACACCTACAACAAATCAATTAAAACTCCTGAAGAATTTTGGGGTGAAACAGCTAAGGCTTTGGATTGGCATAAAAAATGGGAAAGAGTTATGGACAACAGCAATCCACCATACACAAAATGGTATTCTGGTGGCTATATAAATGCATGTTACAATGCTGTAGACAGACATTTAGCTGATGGTCGTGGAAATCAAGTAGCACTTATTCATGACAGTCCACTTACTAACACCGTCAGGCAGGTTACTTATCAAGAATTGTATGATGAGGTAAGGAAATCATTGAAAATTAAATTTAAAAAAAAATTATATTACTGTCTCGATTTTGAAGATAACTTTGTTGGCCGGAGGAATGCATAAGTTAGGAGTTTATAAAGGTGATCGAGTTGTCATTTACATGCCCTTGATTCCTGAAGCTATAATAGCTATGTTGGCAACTGCACGTCTTGGAGCAGTGCACTCAGTGGTCTTTGGGGGTCAGTTCTTATTTAAATACATTTGACTTACAAAAAAAAACAATTACATTTTAAATCAGGTTTCGCCGCAAGTGAACTCTGCTCACGGATCGAACATGCTGAGCCCAAGCTTATTATTACTTCAAATTGTGGAGTGGAACCGGGAAAGATAATTCATTATTTAGACATCCTCCACAACGCAGTAGAATTGTCTTCATGGAAGCCGTTGTGCAATATTGTCTTTCAAAGAGACAATGTTGCATACACTGTTATTAACAGCAAGACAGACATACTTTGGACTACAGTTCAAAACCTAGCCGATCCAATTGAATGTGTTCCAGTTGAGGCAAATGATCCTCTTTACATCCTGTACACGTCAGGAACTACCGATAGCCCAAAAGGTGTTCAACGACCCATTGGAGGACATCTGGTAGCTTTAACGTATACTATGAAGAAGCTCTATGGACTCCAGCCTGGAGATACATGCTGGTCGGCATCTGATCTGGGATGGGTAGTTGGACACTCCTACATTTGCTATGGGCCACTTTTGTGTGGCGTCACTAGTGTAATGTATGAAGGAAAACCCGACCGTACCCCGGACCCAGGTCAATATTTTCGAATTATTGAACAGCACAGAGTTAATGCATTGATGTCAGTGCCAACCGCTTTTCGTGTCATTCGACGAGCTGATCCTGAAATTAAATATGGCCGCAAGTATAGTTTGAAGTCTTTGCGGGCAATTTTCATAGCCGGCGAACATTGTGATATTGAAACTAAAAGTTGGATGGAAAATATATTCAAAGTCCCTGTTCTGAATAATTGGTGGCAAACTGAAACTGGCTCAGCAATAACCTCTACATGTTTAGGTTTCGGGCACAATCTCAGTCCTCCGAGGTATACAACTGGGTTGCCTTTTGTTGGATATGACAGTAAGCCTCGGTTTAAGAAAATATGTTTTATTATTTAATTTTGTGATCGATTTCAGTTCGCATTTTAGAACCTGATGGTACAGAGTGTAAACCAATGCAACTTGGAAGGATTGCATTGAAATTGCCCCTTCCACCGGGCAATATGTTAACCTTGTATAAAAATGATGAGCTCTTTGAAGAGATCTATTTCAAGAAATTTCCGGTAAGTTTGAATCACTGATATAAGTCGATAACACAGAGTTTTTCAAATATGTAGATTGAATTTTTTTTTTTTAATTTAAACAATTTCGAATTTGAAATTTATTGTAGTCAATTTTCTAGAATTTCTACGACACCATGGATGCTGGTTACATAGACGAAAGTGGATACGTCTTTGTAACTGCTCGTGACGACGATGTTATCAATGTTGCTGGACATCGTATTTCTACCTCTAGCTTAGAAGACGCTGTATTGCGTCATCCAGACATAGCTGATGCTGCTGTCTTTGGAGTTCCTGAAAACACCAAAGGTCAAGTACCTCTGTGCTTGTACATTACAAAAGATGGTAAGAATGCAGCTTTGTGGTTAGAAAATAAAAATATTTTTGTTTTTTATTTCAATCGGAATTGTTTATAAGGTACAACCAAACCCCGTGCTAAAATCTGCGGCGAAATAATATCAATAATCCGAGATGTAATTGGACCTATTGCTTCATTTAGGCTTGTAGCACCAGTTAATGCATTACCAAGAACACGTTCTGGTAAGGTTTTTGGAGAAAATCGAACAAATTAAGGCGTGTCCATTTCATTTAATTTTGTTTTTAATTTTATTTTTTAGGAAAAACAATGCGAAAAGCAATGGCTGATTTTGCTAAAAATAAATTAGTTGTATTGCCAGCCACTATTGAAGATGCAAACGTTTTTATAGATATTCGTCGAGCTTTGCAAGAACTTGGTTATGCCATGAATACACCAGAACCCGTTGTATCAATTAAAACATAGAAAATATTTGGATTTTTGTTTGTTCTTATTTATAATTACCTGCTTTTTATGTCAAATAGGTTTCATTAAGTGTATAATAAATTTTAAAATTTTATAAAACTTTAATTCATAAAAATATCTTTTTTTTATAAACGGTGGCATTACATTGTATTTGTAGATAGATTATTTGGCACGAGTACGATAATTTGGGCGCCGAAAATTGATAACGGATTTTTGTAGAGGGGTAAAGTACAAACATTTTTTTACTGTGGAGATAGATCCCCCGCCCCGTTTAGGAAGTAGAAGCAAAATTGAAAAAGTAGTTCTAGTAATTTTCAATTTTATCGAAAACTAGAAGACATAAAAGCTTTCGGTTTTTTGAGTTCGATTCAGAATTAATATTAATATAATAGTTTTACATTTCACAATTTTGAGAAAAATTGATTTAAACATTATTTTTTGCATTTTTTTTATCAAAATTTTGAGTTTGAATGCAAATTTTTTGAAAACTATTGACACAAATAATTTATTTTAAATGTAGGACTTCTGGCTTTTAAAACATTTTAAGTATTGTTGTTATTTTTTAATATTTGTTTTTGCATTTAAGTCGTTTTTTTTTCGAAAATCGCCCCTACCTCCTAAACGGGGCGAGATAGACCCCCCTCCCATAATAAAAAAATGCTTGTATTTGACTCTTTAACAAAAATCCGTTATCAATTTTTGACCCAAAGTTATCGTACTCTCCCCCATAATTTCATTTAAAAATACAAACGTCCATGGCGAAACATTATTAATAAGGTCAGGTATGCACATAATATCGTCCCCCTAGTATTCAAATTTACAAATTTTTAGAAATCACATACGTCAATGTGCATACAAGTAGTTGCTTTTTTTGACGTATGTGTATTAAGAAAAGGATCTTTTGATTTTAATGAGAATGTCATATAAAAAGGTACCTACGGCAAACTCATTTTAAGAAAAAAAAAGTTAAATAATAAATAATAAAGATGAATAAAAGAAGATTTCTAATTAGATATTATGTCAAAAAATAAATAAAATCGAACAGTTGGTTTTCTCGCAATATAGAGAGCCGAACTTTCAACGCGATTTCCCATAAAAGTAAAAATGGCGCACTTCAATACTACTAGGGCGACGATAAGTCATGTAAGCGTAAGCCCAAGTAATATGCATATTTTATTGCTGTTCATTAAAAAGATAATAAAAGTAAAAAAACCACATGCATCATATGATTTTTATTTGCGATATTCATATGGGTACTAAATGGCAAGTTATGGATTAGTACAAATTTGAACTGGAGATATTGATAAAACTTGAGATTACGATGATAGTAAAGCCAAAAAAGTGTCTCTCGCAATTCTGGCCGTTTATCTTTATGTCTGTTTGGCTGTAGCCTAAACGGAGGGGTCGATTTTGAAGCGTGCGTGCACTTTAATTTTTTGTAGATGCTGTGCCGGTTGAGATAAAAATGAGTATAATTGTGCAAGTAAAGTTTGCAAGAGTAAAGCTTGCTTAAAATCGATATTTGCTAGATTTAAACACAAATAAAAAAGACTATTTTCGGTTGAATAGCAAAATAGTCTAGTCAAACCGTTATGTTAGAAAAAGGGCCTGAGGCACTGACTGTTTTTTTTTCATGGATTGATAGCAGCTGATTTAGCTGAATATTAAGCTTAAACCCACATTTGGACTACTCAACAACTTTTTTCACCAAAGACATTCGTAAGATTATTAAAAAGAAAGCTCATTTAATGGTTAAATTTTTTGTTCTCAATTTATAGCTTTCTTTTTACGAAATAATAAGAAAAAGTGTAATATCAGCACACGAAAAAGCACTTACTTATTCTACCTTTTGATTTACCTATTTGCTTCAACAAATAGAACTTGGTGATAATATTCATATGTACATTGTACAATGTACATATTTATAAACCTTCGCGTGGCAGTCACCTTGAAGTGGTGCGAAGGCTTAAGTTTCAAAGATTCATCTGATCTGCTGTTTTAGGGCAACCTGATTCGGTAGTAATTTTGAGGAGTTACGAACCAAGAACTGCCCCCCCTAATCCAGGGTGTTACGTGGACCGTGCCCATTGGATGGTTTGCAGCCAGGGGGTATACCGGCTGTATTCTAACGGTACCTCTTTGAAAACAGGTCGAATCAAAGAGTAATAAAGACCTTACCATATCATGCGGAGCTCTGGTATGGCGGACCAACCCTTCTCTAGCTACTCGTGGGACCATATGCCTAAACAACAAAAAATAAAAAACAACAACAACCACAAAAAATTTAACACTCCGCGGGATGTTACCGCAAGTGAATATGCGGATCGCTTGGAGAGAGACCTCCGAGGGGATGATCCGAGACCGGGATGTAGCCAATTCCTCAAGAGGATGCCTCAAAGGAATATACAAAACCGGGCAGATAAAGGAGCATCGTCCACTTGTCAGGGGAGATTACCTCCCGGGCAAGGGGAAGTTGTTTCCCATAACACATCCGATACTAGTCAGGAGAGAATACCTCCCAGGCAAGAGGAAGATGTGCAAAGGGTCAAAGAGGGAACCAGTGATGGGAAAACACCAACATCTGGCCGTACACCTCAACCACTCAAAAGACCACCAAATAGCCGCAATAGAAGAATCGCCACACTCCCAAAACTGGGCGAACCGGGTGGGCTAGATGACCCGTGCAGAAAGGGGTTAAGTGGAGCGGGCACAAAGTGGTACCTTCGCTTTCTTGATATGGGGATGACCCCGCAAGAAGCAAGGAAAAAGGTGGACGAAAGGAAGGCGCTACCAAGTATAGGTCCCGTGCAAAGCCAAGAAGTGGGTAAGAGGAAAAGCCACCACATCACTCCTCCCCTTAGGCAAGAGGCGAAACGACCGAAGGTAGCGACCCCAGCAGCAGCGGGAACAAGCACCGCAGATGCGAAAGCTGGCGTAAATAGACCCCTATCCTACGCAAATGCAACGAAAAGCATTCGTATTGCGGTCTTGCCTAAAGATTACCCTAACGAGACCTTAAGTGCAGATGAGCTCACAGTACTCGAAGAGGCAATAATCGAGGAAGTTTCCAAGGGATGGGAAATTAAACCAAAGTTTAATGGGCTCCACTTCAGAACCGGTCTGTTGGTGGTTGATTGTGCTGATCAGCACACGGCGGATTGGCTCAAAGAAAGGGTAGCTAATTTGAGCACTTGGAAGGGCACTGAACTAGTTGCATGCTTGGGAGATGACATTCCCAAGCTGCATACTATTACAATGTTCCTTCCAAGAAGTACTGGTCAGGAGGACAACAAATCCCTAGCCCTGATACAGGCCCAGAATGAAGGAATGAATGTCCAAGCCTGGAAGATCCTGAAAAGCAAAGCCGAGGGCAAAGGTCAATTGTTAGTGGTCAACATTGACGCCCGGTCAGCAGAGGCAATAATGAAGGCAGACCACGAACTTCATTACAAATTCGGGAAGATACAAATTTCAGGCCTAAGGAAGCACGCGGCGACAAAAATCTTAAAACCTGCCACCCAAACCTCCTCCACAAACATCCTACCTATACCTACGACCACATCCCCTTCCTCACCCACCACTCTATCCACTACCATTCCCCCACCTGTCATCCCAATCATAAACATCCTACCACCTCCTGCACCCAAAATCCAATCAACAATCCCCTCCCTCCCTTCCTTCGTAATCCCCCCCCCCTACTTTCCTCTCACACCGCTACACCTAAAGTAAGCCAGGACGGTACACTGGCTACCGAGGAGTTATGCCGAATAGGAGAAGAGATGGAGGGCATGGACCTCTCTCCAAACGTAAACGGCGAAGCGCTTCCCACCGAAGAGGAGGAAGATTATCTGCTTGCAGATGAGGGGGCATTTGCCCCCATCCTCTAAAAAAGGAATGACTGGACGCGGGATCAGTACCAGGCTAGCCCAGGTGAACATTCATCATGCTAAGGCGGCTTCAGCTGTCATAGCACAAAAATTCACTGCTGATAACCTGGGACTAGCACTGATCCAAGAACCCTGGATATACGGGGGCCAAGTAAGGGGCCTAACAAGTAAGGACTCTAATTTAATATGGGATACGAGACACGACTCGCCCAGAGCATGCATAAAGATAAGAAATAACATTAAATTTATATGTCTTTCAGAATTTATGACACGGGACCTGGTACCAATACAGGCTCAAATCTACATCGAGGCAATCCCCAGACGATGGTAATTGCAGCTGCTTACTTCCCCGGTGATGAGGCCAACATACCACCAGTGGAAGTACAGAAACTTGTGGATTACTGCAACAACAAAAGACTACCGTTTATGGTTGGGTGTGATGCAAACGCCCACCATACAACATGGGGTAGTACCGATATAAACCAAAGGGGTGAGTACCTTTTAGACTATATTATCGAAAAAAATCTAGATGTATTTAATGTAGGGAACACCCCTACCTTTGTTACTAGAACTAGAGAAGAAGTTTTAGACTTAACGTTCGGTACCCAGAACCTAAGTCGTTTAATCAGGAACTGGAGAGTCTCCAATGAACCCTCAATGTCTGATCATAGAATTATAGTGTTTACCTTAGAAAACCTTCTCACAGAGATTACCTCTGGTAGAAATCCTAGGAAAACAAACTGGAATCTTTATAAAAACACTCTCAAGATTAACCTTGAGCAATTAGGTCCCGGTAAAACGACAAACAGTCACCTTGAGTTAGAGTATATAGTTAAAGAGTTTAGTGGAGCGATAAATGAGGCTTATGAACTTAGTTGTCCGCTAAAACCCATAAAAAAGCAGAAGGATGCTCCATGGTGGAACAACAATCTGTCTAAACTTAGAACCAAGGTTAGGAAACTCTTTAATGAGGCAAAGAGAACTGGAGAGTGGCAAAACTACTCTTCAGAATTGACTAAATATAACGGGGAAATAAGGAAAGCTAAGAGAAATAGTTTTGTAAATTTCTGCGAGGGTATTTCATCTACCCCTGCAGCAGCAAGACTGCACAAGGCTCTAGCGAAAGAGAAGGCATTAACATCGTTAGCACTTCGTAAACCCGATGGTAGCTTCACAGAAAATGAGGACCAAAGGTCTACCCTTTTACTAAACACTCACTTTCCGGGCAGTTTACCAACTACAGAGAATACAATAGAGAGAACACCTCTCAAACCGAACCGGGAAAGCTGGAAGATAGCCTCAACTATCTGTTCAGGTAGCAGAATAGATTGGGCAATAAACACCTTTCAACCTTTTAAGTCACCGGGTGTAGATGGTATTTTTCCTGCACTCCTGCAAAAAGGGATAGAGGAAATAATGCCCCATCTTATTAGCATACTTCGAAGTAGTGTTGCACTTGGGCATATACCAAGTCTATGGAGAAGAGCTAGAGTTATTTTTATTCCCAAAATTGGAAAAAAAGACACGACACATCCCAAGTCATTCAGGCCAATAAGTCTAACATCCTTCTTACTGAAGACTTTGGAAAAGGTAGTTGATAACTTTATCAGATCAGAAGTTTTATTAAACATGCCTCTAAACCACCGCCAGCATGCTTACAGAGCAGGAAGATCTACAGAAACTGCCCTGTTTGAACTCACGAACTCCTTACAAATTGCTTTGGACGCTAAAGAAACGGCTTTATGTGCCTTCTTAGATATTGAGGGGGCATTTGACAACACCTCTCATGAGGCTGTAAACAAAGCACTTATAAGGAAGTGTGTACCTATCCCTATAATAAGATGGATAAGTGAAATGCTAGGCACAAGAACGGCGGAAGTACACGCAGGACAAAACGTCCAGAAGGTCATCACAACAAGAGGCTGCCCTCAGGGAGGTGTTTTATCACCCCTGCTGTGGAGCCTTGTAGTGGATGAACTACTAGAAAGTCTCACTGCTCAAGGCATAAGATGTATCGGCTTTGCTGATGACATCGTCATCACAGCCTTGGGTAAGTTCGAAGAAACTCTTTGCGACATAATCCAAAGAGGATTGTTAATAACAAGGAAATGGTGTCTATCAGTAGGACTAAATATTAACCCTACCAAGACAACTATAGTACCATTTACCAAGAAAAGGCTTCTGCCACGCATGAAACCAATTCGGTTAGCTGGCGAAGTAATCGACATCCAGAGGGAAGTTAAATATCTAGGAATTACACTAGATAGCAAACTACTCTGGAACAAACATGTCAACTTAACTGTCGGAAAAGCCACAAAGGCCCTCATGATATGCAAGAGAATTGCAGGTAAATCATGGGGCTGCAAACCACATATATTAAGGTGGATGTACACCATGATGGTAAGACCCATCCTTACCTATGGTGCGATCGCATGGCACAAAAGAACCGAACTAAGCACAACTAGGAAATCACTAGAAAAAGTTCAAAGGCTCGCATGTTTATGCATTACTGGAGCAATGAGAACATGCCCTACAGCAGCAATGGAGGTAATCCTTCATTTGACTCCATTACATGTAGTCATAGAAAGTGCTGCTACGGGAGCCTTCATGAGATTCGCCAAGGAGGGAACTGGGACAGGTAAATGCATTGGTCTGAGAGAGAGAAACTCGATCTGCAAGTCCACAGTAACGAACCTCCTTGACATCCCAAGAGATGGTATGACTAAAAAATATAACTTCGTGAAAAACTTCCAAACGGAGTTAAGTAACAAGAAAGAGTGGGTAGGCGAATCAGTGAACTATACTCTTAAGGAAAACACCATCAAGTGGTACACTGATGGATCGAGAACAACAGATGGCACTGGGGCAGGTATATTTGGGCCTAGAACCAAACTCTCCCTGCCGATGAGTCAGTCCACCAGCATTTTCCAAGCGGAAGTCAACGCCATTGGTAAATGTGCAGAGCAAAATCTCGAAAGGAAATACCGTAATCAAAACATTGCCATCATGTCAGATAGCCAAGCCGCACTCAAAGCGCTAAATTCATACACCATCAGCTCTAAACTGGTATGGGAGTGTGTTGGCAGATTGAACGAACTAGGCAAGAATAACAATGTATCACTTCATTGGGTACCAGGCCACGTTGGTGTCCAGGGTAATGAAGTGGCAGACTCCCTAGCAAAAATAGGAGCAACAACACCCTTAACGGGTCCAGAGCCCCATTGAGGAATAGGAGAAAACGTGATTAAAAATAGAATCAAAACAATAGAGGAGACCAAAAGACACACAATTTGGAATGAACTCCCCAAGCTGAGACAGGCAAAACTGTTACTTGGGAATTATAACCAAGAACGTTTTACATCCTGTATCAGCTTAAGTAGGAACAATCTAAGGATAATAACGGGTCTCCTCACTGGCCATTGCAAACTTAAAAGACACCTAAGTATCCTTGGCTTGGAAAGCAATGCCTTCTGTAGATTCTGCAATACCCATGAGGAGACACCAGACCACATCCTAGGTAGTTGTGAAGCACTTGTGCATCTAAGACATAGATATCTGGGCCGACACCAGATAGAACAGAGCGACTTATCCTCTCTTAAAATACTCCAAATACTAAAGTTCCTCAAAGTGACTAATTTGGAGAAAGAGCTGTAAATGAGCACTCTCATCTAGCTCTAAAAGGGGGGCACAATAGATCTCAAGGTCGCAGTGCAAGTAATACCCCAAATATTCATTCATTCATTCATTCACATATTTATAAAATAATATTATATTTAAATTTTTTTTATCTTAAGGTTTACTGGAGCTGAGATATTCACAGAAAACCTAAAAATGTGATGCGTGATTCATAGATTTCTGGGCTTTCGTTGATCATAAAAGGGATATTTTAGTTGTAGAGAATTATGAGAATAAATTAAAATTTATTCAAACAAAAAATTTTAGATCAATTTTTCTCAAAATTGTGAAACGAAAAATTAAAATTTTATTTTGTGGTCAATGCTCATATCAATTCTGAATCGAACACAAAAAACCGAATGATTTTATGTCTTCTAGTTTTTGAGAAAATTGAAAATTACTGACACTACTTTTTTGAGATATTTTTAAATTGCTTGCATTGCCAGCATTACGGCTGCGTTTTAAAAGTGAGATATGTATGGGGGTATGGTGCAACCCTCCTGCTTGAGCTCACTATAGGATTTGGAGTATGTGCGAGGTTCGGTGTATGCAAAATTTGATGTTTAAATAAAGTGCTAATACCCAGCATTACGGCTGCGTTTTAAAAGTGAGATATGTATGGGGGGGCATGCTGCCCCCTGAAATTCTCTCAAAAAGGAGTGAAACTGTCCAAAGATACACGAACGCGTTGAACCAAAATACTTACCATTTTTTAAACGTCAACAAAAAGTAAACAAAGGCAAAGAAGTAAACACAAAAATAGAAAATACACACTTAACAGGAACATCACGTATTTTATTAGAAGTCAACTGAAGCACAACACTGAATAAATAGAACACACATTCACAAGTACACTTCAAAAGTTTCTTTAGTTAAATTTTATTTATTAATATGAGCATTGACCGCAAAAAGAAAATTAAGTATTCCGTTTAACAATTTTGTGAAAAATTGATCCAAATTGATTTTTTTCGTTTTTTTGTATCAAAAATTTGAGTTTGAATGCAAATTTTTTGAAAACTATTGACAGAAATAGTATAATTTAAATATAGAATTAAAGAACAGACTTCTGGCTTTAAAAACCGCTATTGTTTTGCATTTTAAGTATTGCCGTTGTTTTCTAATATTTGTTTTTGCATTTAAGTCTTTTTTTTTCGAAAATCGCACATACTCATAGTAAAAAATGCTTGTATTTGACCCCTCTACAAAAATCCGTTATCAATTTTCGGCCCCCAAGTTATCGTACTCTCCTTTTTTTTTTTAAATCGATTTTTTAAAAAATTGTTCTTATAAATTCAGATTTGTGTAGGAAATCACTTGGTGTACATTGCAATTGTGTCAAATCAATTTCAGATAATTTTTTAACCAATTTATTTCCAATTTTATTGATTTTTTTTATTCAGTCTTAACTGTAAAGTTCATGCATACATATGTGCGAAGTGCAAGACAGCACGGTACTATATTGTTCATATTTATGTACTCACATACCTAATGCTTCCTTACACTAGACTATATTTTTGGCAGGTGGCATAAAATATAGTCTCCAATAACTAATAAATTTCTTTTATCAAATGAAAAGTGTGATCGTACATAAGAGCAAGTTCTGGCGACCTTATGTTGTAAGACATTATCATATTAAAAATCGAAATATGTTTTATAAGTATTTATACATACATACTTATACAAAGTACGGAGCAAAATTGTGCAGCTTATGCTTCGTTCTAAACTTCGAACCTACCTTTTACTAAAATCCCCAAAATTTAAAAATCAACAAAAATTAACCTCAACAAATAAATATTTTTCAAAACAACACTAAATTAAAATAAATATAAATTAAAATATATTTTACAAATTTACCTAAATCAAACATCACCCTGTTATATGGCGAATAATGAATGGAATCTAGGCAAAATCTATTCGATCTTCCATCAAATCTAGAAGAAAATAATTGCATATATGCAAAATCAATAGCTAACCGACGACGACGCACGCTCTCCCACTTAACTACCCTCATTAAATCTATTAAAAATGATACATAATTCAAAAAACCTCTTCTCTGTGCAAACTGATATAAAATTTCCTTAAATGGAACGTTCTCTTGTTTATATTATTGACATTCATTTTTATTTCAATTAATTTTTTCCGAACATTCTTAAAAAATCAATTTCAATATTTTTCTAAACAAATATCATGAAGCGCACAAGCAAAATATGCATATCATTATTCATCTTCGATTTGAAAACCGCATGGCGAATACCAGACTCGGATATTTTTATTTACTTTCAATAGAAAGTGGCAAATTGACCTGCGGTAGCACATAGTAAGTAAGGATCATGAAAACAAAAATAATAAACACACGATTCCTAAAAAGAGACATTCAAACCAGAGATTATGAATTATAAAGATAGGAATCTTTCATACGTTTCACCCTCCAAAACCCATTTGTTTACATTGTTGTTTTTGTAATTTCATCTTGTGTCGATGAATAGATGTGAATTGCAACAACAATTTATGCGGTGGTGAGTTCATATTTTTGCACTAGTGTGCGTTAAAACATGGACACTAGTGCAAAAATATGAACTCACCACCGTCCGCCAACTTGTAGGCAAACCGGAATGACAGCCGAGCTTTCCAATCTTTATAATTCATAATCTCTGATTCAAACAGGTCCGTTTTTTCGCATAGCTCTCGAAGGGGTAGAAGAAATAAAAAAAAAAAAAACAAACAAAATTGTGCCTTTTTTTCTCCCATATGTTATAGTAGTAGAGAAAATAAATTGAAATGTTGTGCCTTCTCAAAGAAGTTGAACTTTTAAGAAAGCTTTTTTTTTGGACGAATTTCGTTTTCATGGACATTTTTTCCCATATGGATGCTACATCTGTATAGTTTATTATCTGTGGTAAAACCCTCTTAAGAGAAACCCGCTTAAGAGAAAAACCCGCTTATAAAGAACATTTTTTTTTATCCCCGAGGATTTTACCTATAAAACACTCCGCTTAAGCGAAACTCGCTTAAGTGAAAACCCCGCTTACCTGAAACATATTTTCCGTTTAATTTTATATTTTTTGTTGTAAAATCTCTCTTTAGTGAAAAAAATTGAATCGAACAGAACAAAAGATTTGTTGAACGCTTTCACTTCTTACAAACAGATTTGTTTTAGATTTTAATATTTTTAAATATTCTTTTTAGAAGTTTGGGGTAAGCTCCAAACTTCTTTAAAGCGCACGGTTGCAATCTCACTGAAGACACAAAAATGCCAAAATAATAGATTTTAATAAAAACAAAATGGCAAAATTAACCATTAGCGAGATTACCTTCACCTAAAAAACTTATTGGAATTTTAACGAAAATGCGAAAAGAGTAAAAAGTGAAAGAAAGAAATGCGAAATCGTTGCAGAGCGAAGTGATTAAAAAACAAAATAAAACAAAAATAAAATATGGTATTACGAAGTAAAACAAAACAATAGGCACCCATTTTCGGCGATTGCAAAATCTAAAGACGTATGCGAAAATTCTCATCATTTTGTTAAACTAACTATGTTTTTCTAAGCTTACTATAAGATCATTCGGAAGCTTTTTCTGACAAGTTAAAGCCGATTTTCTCATTTGCAGATGGAGTTGATCTATTGTAAGATCCTTTTCTAACCTTGATGGCCATTTTTCTTCTGGCCCGTTGAACCAGATCGAAGTGCGTAGTTCTTCAGTTGTGCACCCTCTTGATACTTAATCAGCCGACTTTTTTCCCTACGACAGTAGTTAGTTTTGACGTGTATGTTAATCCAATGTAGAACAACTTCTGTATCGGTCCAAAGTACTACCTTTGCAAGTGGCTTATTAAAAATTGATTTAATTTTCAACAAGAGTTTGAATAAGAAATGAGCTCCACACAGCTCTAAACCAGATATTTGTTTCTTTTTTGCAGGCGAAACTCTAGATTTGGCTATTAGAAGTTTTAATGATTTGTTTCCGGTTGAATCAACACATTGTACATAAATGCAACAACCATATGCAGCAATTGACGAATCGCAGAATCCATGAATGTGCAAATCTGACGCGAGTTGTCTCCCCTCATTATCAATGTCTTTTGGAATAGGGTCATCCCAATCTATTTTGCTATCCAAAGTTTTTGCAAAATCACTTTCGCCTTAATAATGATCGGGCTTTGCAAACCCATGGGATCAAACAGTGATGAGGTGAGGACTGAGGACATTGATAGCATTGAGTGTTTTGTGTACTGCGCGTAAGATTGAGAGACCCCGAACACTACAGAACTTTCATCGACTGATGTTTGGTCGAGTTGGGAGCGAGTGCGCTCACTAGACAACAGTGAGCCAACTTTTCTTGAACGATTTGCTAATCGGCCGATAGTCCGCCTACACTTTAGTTTGAAGGCAATCGTGTGGCACATGAAACTTATTTATTGGACGATACTGAATCGATGTGTACGCATTTTCATATATTTTTAATCGCCAAACTGTCGGGCGATAGAAAGTCTGTAGTGTGCGGAGGCTCTTAGATGGATTGTATTAAAATTGAAATGTGTCTTCTAATAAATTCCAAGATATTGCCAAGGTACTCGACGTTTGCGGGCGTTGATTTGAAGACGAAATAGAAGATTTTTTTTTAGAACGTTGTTGAACCGCTCAAATACACTGAGTTTTGAAAATTTAGAGCAATTAAAAATTTTGTGATTGCTATCCTTACAAAATATGCAAACCTGTTGTGATATTGCTTAAGACGTTTGATGGCGATGATTTGAAGACGAAGTAGAACATTTTTTATTAGATGATTCAGTCTGGTCTAACCGAAAACTTTGTTTTGTGACTTCAATATTATTTATTAAACAGATCTTATTCAGTGTTGTTTAACGGTTGTCTATCAAATTATTTTACTGTAAATTCTGGAATACCACAGGGAAGTCATTTAGGCCCTGTCTTATTTATTTAATTTATTTATCCATGACCCACCATCTGTTTAAAGCACTCTAATTGTCTCATTTATGCGGACGATGTTACAATCTTGAAAACCATTTCTAGTATTCGTGATTGTGAAATGTTACAATGTGACCTTAATTCATTTTTCGACTGGTGTATGCGTACCCGTTTGTCTCTTAATATCAGTAAATATAATTTCATGAACTTTACAAGAAAACTTTCAGTCACTCCTTTTAGTTATTCGTTAAATTCCCTTGTTGTCATGTGTGGAAAATGTAGGTATCTGTCCTTGTTGTCTTATTTGATCATAAGCTTGAATTCATTCAACACATCAATCCCATATCAAATAGAGCCAATTCACTTCTTGGATAGATAAAGAGAGAGTCACGTAAATTTACGGACCCCTATGTTAAAAAAAACAACTTTTCAAAACATTCGTTCGACCTATTCTTGAATATGCCTGCCAGGTCTGGTCATCCTATTATGAGTGCCAAATAGTAAGACTGGAATGTGTCCAAAAATGATTTCTGCGGTTTGCCTTAAGAGACTTAGGCTGGGAAAATCCCTACGAGCTCCCCGCATACATCAATAGACTAAAACTTATTGACTTACCTTAGTCTTGAGAACAGACGCTCTTATTTAAGTTTCGTTTTTATTTTTAAAATAATTAATGGAAATATAGAATCTTTTTACCTTTTGTTCCGAATAACTTCTAATACTCCTCAGAGAAACTATCGTACTAATTATGAAAGATTTTCTCCATTAAATAAAATATTTAAATTATTTAATCTTCTTAATAAAAGATATATCTTATTTGACCAATCACTAAATTTTTCAACTAAGTTTATATCAAATTTTTATTCAATTATTTAATTGTACTATAGACCTAAGTAGTTACGTATTTTTTTGAGCTAGTCTTTACATAGGTAGAATAAACAATATGTATGTTTTTGCTATCGCGAGCCGCTAGACATTTACAATGTTTGTTAAAAACGGCTGTTCATGCTTCCTAGGAAGGTAGCTTCTTATAATCCCGGTGTTCATCCCATTTTGATTTAGTTTCAAAGTTTACCTTGGACATAGCTATATAAATAAAATTATTACATTCCACATCTCACTAAATGAGCCCAAAGATTGAAGAGAGTTAACAAAGCGGTCACATACATACATATATAGTCCTAAGTAATACTCGAATCCATATGCTCTAAATATATGTGTATAACCTTTCAGAAAAAATGATAATACAAAATATTAAGGTACTTTTAGTTTTACCTCATTTCACCTACATATGTACCTACATATATACATATATACATACATATATACAAATGTAAATGTTCGTTTGTTTCTAATCGCATATCTCCGAAAGGTCTTAACTGATTCTTTGAAATTTTGCAAAACATTGCATTCGACTCCGCTCGTGTTTTTATATACTTTTTTTTCTTAAAAAAGCGCCATCTGCTATACTGAGATCAAAGCAATCTCAGTTTCATAAATAGGAGTTCTCATAAAAATTTCTCTGTTTCACCGTCAAAATTCTAAAAACAAAAATCAAATTATTATTATAGACTGAAATGAACATTGTACATACATATGTACATTATGTTAATGTGAAATGAAAAATATTTTTTTTTTGTGTTTAATAGTAGTACAGTAACTTTGTCGTCTCATAGGAGGAAGACCTTGCGTAAAATCTGGTAGTTCTGATTTTTAGCTGAGTTGTTTATGATGTTTCTTATGAAGATACCCATCATGGTCAAAAATCAAAAAAACCGCGAAATTTTCGCGTTTTTTTATAGTTATTGGCGATTTTAACCCTAAAGGACTAGTTTTAGATTTTAACGATTTCAAACTCACTAAATTTTCTTTAATTCGAGCTATGAATCGTGTCTGTACACCCAACAGTTTCGAAAATACAGCTTCTCAAAAATTAGCAATAATTGCTAATATCAACAAATAGTATAAAAAAACAGAATAATACAAAATTTAGGGTCTTTGGCATAAGATGCATCAAACTACTAAGCCTTATCTACTGGGTTAAAAGAAGAAAAAAAATGTATGGGAGGGGTTGCCTATCTCTCCCCATTTCGATGGGAGGGGAAATTAAAAAAAAAAAAACTTGAAAAACTTGTTTCGCTTTCGAAACTGTTTAGTTACATGTGCGCGCCTGGCCTTAAATTACCTACATTTCAATTACGTGGCAAGAGTTATGGCAATGGGTGAAGAAACGATTCCGCGTACTTACACAAGCTTCTAATTCGGGAGGAACGTGTGTAAAAGAGTGGAACAACAATTAGATTGTTATTTAAAGTATTTAAAGTAAGAGGTGAACTAATTGGTCTAAACAACATTCCCCATCGACCAGAACTATTTAGATGTGTTCCATCTCCTTGGAGTTTGCGCGAATACTCAAGGATTTCCAAAAGGTGTAAAAATTCTAAATTTAGAGGAAACGATCAACATATTGAATAGAGAACGAGGTTGGGATCTTCTTTATAAGTACTCTTCGAACGTACATACTCTTTATAAGATAATTACATAGTTGAGGAACATTTTTTATTGTTCCGTTCCGAAAATTTTCAAGAATATATTTATAAAAAAAGAGAAAATCAAAAGCAATGTACATATATTAGTTTTTTCTTATGTATAAATTATAATACAAATGTCAGTATTGCATACGGCCTCCGGCCAAACCATTTAAATAATTTAAATACTTGTATCATCTTACAATGAAGAAAATGTTATTTGTATTAATTTTTGAAGTCGCAAAACTAAAATTAACTAAACTAGTGCTTGGATTCACAGATTCTAGAGTTCCGAATATGAAATAAACTGGTAGATTCAGTTATTGGGGTGAGTGATAGACATTGCCTGGTTATATTATTTAATTATATCTTTTTTCTATAAACCCATAGTTATAGTTAAATTGCGAGCAAGCGGTGTAAACATTTGTTTTTCTCTGTAGGTACATAACAAAATTAAGATAGATGTGATCTCAATATATCGGGTGTTATTTTTATGCCTATCTGATAGCGATGTTTTTAAAAAGTAAATATTTACATAAAAACGCGCTCGTTCTCGAATGCAATGTTGTTTAAAACTTTCAAAGCAAAGCAATCGGTAAAAATCAATAGGACATTTGAGATAAGGAACAAACGAATATTTATATTTTTATTTATATAGAAGATAGATAGATAAGATATATTAAAAACTGAATGGTAAATACATTAGATTAAGGAAAAAAATAAACTTTACTCATTTCGATGTTTTTATTATTGAATTATTGAATAGAATAGCAATTACTTGTTAAATGCCCAATTTTGCCACATTTATCACATTTAGTTTGCTCTACGTTAACTTTAATAAGAAATCTAATTGTGAAATCATTTCTTGGAGTTTTGGTTAGGTTTGCTATAGGTTGCGCATATCTAGCTGCTTAAGCAAGTGACGTGGGTTGGCTTTTATTGTCTGTCTATATGTCTGATTTAAAGCCGTTTGTAAATATATTGAGATTAACCTAATTCCCAATATAATTATGTACCACTTCTAAGTTCTAACTTCTAGGCTCTTCTATACTCTGTTTTCATCGGAACTAAGTCTACGTGACATGGTTTCTATTATTTGCTCGAACTCGAATTGCTTAACAGTTCTATTTTCCTGTCTTAAACTTATTAATTCAATGTACTCTTATAGTTTCTTTATATAGATTTTTCAGTTGTTCTTTCAACTGAGACTAATCTTCTATAATTTTATTTTCTAGGATGCTCCTAGCGTTTCCCGTTATTTGTACTTTTATGTATTTAAAAATTAACATCCGTTAAGAAGTCACTATTAAATTTTGGAAAAAGTTTTAATAAGATATTTATGTCGACGTTAAAAGTTGGATAAGTTAGTTGTTTTTCGTTATTCGGCATTTTGATGCTTTTTTTTTTAATTTTTTCTTTTAATAGTAGGTATATAAAATATTTATGATTGCAATAGTAAATACCTTTAATATAATAATAATTCCTGTTCCTTTATTTAATTATAAAAAAAATTAAATATATGTATTTAAATAGCTTTCTGAAGGATCAGGATAGTTGATGTTAGCATGTTGATTAGTTCTCTTCTTTGAAATTATTTTCCACTCCCATTATATCGCACAGGCCACAGGTAATGGCGCAAAATTTTAAACAACCTATTGTTAAGGGCTTAGCATATTACTAGTTAGAAATTTGCTAAACATTTAGTAATTTACTAGATCTTCGGAAATTTTAATACTTTTTTTTCGTTTTACTAACTAGTAAAATCCTAATTCCCTTTTGTTAAAAATGGTGCATCTGAACACGTCCAAACAATGTTCAAAGTTCGTGAAAGAAAAACAAAGCAAACAAACCTAAACCTAGGGATCGGAACTAATAATTTGATTTACCGTTGGCCAGATACACTCCAAAACCTTTTTCAATTTTCTTAATTTTTGCCATCATGAAGAAAAATTAAAAACATTTTGGAGTGTACCTGACCAACCATAAACCGTACAGGGATAGTTGATACCTTTTTGGAATCAGCACCTCCATTAGCTTCAGTAACTCTTGATGTCTTCCGAAAACATTTTATTTTATTTTATTTTATTTTATTTACTTTAAAAAACAATTAGCACACGAATCATTAAAAAAACACAATTTAACTCTTTACCAACAATTTTTTTTTCGAGGAAAATGACAGATTTCATATGGATTACCAAGTTACTAAAAGTTAAAGTAGCCATTTTGTGATTTTAACTTTAGCAAAATGTTAAGAGATAGTAAGTTACTAAAATCGTTTAAAATTAGCAAAATCTTCTTTTTTTAATTTAGTAACTTACTAAAATGGCTTTAACATTTTACTAAATCGTTTAAAATTTTGCGTCGATGTCTTAATTTTGAACTTTAATTTTTTTACTCGTACTGTTTTAATTTTACATTTTCACTCTTTTGGTCGAACTGTCTTAATTTTCTTATTTCACAACTGTTAACCGAACAATCTTTTTTTTACCGCTTTTACTCAAACTATCTTTATTTTTTATTCTATTTTAGCGCTTTTACTCAAACTATCTTTATTTTTTTAATTTTATTTTACCGCTGTTAGTCGAACTATCTTAATTTTTTTTTTATTTTACCGCTGCCACCAATTAATTTTTGTTATGCGTAATTATTAAAATAAAACGAGATCTTGAACTTCTAAATGGGGAATGACTACATTTCCTATCCTGAGATCGTCTCAAGCACACAATTCACATAGATGCAAGTATAAAATATGGGATAGGGTTATGACGATGAAAAATGCGGACCATGATCAGCGACGTGTTTATCAAAGACAAATAATCCATAGGATGATTTACAATCACTGGTGATTGATATTATTGATCTTGTCGTGAAACTCTAGCACAGGACGGATGTTTATAATAGGTTGGTTTTGATAAATCTTCCATTACATTACTAGTTCATTAAATGGTAGTTCTTTGCAGACTGAATTTTAACTTTAGCCACACAAGCTTAAGAATACGGCAACCTTTGTGCCAAATTTTTAGTAGGTCAAACTATGGCGCTAAAAGTCCTTCGAATCAATTGATTGCAATATATAATAAATTTTACTTTCTCATTTCTTCTGTAAATGACAATTTGAAAAGTATAAAGTTCAAGACTATGGCGCAAAATTTTAAACGATTTAGTAAAATGTTAAAACCATTTTAGTAAGTTACTAAGTTAAAAAGAAGATTTTGCTAATTTTAAACGATTTTAGCAACTTACTATCTCTTAACATTTTACTAAAGTTAAAATCACAAAATGGTTACTTTAACTTTTAGTAACTTGCTAAATCCATATGAAATCTGTCATTTTCCTCGAAAAAAATTTGTTGGCAAAGAGTTAAATTGTGTTTTTTTATGATTCGTGTGCTAATTGTTTTCAAAGTAAATAAAATAAAATAAAATAAAATAAAATAAAATAAAATAAAATAAAATAAAATAAAATAAAATAAAATAAAATAAAATAAAATAAAATAAAATAAAATAAAATGTTTTCGGAAGACATCAAGAGTTACTGAAGCTAATGGAGGTGCTGATTCCAAAAAGGTATCAACCATCCATGCACGGTTTATGGTTGGTCAGGTACACTCCAAAATGTTCTTAATTTTTCTTCATGATGGCAAAAATTGAGAATTTTGAAATAGTTTTAGAGTGTGTCTGGCCAACGGTAAATCAAATTATTAGGTCCGTTCCCTAGGTTTAGATTTGTTTGCTTTGTTTTTCTATCACGAACTGTCATTGTTTGCACGTGTTCAGATGCAGCATTTTTAATAAAAGGGAATTAGTATTTTACTAGTTAGTAAAACGAAAAAAAAGGATTAAAATTTCCGAAGAGCTAGTAAATTACTTAATGTTTGTAACGTAGCCTGTCGTGGAATCCTCATGGCAGACGTTTTATCTCCTTAGATAAAATAAGTTCCCACGTTTTCTGCCAAAGTTTACAAATTACAAATTAAATGAGTAGAAATGTCAAAACGTCAAAAAGTTAACGAGAATGTGCGACATCTTGTGGTGAACGCAAGTATGTTGAGGGAAAAGGGCAATAGGAAGCGGTTGTTGGTAGGAAACAAATTCAGTTGAGATTTGAAAATTATAATTTTTGTGTAATATTTTAATTATTAGTTATCTAAATGAGAGTAAAGACTGGTAGAATTAGTTTATAAGTATTCTTAGTTATTTTATTTAAGTTTTAGTAGTTTTTTTTAACACTTCAAAGACAGGAAGTGTTATACAATGATTAGTACGGACACACACACATTTTAGGATAACGAAAGAAGACATATTTGACTGACAAAATATCAGAGTGAGGGGAAGAGAAAAGCTTCATTTCCAATGGACAGAACGAAGAAATGATTTAAAGAGGGGAACAAAAGTAGGGCATTAGGCCAATGACCGTGAAATTTAAGTATGACTTTTTTTTACATTTTTGAAAAGAAAAAGTGCAACGAGAAGCAGCTGTTCGATGCGCTATACAGTACAACTCGATAGAGGATAACTTTATGTTCCGCTTTTTTTTTACATAATACCGATATAGTTCTTGTGAAGAAGAAATAATTTATAGTGAAAATTAAGTTGAATACTTGAATTAAACAAAAGGTGGGAATAATAATAGTGATGTAAAAAAAAAAAAAATTAGACAGTGTAATAAAAGGAATTTTTTTAGCAGAGTTATCTGAGGAGCTACAAAGACGGTTAGAGAACTTAGAGAAGGAAGTAAACCGATCCCTTGATAGTGGAAATTAACTTATACATTACAAGCAGAGGTAAATGATAGTTAGCAATTGTGAAGAAAATATGTTATAGGACAGATTTTAAAATAATTCACATTATGTCCTCAGGTTAAGGGTTAGAAAAGTAAATTTTCTTTCCTCGGTTGGTCACATGACTGGGTATATACGTATACCGGCAGATATCCGCATAGCCATATAATATCGATACGCATAGTTATAGATATACATACATATATACAGGTTGAAAAATATACGATCAACACGCTAAGCAGGGACCTTAGCCTCTGCGTATTAGTTGGGATAAAAATCCAAAATTGTGGATTTAGTTGAAGTGAACTATCTCTGAAATAAAAATCCAAAATTGAGGTTTCATCCAAGGGAACGAAGGTGTACTCCTTAACACTATATGAGGCAGAAGAAGCATATATCTATAGATACAAAATATAAATATATACATAAAATATATATGGATATAGTGGTACTTCGTCATCATTCCAGATTATATACATACATACATATATCTAGCAGCGAAATCGATGTACCCCAAAGTACAATTGGACTTGTAGAATCCAATATTATCTATCACAATAGATTTCGATAGATTTGTTTTTAAAGGAGATTTATTTTTTTTTTACTCATTTTGATTGCTTAATACTTAAAGTTTTTTTTTTATTGAATTCATTTAAAGTAATTATTTTTTTTTTTTTGGTTAATTTTTAAATTGTTAATTAATTTTTTTTTGCTTAAAACTAAAAGTGGGAAGGACAGAAAAGTAAAAGAAGATTACTACAGACAAATTTTCTAAAAAAAAAAAAAAAAAAAAAAAAAAACAAAAACAAAAACTAGAAGTTGACTTATACATATATGTATATATATATATATATATATCTTTGAATTTAAAAAAAAAAAAAACGAAAGTGCGCGGAAAGGGGTTCAAAAATTAAACCCATACCTACCGTCATCCAGGAACGTGCTGCCGGCAGGACTGCGTGGGACGAAGAACCGTAAGTCGTTTTATTTGAACAAATATATTATATACATATATCTCATATTTATATACATTCATATATATATACGATACTTCTGAGAAGTATAGAAAGAAGGTAGAACTTAAGACTTTTGGTCAGTTTCTTTTCACTTTTACTTTTCAATTTTTTGTTTGCCTTCCTTTTTTTTTATTATTTTTGAATTTGCTTGATTTTTTTAAAATATTTATAAATTAGATTTTCCTTTATTAAATTTTGATGGTCTATGACTAATATAATTAAAGAAATGTTAATTTGTACAAAATATATGGTTTTTAATTTTTGAATTATGGCTTGTTAAGGAATTGCAATGGTGTGTGGTGGCTTGACTAGGCCGTCTTTCTGGAAGAGAAAGTAACAACCGACTTATGGACATGACATAGGAGAACAAAACGAACTTTGACTTAGGGATGTAACGATAAGTACTTTCACGACGATTGTGATTGGAGGTCGAGTTAGGGGTCATCTCCTATAGTATTCAGGCCAAGGAGATGACTTTGGTTGTATTTCATATACAAGGGTGGGAGGCCAACTTCTGACAGCAACACCAGTCAAGGCTCCTGATAGACGAAACATTGTCTGGGAGAGACAGTGGGGTGGATGTCGTGCAGTTTGTGGGAAAAATTAAGGAATTTTTTTTTTTGATTAGATTTAGCTAGGTTTAGATTAGGGTTTAAGTATTTCGTGATGAAAATTTCATTATATCCAAAAAGGATATAGATTTAGTTAGTAAGGGTTTAGAATTAAGATTAGTCTTAGTATACAATTTTCTTACTTTTGAACAGAATATCGATTCCAACCCCATCCTTTCTTTCAGACAGTGGCATAGGTCTCCAAACTTGTACATAACCGCAATTTTCATTCCTTTTTTTTATTATCCTTTTCTTTTTCCATTACATTCCTGTACTAGATACCTTCCTTTCCTACCCTATCCCTATAACAAGGCATGTTAATTTTGTTAGCCGAGTGGGAGGTGTATGGGAAGGGGCAAGAACCGCCCCCATCCTTCGAGCTAAGTCGAGCTGAAAGCAAGCATGCCAAAGCCCTATTCCCAACGCCAAAGTAATGCCTCTGGGTACCCTAGACTCGTAACAATGGCGCCCAACGTACGAACGGCTCCGAGATAAATTGAGACTTCAAGGTGATGATTTTGGTTTACCAGGGTCATCCCCTTGGACTTGCAATCATCTCAAAACAATTTTTTTTCCTTTTCCAAATTAAAAAAAAAAAAAAAAAAAAAAAAAAATCCCTATCCTCTAGTACAAGTTTAGGTATCGTAGAACCTCTTTGAAAGCGATAGATGAAGGACAGCTGTCCAACCTAATAGGTCTAGAATCAGGGGGTTTAGTGAGGTAGTTTGGACTCTATCGCAATTCAAAGAGCGGAATGGGATTAGCAGGTCGAACATTTGGTGCTATCCATTCAGTTAGGCACAGCCAGATGATCAGTGAGGCCTAGGTGGGCGACCTGGACATCCTGTTCATGTCGAGGCTCATCTCGGATCTCCGGCTAACCTTCTTTTAGGTCATAAACTAGAAAGTACGACGTGGTAGGAGATCAACAGATGAACTGAGACACTCGTCAAATCATCGGAGCACCAGTCACAATCAGTTGACAGACACACGACAAGACATGAACCACAACAACGACAATACTGTTACTATACTATTCTACGAATGTTCTGGAAAAATGGTCAAGACTCCACACACCTTATAGCATCAATAAACAAAACCCCAAAACAAAATACACATAAATTAATATATAAGTACAAATAACATTTTTTTAATTTTTTTGAAATTTAACAATAATCACAATTTTTACCGAATCAGTGATCCTTTTTCTAAAAAGGATTAGAAGATATATAAGGGACTTTGAACTCAGTTTGAATTTTCTTTGGATTACAGAATTGGAATTTTAGTTTCAGAGTTTCTGTATATTTTAATTTTGTTCGTAAAATATAATTTTTTGATTTTTATCTCTTTATTTTTGAAATCAGGGATTTAAGAGTTGAATTTAGAATTGAATCCTTGACTTTTGAATTGAAAAAAAAAAAAATACAAAAAAAAAAAACAATTTATACAATTAGTGAATTAGAATTTTATTTTAAAAATGAGTGGTAGAGGCAAAGGGGCAGTCCCCAAAACGGTTGAGCCCAAAACAGTACCTAAAAAGAAACATAAGACTAGGTCAGTTTCCACCAACCAAAATGAGGAAGAAGAAGGCGCTTCTGGTCATGAGCAAGGTACAGTGCAAACAGATTTCAATCCTAATCAAACAGTCGTAGGAAATCCGTTTACCGACTCTGAAGAGAATGAATCGGAAAAAGAAGGAATAGATGGGGGAGATATACTTCCATTAGGGGACTTACCAGGGTCAAGTGCCGGAGTTATTGATCAAGTAAGGGCCGCGGTTATCGAATCTGAAAAGTCTGATAGTGAGGTAGAAGAAGAAATTGAGACTCGTCAGAGTATAGGTGAGCAGACTCAACGGTTAAAAAAAAATAGATTACAAGTTTCACAGACATCTCTTATAATAAAAGAAACAGAGAACGTTATAGAAAATCCGATTTCGAACGATAGTATTTGTAAGGCTATAGATTCTGCAGTTTCACGAGCATTACATGAGGCACAGTCAAAAACAATAACAGTTCTAGCTGAACAAATGAAAAACATGACTGAGATGAAAAAGATGGTGAAGCTAGTCTCAAACAATGTAATGACAATTCACGAACGCTTGCGCATAGTAGAAAATTCGGCAATTTCCCTATATGCTAAACAAGAACAGAAAGAAAAATCGTCTCCAAAGCCAAACGAATCCGTAGACTTAACTTCAGGTGAGAAGCATACAGATCCTTCACGGAATACCTCGAATCAGTCGTTTGTAAAACGAATTGATATCCACAAATGGGGAATCAAATTCGATGGCACCCCTAAAACAATGACCGTCGAAAGTTTTATCTTTAGGATAGAAACTCTCCAGAAAAAGAATGGTGTCACATACGAGCAAGTTTTTGCTAACTTTCACCATTTATTGTCAGGATCCGCTGAAAAATGGTACTGGCAGTATTTAGAGGAGAACCAGGGCGATGATATGCTTAATTATTTCGATTTGAAAACCGAATTATTAAGACAATTCCGTAATTGCAAGAGGGATCATGAGATCCTTCGCGCAATTATGGACAGAAAGCAACAACCAAATGAAAATTTCGATGAGTTCTATGAAAATATAAGAGGACTCACATTACAAATGAAAAATAGACCGCCTGAAAAGGATTTAGTGTCTATTGTACGGCAAAATATAAAAGACAGAATCGCGAATCTCATATTTGGTTGTAGCATCAAGGGTATACAAGACCTGAGAGAAGAATGCCGACGGGCAGAGAAACACCTTGCTTCCAGAGAATCGCGATTCAAGAAGCAAGTAAGTGAAATTGAGGAGCGTGGAATTTCTCGCAGTAGATACGTGTCAGAAGACTCTGAAAACGAGGAACTACATATAGCTGCAGTTCAAAATAAACGGACGGACCGGACACAAACTAACTTGAAAACGGACAAAGGACATTCCACGTATAAGACTAATGAAAGAGACAGGAAGACAGGACTTTCGACTGAAAAGACATCAGAGACATGTCCTTCCACATTTCATTCGCTGACATGTTTCTGTTGCGGGAAAGGAAACATTTCCTTCAGTTGTGCTAACTGTCAGGAAAACCTGAAAGTCGGCAGTGCAACCGGGATCACACCGCTGACGAAAACAGCTATCCCGGAACAGTAGAACCTGCCAAAATAAAAATTTTAAAAAGAGAAAATATGAATATAGAAGAAAAGTATACCGTTATAACTCCATCGCAGCATAAAAGTTTACATCAGCGTATGAGAGAATATGAAAATGCTAGGAAAAGAATATTTAATGAAGAGGTTAGTTGTAAAGTTGAAAAGAAAAGTAGAAAATTTAAAAAGATAGAAAAGTTACGGGAGAAATGTGCAATATTTAGGGTAAGAAAGAACAAGATCGAATCAACGATTCTGGCAGTTGCTGGCGATAATAGGCCCTTCGCAAATGTACTTGTAAACGGTGAAGAAATACAAGGTCTGTTAGACAGCGGGGCTTCAATTAGTTGTCTAGGGAAGGGTGCAATAGCTTTCATAGAAAAACATAAAATACCTGTGATAAGAATGACAGAGGACATACGAACTGCAGACGGAAAACAACAACAAATAACGGGACGATTTATGGCCAAAATCTCATGGGGAAAAATTACACATGAAATAGAGTTATATATAGTACCCAGCTTACAACAAGAACTCTATTTAGGGGTTAATTTCTGGAGAACCTTCAAGGTTGCTCCAAACATTATCAGCAGTCTCGACAGTCCGTTGGCGGCGCAGGGGCAAGAGGTTGATCTCCTGCGAAAACTTACACCAGCACAATCCGAGGAGCTTGAGCTGGTCAAGGGTACATTTCCTTCGTGCGCGGTGTTAGGATTGGGTAAGACGACAGTCGAAGAGCATGTCATTGAAATGGAGGACGACACCATTCCCATTAAACAGAGACATTACCCGATCTCACCCGTCGTTCAGAAGCTTATGTACGCTGAGCTCGATAGGATGCTCGAGTTGGGAGTTATAGAAGAGAGTGAAAGCGCTTATAGCTCACCGGTTGTGTTGGTTCGTAAGCCAGGGAAAAACAGGCTGTGCTTGGATTCACGGAAGGTGAACGCAGCCACGAAAAAATTTGCGTACCCTCTCCCACATATTGAAGGGATTTTGAGTCGACTACACGATACTCACTTCATCTCGAGTATCGATTTGAAGGACGCCTTTTGGCAGATTCCTCTGGAGGGGAAATCAAGGGAGAAGACGGCTTTCACGGTCCCTGGGCGGCCGTTGTACCAATTCACGGTTATGCCGTTTGGTTTGTGCAACGCTGCTCAGAGAATGTGTAAGCTAATGGACAAAGTCATTCCCGCTCGTTTGAGAGAGAATGTCTTTGTTTACCTCGATGATCTCTTGGTTTGCTCTCCAGACTTTGAAACCCACATGAGCGTTCTCAAAGAGGTGGCGGGATGTTTGCGGGCGGCGGGTCTGACGATAAATGTGGAAAAGAGCAAGTTTTGCTTTAAAGAGATCAAATACTTAGGCTACTACGTCGGTGACGGCTGCCTGAGAACTGATCCTGAAAAAGTGTCAGCAGTGAGAGATTTTCCTATTCCTAAAACCCCCAAACAACTCCGTCGGTTTCTAGGGATGACGGGTTGGTATAGACGCTTTATACCAAATTTTGCGTCTATATCAGCCCCGATGACGGACTGTCTTAAAAAAGGAAAAGATTTCATAATGACAGATGAAGCAATTGCTGCTTTTGAGACCTTAAAAACGACATTAGTGACTGCACCCATACTTACGAACCCCGACTTTACTAAACACTTTTACATCCAATGTGATGCATCAACTTCAGGTGTAGGGAGCGTTCTTTTTCAGATGGACGAAGAGAAAAACGAACGACCGATAGCATTCATGTCCCAGAAGCTGAATTCGGCTCAGAGAAATTATACGGTAACGGAACTTGAATGCTATGCGGCCGTTTTGTCTGTCAAGAAGTTCCGAGCCTACATTGAGGGTCTACCTTTTACTATAATAACCGATCACGCGAGTCTCAAGTGGCTGATGACACAAAAAGACTTGAGTGGTCGGTTGGCTCGTTGGAGTTTTAAACTCCAAGGTTTTGATTTTACCATCGAGCATAGGAAGGGTGTCCTCAATGTGGTCCCGGATACTCTCTCAAGAATCCATATGGACGAGATCGAGACTGAAACACCAGAAGTTGACTTCAATTCACCATACTTTTCATCAGAAGAGTATGTTGAGTTGAAGAAGACAATTAACGAAAATCAAGACAAACTTCCTGACGTATGCATATCGGACGGTTACGTGTACAAGCGGACTGAAAAACGGACAGGTGATCCTATCCAAGAAGACAGGGCCTGGAAACTCTGGGTTCCAGGGGAGTTGTGTGGGGGTCTCTTGAAAACAGCCCATGATTCCTTCACAGCTGGTCACGGAGGAATCAATAAAACTTTGGCAAAACTTCGACAAAAATATTTCTGGCCTAACATGACAACTGAGGTACAAAACTATGTGAAGAACTGCGACATATGTAAGTGCAGTAAAGCCACAAATGCAATTTTGAGACCACCCATGGGACATCAGATTGTGACCGAAAGACCCTTCCAACGACTGTACATCGACTTTTTAGGACCATACCCAAGGACTAGAACTGGACATACTCATATTTTTATTGTTCTTGACCACTTTTCCAAATATGTGTTTTTGAAACCTATCCGTAAAGCAACAGCAGCCGAGGTAGTGAATTATCTTGAAGAAGGAGTTTTTCACATGTTTGGGGTGCCCGAGTACATTCATTCTGACAATGGAAAGCAATTCGTTTCAGAATTGTTTTCCACATTTTTAAAAAAATACGGGGTCAAACAAGTGAGAACGGCATTTTATTCACCACAAGCAAATGCTTCTGAAAGAGTGAATCGTTCCGTTCTAACGAAAATAAGATCTTACATCGATAGCGATCAAAAAAACTGGGACACTCTTGTCAGTAGCACAGCATTTTCACTAAGAAGTGTGGTTCACGATTCAACCACGTATGAACCATACTATGCTGTTTTTGGTACCCAAATGGTACAACACGGAGACACTTATGAGCTTCTTCGAAGATTAAATATGCTCAAAGATACAAACATGAAAATCACTAACAAAGCCGATAAACTAGCATTACTCAGAAAAAACATATTTGACAATTTGAAAATAGCTCATGACAAATCCACTAGAACTTACAATACCAGAAGTAGGGACGTATCTTATAAGACTGGACAAATCGTTTTTAGACGTAATTTTAAACAGAGCAAGCTAGTAGACCAATATAATGCTAAATTAGGGCCTAAATTCTTAAAATCAATAATACTCAAACCGATTGGTAACTCAATGTACGAAGTAGGTAACTTGAGAGGGGAAAAAGTGGGTGTCTTTCACGCGAAAGACCTGCACACTTAATATCTGTGATATTAGATTTTAAGATTGACTTTGACGCACTCAGGCTGCTGTTGCTTTATACCTTCTGCGATATAAATGTGTGTTTCGTATAGAGATTCTATTTAGTTATTTATTTATTTATTTATTCATATTATTTATTTGTTGCATGCATAGTTTTATTAATTTATTTTTTTTATGCTGTATAGAGATTTATTTATTTTTATTTATTTACTTATTTATTTTATTTATTTACTAATTTATATTATTATTAGCTATTTATTCATTTATTTATCAAACGGATTAATTTTATCACTATGTGCTTAATGAGAGCTATAAACCGAAACTGCAATTTTCACAGAGAATCAAAAACTGATTACCTTAGTCAGATACTAATTCAATATCAAAAAAAAAAAAAAAAAACAAAAAAAAATATATATTGATTTTTGGAATGACCGGACTTGATAAAAAAATAATTTAAAAAAAAAAAAAACATGATCAGGGCGTGGGACGTACCACACATCACCGAACGGCATAGATTTAAAAAAACAAGTGCACATTTAACAGCTCCAACAGAATAAAAAGTTACAGATAACTCGACAGACATACTTTTGTTGCGATGTCAGTGTTCTCTTGACCACTCGAAAACTGACGTCGAGTTTGTAACGTAGCCTGTCGTGGAATCCTCATGGCAGACGTTTTATCTCCTTAGATAAAATAAGTTCCCACGTTTTCTGCCAAAGTTTACAAATTACAAATTAAATGAGTAGAAATGTCAAAACGTCAAAAAGTTAACGAGAATGTGCGACATCTTGTGGTGAACGCAAGTATGTTGAGGGAAAAGGGCAATAGGAAGCGGTTGTTGGTAGGAAACAAATTCAGTTGAGATTTGAAAATTATAATTTTTGTGTAATATTTTAATTATTAGTTATCTAAATGAGAGTAAAGACTGGTAGAATTAGTTTATAAGTATTCTTAGTTATTTTATTTAAGTTTTAGTAGTTTTTTTTAACACTTCAAAGACAGGAAGTGTTATACAATGATTAGTACGGACACACACACATTTTAGGATAACGAAAGAAGACATATTTGACTGACAAAATATCAGAGTGAGGGGAAGAGAAAAGCTTCATTTCCAATGGACAGAACGAAGAAATGATTTAAAGAGGGGAACAAAAGTAGGGCATTAGGCCAATGACCGTGAAATTTAAGTATGACTTTTTTTTACATTTTTGAAAAGAAAAAGTGCAACGAGAAGCAGCTGTTCGATGCGCTATACAGTACAACTCGATAGAGGATAACTTTATGTTCCGCTTTTTTTTTACATAATACCGATATAGTTCTTGTGAAGAAGAAATAATTTATAGTGAAAATTAAGTTGAATACTTGAATTAAACAAAAGGTGGGAATAATAATAGTGATGTAAAAAAAAAAAAAATTAGACAGTGTAATAAAAGGAATTTTTTTAGCAGAGTTATCTGAGGAGCTACAAAGACGGTTAGAGAACTTAGAGAAGGAAGTAAACCGATCCCTTGATAGTGGAAATTAACTTATACATTACAAGCAGAGGTAAATGATAGTTAGCAATTGTGAAGAAAATATGTTATAGGACAGATTTTAAAATAATTCACATTATGTCCTCAGGTTAAGGGTTAGAAAAGTAAATTTTCTTTCCTCGGTTGGTCACATGACTGGGTATATACGTATACCGGCAGATATCCGCATAGCCATATAATATCGATACGCATAGTTATAGATATACATACATATATACAGGTTGAAAAATATACGATCAACACGCTAAGCAGGGACCTTAGCCTCTGCGTATTAGTTGGGATAAAAATCCAAAATTGTGGATTTAGTTGAAGTGAACTATCTCTGAAATAAAAATCCAAAATTGAGGTTTCATCCAAGGGAACGAAGGTGTACTCCTTAACACTATATGAGGCAGAAGAAGCATATATCTATAGATACAAAATATAAATATATACATAAAATATATATGGATATAGTGGTACTTCGTCATCATTCCAGATTATATACATACATACATATATCTAGCAGCGAAATCGATGTACCCCAAAGTACAATTGGACTTGTAGAATCCAATATTATCTATCACAATAGATTTCGATAGATTTGTTTTTAAAGGAGATTTATTTTTTTTTTACTCATTTTGATTGCTTAATACTTAAAGTTTTTTTTTTATTGAATTCATTTAAAGTAATTATTTTTTTTTTTTTGGTTAATTTTTAAATTGTTAATTAATTTTTTTTTGCTTAAAACTAAAAGTGGGAAGGACAGAAAAGTAAAAGAAGATTACTACAGACAAATTTTCTAAAAAAAAAAAAAAAAAAAAAAAAAAACAAAAACAAAAACTAGAAGTTGACTTATACATATATGTATATATATATATATATATATCTTTGAATTTAAAAAAAAAAAAAACGAAAGTGCGCGGAAAGGGGTTCAAAAATTAAACCCATACCTACCGTCATCCAGGAACGTGCTGCCGGCAGGACTGCGTGGGACGAAGAACCGTAAGTCGTTTTATTTGAACAAATATATTATATACATATATCTCATATTTATATACATTCATATATATATACGATACTTCTGAGAAGTATAGAAAGAAGGTAGAACTTAAGACTTTTGGTCAGTTTCTTTTCACTTTTACTTTTCAATTTTTTGTTTGCCTTCCTTTTTTTTTATTATTTTTGAATTTGCTTGATTTTTTTAAAATATTTATAAATTAGATTTTCCTTTATTAAATTTTGATGGTCTATGACTAATATAATTAAAGAAATGTTAATTTGTACAAAATATATGGTTTTTAATTTTTGAATTATGGCTTGTTAAGGAATTGCAATGGTGTGTGGTGGCTTGACTAGGCCGTCTTTCTGGAAGAGAAAGTAACAACCGACTTATGGACATGACATAGGAGAACAAAACGAACTTTGACTTAGGGATGTAACGATAAGTACTTTCACGACGATTGTGATTGGAGGTCGAGTTAGGGGTCATCTCCTATAGTATTCAGGCCAAGGAGATGACTTTGGTTGTATTTCATATACAAGGGTGGGAGGCCAACTTCTGACAGCAACACCAGTCAAGGCTCCTGATAGACGAAACATTGTCTGGGAGAGACAGTGGGGTGGATGTCGTGCAGTTTGTGGGAAAAATTAAGGAATTTTTTTTTTTGATTAGATTTAGCTAGGTTTAGATTAGGGTTTAAGTATTTCGTGATGAAAATTTCATTATATCCAAAAAGGATATAGATTTAGTTAGTAAGGGTTTAGAATTAAGATTAGTCTTAGTATACAATTTTCTTACTTTTGAACAGAATATCGATTCCAACCCCATCCTTTCTTTCAGACAGTGGCATAGGTCTCCAAACTTGTACATAACCGCAATTTTCATTCCTTTTTTTTATTATCCTTTTCTTTTTCCATTACATTCCTGTACTAGATACCTTCCTTTCCTACCCTATCCCTATAACAAGGCATGTTAATTTTGTTAGCCGAGTGGGAGGTGTATGGGAAGGGGCAAGAACCGCCCCCATCCTTCGAGCTAAGTCGAGCTGAAAGCAAGCATGCCAAAGCCCTATTCCCAACGCCAAAGTAATGCCTCTGGGTACCCTAGACTCGTAACATGTTTAGCAAATTGCTAACTAGTAATATGCTAAGCCCTTAACAATAGGTTGTTTAAAATTTTGCGCCTATGTTTTTAAGAGCAATAGATTATAGCTAGATTTAAGAGATAATATGTAACGTTAGCATTTAACGGTCTTCAACATTGTGTGGAGTTTTAAATAAAGGACGTAGAAAAAGTGGATTTATTTATTATTATAAATAAATAAATACTTCACCCAAATGACAATGACTTATAGCACCATCATAACAAGCCCTTATCGATCCATGAAAAAAAACATACAATGCCTCTGCGCGCAAGATCAAATGTTGTTTGACTGGACTGGTTTAATAGCCCACTAAATGGCTATCAAACCCCATCATAAAAAGATTAAGATCACATCACTATTTTTACTTGCGATATAAAGGTACAATATGGCAAGTTATGCATTCGTAAAAAAAATCGAACCCGAGATTTTGATAAGAGTTGACATTACGATGAAAGCGAATTCGAAAAAAGTGGGTCTCGCAATTATGTCTGTCTGTCCTTTCTGCTGTAGCCTAAACGGTTGGGTTGACTAAAAATCTTATTTTTCTCAAAAACGTGCCGACAACTTTAAAAAAAAAGTCATTAACTTTTTTACAAAAAGGCCACCATTTTATAAAAAAAATCCGAAAAATGGTTATAAATGGTACCTAATTTCGATTTTATCAAAAACGGTGCATTTGATTTTGATCATTTTTTTTATAGAGAATGTTACAATAATTTTAAAAATATTGTGTATACCTAACGAAATTTTTTTTTTTTGGATATTTTAAAAAAAGTTTCCAAAAGTTTTTCAGAACTTAATAATTCGAAAATGACTTGGTCGATTTTTATAAAACTTAGCACCCAACAGTTTTTTGACATTATCTAGCAGATTTTAAATACACTTTTTTCTTATAAGCAAAAATAAAATGAAAATATCATTTTTCTGAACAACGGCTCCTACGATTTTGATTAAAATTTTTGTGTAAGCTGATATTAGTACGATTTACCATATTATTGGGAAAAAAGTATACATCGTTTAAAAATGGTAGGTACCTCTCATAGAACCATTTTTTTGGTTTTTGACTCAACTCATTTTCTGTTGAACCAATTTCAATGAAATTTATTTATGAAATTTTTACACAAAAGCTCCTAATACCCATTTTTTTTACATATATACTCAAAATTGTATGTATAAAAATTTATTTAAAAAAAAACCGCTCCAAAGATTTTTAAAATTTTTTTCTCATAAATTGAGATTTGTATTCATTGCGTTGGTGTCAAATCAATTTCAGATATTTTTTTAATCAATTTATTTCTAGTTTTATTGATTTTTTAACGTTTTTTCAGTCTTAATTGTAAATTCCATGCAAATGTGCGAAGTACAAGACAGCACGGTGCTATATTGTTCATATTTATGTACTCCATTATACTATTTTTGGCAGGTGGTATAAAATATGGGCTCCAATAATTAATAAATTTCTTTTATCAGATGAAAAGTTTTTTAAAATTATTTAGACTTTAAAACTACAGTGTGATCTCACATAAGAGCACGTTCGTGCGACCCAGTCGTGCATTTTATTTTTTCAGAATAACTATGGTCAAGTTAAATTAAAGTAATTTTTGTGAAGCTGCGAGTTGCCACTTTACTTGCCTAACCAAACACAATACAAAAAACATAGGTACATACATCACCCTCTCACGTTACTATATCTATGTACTTCTTAAATTTCGTGAAAATATCTGCATTTTTAAAGCATCTATCATTTTGTTGAACCACAGATTTGAAAAATACCTTCATAAGATTTGATTTGACCTCCTCAAGACTCTTGAGAATGGCAAAAGGAATTGAGTTAAATGATAGCTTGGATTAAGTGTGAAAAAACAATCAAATGTACGATAAACGTGGGTTGAATATATTTTACAACCGTGCGCAACAAGTTTCGTTGAGGTGTGAAGCACTGAATTAAAGGAAGTGATTGGAATGAAAATTAAAGAACTTTTTTTTTCTTATTCACAGAAGAATGTTATGCATTGCATTACAAACAAAACCCCGCGTCGCCCCCGCCACCGCGCCATGCCGTTGGGTAGTTAGACGAAAAAAAAAGAAAGTACCTACATATACATAGTTGGGATTTTTTTTCTCGCCCCTTCTAACACAATTATTATGTACCTAGATTTATGTTTATTATCTCAGTACTATCCCACACAAAGGAAGCTAAATTCATTCCTGATCAAATTTAGAAAGTACCATTAGCAATCGGAGATGAAAGTTCACATCAAACAAGCATATAAGAAGGCTCTTTATGCTACGCCCCAACTATATTTGTATATAATGTTGGACATATATGACTGCATCAGTCATTATGTACTTATCGTCTTTATGTTATTTTCGTTCAGTTATAATTAAGTTTTATAGAAAAGTGATATTAATTTTTTATCAAACTGTTTTACTACTAGGTAGAGTCTTATTGTGATGTACTGCTCGATATCAAAAAGACTCTTTGTTGTCCTTTTATAAAAACAAAACAAAAAATAATAAAACCTCCATAATTTAACAGTTTATTAGTTTTATTTTACTAACACAAGGGCAAGCGAAAAAGCCTTCAAACCAAATGCAACAGTTTGGCGCCCAACGTTTGTCACATATTCTCATGTATATTTTTGCGTATGCAGCATTTTGGCCGATTTATAAAGGCATGGCTTTTTTAACTTATTCATTGATGTGTCAATAGTTTTTTTTCAATTTTGATCATATGTATGCAAATATGAACACTGAACAGTGACTTTTTTTGTTATGACTAGTCGGGTCAATTGAAGTGACAACAAATTGAAATGACATCAAATGCTAATATGGGTTTTGATTTAATTTTTGTCATGTTCCCTTGGATACTAAATGCGTACCTATTTTTAATAAAATACATTTAAGCATGGTTGTCAAAATAATTTTAAGATATTTTTTTTTTTATTATGCGGGTTTAAAAAAAAAAAAAAAAATGTGAAAGTTTGTATAAATTTAAAATAGGAAAAGTTCGCAGGTGACCGTAAGATTACTTATCTCATCATAGAGTACCTATATTGTCTGGAGAACCGACTCGTACCCCCTTTGCCTAAGACACCCGCAAATTTTATTTTAGCACAGCAAGAGAAAAATCCCCTGAATTCCCTATTCGTGAATACGTGTGAATTGTAGATATAGCGGTGCTCTCTTCAAATTTCTTTGCTCATCTTTTGAATTTTAAAAGATAGGTACACAAAAAATACGAAAATTACCGAAAAAAAGATGTACACGCGGGCGTTGTTTCCATCATCGCAGCTCCGATGTGATGCCTGATTCACAATGCGACGAGAATGCGAGACGTCCACGTGACGAGATTTGTTTTCCTCTCTCTTAAGAACGAACTTAAAACAATGAAATATTACAAAATAAAGCAACTCTTGTCGTAACTTCGCGTCTTTTTTAATTTTTTGAGCTTCTGACGCGACGTGACGATAAGAAATGTTTTATTATGTATTATTTCGTTGTTTTTAATTCGTGATTAAGAGAGAACATCTGCGAAGAGATCTCGTCATTTTAGTCGAACAAACAAAACAAACAAACACAAACATATGTATATGTATACGCCAGTAAGACCTAGGGTCTTATAAGTTAGGCAATGTTAGAAGGAACAGAAGGATAGGATAGATTTTTGTTGGCACAGTGGATTGAGAAATTAGGGAATATATAAAAGAATGCTGCCTAGTCTGAGGATGGAACCCACCCATCCAAGTTAGCAGTCAAGCACTACTTCCACTGCGCCGGGGCCACCCCCAACGAACGGGAAATTTAATGCGCTTAAACTCGAATGGCAAGTCGGTTGGAATCATCGGACTTTTTGGAATAAGAGCTTCCTCTCCTTTGAATTTGCATTTAATAATATGGTGAATTTGATAACGTTGTTCATCATTTGTTTTACCGTTAACCTGGGTCCAATTCAAAGTTTCGGTCAGATTGCGCAGCAAAATGATGATAGTGCCAACTTTGAGTTGCAAATGGTGCGGTGGTAGACCAGGTACATCCAACGAATTCAAAAATTCAATTGGATAGCTTGTAGCTTCGTCATCATTTGTAGCATAGAGTACCTTTATTATCTAGAGAACCGACGCAGCGCTTTTTCTCTTTTATCTTACAAGCTGCACTTAGAGGATTTCCTCCAGCACGCTGAGCATTTACTAGCTGCTAAATGCATTTTAATTGGAACCACGCCCAGATCGTGATAATTTCATGGATTGTGGCTCGGTTTTGCTCAGTTCTCAGTTCTCCCACCGGATATGAAATACTTTTTTTAAAACTGCATTATTTTATAAACTATGTTCATACTTCTTGTAAAAGAAGTCCATCGCTGGTATTTGATCTCACTTTTACTGAGATGAAAACAAAACACAAAAGCCAACCCACCGAGACCGATCCTCAGTCATACTCACATCGGAGCTGCGATGGTGGAACAACAGCACTTGCGTGCACATCTTTTTTTCAGTAATTTTCGTGTATCTTTTAAAATTAAAAAGATGGGCAGAGAAATTTGAAGAGAGCTGCGTTATATCTACAAACTACAATTCACACGTATTCACGGACAGGAAATTTAGGAGAATTTTCTCTTACTGTGCTCAAATAAAATTTGCGGGTCGGTTCTCTAGATAATATAGGTACTCTATGATTTGTAGCACGATCAGATTAATCAAACGATTTGAACGATTTGAACATTTTGCCTGCTATTTGAATTTGAATAATTAAATTCAAATCATCGCCGTTCTTATTCGTTCATAGCTAAAATCGAAATTAAACCATTTCCAATTGCCAACAGTTGTTCTGAGAAATTATCCACTGATTGATTGTTCTGCAATGCAACTCGCATTTTCGTCGTAATTTTGTAACTTCTTTATTATCGCCATAAATATGATAATTTTAGGCAAGCGTTAAGTTCATCAGCAGGCGTTGATCGCTGGATGACGGAAAGCGCCAGTCATCAGTATCATTGTTCCTCCCAATAGAAGCCAGATGATCTATGTTGATCATGTTCACTGAATCAACGTAAATATTGGTGTTCCACCTGCCTTTATTTTGTGATCTGTACTCTTTATATCGCCACTATTAACCGCTAAAAATATACAATTTAACTATTGTCATGCTTTTCCGGTCTAAATTTCCATTTTTCGGCTCCGTTGTGTTCTAATCTTATTTAATACTAATCCAACAAAAAAAAAACACTTTTCAAATCGGTTGATGTTCGCCGAGTAATGTTGAAACTAACAAAAAAATCGGTGCATAAATGCACACTTTTTTACGTCAAAATCGTGAGAGGTAATTTTGTTATTTAATCCTGGAATTGCTAATGTGAATTTATCAAGAATATATGTAAATTATGAAATAAAATTCGACCTATCTTATTAACTCTTTACTATTTTGAAGCATAATATTATACTCATGTATAATTTCTCCTCCTATTTGAGTTCGCAATGTTTAGTTTAAAAATAATCAAGAATGAAAACAACTTTAATTTGATAACTGCATTTGTTGATTTACAAATACAACGATTGAAGAAAAACTTCAAAATCAATAAAAGTGTTTGTAAACTTGTTCGTTTGGCATTCCTTACTTCCAAATACACCAATATTGTAACCTATTGGATGATTCTAAAATAAATTGTAAAAAATGAATATAGGCACGTGATTGCCCTTTGTATGTGCATAATCTTGTCGGGAATTGATCTCGTAACTAAATAAAAATAGCCATAGCACTTGCAAACACTTGCAATTTTTCTATGGTCAACTTAAAAAAGTAATAATAAAAATCTCGAAGGAATTTATTGTAAAATCCTAATTAAAATATGTTGTTTTTTTGTATATTTAAAATATTATTTTATGATTACATGATTATACCCAATTTTTGTTCGCTCGCATTTCCACACCTTTTAAAATTATCAACAAAACACCACTGGCATACCATGCTGATAATGTTTATTGAATTGTGATTCCTAACGGGCTTTAATTTCTATCTTCGACTTTTTATAAAAAAGCAACAATATTCATTTTATACCACAGTGCGTATATGTTCAAAATATTTTAACTTCTTTTTCGGGACAGGGTGTTTCCGGTCTACAGTTAGGCGCATATGTATGTACACAGTTTTCTTGGACAACAGTAACTATGGTTGACGCAAGCTACTTAAATATTATAAAGTAATAACTTAAACTGCACGCGAAATTCAAACATTTAGGAATACCGTGTTGATGGCCTTAATGTTACAATTGTATATGTTCTATTGTCGACTCGGGAAGATAAAGGGTCGATTTGAGAGGTGCAACGCAGTGCGTGGCCGATAGGTCGTTTTGTGCGCCAGCCAGCACTACTATCCTCGAGTTAATTGCGTATAAGTCATTGTTATTTCTAAGCAAGTTAAACCAATAACAGAAGAAGTAACTTCTTACAGCCAATATCCACTTATACCAATTAGACTAGAGTGCATATACACTACTAGGAAACGACCTACCTTAATTTCATATAAAATAAATAAAAATAAAATAAATAAATATCCCACACAGCTGATTAGGTGAAAGAGCAGAAACCTCAAAAGTAAAAAATGTTACTTTTGTCCCCGGTCTTTCCTACATAGACTAAGTGCATCTAATTACAGATGTTGTTGAAAAAATACTCGAAGAAAAACGAGTATGTTCAGTTGAAGCCTTTTACAAGTTTAGGTATTTGGAGCTTGAGTACAAACTGCATATATAGGGAAGCGATCTTCCAAAAAAGCTCTATGAAATACTGACTATCATTAAAGTACGATCAAGAGTATTCGAAATTTCATAAAGTTGAGTGCCGTTGTAACACAAGGATGTGCCCTAGGACCTGCACTGTATTTGTTATATACTAGCGATATTCCATGGCAACCTTTGCAGATGATACTGCCATTTTTAGTGCGGCTTACAAAAATGGGTAAGCCGCACGGCACAGCTGCTTAGAGTATAAAATTTGTTGATTCAATCTATTCCATGATCAATGGTTAGCCACTTAAAAATTTCAATATTTTCCCAATTTTTCCTTATTATAAAAGATACAAATTCAATAAGAAAAACAGAATGGTGGATGGTGGATAGGGAAATCTAAAAACCTTAAAACTTATTGAGCTCATATGTATTTATAGAACCTTTTCGAAGAACCCCAAGCAATATATTTTTAAAAATTTATCAAATACCTTTAATATCACCTAAACCTGAATACACAATATAAAACCCTCTTGATAAAAAAAGATATAAATAATCTCTTCGTTGTCTACTGCACCACTAGCAATATCATCTAAGCCTTAACTTATATTAGTGTTGAAAAACTTAAATATTCTAACTGCTTACCTTTTGTTTTATCATCTTCAAAAGATAATCCCTTACGAAACATATGGTCATATGACTTCTTTATCACCATAACATCATCCCGCAACATCTTCAAATCTTAACTTAAATGTTGGGATAACAATCTTATTGAATTTAAAAAAATATAGGTATCTAAACATAGACAAAAATAAATGCAAGAAAAAAAATGTACGCGCAGTAAGTGAATATTTAACATTTAACCATCATCACCCACACATAATAATATGCCCTCAGTTTATACAACAATCAAAAGCATGCGTTAGAATAGATATTCATCAACATCGACAGGATTTGTACTTTTTTTCAACCAATCAAAACTCCGAACAGTCTCCACTGATGGGAAGCTTTTATTAAGTATAAAAGCGAGTCCTTTGCAACCAGTAAGTCACACAAAACGTTCTCAGCTCATCGAGTGCAAGTGTATAAACAAAATCAAGTATAACAAAAAATTGTTTGTGAAAGTTTTAAATTTTGACGTTAAAACAGTTATTATAAGAATTCTCTCCATACACAAGGTGAGTATTTATTATTTTAGTGTAAAACTTTGTTATTTCTTAAGTTAATATTAACAGTGAAGTCACAAAAAAATTTATTCAATGGATGTTCTCAGTTACATCTATATGTAATGTATTTTTCGTAGTCAAAAACTTTTTTTTATAACCAAAAGTACCATTTGGTTTAAACGTGGTTTTTCATTATCGACCAAACTTTCTTTCAGATAATCCTAGATTTGATTGACTGAATTAATAGTTGTTGTTACGTTAATGAAGCTGTTTATTAAACAGCGAACTTTCGTTGAATCAATGAAGTTATTTAAGTTAAACAAAAATTAAAAAACTAATAGTAGGTAAGGGTATTCATGCAACGTCATAAGTTTACAAATTTTGTAAAATGATAAGTTGACACAAAAGTTTGCAAGAATACTCTTTTTAATTCATTTGGTTAAATGCTGTGTCATTGAATCAGTTAAACGTCAAATATTAATTTTCAAAATATGTATTCAGATTTCGAAGTCAATTTTAAATGGAGAACATCTCCCAAACCAACTTGAAAACGGAGCCGAATGTCTCCGAACGTAAAATATAAGATACACCACAAAAGTCAAGTGTTTTTAAAGCCCGACGCACGGGAATTAGATGAGAAAACGATTTCGAAACGATGTAGAACTCCAGCCGTCGCAAACTCACGGCACTGATCGAACGAAAATGAACGAATACAAGAAAAATCATATGGCGCGCCCACAATGATGGATATCTTCCTTTCCTTCAGTTTAGTTCACTTTCGTTTTCGTTAGTAAAAGTTGTCCCGGGCTCAGCTCAACTGAAATTTCGTGAAAGAGGAATCATTAAAATAAATTGTTCCTCTTGCTTTGATGACAATTCGGAAAGCATAACAAATACAAGTAAATAAGCATTAACTTTTATTTATCCATATTGCCCACTATATCGATTTGTGTCAATAAACAATGCTGATTAATAATAGTCAGAAAATGTAGACGTCCTAATTATTTTATTCGTTAAATCAACGGGTTTATTCGTTAAACAATTAATTCAAAGTAAAAAATAATCGTAACATAATGAAGATTTCAGCCAAGAAAAAGACACGCTTTGTTAACTCCCAGTATCTTTGTGTTATTCAACAACTAACATTCCATTGGCACACAGTTTCAAAAGAATAACAACATGCCTAAAAAAGTAACAGTTCGTGTAAACAAGTAAGCAAACATAGCATTTTCACATTTTTAATTGTCAAAGCGACATTTGGAGTTAGGATAATATTATATACAGCCAGGTTCTACATTTCACTTTCACTCGAAATAGAATTGAAATTAATTGAAATTAGATTGACTTCAATTTCATTTCGAGTGAAAGTGAAATGTAGAACCTGGCTGATAGTTAAAATAGGCATTTGGTGATTTTAACTTAAATAAAATGTTTTAAAGATAGTACGATATTCACTCGTTTAAAATTTGGAAAATCCTGTTTTTAAACTAGCATCATTCTAATCGTACTTACTCGTCTAGAATTTTGCACCAACTTTTTTTTATATTTCGATTTATATTGTACATACATACATATATGTATTTGATTTATTAGTTCGTTTTGTTACTTCTTTCAGGGATTATAGAAATATGTAGTTAAAAATCTAATCTTATCTAATCCTGCTGTTTACATTTCGACTGAAAAGACAACTTTTAATACCGCATAGTTCTATAATGTCACATACTAATATCCATACACATATAATTTTTTTTTAAGCAATAGAAGCTTAAACTAATACTGAAAAGTATTAAATAGCAACAAAACTCATTTATATATTTATCAATTCATAATAATCATAATACCTGTCAATTAAGTTGGAGTTTCTACATATATTAAAATAGATTATAGGTAGTAATTCTTTGTAATCGCATAGAATTTGACAAATATACTCGAAGGGAGAAACATATATTAAATAATTTTTTTTAATAGAAACTTATTTAAGGTATAAAATCAAATAAAGGTATTTTTTGTGATTCAGACTCTTTTTATTGGACAGTCTATATGATTGTGTGCAGTGTATACCTATAATATAATAGCTTCTATTAGGTTTGAGTTGTTTTTTTTGCATCAACAGCTGTTTTTCTCAAAGGATTACAACAACACTTAGTTATCCAGAGCCCATTCTAATATAACATTCCCAAATTTTTGTTCGTCACCTAAAAAAGCAGAATTGTAATTTCTCCCTAGGATGAATTATGACGTCCATAATCTGATCAAAATTCTCGAAACATAGCGACAGAAGACTTATCATTTTTGTAAAAAAAAAAATACTTCTACCATTCTAGGACCTTGTTCGGTATCAAAATGATCCGAAATTGTAAAATTTGAATATTTTCCAAACTACGAAATAAATAAAGTAGTCAATCAATGAAAAAATGAATCAAAAACTCTATTCCACATCTAGTTTAAAACAGTTCCAGTTGGCCACATTATAGATATATTATAGTCATTTTTGTCCGAAGCCGTTCCACATGTCAAAAATTGTGCTATTTTTTTAATTAAAACATTCCCCTTCTTGCCAGTTTGTATTTTTTTAGATACACGCGCTTAAGCTGCATAATTTAATGCACAATTAAAGATAAGTTTGTTTTAAAAAATATGAACTAATTTTTATCACACAAATTTAACAGTAACATTTCATGGAATACATTTATGTTGATTGTAGAGATAATTATCCAAACAGTTTTGTAAAAAAGTATTTCATTGTATCACACAATTTCAACTATTCAACAAAATAAATCTCTAAAGTATAAACAAAAACACAAACAGATCTCTCTATGTATATCCTTTTTGATTCAATATCTCTCTATGTACATCCTTTTTGATTCAATAATATTATCTTTTATCAACTATGGCAAACAAGTTGGGATTGTTCCTTATATGTACGTGTTGCAAGTAATAATCACATCGACGAAAAATCTCAGAATAGCATTTGTAAACACATCTCACTCACTAATTATTACATTCACATGAATTTGGTGGTCAATTTTGTAAATGATAATTGGAAATCTATAGTCTCTTCACTTTTCAACAAGTTGCATGCTTCAGAGGTACTTACATGCATAGATTTTAAGTTCCATGTACCTAACTATAGTCTAAATATTTGCATTAACCTGTTGCCTTCATCTTTCCCTGCATTTATATATTATAATCTGTTGCATCTAAACGTGCATGCATCATATCCACCCTCTCTTTGTCTTTTGATATCCAACCATCAGGTACCCAGTTACTAGTTTAGAATACGTTGCCGTGCTGCGAAAATTAATATTGATGCCCTGTGTAAATTTACACTTGCTGCAATCATCTATCATTAGGGAGGTAGTTTGTACGACCGCCTTCTTTCCTCTTTTTTCCGTGGACATTCGAAAATAGCTCGGATATAGAAGGCTTACATTTCTCTTTTATACCTTTTCGTATATGCATTTCGCCCTCATCATGATGGGCAAGGATAAGACATCAAAGCTTGGCAAAGAAATCACTCAAATTGAATTCATGACTAGTTTAGAGGCAAGGTATATATAAGAAAGAAGGAAAAAATCCACGCAACCGAGAATTCTTGATGCTTTGATAGTTGCAGGCATATAAACATAACAAAAGAATGTATGTACATATGCTGTACATGATGTACTTGTATAACCAGCCAGATATTGGATAGATTCCTCCGCTGCGCTGGAGTAATGGATAAAAATTGCCATGGAAAGATTTCCTATTTTAAATGTCATCTTCCAGTCCATTCCATAGTCACATCACACGTTCACCTGTGAGTAACTATACAAAAGAAAAAAAAAAAGTCATATTGTTTGCTCCTGCATAATCCTTCAGATTACTGCTTATGCAATTTACTAGGTGAATCTTTGTTTTATCCCTTATGAGCGCCTGCTAGCAAGGATATGATTTTAATCAAATTTATTTAAATTTTGTTCTGTTAGTTTGTAAGTATAGGTGTTTATGACTCCATAAGCTCGTTGACAAGTCAACGATATCCTTAAGTAGGATTTCTACATAAATTTGTCATCTTCCTGCAGGATGTATCAGATAAAATGATGTAAAAATGTGGTAGCTGTGTGGTATAGCAGGGGTAAGCACACTTCTTTGAGTAACGAGTACTCACGTATATAAATCCACCATATAATTGGTTTTATAAAAGAATAAAGATCATCATAAGTTTTGTATAAAAAAACACAATTCTTCACATAACTATGATATTGTATATCCTTGAGGGCTGTGGCTGGCTGGGTGGTTTATTCTTGTGGTATTTAATTCTTGGAATATTTCTATGGATTATATTTGAAAGCAGATTTAAAATTACATAAAGTTATCACAGAGCGGAAAAATAAAAAGGATGCGGTGTTTCCTTGGGAAAATAATATTTCATTGATTGTTTGTATACTTGTCAGTTTTGTTGTTTGGTGCGTAAGTTTTGAAAACTTTTTCACCACTGATGATGTTAAGTGAATTATGGACAAACTATGTAGAAGCATTTGTATAGATGCAATGTATTCGAAGAACGGAAAATTAATTCAAAATTCATACTTGAGCTGGGGAAAGGTACACGATAGATTTGATTAATGTTCAAGAAATATTGAAAATTGTGAAGATAAACTTATTTATAAAAACTTGAAGTTATAATTTGAGAGATTTTATGTTGGTTAACTGCTGACGTATATGTTTAGTTTGCTTTTAACATTTAAACTTAACATAACGATGGGGAAGATGTCTAAAAATGTGGGTTTTTGTTTCGCATCCTTGTTTCTGTCCATATGTTAGTCCATCTCAGTACAAATGTGCACACATCAAAGCTACAGCTTTCCTGAACACAATATAATGCCCCAACTGGAACTGGAGCTAGATTTGCGTGTACACAATGTATAGCTATTTGTATATTTTATTTTTTTTTTATTTCCGATGTTTTTCTTGTAATTAGGTTTCTCAGGCTCATCTGAGCAATCTCAGAAATCTGAGTTCCTCACTTTTGCAGTCAAAAACTGAAACAGATAATATGATATTTTTTGGATTCGCTTGCTCATAATCATTTTTTGTCGCAGTTGATCAATTTATAAAAACAATATAAAGTGCTTTTCACTTCTAGCGGAGAAATCATTTTCAGGGGGGTCATTCCGTAACTCGATTATCGTCAGACGATATCGTTTGAGCGATAGTGTTGCCTTTATTGGCTTCACGTAAGTCGATAATCGTCGAAACGCTATCGTCAAAACGATAGAGTTTCGACGATAGCTAAATTGGTATCGTCTTGCAATAATTTTGTACTCTGTAGGTGACTGTAGTTGAATGATGGAGTTGCCACTGTAATTTATCTTCATGTGTTATTATTGTTGCATTTACAAATTAAATTTAAAATGTTTCGGCGAATCAATTTTCTTATTGTAGAAAATGAAAAAAATATAACTTATGCGCATGCGGCGACAATTGAGAGATAAATCAAATCCCTTATCCCTTCCGCTCATATCCCCTACCCTGGCCAAATCAGAATGTTCATTCATAAACGAAGTTAAAATCGCAATTTGAGATTGCATGACTGCCCTATTAAGACGTATTTACGTTTACATATATTAATTTGTAAAAAATTTAAAAACAACTTGGATCTCAAAATGATTTCCCTATAGTTTCAATCGGCACCAATTTTTCATCACTTTTTGGCAAAACTTGCAATGCCGGCATCGATAAAAACTTTAAAAATGAAAAAACACAAAACAACAAACACTAAATTACATTTTAATGGCAATTATGACAGCCAATTTGACTTTTAAAATTCACCAAACGCTCTCAAACTGCGAACGATAAACGAGACGATAGTGGTCGAGTTACGTGAATCAAATCATGGACGATCTCGTCGACGATTATCGTTTTGACGATTATCGTTTAGAAAATTACGGAATGACCCCCCAGGTTTCTCTTTCTCCCCAGTAAAGCTGAGAAGTTTGCTCAGTGAGATCTTATAAAGTCAGAAACGTGAACTAATTGACTTACAACTATCAGCCATTCCTATGTTTGAAATTTTTGACGTTTATGTAATATTAAATTCCAAATGTCTTCGGAAAGCTCTAAGAGGCGAATACACAATACACGGTACATTGGTTGTACCAACAGTTTGATAGAATTGCTTCGTTTTTTTTTTTTTTTAAATATCTTCAATACTCATTGAAATAGCAATTATTTAAAATCTTAAATCACTAATCTTGACCAATGTCTTTATTTTGTTTAAATTTACATTTTTGCAGATGTCATCCCATATTATTGCAACACTCATCATCTCCTCCGTAATATTGGCCATTTTTGGAATGGGAGAGACTTCAAGTGTTTCTATGGCTCCACTTTGTGAACCTGGTATAATTGATGAAATGCCACAACACATTAAAAAAGTTTGTCTTGCTTTGGAAAACTCTGATCAATTGTCAAGTGCGTTGAGGGCCTACATCAAGAACGAAGCTGCTGGTAAGTTTAAAATATTACCTCTGTTCGTTTACTTGCCAAATCTACCAATTTCTATCAATTTAAGTCCAAAATTCTGTTAAATATAAAAAATATAATTGTACTAAAATTGATAGAAATCATTAGTTTTGTGAAGTAAACGAACGAATCTAATTATTACTTGAAATTTTTGGTGGCGTTTTATTATGAACGCTACATCATTGTTTTTTTTTTAAATCTTTTTCTCAAAAGCTCTGATGTCGAAAACGGATGATCTTGTCCCATTGAACTATGGCAAGCGAACAGATGTGGATCATGTATTCTTGAGATTCGGCAAAAGGCGTTAAGATTATAAACAATAAAGGAGAATAATGTAAAATGACTTCTTAAAAGACTTTCGCAAAAATGTATTTCCTCTAAGATATAATGAAAAAAACTCAAAAAAAAAAATAAATAAAAATGTTTTCTTCCAATTTTTTTTTTGAGAATGCAGCACACACACACCCAGAAAATCACATACATGTTTAAATTGATCTCTTTTTTTCGACTTTATTATATACCTAACTGATTTTGTTGAACTTAAACAAATTATTTAAAAACGTAAATTTTGTAATTTATATTGAATAAAAAAAAAAAAAAAAATTAATTTTGTAATTTGTATTGAATAAATAAATTAATAAAATCCTCTAAGTTGGTTGCAGTAAATATTGTTGTTGCTTTTATTTATTTTTCTTTGTATTCCACCTCAGTATTTATAACTCTTGATGTTATATAGGTAACTAGAAGCGGTTTATTAGTAAGGTGCATTAGTACACAAAATTTCAATTAAAATCCCGAAAAAAAATTAAAAAAAAAAACAAAATATGTATGTGTTGATGAAATGTTTCGATCTGTCTAGTTGTTAAAATTTTCTGGCTAATTCTTGATCGCACATAATATTCATAATTTCTTCCTTCGTTAAAGACTAAGAAACGTATCAAAAGTTAAAAAAGTGTATCGAATTGTACTTTTTGATTTTTTTCAACGAAACACAGTTGTTTGAAGAATAGTACCAAGATAAGACCATCTCTGGGTTGGGGTCGAAATTCTGTATGTGCCAAAATTCGGATTCCAAAATTCTGTATTCCAAAATTCTGTATTTTAAAATTCTGTAAATTCAAAATTCTGTATTCTAAAATTCTGTAAATACAAAATTATGTCAAAATTATGTATTCCAAAATTCTGTACTCTAAAATTTTTCTTTTATCATTTACAGAATCTTGGAGTACAGAATTTTGATATTTTCGTTTGCAGAACTTTGTTTTTTGTTTTTCGTTTTTTGTTTTTTGTTATTTGTTTTTTTTTTTTTTTTTTTTCTTTTTGAAAGATTTTTGTATTATACTTACGGTGACCATCCGTCCTCTTTTTTAGAGGACAGTCCTCTTTTTCGGTATCGTGTCCCTTTTTTTATTTTTCTTAAAGAGGGCAGTAATTTGTCCTGTTTATTGTATTTGTATTTGTCAAGTTGAATGTATTGTATACAATTGACATTTACAACTCGAGTTTAATTGTTAATTTAACTCGGGATTTACTCAACAGATGCCGTTTTATCCTTCGAGTTTGTTAGGTTAATCCTGAATATTCTGTACTGAAAAACTGCTTCTTGAGTTAACTGTAAATGAATTTAATTGTATTCTGCATTCTATACGTTTTGTTTTTGAAATCGTATGACAATTCATCCCTTCGAATTTTTTATTTCGCAATTTTCATTTAGTTTTTTGTTTTATTGGCATGTAATTTAATGAAAGCCACCAAATTTTCAAAACAATTCAATGCCAAATAAAAAAAAAAGCGAAACAACAAAGTGCAGAATAGAAAATATGCAAAATGAATTAAACTTACAAAAATAATTAAATTCCAATTTGTTGTTAAAAATTAACGAGTAACAGGCTGAACACAATGGATACGGAGTTGCAACAGGAGCTGTCAAAATATTCAATACACACAAATTCAATGTTACGAACACAACATAACGCAACTGCAGTCGGTGCCGCTAGGGTTCACAAACCACGTGCAGACGTTTCAATTTGTATGAAGAAAAAAAGAGCCGAACAAAAATATTGAAGCTTTTTGTAGTTATTTGTTTCGCGAAAAATATTATTAATTAAAAGAAAATTATCGGAAATAAAAAAAGTGAATAATAAGCCCGTGATTGTTTTTTTTCTCAGCCCCAGTTGCAGAATTTTATTGTGCTCAGGCAGTAACACATAAAATACAATGCACGAAATAAAAGTAACATGACATTCAAAAGAAATTTTTTTTCATAATTTAAATTTTATAGGTGTGTAACGAAAATATGTAGGTAGGTAGGTATATTTAAAAAAAAATTACTTCTTAAAAAAACATAATTACCTACATATTAACTTTCAAAAAAAAAAACAAAACTGCGAAATGACCAGTTAGCAAAATAATAAAACGCCTTGGCGATATTTTGCGAAATGATGAAACGTTATACGTTATAAACGTATACCTATGTTCTTATCAATCGAACTCTATTTCATGTAAATATAGTTGTAATGATAATGACGAGCATTTTTCCAAGAACTTATGTATGCTACCCCCACCGCTGATGCGCGTTCACTTTCAAAATTTACGTCGCGACCTTGTAATAGAGTAAGCCCGGAATGGGGTTCGCATCGCCGGATTTAACTTTTTTGGGTCTTTGGCGCTAGCAGAAAGAAAGACACCCTTTTCCGAATTCAAATCAACAATAGCAAATTTTAAATAATATTTTATTACATTTAACTTGATTTCGCACGCACGCACGCACAATGTTTTTGATCTTTAATTAATTTAATCTGTTTCAAGTAATTTAAGCCTAAACATTTTTGATTGATAAAAAGTACAATTTAGCATTTGAAAAATTCACACAAAATTTCTATTTTAGTAATACATATGTGCGTGTATAATAAGATTATATTAGTTTGTATATTTTTAAAAGAAGAACATCTAAAATTATAAGCCATTTTGTATTTAATCTAATATAAATAAGTTTCACTGTAAATATATTATTAATAACTTGCAGTGAAGCTATCATAAATACAATAATATAATTTTACTTCTATATAATTTTATTTCTATAATCAAGGAAATTACTAATCAGCTGATTTTGATCGATTATCACCATTTAGTTAAAACCTGATAAGTCATTTAATGCACTGTGAACAAACTGGTCGTAAAAATATTTTTTTTATACAAACATTGTTAATCCAAGTGCCATACTGCGATTGACAAACCTTTAGCGCCATATTATGCACTCGGTACATCCAGATTAAAACTTAAATCCGGATGCATTAACATTGAATTTGTACAATTTACATCCGGGTTTAAGTTTTAATCTGGATGAATCGAGTGAATAATATGGCCGTTAGTGTCACAATAAAAAAAGTTGTATTTTTATGCGATTTAAAAAAAATCACTTTCTGATTTTGCTTTTTTGTAGCAAGTTAAAATTTTTAACTCCAGGGGTTTACACTGTAATTCGATTCGAAACTTAAATCTAGTGTGAATTTTAATATATACTACGTTTTTACCGACGGTTACATCTAGTAAATTTAAAATTAGTCTTATCAAATCTTCCTAGGATCAATAGTTTCACAAATCGAACATACCTATTCTCATATTGCTCTGAGTACAATATTCGAGAATCGAGGGTACAATATTCGCGAAACAATTTTTTTTCATCGTTTAACACAAATCGAACTATCTATCTCACTTTAACTTTAGAAGAAAAAATTAAACACTTTTTGTGATGTTCTTTATTAGGAATCTGACTTAATACTGCGTGCACATTGTTTAATAACTTAATACCTAATACTTAATACACAATTCATTATTATATAGGTAACGTATTCGTGTTTGTGTATATACATACAATGCACATAACACGTATACATATGATAATACACGTACATACATATGTATGCTACACTTTTTGCATTTTGGTACTACTGTCAAAGTTAATTCACTTTACAATCTTTTAGTGCGGTGGAAACTCTATTCAGGAATATTATTATTTAGTAAACTGTGTGTAATCTTAATCAATATTACCAAAAGAATTTAAAACCTTATTGATTACACTTATACTATTTCAAAGAAAATTTAAATTAAACATATATCGAATTTTAATTAAAATTGAATACCTCTGTATGCATTTCGATAGAACTTGTCTATCAAATTTTCTGGCAGTTTTGAAGTTGTGCGTTTAAGGGCAGAGAAAAGTTTGTGAGCTTAAGGCGTAAACACAATCTTTGATGCAAATAAAACTTTTTTTGTTGCCACTGTCGCCGTTCATTGCTCTTTCGTCTTTTTGAATATAGTAACTCTCATAAACATCTAAACGTCTGGCATTATTTACTTGGTGCACTAATTTTCAATTTTCTTTTCCAATATTGAAGTGACTATTAGTTAAGACATGATTTGCCAACGCTGACGGCCTGCAGTTGTTTGTCTTAATGTATGTCAAATGTTCTTTGAAACGCGTTTCAATATTTCGCTTCGTTTGTCCGTAATAAACTTGTAGACAATCACTGCACTGCACTGAGTAAATTCCCGATTTTTTAAAAGTCTCTGTTTTGTCTTTCGTTGAGCCTATGTTTTTTAAGTTTAACTTTGTTTGCAAAAACTATTTCCACGTTGTTTCGACTTTTAACTTGTTAGTTAACTTAGGGTTGTACGAGACACTTACTCTTGTTGGCTTGTCTTTTTGATCTAACCTTTTATTTTGGGTATACAATGTTGTTATACTTGAATTTTTAATTTTTCTCATATGTTTCTTAATGAGATTGTCAATCATACTTCGATTGTATCCATTCAAAATTGAATGGATCACATGTAAATTTTTACAAAATTTACAAATTTAACTCACTTTCACTTTGCACAATATCTAAAACGCAAAACTTCAACAGCACCAGAGGGTACGAAAACGTGGTCAGTCTATTTAACGCTGTTATATCGATTAATTATTTATCTTGATTTCCAAGTAATAATGAAATGAGCGAAATGCACTTATTTTTTGCATTTTTTTTGGATGAAAGAGTTAAAAAAAAAAACCAAGTAAATTGATTGAAAATTACATGAGTTACACGTAAACACACAAAATATCATCTTCAGTTTTATATATATAGATTATGTAAATGTTACTGTTTAAAGTAAACTTTTTCTACAACAATGCGTTGTTCTTATGTTTGCAGTTAAATGTTAATTTTTTTTTTCAAATACTTCGAATGCTATTTTTAACCGTCTGTTTCTTTTTGAAAGCATTTCTAAAATAAAAGTTAATAAACTCATTGAAATCAATATACAATACAAATGAAATGTTCCCAATAAATGCTTAATTGAAAAATATGCCTGCGACTGACTGCTTTGCCTTTTGGGTGAAGGTTTTATATTTGAAAATATAGTTTCAATTCTTTGCATATGTCCATGTGTTCTTAAGTTGTCAATTTTTTTATTGAATTCTCTTGCTATATAAGATAGTTTTGGCATGTACATGCAAGTTCTAGTCGTAATTAAAGGCTTCTGTGCCATGAAAAAAATTCGACCTTTACTGTAAAGAGCCATGTGTGCTTTCGAGGCCAAAAATGCATATTTTCCTTCTGTTTGGAAAAAAGTTTCCGTCAGATCTGTAGAGTTAACTACAATAATATGCTTTTTAAGTTCTGGTATAATATAATGAAAATTATACCCTTGCGGAGTAGTCATAAACTTATAACCCTGTTGAATTGCTTCACCTAAACTATTAGGTCGAGCACCAATAGGTCTGTTGTGTAAGATTTTAAAAATTGAACCCTCATACAAACTTCGTATGATTAGAAAACTAACTATGTATGGCCCAATGATAAGCCAATTATAAGTTCCTTTTTTATGTTGGATACGCTTAAATATATTGTTCCATAAAGATCGAACAAAGCATTTGTATATCAAAATACCTAAAATGGCAAGCCACGTATATAAGTCGAAAGGGAGGGTTAACGTCTTTAACGAACTGGCAGTGAAATCCGTTCGGAAAAAGAGGTTTTTATAATAGGTGTTATAATGGCTGGACGCAAAGAAACGTGTTCTATTCTCGGTGCAAACAGTATCCCCAATAATTAAATCCGCAATGCCTTCATTTAACTAAAAAAAAAAACACAAAAATAATTACTTTTCTTTTACATATTTGACGCTTTAAACAATTAACTCACCAATTTAAATCCACCGGTAAATGTTCTATTGTTAAGTACCTTTCCAAGCGAAGAAATTATGACATTTACCGAAAAATTCAAATAGTCAGCAAGTTGTTCTAAAACTAATCCATCGAACCCATTAATCTTTCCCCATTTTATAAAAATAAAAGGAGGAAAATCAAATGTAGCAACATTTATTTGACAATTCCAAAAGTTATTAGATTTGTCTGGAAAGTGTGGCGTTTTGAGTGTAAAACTTCCATTGATATAACGATTAATAACTTGAGGTGAGCTATCCTTGCAACGGTGTTCCTTGAATGGAAAGTAAGTGCTTTTAAAACCAACCAATGGTCTGGAATTCCTTTTGGTAAAATTATTAGTAAGTAGAAATTATCTTTTGGATAAAAGTTGTGATGTTGTTCCCTCATTGAATTTCTTGAAAGAAAAAAAAAAAAATTAATAAATACTTTTTAAACTTTTTTGTAAAAAGGTAATATTAGCGTTTTCCATTCATCGTCTGGAAACTTTCTCGTTTCCATTCTTAAAACAGATTCAGGAGCATTTCTCTTCTTTTTAGAAGAAGAACTATTATTTTGCGGGATTTAGAAAGCTTCTGGCAGAATTATCTGGAAATCTCTTTAATTGCTAATAACTTTGGTCGATTCTTAAAACTTGTATAATTTGATTGAAATAAAGGTAAAGGCTAAAGAGCATCAGTACAGTAAAACCCGCTTCAGAGAAACCCGCTTAAGAGAAAAACCCGCTTAGCTGAAACAAATCTTTCATCCCCGAGCATTTTTCGACCAATCACCTATACATAAAACACTCCGCTTAAGCGAAACTCGCTTAAGTGAAAAACCCGCTTACCTGAAAAATATTTTCAGTTAAATTTTATATTTCTCATTGAAAAAAACTCTCTTATGTGAAAAAAAAAATTAAATCGAACAGAACAAAAAATTTGCCGAACGCAAATTTTTCACCTCCACCATTTTCACCATAAAAATGACATTTAAATTTCTGTATGTCACAACCATTTCATTCTCGTTTTGTAAACAAATTGCTTTTTGGTTTGGCTATCAAAAAAATATTTTTGTGTTACATATTAAATCGTTGTTGGATTTTATTTAATTTTTTTTAGGCAACTCCAAAAGATAAATTAAATTTTTTTCTAGCTTTAAATTTCCGCTGAATGGAATTTTTAAATCCGCTTAAGTGAAATTTTTTTTCACTTAAGCGGGGTTCGGTTAAGTGAAAAACCCGCTTAAGTGAAAGAAATACTGTGACATTTTGCCGTTTCTCTTAAGCGGGTTTTACTGTATCAAGATTGGAAAAATAGGGATGCTTGTTTCATTTTTTGATGTTTGACCAAATGCGATTATATTTTTTGGTATTGTGAAACCTTGATGGAAAGTTGGAACTCTTATGATAATCACTGTGCAATCTTTCGTCGCTTGGACGCTTGGTTCGGCTGAAAATCGCTTTAAAATAGTTAAAAAAAAATTTTAAGTTGCTTTTTCGGAATGTCCGATTCATGGACGGCGTTGGCCTGCTTATGGGTTATAACCCACCCTTATGAGCCATATGTCAATAAAAAAGTGGGTCAATATTAGGTACATAATTTTAGAAAGGAAGTCGGTCTTGACTCTACAAATATTTTCTGAAACTTTTTGAAATCATACTCAAAGTACTGTTTATTAATAACACTGTTGACATTGGCGCCTGCAGCTGCCCAAAGCTTGTGGCGGATATAGGTTTAATGCCACCATAGGTCCAGTTGAGTATGCTGCCGCTTTTTTTTTTTTTAAACTATATCTTGAGCCTTTTTTCTGTACTGCCAGAAAACGCTCGAACATTTTTAATACGGTTGACTTATTGTAATGTTTCCAGCTGAGAAATGTCAGCGGGGTTCAGGTTATTCCCGAAGGAAGCAAATAAAATCGGGCTATGAAGGAAAGAATTCTAATCGTTTACCAGATTTGTATATAGTTTTTATTTCATTAAAGTTTTTTTTACAATCTCACAATTTCATTAGAACTTAAAATAAGGGGGCAATTGGGGCAATGCCCTACCTTGAAACCTCCAATGCCCTACCTTAGAAAATAAACTATCGTAACGATTTTCTTATTCTCTTTAATTCGTTCTTTGTATACAAAGATTCGTTCTACCAAAAAAAAAATTTGTTTTCTATCCTACATTGCACCAACAAAAAAAAAATACCCTCATTCATAAGTAGTGTATTGTGTAACAAAATGGCCCATACTGTATTTTTTGTCTCGAATTTTTGTTTCCCTTCATACATTCCACGAAAACAATCTCTACTCTACTCTACTGACTACTTCATAGCTGATTTGAACGAAATGTATGTCTCAGATACCTTATACTATTTTTTTTTTCTTGTGTGTGTTTCCACTCTTTCAGTATACACATTAATTTCGTTCACAAATGCAAACTATAACAGTTTGAATGAGTGCAATTGGTAGGAAGTAGAAGGAATAGCTTAGGAATACCGTTAGATTTTTTTGGTAACTTTAAAATTGGATGCACAAAAATTGTTGTAAGAGATGGTATATGGGATATGGGCTTACGCAATTGACTCAAATAAAATAGAGTAGGTACCTATGATTACTTTGAGTGTCCTCCGACTTACTGACACTAAATAATTCAATATATTATTTTATAATATTACAAATACAATGCAAATACTCTAAGCTATCCCGATAGGTTTGTGCTGTTGTGATCCCTTGTGAAAAAACAGCTGACGCAATAATAACTCAAGGTATCTGAACATTTTTAGATAGGTTGACACCCTCGGATAGATTCTCGAACGCAAGGATTGAAGGCTTTACAAATTTATACAGTAAATTGTTTTCTGTTAAATATTTTCTTTGGTATAGGTAGGTACCTAATTTAAGTTTTTGGTTTTGCGGTCGAAACGAAGCCGCAAGTATTTTTAAAATAACAAAAAGAAGATTTTTGTGTACACATTTTTTTCCAAAAGTTTTAATTCAATTTTATTAATTTAATTAATGAGTTTGTCTTGTTCAGTACAAGAAAAATCATGTGGAAGGCTAGGTCTCTTTTCTACCGTTAAGGTGAGAGGGACAATTTTCCCGAAAATAGACTTAAAACAGAAATTAGTATTACAAAACGGAAAGACTTACAATACCATGCTATACCTCTTTACAAAACCAGAAATTCATTCCTACATTTTCATTTAAAATTCACTGGTTTTTTTAAGTCCTAGGTATGTACATCTTAAAATGCTTGTATATTTTTTTTTGTTGTTAGTCGAATGCAAAAGAAATGACATAAGCCTAATTAGTGGAGTCATTTAAGCACTTTAAATTAAATTACTAATAATGAATATAATTATGTAGCCGCTTTTTGTTTTTTTAGGTACCTTCGTATAATTAGGTATACCTACTCCCTTAACTAAATTTTTTTTTAAAATACTAACTCGTTTTCAAGATACTGAATCTTCAAAATAAAATATTTCCAAAAAATCCAAAAGTAATTTTATTGAAAAGCCCTAAGCCCTTTTCATGAAAAATAAGATTTTCCTCGAAGTGTATATGGTTTCCATATTAATGTTAAGAAAAACGTATTTTTCTCGAAATTGGCCTTTTTAACGAAAATTCCATTAAATTGTTTTTATTTATGACTTTTCGCTAAGGAATAAACCGATTAATATCGATTTTTTTATACTGAATATTAATTTAAAAAAAAATATTTTGAATTTTTTGAAAATATTTTAATTTTTTTTATTTAATTTATTAATATGTATCTTGAAAACGGACATAAGAACCAAAAAGGGCTAAAATTTTTAGATAAACATTTTAGCATAAAAAAGCATCATAAACGCAGTTTAATAGGGTATTTTATTCATTTGGGTTCCTCGGGTTCCGACCTAAAGTTTAAGTCCCAAATTACTCTAATCTACTTTATATTCCTTGAGACAGTTGCATTTTTTACTTTACATAAAGCTTACAAACTCCTTAAAAATAACCCTAAATATCCTACAGGTTGGTAATGTTAACAATGGTTTTCCTTCTGATATTACGAAAATTGGAGAACCGATAAAGCAGGTTATTTTAGACTCATATCCAAAAGAAAACACAAGGCCTCAGACGGTATCAATGGGTCACTAAAGAATGGCAGGAAAGGAATGGTATTTCTGGCCTTTGAAAAGAAAAGAACCAAGTCACTTGATCTGGATGAAGTCCTTCGTATTTTTAATAATATGGCGAATCGAAGAATTCAGTTATTTTAATGAAAGAACTTTGAATTGTTATCTATGTAATGTAGGTATACTAAATATAGTATGTTGAGAAAAATAATAATATAAACCAATACATAAATGAATGTTTATCACTTATCTATCCGACAATTGAGTACCACCTTCACCAGATCAGATAATTTTTCATATCAAGTACATTTTTTACTTCCGCCCTACCTGTCATCACTGATGCCCTACCTTAAATTCAACTCTAGCTACGGCCCTGGAGCCCGCTGCTTATAAGTAAGAGGAGAGGAACGGTTGAAATCTAATTTCAGCTACTCCAAAGGAATAACAAACGAGCTTGCTGCTTACAACCGATTTCCATCGCGTCGGTTTGCGCATAGCTTTATCCGGTGATGACTGGTGCTGTGTATTGGAGCATTGCGATCAGGTCTTTCGGGGGCCGATAAACGATGGAAACGTTGACTTGATCCCGAAGAGTCTGGACGCCCTTGGTGCTTTCGTGGGCTGTGTTGCACCGATTCATGTGGAGTCTTTCCGTGTTCCTTTTGTAAGTCCATGTCGGGAATGTCCAACTGATCAGCTTTTGAAAATTTTGCCATTCTAGCAGGGCTTGATTTTTGTGCTAGTGCCTTAATTCGACTGCTTCGCTTGGAAGTCGACTCGGATGTGATCCTAGTAGGGCTTGATTTTTGTGCTAGTGCCTTAATTCGACTGCTTCGCTTGGAAGTCGACTCGGAAGTCATCACTGCTGCGGTTTGCTCATCGGTATAGTCACGTTGTTTGAACGGTTCCTCGCTTTTAAGTCGAATTCGGTGAAGTGTTACGTTGGAAATCCCAGTAATTAGTTCAATTTTCGGTAATTCGGATTTCAGAAATTTCTCGAGGGATTCTGGCTTCTGCCCTGGAAGGTGAGACGTCATCGATAGGCAGGCGGATGTGTTATCAACTTGGCAAGGTTTTCTACCTGTGACCAGCTTAATTGCTATAATGCAAATTCGCTTCAAACTTTAAATCCATTCCAAGAATGGCGTCCTCCACAAGAGCATGGAAGGAATTTTAATTTAATTCCAAGATTTGCAGCGAATTGGCACGCTTGCAGTGCTCGGGCATTAGCTCGCCGTGGAGTGGGATCTTGCTGCATGTGGGTAACCCTGTGCTATCAAAAAATATAGTGCCGAATAGAAGAAATATAAAAAAAATACATTTGTGCACCCTCACACCTCATGCATAAACAAAAAAAAAAGTAAATTAAAGAAGAGATAAAGAATAAGAAAAATAAAAGAAAGGATAAGTTATAGGGGTAAAACAAATTTGAAGACAAACAAATGATCATAATGAACCATTGAACCGTTGTCAGTTTTGCATGTCATGAGATCTTAGTTGGTGAGATCTCTCGATGAACCCCTCCATAGAGCGACTAACCGTCGTCGTTTCTCCGTGACTACCCGTTTCATGAATTTTGTTGGATTAGCCCCAAATCTGGCTTCACACAGCTCACTAATCTCAACAATTCATCTCAACGATTATTAGATTTTTTTTCTACATTTTAGAATTCATTTTTATTACTCATAAAAGTTCATTCATTTACAGGATTTAGATGATTCATAATAGAAATGTTTGCAAGACATTTATTTTTTTTTATAATAAAGATTGTATTTTTATGAATTTGCATGTAAATATTTTTTTTTTTATAATTTTTAAGTAATTAATTAATTATATTCTTGGCCGCTGAATGATAAAAAAATGTATATGTATAGGTATATATTTCAAAACTAACAACATAGGAAGGTACTTACGATTTTTTATTTTTTTTAGCTATAACCTCTCTCTTGGGGTTTCGGAGCGACGAAGTTTGTGCACAAATTTCTGCTTCTCGATTCCCTTTTTTTAGTTTTTGTTTTCCTTTTTGCTTGTAGAATTTTAGGTTTCTACTAATTTAATTAGATATATGTATGTATATGTATTCATGTATGTTTTCTTTTTTTATTTTGTTTTAAGGCCACTGATTTTTTTAATTTTAACACTATATCTACATCTACACTCTTTAATAAAAAAAACACAACCTATATTTCCGTTGTTTTTTTTTTTTTTTTTTTTTTAATCTTTTGATCACAAAGAATATTTTTCCTTTTTTCTTGATTTAAATTTTTTCCTTTTTTTCTTTTTCTTTTTAATTAAATTTTTTTTTTTTTTTAAATATAAGGTATGTAATTTTTATTCGAGTACTTTAGTTTCGCGAAAAAAATAATAATAAACAGTTTTTATTTTCTATAAATATTTTTATTGGAAACTTTAGATCCCTTACCGTGGGTCGGGGGAAATCTTCAGCTAATACGTTGATTCAAATGCAAAGACTAAGACTAAAAAAATAATGAGATCGAGTGATCCGTTTTATAATACTTAAATGCTAACACAGCAAATCTTAGTTTGGCTGTGGATGATGCAATGCACAAGTTGCTGATGGCAAAATTGCTGATATGCAATTTGAAGCTATTGAAAGATGATTGTATCATCTTTATTTATAGTTTGAAATTGTGAGTTTATATTGGTTGAGTATGGAATTTAAAGTCAAGTGCTTGTGGGGGAGCACAAGTTGACTCTGATATAACATGTATGTAGGTTGTTATTGAGTTATGTAGTGCAGTGTGATATGCACTTTTGTATTTTCGAATTTTGTTGAAGCAGCAGGTATTGCCTTCATTCCTAGTGTTTTCTTGGTGAATGACACTTTGTGTTACGTATGGCAACACTGGCCATCCGTGTCTTAATATATTATAAATTGTAAAATGAAATGTAATAGTTAGTTCTTGATCAGTCTCTGGTAGAGTTGGGCAATTTAGTTCATTTGAGTGATCGATCAATTTAGTTCAAATCACGCTACTGAACTAGTTCGTTCATTTTAGTTCAGTTTAGTTCAAAATAGTATATTTTACAAAGAATTAAAAAAAAAAAATAAGCTGTACAGTACATCGAATTAGAAAGAGAAGACAAGGGCAAATTGTAAAAATTCCTTATAAAAGAAACTCCATTCATCCAAAATAAATATTTAATTCTGATTTAGATTCTGACTTTTCACTACGCCATGACGATGGGTTCGTGGGTGAGATCGTTGAAGCTTGCAAATCTCTTCACCGCTTTCACCCACAAAATCATCGTCATGGCGTAGCATAAAAATCACAATTGGCGCGTTCAGAAAAATGGTATCTCAGAGATTTTTCTGAGGAATCCTATTTATGTAACTGTCATTGCTAAGATCTAAACAGGGTCGGGTGAGTGTGAGCAGTTCCGTCATGTCATAAATGACTTCGTTGTCTGTTAAATGTGATTCCAGATAGGCTATCCACCTATCCCAAATATTTTCAGATACTTTGGGTTGTTGTTGCATCAGCTGGTTTGTCACAATGGATTACAACAACACAAACCTATCCGGATAGCTTTGGATTGATCCCCGAACGCGACCATTATATTTATATAGCTAAGAAGGAATGTAAAATTGAAACTATTTCTTCCTCGCTCCTCGAGAACTAAATGAACTAGTGAACTAGGTATGTGAACTAAGTTCACTAGTTCAGTAAAATGAACTAGTTCATTGAACTAGTTCGTTCGCGAACTACACAAGCCTAGTCTCTGGCCGTGATAGACGTATTCTTATACCGAGGAAACGGAGCTAATAAATGTGGGTTTTTTGTATATTTTTCCCACAATAATAGTCATTATGGTCCTTCGAGTCGGGATAATATAAAAAAAATCGGAAAATTTTTTGTGAAAAGTGTTAAGTGAGGAATACAATTGAGCTATAACGGAGGAATACATATACATACATAATAAAGGCCGGATTCTGTGACAATATTTCCCTTGGCTTACTCCTTTCGCAGTCCAAATTATATTGAACTCCAGGAGAACAGATTCCTCTTTTTATATTTATTTTCTGACATTTTCTTCAAATTATATTCAATGATCTCTAATATTTACAGTGATTCTATGTACAAAGTATTTTCAACTCTAACATACATATGTATATGGAAATGGAGAAACAACTAGAAGGTTTGAGTGTGTAGTGGATTTGCAACACAAGGAAGTGTGCAATTCACTTACACACAAAAGGGAGTTTTATTTTTATTTTCTCACTTTTTCTACTTTACTAATTTTTTTGGTGACTTACAATCACTATTTTCAGGATTTAATAAATTAATTTTTTGGTGACTTACAATCACTATTTTCAGGAATAATTATATATTTGTATTTGGTGCCTTACAACCACCAGATATCAAATGGAATTTTGAAATGCATGTAGCAACATGCAATGGAGAAGTTCGTTTTTTGGTGTCTTATAACCACCAAATATAAAAAACCAAAAGGAGTAGCTTATTTGGTGCCTTACACCAACCAAAAAGTTTAAATACCTATGTATCTACAATATATAGTATCATGGAAGACATGGAGGAGCATGCAATGGAGATATTGTGTTGAATACCCATTCACACAAAACAATTGGCGTGTTTTTTTGTAAGCCCAGAGGGAATTGGTCGAAAAAAACAACGTGGGTGCTAAACAATCACCATGTTAAATACAACAACAACTAATCCCCTACGGGCTAAGCTAAACCCAGATAATTCTCCGGGCTTAACTTAAGCACACAGAAAAACTGTGTTACCGGCATAAATTGTATACTTGTTATCGATAGTTGTGGTCGTTTTTTTCCTGCAATTCCCACCGGGCTTGCAAAAAAACACGCCTAATATAAACGGAGCGAAATCGGAGAAAAACTACATGTAGAACATGCAACGGAGAAAAAACACAAACGCATGTGCAAATTATTTGCGCACAAGAAAATAAACAAATAGAGACTCGACTCTCGAAGAGAATCACGTGCATTTACACCACACATACACATTATGGATAATACATGGAGAAGGAGAAAAAAAGAAGAACAACTCGAATCGAACTCATTCTTCATTCAGTTTGAATTATAAAAGTGATAAAGACGGAAAAAATTCGCAAAAGAAAAATTTAAAAAAAAAAAAGGGAGAAAAACACAAACTAAATTAAAATAACAATCAAAAATATCATAAAACAATGGATAAAAACAAAAAAGGTAACTAAAACAATAAACAAAAACAAATAATTAACACAACAAAAATATAAAGTTGCGCGATCCATAAGAATTTTTGTTTGCCATGACGAAAAGGGGTGAGTTTGTGTCTGCAGTGTGTGTTGTGTTGTGCTAGGTAGAATAATTTAGTGAAGTGGAGGAAAAGAAAAAATAAATTGAAAATATGCATTCGAAAATGGATTCAATTTAAAATAAAAGTGGAAAATAATTTGTAGAATGGAGAATATTGTTTTGGAGTTTAATTTCTTTCAAAGAAAGAGAAAACGGAATGTGTTGATGGTGTATGCGATGACGTGCGTCGGCGCCGCCACCACCATCAGTTAGTTTGCTCGGAGAGAGAATATATTTTTATGTCAACAGAATGGAAACAGTGGAATGTTTGTCGTTCATTTGTAGACTGAATTTTGAATTTTTACAGTGGAGTTTTTGGAGATTTTTTTTTGGAAAAAAATGGAATTAATTGTGTATATAATATTTTCTATTAAAACACGAATTATATTAAAGCGGAGTGTATTTAATGTGTTCATTTTATGTTACTAATTTGTAACTATGGATCTTTTAAATATTTTGGGGGGAGGAAAAGGAGAAAATGAATTAATTCAATTTAGAGTTAGATATTATTATGATAGCTTTGATTATAGGTATATAGGAATATTAAATTGGACAAATATGGGAGTATTAAATTTTTTGGAGATAGTTTTTTCCTTGATAAAATTAAATGGAGTTTCGTAAAATTTTTTCTAGGTAGGAAAAATAAATTAGTGAACATAAACGACGAACAAATATGGAAATATTTTATTCGTTATCTGGAGTTAAGATATTTTACTATTATTTAGTATTATATTCTGGAGTTATTTATGGAGTTTGGAGTGTTGATATTTTCATTATTGATTATATTTTACTATGGAGTTATATATATTTATATATATTTTATTTTTTAAAATCGGAGAAAATATAAATAATTTTTTTGGAGAAATTGGAGAAAACGGAAATTATATTTATAAAAAAATGGAAAAAATATAAATTATTTTTTTGGAGAAATCGGAGAAAACGGAAATTATGTTTATAAAAAAATTGGAGGAAATGGGAATTATTAAAAAAAAAAATCGGAGAAATTGAAGGGAGTTGGGAGAATTGTTTCGAGTGAGCACATAGATGCGTGGACCGCAAACAAAATTAAATTAATATTTTTTTTTTTATTTTTTCTCTTGGGTATTTGAGAATAATTCTTAAAAATTAAAAATGGAGATTGTATTTGAAGATCATCCAGGAGGAAGTTTTTTTTTTTAATTCTTTACTAATATTTTTATTTTAATAAATTTTTAATGAGGTTGATAATATTTTGTAGGGATTGAATTTATTTTTGAATAAAAATAAAATTGACACGTAGTCTAATTTATCTCATTTCATGAAAAGGAGGTAAGACAAAGAAAGGTCAGGAGACCGTGGAGAAAAGCGGAGAAAGGGTGACATCCGGAGATAAAACCTTTGTTTCCTTAAGGAGAGCAATAACTCGAGCTGCAGATTTTGCGAGGTCAGAAAAAGTAGCAACAACGTCACATGAAGGACTGCTGCTCCGCACAGACCGCCTTCTCCAGCTATGGGATAAAGCCAATGAGCTTTTTTTGGAGTTGTTGGAGACATCAGACGGAGAGGAGCTGAACAAACTGGAGATGGAGATGGAAGCAGAATATTTCGAGGCTGCAGAAATAATGCGGTGAAAAATCAATTAAGCAGTCAAGGAAAAGGAGAAGGAGATATCAGCTAAAAGGAGAAAGCTGAACTCGGAGGTAAAACATGAAACGAAAAAAGTACGGAATTTAAACAAAATAAAAACTAAAAATACTAATTCACAGTACGACAATGACTTTTAATATTCTTTTTCAGAAATTAGTTTCATGCCGACAGTCATGGTAGGTTTAGAAAGCAAGGGTTGTAAGTTTGTACCTATAAGAGAGTTCTTAGATACGGGGTCACAGGTAAATGTAATGAGCTATAGACTTGTACAGGAGTATAAGCTATCAGCCTTGTCCACTACTAGGAAGGCGGTAGGCATTGACGGGGAGCCTTTTAAGATAAGGCAACAAGTAAAGGTAAAAATTTTTCCATGGTATGGGACTCAGATAAAGGAGTACATGGAGGAAATGATTTGGGTTTTACCAAATGGAAGTAATTGGGGTCCAATAATGTCATCATCGGCTTTGGATCCTACGGTGGTTCATAATTCAACTGGAATACCCTGGGCCGATCCAGACTATTGCAGACCAAAACCAACATACGTACTTTTCGGAGTAGGTTTCTTTGCAAAAATTGTCACATCAATTATCCAAAGGAATATAAATGAAGTTGCGTTAATAGAAACGCTTTTAGGAGTTATTGTTTTTGGAACACAAAATGAAAAGATAGATGAGTTGACAGGGCAGTCGATTTCATCTATTCAGTATAAGGAGGAGGAGCAATTAGACAAGTTATTAGAGCGACTTTGGCAACAAGATCAGGTCAGTTCATGCTCTAGGTTTACGGAGGAAGAAATGTTAGTTGAAAAACATTTTATGGAGACATATAGGAGGGATGAATCAGAAAGGTTCATAGTTAAAATCCCTTTAAAGGATAATATTAAAGAACTCGGAAGTTCAAGGGAGATAGCGTTAAGGCGTTTCTTTTATTTAGAGAAGCGTCTTGCGAAAAATCAGGAGATGAGGAGAATTTATGTGGAGAAAATGAGGGAAGAAATACAAATAGGTCATCTTGTTTTGGCCACGGAGAAACCAAGAATAGGAGAAATGGTATATTACATACCACACCATTGTATTACGAAGGACAAACGGATAGTATACGATGCAAGCTGCAAAACTGACAAAGGTTTGTCGCTTAATGACATTCAAATGCTTGGTCCAAAGCTGCAAAAGGATTTGCATGAAACCATTATGCGTTTTCGGAGACATAAAATAGCGATATGTGCAGATATTCGCAAAATGTTCAATCAGGTTAGAGTAGATAGGGAGCAATGGAACTTACAAAGGATATTTTGGAGGGAGAATGCAAATCAAAGATTTCAGGAGTATTGGCTAACAGTAGTCACATTTGGATTAACAGCGTTACCATTCATTGCTGTTCGTTCAGTGATCGAAACTGCCAGGAATGCAAAAGGATAGTTTCTAAATGCCGCCAAGGCAATAGAAGAAGACTTATGGATGATTGTGCAACAGGATCTGATTCAGAAAAATCAGCGGTTATATTAGCAAAATAAATTGACACTATTTTAAAATAAGCTAATTTCGAATTGCGGAAATGGAAGTCAAACAGCCGGGCAGTTGTGCGGGCTATGGATTCAGAGTTGGAGAGTTGTTTTCGGAGGGGGAAGGCACAGCCATTTTAGGACTTAAATGGTTGATAGAGGAGGACAAATTTGTAGTAAAAAACCCTACATTCAGGAGTTATAACAAAGAGGAGAATTGTGAGTCATGTAGCGCAACTATATGATCCAAATGGATATATATCTCCGGTAACAATTATCGGAAAAATAATAATTCAGGAGCTATGGAAACTTAAAATAGATTGGGATGATAGGCCGCCAGTTGAACTAGAAAACAGATTTTAGAATTGATAGATGGTTGGGTACAGGGAAAAATTCGAAAAATACATATTCACGGGTTTTAAGATAGTAGTGAATCGGCATTAGGAGCAGTAATATACGTTCGTGTTGAATATGGGATCGGGATAGTAACTAGTAAGCTTTTGACATCAAAAACAAGAGTAGCACCATTGAAGATGGTCACCATTCCACGGTTCGAGTTGTCGGCAGCAGAGTTGCTGTCGAAAATGATAAAAGGAGTTATGGAGTCAATGGAATGGCCGACTGTGGAGTATGTGCTATGGATTGATTCTATTCCATCATATTATTGGATAAAAAAGGGGACAAGGGACTTAAGAACATATGTATGTTGCGAATAGAGTTGCATCGATCCAAACAAATACAGATGTTAGGTGCTGGCGTCATATTGTTGGCAAGGAGAACCCAGCTGATTTACTAACAAGAGGAGTTTTTCCAAAGCGGTTAGTGGATAATAAACTATGGCTACATGGACCTAGTTGGATAACTATGGAACAAAACAAATGGCCGAAAAGCAAAATAATGGAGAATATACAACAGGAGGTAAGAAATGAAATGAAAATATATTCTATTTCATCTTTCAAGGAGATCGTGCACATAAGGCTCAGTCGAACTAAGTCAAGTGTGTCGATATTGGAGTATACAAACAAATTAGAGAAAGTAATAAACATTCTTAGTTATGCCGGGAGGTATGTAGCAAACTGTATTAAATGGGGAAAACAACTAAAACAGAAACCTAAAGAATTACAACGCAGATCTAAGAGAAAAGTGGTTCAGCAGGAAATGGAGAAAGCATTAGCTATGGAGTATCTGATACGGCGAAATCAGCAGGAGAATTATAACAAGGAGATAACAGCATTGAATACTGGGAAGCATTTACCGGAGAGGAGTTCAATAGAAAGTTTGAAACCAATTTTGGATGCAAACGGTTTGCTCCGAGTTGGGGGGAGATTAGGGAGATCGGAGATTGATTATGAGATGAAACACCCAGCAATCATCGAAAATGGATCAAGGTTAGCGGAATTATTAATGGATTAAGCTCACCGGGAGACGAAACATGGAGGCATCCAAGTTATTATGCAGTTTATTAGGCAAAGGTATTGGATACCAAAACTTAGGAGTGGTCTACGGAGTTATATTCATAAATGTGTTGTGTGTGTGCGGTTTTGCCAAAATTTGAAACGAAGAAGGAATTTCTTAAGGCTTTAGAAAAATGATCGATCTTTTCTTACCTTATTCGGTAAATAAAATTTTGTAGTTGAATTATTTCTTTACTTGATAAAAATCTTATTCTAAATTCAAAATGATTTGTTACCTCAACCCCACACCCAAAACATGAATTGAACACCTGTTGGTATAAGCGTGTAAGGTAAATTTAATACTTTTTCCATCATCAATACAAATATTTTAGATGATATTCAGACGTAAAGTTTTCTTATGCTGAACCTTTTTTATCTGATGAGATACTGGATCGTGAAATCACATTTGCCGAAATATATGCCGTTATTCTTAAAGCGAAAAATGAAAAAGCGCCTGGAGAAGATGGAGTTACCTACGAATTTTTCAAAAACGGTACAGAAGGACTTATTTCCCGACTCAAATCCCTCTTCAATGAAGTTATGAATAAGAAAGAAGTACCTACATTTTTCAAGAAGGCAGTAATATTTCCAATTCATAAAAAAGGCGACACAAATAATGTTGAAAATTATCGAGGTATCTCGTTTATGAACGTTATTGCTAAGTTATTTTGTGGTGTCCTTGCCAACAGACTTGAAAAGTGGACTGAGGTTAATGATATAATTTCAAAATTTCAAGCTGGTTTCAGAAAAAACTTCTCAACTGTAGACCATATTTTCACTTTAACGTCGATAGCCAAAGCCTTACAAGCCAGGAACAAGAAGACATATGCGTTTTTTGTAGACTTTAAATCTGCTTTTGATCTTGTAAACCGAAATACTCTCTTTTATAAGCTTTCCCAACTAGGTATGTCAACGAAGTTCATTCATGTAATAAAAGAAATGTATGCCCAATCAATAGCGACAGTATGGGACGGAACAACACTCTCAAACTGCTTTGAAACGGACACCGGAGTTAAACAAGGATGCCTTTTGAGTGCTCTTCTTTTGGTGACTTACAATTAACACCAACAAGTCCAAAGTAATGGTGTTCTGTAGAAATACCCGGAATCAGAGTTCATATACGTGGAATTATAATGGAAATGTTCTAGAGGTAGTAAGCCATTATAAGTACTTAGGAGTGAATCTTAGTAAAAACATGGATTATGTGGCAATGAAATCCACTTCTTCGCAAAGCCTTCTTAACATGTCATGGAAAAATATCTTTTCGAACCAGCGTATTGTTTTATCAGCAAAATACAAGATATTTGATGCTGTTGTAAAGTCATCACTCTGTTATGCTGCCCAAGTTTGGGGAATAAACGAGTTTGAGACAATAGAAAAGTTTCATAGGTTATTTTTAAAGAAACTGTTCAGTCTACCAATAAAAACACCAAACTATGCACTATTTCTCGAAACGGGTCTACCTAAAATTTTCACATACACTCTCAAGATGCATGCAGACTACATCGTAAGGGTACTGGCTCATCAAGACAATCGATTGACCAAACAAATGGCTCTGTATGAACTCAGAAACGCGGATTGGTGGGTGGCGAAGTGGAAAGACTTAGGAAATTCTTGTGGAGAAACGTTGAAACTGGATCACAGTAATTTGTTGCACTTTAAAGAACGGCTCTATAAAATAATTCAATCTCACGAAAACTCTGTAAGAGTTGCACTCATCAAAGAAGCTCAGAAATCGGAAAGTAGAATCCTTTATTCTCAATTGAAGCTAAACTTAATGGAAACAAATTATTTTAACGATGCGCACACTCATAAGGAAATATCTTTGATATTTAAAACAAGATGTGAAGTACTTGGCCTTAATGGAACTCCATACAACAACAGCTTTAATCAGTTTTGTTCTTTGTGTAATCTTAAAGCTAAAGAAGATTGTTTTTATCTCATCAGTGTATGTCCCATATTTGCACAACATAGAATTGCATACTTTGGAAAGAACACACTCAACTTACAAGAAACAATTACATTGTTAAACAACTGTGTTTGGAAAAAACTATATCTTTTCTTGAAAAACATTAAAATATAGATTGTTACTTATAACAGAATATGAATAGTTAACTATACATTTTTTTTTTCTTTTTCATACTTTTCAAAAATATATTAACTTTTTAATTTGCCAACCGAGCTGACGGCAAAGCCAAGCTTTAAAATTCATTAAAAACTTTTGTAAATGATGTATGATACCAAGAAATAAATGAATAACTTACTTACTTACAAACATTTTAATAATGTTTTAAATCATTATTTTCAGGGGATTAGTTTGGAGAAAGATTTTTTTTTTACTTAGACATGTAATTTATTTTTTTGTTTGCATTCAAAATGTAATCTTAAGATTTGTTCTATATTAAAATGCGTAATACAAATTTTCTGTTTTAATAGTAAGGAATATACGATTGAAAGGACATTTTTGTTTTCGAAAAGAGCAACCTTAGGACATAATTTTTTTTTGCTAAAAACTTGTGGTATCGTTAAAACCCAAATTCAGCTTTTAGTACCATAGGCATACTAGAATTAAAAAAAAAAAGTTCAAATTCACTCCGGCCTACTGGATATACTCTTTAGGCCGTTTGCGCGGTCCTTGCGCTTACGAAGTATCTCATTTTCCAACTTTTGGAGGTACCTGGCGGCAAAATGTGGCGGATAAATGATTCGCGAAAATCGGAGAAACCTTCTCCATTGATGCGCAGACATTCCAGTTCTGACCCTCTGAATAACTCAGGTAGCGTGCGCAGCATGTCGTCAGATGGTATGTTATAACTAGAGATTGCAATCCCGGGATTCGGTATCCCGGGATCCAAATCATTTTCTGGTCCCGAAAATCCCGGGATTAAAAACTCCCAATCCCGGGATTTTTCGGGATTTTCAACTAAAAATATTGATGAATAAAACATATTTTTTCTCTTTTTTTCTCCGAAATTTGCATTTCTGCAAACACTGCAAACTATGTTTGCTACAATTTGTTTCATGAACTTCATTTAACTATGTTTAACTACATAAACTTCGTAGCAAATGTAATCAATGTAGTTAATTCTAAAAATTCAGTTCGGACAACCCTGGATACAATATTTTGTTTTACGTGCTAAACAGCATTATGTATAATATAACGACCGAAATGAGAACGTGGCACCGACCAGCACCACTATTTTGTTGTTGTGTGGGTATGGGTAAACAAAACACAAGAAATGATACTATGTTCTCACCCAAGACAATTTTATGAACACATAAGTATGCACAAACTCATTTTGACGCTTACATGTATCGGAAAATGTTTTGTCTATAAGTAAAATTCCAACTAATTTATTTAACTTATTTAACTTATATGTATGTACATATTTGAATTTTTACGTTTTTGTTGTTTTTTTTTTTAATTCTAATTTTTGTTGACGTTTTCGGTTGTTTTATTTAATAAATAAATACCTATATTTAAAAACGTTCGGTTTTATTTCCGTTTAGAAAGGTTTTTGTATTATTTTAAATATTACCTGAATCCCGGGATTATCCCGGGATTGAAATCTTCGAATCCCGAAATCCCGGGATTGAGAAAAGAGCCCGGGATTGCATTCCCTAGTTATAACCTTATAACACTTAGTTGATTCCCACAATCGCTCTATAAATTCCAAAGGATTTCCAGAGGAGTCAAATCCAAACCTCCACTTACGAACCGTGTCCATCACTTCAGCCTCGTAAATCAACATAAGTCGGCCAATCGTTGACTGTTGGTGAAGTGGCAAAAAGGTATTGATTTCGAAAAATTTAAAATTAAATTATTTGAAGTGAGACAAAATTAAAATTATACAAATTTATGAAAATTACTTTTAAAAGGCTTTGAGTTTAGCTAAAACGAAAATATAAAATACTAAAAGTAGGTATTCATTAATTATGTTGAATCGGTATGATGAAGCAATTTTACAGTATTCAAATAGCAATTGGCTCCATTCAGCAGATCGAATATTTTACTTTCTACCGAGACGTTTTTGCCAAAGCGCATTTTTCTTATTTCCTGTAGAACCGGACATATCAGGCTGGAGTTGAAATAATTACGATTGCAGAGATTGTAATTAACTTTGGCGTAATATCTCTCGGTTGAAGATTTCGCTTTTTCTATAAAGGCATACCTTTCATTTTCATCAGTGATTTGTATAATTTAATATAATAGCTTTCTTATCTATGGTAATTACATAATTACCTTAATATTAGTGATCCCAATCCAAACTCCACAAGCAGGGCCGTAGTTTGAGCTGGTGTGGCCCCGGGGCAAGATCAAATTTGGGGACCTATTTTGTTGAATGAATTTCAACAAAAAAATTTCTTATAATATTGGTACTTGTTAAGTTGCCAAAATTATATCTACTTACAAAAATAAAAGCTTATTAAAATATTTTTTTTTAAATTCAGATTTGTGTAAGAAATCACTCGGTGTATATTGCGTTGGTGTCAAATCAGTTTTATATATTTTTAATCAATTTATTTCTAATTTTATTGATTTTTTAACATTTTTTCAGTCTAAATTATAAATTCCACGCATATGTGAGAAGTGCAAGACAGCACGGTATTATATCTACATATGTACTCCATAATACTATTTTTGGCAGATGGCATAAAACATAGGCTCCAATAATTAATAAATTTCTTTTATCAGATAAAAAGTTTTTTAAAATTATTAAGACTTTAAAACCACAGTGTGATCGCACATAAAGGCAAGTTCGTGCGACCCAGTCGCGCATTTTATTTTTTCACCGCTTCGAGTTTTATTACTTCCAATTCATATAAAGGAAAGTATTGAACAAATGAGATAGATTCGTTTTGCATAATATGTCTATCTATTCTTGACTGAAACTCGTTTTTATAACAGTTTTTCCATCTTAACATTTTCTGGTTTACGCTCCTTTCTGCAGTATGATTTGTTGTATTCTGCCTTTCTAATATCACCGAGATTGGGAGATGATCGCAGTGTATACCTAATATTTCCAACTTCAAAAGAATTAATAGACCGTTGTAGATTTGTTCCAACAAGACAATAATCGATTGTTGAGCTACTTTGGTTGCCTATAAACGTCCACTCGCCTTCTAAATCTCCGCAAACGGACCCATTCAAGATTCCAAGTTTAAAATCATTGGCCATTTCCAGCAGATTTTTGCCATCCGCGTTTATTTTCGTATCTCGTTTTTTTGCATTTTTACTATAGTAGAAGATTCACAATCCGCGATTTAATCTCCATTTAAATCTCCTATTATAACTAAGTTATGTGTTCTAAGTGAGCACAACAAATCATAAATATTATCAAAGTCTTGCTGCCACTTTGTGCAATTTAAATAAATGTGGATAACAAAAAAAGTTGTGTTATTTTTTATTTCTACATAAACAAATTTTGGGATTGGTGTATCTACTTGATAATCAATTTGAATGTCTTTTTTCATCGACAGCAGTGCACCTCCTCTTGCGCTTCCTCTTGATGCAGATTTTATGTCTGAAATCTAAAAACAATTGCAAGCTGTAAAATATTTCTCAAAGCCCTCACTTCTTTCGCACAGATTTGTGTCTCAAATATACAAATTATATCAAAAGCGTACAAAAAAGATACGAGATCCGAGAACATCCATTTATTGTTCAGCCCTCCAACATTATACGAGACAATACTAAGAATACATACCTACATTATTTTCTTTTTTTATTAGATTTCGCCTCATTAATAACCCTGTGCTACTGGCCTGAGTTTGCAGTTTGCAGAGTTGGGAAATAATGATTACTTTTTGTAATTTATTTCAACTCTCATTTCAATTAAAAGTAATTAGTTATAGAAATTTTTCCATTACGATTACACTTAATTGTAATTGGAAAAAAACATACATTTCCATTACTTGTAATTGTAATTGAAAAAATTCAATTACAAATTACATGTTATTGAAAATAGTAATGGGTTTTTGCAAGTTCTTGAAAGAAAACACTGTGTTAATTACATTAAAGGTAATTAATTTCATTAAATGTAATTCATTACAAGTTTTTATTAATTAATAGTAATAATAAAAGTAAATAGAAGGTATTTTAAGAAAAAACTAAACCAATATTCGATTCAGAATAGATTTTAACGGCCTTTAGTCCACAAAAATTGGCGTTTTGTCCTGGTAGTCCGCAATTGAATATTATTGTTTTCTAACAGGGCTTATTCAAATAACGAAATGTAAATTAAAAAACTTGATAAAAACGAGTAAAATATATGTTTATTAATTAAAAACAACTATTTGTGCAATATCTCGTTAAATGTAATTGAAAAAAAAAAAAAAAAAATACTTTAATTACATTTTTGTGTAATGATTACTGAAAAAGGAACCATTACTGCTTTTTTTATGATTAATTGTGTTTTCAATTACATTAATGTAATTGAATTACATGTAATATACGATTTTTAATTACATGTAATTAGTAAATTGAAATTCTGAAATTACATTTAAAAGTAATTGAAAGAAAAAATGTTTGGAGATTTCAATTACAAGTAATTGTAATCGAAATTTTGTTTGCATAATTTTTTCCCAACTCTGGCAGTTTGATATGATTTATGAAATTAATTTAAATACAAACATACAAAATCGTTTTAATAGCAAAATAATTTCCTGATATAAAGGGCGCTTAACAAATAGTTTCGCCGACTTTTAATTTAAATTTTTTTTGACATGTAATTTATATATCTATAATTTGGTTAAACTTAAGCCATTGTATAACGTTAGGCCCCTTATGTGCCAACAAATGTAAATTTATCATAGCATCATATTATTTATAAGCCAAATTGTATATATTATGTTCAATAAAACAAAATTGAATTGAAATTGCCAACAAAAAAATACGCCCCTGTTTTACAGCATCGCAGTTGCCATTTCTTGTTTCGAAATTATAACCGGAAAACCATGTGCAAGTTTTCAATTAATTTATATTTTTCTTAGCTTTATTTAAAGTATAAACCATTTATAGTGCGTTACTTGATTGGTGATTAATTAAAATATGAACAATTCAAATCACATTCTTAGAGAAAAATATAATAAAACTTACCTGTGAAAGGAAATACTCTTGTCCGCCGTTCTCTAGCTTTTTGTACACAATTTCACGCTGCACCTCATACTTTTTTTTCAAGTAAATCGCTTCAAACAGTTTATTTTTTCTAATAATTAATATTTTATATATGTTTTTAATCTTGTATCACTTTTTGTTTCCTTTTTTTCTTCCGTTCAGTCACCGATTTGACATTTCGTTAATCATTTCCTTATTATTTTCTTTTTGAAAGCTTTTAAACGCTGCAATTACCCCTGCAATTTTTAAGCACAATCTGCGCGTTCAAAAAAAATAAGATCTCAGAGATTTTTCTCACTCAAAATGTGAGCAAGCGAATCCAAGATTTTTTCCTCAGAGTTTTCACAGCAAAATTAAGAAATTTTGCTGAGGAATCCTGTTCATGCAACTGAGATTGCTGGGATCTCCTAGATCTCATTTTCCTGAACACGCAATAAATACAAATCAATGAAATATACGGGAAGATTTATTTTGTAATAAGCTTCGTTTATCCACATTAATATGCGTGCTTTAATCCACTCATATCATCCCAAGTGAAAAGCATATTATCATCTACCAAAAGCTTATCTTCCCTCACAATTACTTTCATCCATCAGATTTTGCCGCCCTCGGCCTAAGCCTAAATCCAGCGCTACCCTAATCGGGTATTGCGTGAGCGGCAGAGAGCCTCCCGAAAAGAGAGGTTAAATCCTTGGAACCCGTGAAGCGGCCCAGCCAAGGCACTTTTGTTCAAGAAAACTGTTGACATTAGCGCCTGCCTGGCGACTGGATAAAGCGGAGCAACGAAGTTACGTGAGCGTAACAGAGGAACCAATAAGGGAGTTAAAATCCTTTCAACCCGTGAAGTGGGCTACTCGATGTACTGGTCTTCCAAGAAAATGTGTCGGGCACACAGTGGCGGTCGGCGGACTAAGCTTGTTAGATGCCCGGGGTGGCAATGCCCCTTATGTGATAGATCAGATATTTTTGTGGTTTCTATAACGTCAACTTTTACGATTAAACAAAAAAACATCAATCATATTAATTATAATACACGTACGGGTTCAGAAAGAATCCACATCAGCATTAGGCAGATCAACCAATAGGTAGAGTGCAAAAAAAATAATGAATAGAAAATAAATTAAGAGCTATTATTTAATAGAAGCGACCCACCGCAGGCGTTGTATGGGAAACACTTTACTTTAACCAAAAAACCAAATTCTGTTAATCTGGTCGCTACATCACAGGATTTTAAGTTGGGCTAATCTAAAGATTGCCTGACAATTTCATCAATGCATTTTTGGGGTTTTGTCTCCAAGTTGTGTTATATCCCAATATAAATAATTATAATAAAATTAAAAATTAAAATGATTTATTTTTTATTTTATATTTATTATTTTAATTTTAACAAACTTATTTTCACAACTTTTTATATTTTTTTTTATTTTTATTTATTTCAATAAATTTCCTAGACCTCAACATTTCAAAAAATAACAATAAGCTTAAATATAACATATATAGAAAACCTACCACTACCGACATAATTATACACCCACAAAAAATGGCAGCTTTTAATGCATTTATAAAGAGATTATTCAATATTCCGATGAAAAAAGAAGACCACATAAATGAAACTAACACCATTAAATATATAGCATATTCTAATGGGTATAACCCAACAATAATCGACAAATTAATCACAAAAAAGAAAAAGAAAACAAACAACAACAATAATAATATAAATACATCAACGGAGAACAAAAAATACACAGCAGTAACATACACCAACATAATCCCTCAAATTTTACAATACGAATTTAAAAAACTTAACATTAACATTTCATATAAAACTAATAACAACATACAAAATATTTTAAAGCAAAAAACAAAAAAGGATACAGAATTATGTTCCGGAGTTTACAAACTCAAATGTGATAATTGCGAAAGTTTCTACATAGGCCAAACAGGTAGAACATTCAATGACAGATTTAAAGAACACAAACCTAAACAAAACACCAAATCTACATTCGCTTTACATCTAATCGACCACAATTACACGGATTTTAAAACAAATCTTACACCATTACACATATGTCAAAAAGGCAAAATATTAGACGCGACAGAAGAATATGAAATTTACAAAGCTTATAAAACAGAACAAGACAGATTACTGAACGATAAACTGACATTTAAGACAAACACATTATACGAAACTGCAATCAGGTATGAACAAATAACTAGACGAAAAAGGACAACATAAGCTCCACCACTAAATATGCAAAACAAAAACAACAACAACAACAAACCGAAGCTTAAGACAGCGGAAAGCTTGAATTTGACAACATCAACCAGCTGATAAGTATTTAACGGGTGATTTTTAAGCTGGTTTGGTTTTGGCAACACTGGTTTTGACAGCTGACGTGTGTTTAGTACCTTGTGTCACTGTCAAACAGCTTCAGTTTGGTTTGCAATTTAACCATGGATCGTCTTACAAATGAACAACGCTTGCAAATTATTGAATTTTACTATCAAAATTCGTGCTCGGTTCGAAATGTTGTTTATCGAAAAATTGTGTTCAGCGATGAGGCTCATTTTTGGTTGAATGGGTACGTAAATAAGCAAAATTGCCGCATTTGGAGTGAAGATCAGCCAGAAGCATTGCAACAGCTACCAATGCATCCCGAAAAAGCCACTGTTTGGTGCGGTTTATGGGCCGGCGGCATTATTGGGCCATATTTCTTCAAAGATGATGCGAATCGCAGCGTTACTGTCAATGGTGAACGCTACCGAGCGATGATAACAAACTTTTTTTTGCCCGAAATGGAAGTTCTTGACTTGCATGATATGTGGTTTCAACAAGACGGTGCCACATGCCACACAGCACGCGAAACAATGGCGCAATTGCGAGGCGAGTTTGGTGAACAGTTAATTTCACGTTTCGGGCCGGTCAATTGGCCGCCTAGATCGTGCGATTTGACACCATTAGATTATTTTTTGTGGGGGTATGTCAAGGCTAATGTCTATAGGGACAAGCCCGCTTCGATTGACGCACTGGAAGCCAACATCCATGCATTCATTCGTGAGATACCGGCCGATATGTGTGAAAGAGTATGCCAAAATTGGACTCAGCGGATGGGCTACCTGAGACGCAGCCGCGGTCAACATTTGCATGAAATTATCTTTAAACATTAAATTGCAAGGTTCAAACTATCGATTCAAATAAATATTTCATTCATTTTTTCGAATTTTTTGTGTTTTTTTTTTTTTAAAGTTCTAAACCTCTTAAAAAATCACCCATTACATCGCCCGATGATGGAGTAGACACACTCCGAAACGCGTCGCAAATTATAAAAATATAAAAAGTTGTGAAAATAAAAATTAAAATAATAAATATAAAATAAAAAATAAATCATTTTAATTTTTAATTTTATTATAATTATTTATATTACAATTTCATCAAAATCGGTCACGTCGTTTTGGAGTCTATAAGGAACATATATACAAACATCGATTTTAAATAGATGTCTAAAAACCAAACTTACCTATAGATAGTAGTTTTAGTAGTTTTTTCCAATTATTTTATAAATGTTTTCGTGCCTTCATTCTGCTGAACTCCTCAATGACATCGTTGAAATCAATTTCTCTTGAAACTTTTCTATCAATTGATAAAACGGAGAGATTGACTAGACATTCTTGGGTCATAGTACACAGGTCGAAGGTAATTTTTTATAAGTTTCAATTTTGAAAAGCGCCTTTCGCATGATGCCACGGAGACGCAAATAGTCAAAAAATATTGGATAATGAGTCCAATGATTCGCTTAAGACCCAATCAATTATGAACTGTAGATTTTCTTGGGCTGTCCATTTCGCAGCAACGTCCACACTCGTATCGATTGCATGCAAATGTCTACGATATCTTTTTATTTCTTCCAGCACTTTTTCTTTTTAAAATTCGTCGTAAATATGTACCAGATTGTCTTATTTTTAAATTTTAGGCAAACTAGCAGTCTTGCCTCTCGGTTTTATAACTGTATTTTAAATTGAATTCAGCATTGAATATTAAAAATAAAACTAGTAGGTAAGGTACTTAGTAACGTAAATTTTTGAGAAAAGGTAGTTTGAACAAAATAATTCATTATTCAAAACTTTGAGTTCGAGTATTAATTTTTAAAAAACTATTTACTATACAAATTTGATTGAAACAGAAAATTAACGAAATTCCGAACTAAATATTTTTCTTTTTATCTAAATTCTTTAAAAACGTATTAAGTAACATCATCACTTTATAGACGCTGCCGTTGTTTTTGAAATACATACTTATGTACCTATATTTTCGTTGAATACGTAGGTAATGTAGAAACATTATGACAAAAATTATTATGAGTACACACTTTTTTTTGCTAAAATAATACTTTTGTTTCGTATTCTTACATTTATGTAGCAAAATACTTTAAAGCCAAAATTCTTCATTCTGAAATAACTAAGCTTTAAAAAAAGCGGGTTACACCGCTTTTGCACTCACAACTTTATATATTCCTTAAAATATACATACATCCAATCTAAACACATTGTATATGAATTGGATTTGGGGGCCCTGGACAGCGGACATATTAAGCTTAAAAAAAAAAACAAAAATGGTTTTTAATAATAATAAAATGAATATTTTTAAAATAACCAAACTGATTCAGAAATACACAAGCGATGGACCAGAAATCCAAAAAAATTCCTGTGGGTTAAAAATCCACAATAGACTTTTGGACCCTAAGTGGGTCAAAAATTCATTATGGACTTATGGCCTGTGGACTTATGGCCCTGCGCAAATATTTCGTGAACCACAGCTAGTATATTTTTTTGGTTGTCAGCTTTAGAAATATCTTAAAACAATAACACCAACATTTTAAATTTTTAACCACTTACGAGTCACGATTGCAGAAATATCGCAGTCCAAGTTTTTTGAGTTGGTTTTTGAAATTCGAATGAAATACAACTTTGGATAAGAATATTTGAGAACGAGACCACGTAGAAAATTTGGGTTGCAGGTAAGCATACAATTTTTAAAGACCTTTCCTTTGATACATATTTCGATGGGTTTTGGAAAAATTTTGGAAAAAATAACATTTAGGACGGGGCAACAAAAACTTACGTATGCATTATATCTATGTATTTATGATAATACTTTATTAAAGATATGATAAGACGAACACTAAAACACTCGGATTTATTTGTACTTACTCCAGTGATTTCAACGATTCCATGAAGAAGACGCGGAAATAAGTTTTATAATTTTCACTTTTATTTGATATAATCTGATATGTAGATTTATTATTGCTCGCTATAAACTCTACCACCGTATTTAAAAACTCCTGTTTAATGTTTGGCGAATTTGCTTCAATATTGATTTCAATATTTTCCGTAATCATCTTGTCAATTTCATTAACGATTTTCAGAAGGCACTTTGCCATTTTATTTTCAATTGGCATTGCTTGCAAATAGTTCATTTCAAAAGCATCACCTACCTCTAGTTTTAGAATTACCAGTGGAAACAACCACATAACCCAAGAACAACACATTGCCTTGACTTCAAATATGAAACTGACGATTTAGGGAATATTTACTTCAAATTTATATAGCAATTTCATTTTAAAATATTGAAAATCGGATCAAATGTTTCCATATAAGGCGAATAATGGCATATACGAGTATGTAGGCAACAGAGGCGGAAAATTAATGATAACAAAATCACTGCTATTAACGATGCAATCTTTCGTTTTCACTATCGTTTCGATTTTCAAATGGCATTCTAAAATTCTTTCGAAGCAACAGATACATATGTAGTAGATTTTGTAATGAAGAAAAAGGACTACAAATTTGTCAAAACCTGTCACAATTGAAACTGAAATATCCTCATAAATCGCAATGATATCAACATGTGGTTAAATTGAATTATTTAAATGATAAGCATACAGGGTGTTTTTTGAATAGAACACAGAGCCATTTATTTGTTTCAAAGGTTTCAAATCATATTATGTACGTGTTTGTCTTATTTTGCTAAATGTAAAGTGTAACTTTTTTTTAAACATAAAGGGCCTTACTAATAACAAAATTTAGTTAATAGTTAACGAAAATCTCCAGATTTCAGAAAAATCACATACTTATAAGTTATAACGAATTTAGTCTCCAGGTTTGTCACTCGCACGACGTTAAAATTTAATAATTACATGGAATTCATTTTTATAGCTGTAGGTACATTAAACAAATGAAATGGCATTTTAATGAAAGTGTTGTCGGTTGTTCTTTTTTATAATACGTAAATATGTAATACGTACACTTAAATTCACTTTTATGTTATTTGTCGATTCTCTTCAGATATTTTGTTTCGAAGCGAAAACAGAAGTGGTCTTTAATTTTTTTATATTTACTTAGAGGTATATCTATATGTAATACAGAGCTTGGGCAAAAAAAATGTCTCTGTTTTATTTAGAAACAGCCCCCTGTCGTTCAAACTGAAACTGGACAATTACAGCTGGGCAGAATAAAAATGGGACGGGCAAATTCAATCTTTAGATTTTTACAAAGAAGGCCACGGGCATATAATGAAAGGTGAATGTAAGGAAACTCAAATATTATGGTGTGTTGAATAACCCTGCATCAAATTTCTCTCAAAGACTGAAAAAAACTAATATTAATTAAATAAATTCACCTCAGTAAATAATGGTCATTGATTCAATAGAGCCCAATATATAAAAGCCACAAATACAATTTAATAAAGGAAGATTTTACCACTGAAACTAGTCGTTTGTTGCTTTCTTGAAGACTTTTCAGATTCGTTGAAGAGCTCGGCAGGAACTGCATTAGCTGCAGGTAAGGAATTTGAAGTAACTGAAGCAAATTATACAAAGGCGATTAATAGATTAAAAGAAAGATTTAATAACAAAACGTTGATGTTGGAAGAACATGTTAAATCTATTTTTATGTTACCAAAGATTTCCCGAGAAGATGATCCACAGCTTAGGTCGTTAGTTGATGCAGTCTCAAATAACTTAAAACGACTTAAATTGAAATGTTGTGAGGAGGTTCTATCGCGTAGATGCCAGAATTTGGTAGTCAGAGAGGCTAAGCTTTCGCATCAACCATCGACATCACATTCGTCATATCAACAGCAACAGCACTCGGGTAAAAATCGTTTGAAAAATGTCGGTAAAAATCAAACCACTCTTGTTGTAGCAAATTCAGGCGATAGTTGTAACTTGTAACTTCTGTAAAAAGAGTGGACATGCAATTGATATCTGTTCAGATTTCCAAAACCTTAGAGTCAGAGAAAGATTTTTTGAGGCCAAAAAGCGAGTACTTTGTATAAAGTGCTTAAACAAGGGCCACTCGGTTCGACAATGCTCAAAATCAAATTGCTCAGTATGTGGTTGGCCACACTTTTTAGGACGGACGAGCGTTTGAATTCAGGTGCAGAAGCAGTCAAAGCACCAAATGTCAGTGGTAGCTCAGCATTACATTCGGCAATGGTTCGAATAGGCCATTCTAACCAGGTTATACTTGCAACAGCAATAGTTGAGCTTTAAGATAGCCATGGGGAAAGGCATGCATTTAGAGCCTTGTTAGATTCTGTTTCTCAACTTAATTTTGTGACTAAATCGGTAGTTGAACAATTACATACGTCTTCGCAAAAATCTTGTTGGTATTGTTGCTGGAGTAGGTCCAGTCCCTATGGAGGTGAAACATAGTAAAAAATCGCAATTAGCTCGAGGTCATCGTTATTTAGTACTTCAACTGATGCTTTGATGTTGCCAAGAATAACAAGTAGTTTCCAGCCAGAACAAATAGTTGAGGTTCAAGATTGGAATATTCCTGCCAATCTTCCACTTGCTGATCCAAACTTCTTTTTGCCATCATCAGTTGATGTTTTGTTGGAAACAGATCTGTTTTATAGTTTGTTGATGATTGGATGGTATGGAGAAAGATTAGAACCAAAAAGCTTACGAAGGCACGTTGTCACATAGCATTGGCTTCTGAGTTAGACAGAGGAGATCCAGAACTTAAGCAATTAGTTGAGAAGTTCTGGGCCATAGAAACATTGTAACCTGATGGTCCTATGGTAACTTCAGAGCAACGCAGTTGTGAAAAACATTTTGAAAAAACAATGCAATGTACATAACACAGTACATACCTACACTTTATAGGTTTTTTACTTAAACATAAAAACATAAACTATATTTTTCAGTTGATATGAACTCCAATGAGTTTATACAATAATTTATGTTTTTATGTTTAAGTAAAAATCTATAAAGTGTATGTACTGAGTTATGTACGAATGTACATATATATTCAATACTCCTCCTCATTCGTATGTGTTCTTAACTCTTTGATTCGTCCTGGTCCTAATGGTTTTGTTAACATATCTGCTAACATTTCATTTGATGAACAATATTTGCAAGTTATGATTTTCTTCCTGATGTAGTCCTTGACGAAATGAAATTTGGTGTCGATGTGTTTTGAACGATTGCTAAGTTTCTCTTCTTGAATAAGTTTTAAACAACTTTGGTTGTCTTCATATATTAATGTTGGCATATTCTGTTTACAATCCAAGTCGTTTAAAATGTTTCGTAGCCAAGTTGCTTCTTTACATCCTTCTGGGCCCCTATTCCGGTTATATGATAAAATGAAATGATAAATTTTTTATCACGAAAGTTTTCATACGACTTTTTCATTTTATCATTTCATTTTACCCAAAAAGTTGATTCTGGTTTCACCTATGATAAAATCAGCTGATTTTGTTCTGAATGTGTGCTGAATGTGGCTGAATGAAAAAAAAAGTCATTTGACAGAGCGAGTCTTTGCATTTGTCTGTAATTTTTTAAACAAAAAATAAATTCGATTGAAATAAGTTCAATTTTAATTCATATTTCATTTAATGAAGAGCGCAGAAGATCTGAAAGGTTTGTGCAAGTAAAATAAAATATGTGGGTAATGTAATAAATAAGTTTTTTTCTTTTTAATTTCAGATTTAGAATGAGAATATTGAGTAGAAATTTGAGAGACACGAAGAATCCATTCCAAGTTCTTTTGGAAGAAGGTTTTATGGATTTTTATCGTTTTCCCAAGCATCTTTGCCGGGAATTAATCGACAAAATGTCTCCACTATTAAAGAAGCCAAGTCGAATACATGGCTTGCCCCCACATATAAAATTATTGGCTAGCGGCAGCTATCAGCGATATGTTGGGCAGGACATACTTCTAGCGCTATCACAAACTTCTGTCAGCCGTTGTGTCAATGAAGTTGCAGAAGTACTTAATGCAATCGCAGACTAGTTTATTAAATTTCCATCCAATGAAGAACTCGCAAGTGTGAAACAGAAGTTTTTTGAAGTAGCTTCTTTTCCGGGAGTAATTGGACTAATAGATGGAACCCACATTAAGAAAACTTCTCCTAAGAAAAACATTGAACATGTGTACTATTGCAGGAAAGGGGGACACTCAAAAAATGTACAAATTGTTTGTGACAATATACCTCATATTTAAGAAGGGTTCATTTAGAATTTGGAAACGTATAAACCATTTTTGTAGGTTCACAAGTTTCCAAGGGATAGGATGGTTTGTGATCCCATTTTGGGATCAGAAAACGTGATCATAAATCATCCGATCCTTTGGAAACTAGTGGACCTACAAAAATGGTTTATATGTTTCCAGATTTTAAATAAATCCTCATATTATGTTCCGTCATTAGTTTGAATTATTTTTATATTTTTAAAAGTTTACCATCAAAAAGAAATCAAACATTTTGTAACAATATACCTCACGGCTTAAGCATAAATAAAAAGGTACTACAACTTTATTTCAAAATTCATGTCTTTCCTTTATTTGTTGTAAAACCTCTGAAATATTTGTTAACATTTGTACATTTTCTTTTTCAGTCATGTTTTAAATTATATTTCACGGTTAAATAATTCGATGATAAATAACTTTTCATATGTAAAATTTTTGACAAAAGTTTTCATGTTTACACAGATCAAGAATCGCAAAATCGAATTTATCGATGAAAAGTTTTATCATCGCTTTTATCACAGAACCGGAATAGGGGCCCTGAAAGAGCAATAAATTCAGCTTCTGTTGTTGAAAGTGATACACAGCTTTGTTTCCTGCAGCTCCAGCTAACTGCTCCTCCGTTGACAAAAACTATATATCCTGAGTTTGATTTCTAATAAAATCCAGCTTTCTACCACATCTTCCGGTGTAAAGCTAAGTACAGACGATTGTCAGATCTTACAGTATTGTCAGATCTGTAAGTGAAAAAACTGTCCCAAATGTCTTACAATCGTCTGAACACAGAATTTTGTCTGACAATATTGTCAGAAACGTCATTGCCAGACGACAATCTGACAAAAAACTGTCAGGAATCTTACAATCGTTTGAACACACAATTTTATCATTGTCAGACGATTAGGACATTGTCAGACTCATTGTCACATGTTTTCATTGAAAACATCTTACAATTGCTGACAATTTCTTCATTGTTCGAAATGTCAATGAGAGAAAAGAGATTAAAAAAACATTTGTGTTGGAAATTTTTAGTTTTTGCACAGCTGAATAAATAAACTCAAAAAGAAAATATCTATGTATATTGCTTTATAAATATTTTCTTTTTGAGTTTATTTATTCAGTTCACTTCAATTACATTTTATATCAATTCCTTGTGTTGTGTAGTTTTATTCGGAATAAATTAAGTGCTCGTGCTCGGCCGCCATTTGTCTTTTATTAATTCTTTTTTGCATGTTGTTGATTTTTTGTCGCATTTCTGAATAAAAATAGATAAAAAATCTAACAATGGAGGATGCATCAATGGTCGAAAATATTACATATTATATTAAAAGGAGAGAAGAAAAAGATTCTTTATTTAATGAAGCAGAACATCCGCCAAGTAATGATGCCTCCCCCCAAAAGATGTAAACAATCAAAAAAATTTTGTATACTGCCAACCGTTTGAACAGAAAATTTTCAAGCTGACAATTTTTTCAGATATATTGTTGTCCGAAAATTGTCAGACAAGAGCTGACAATCAAATTGTCAGAATTTTGGATGAAATCTACCAACCGTGTGAACGGACAATTTTTCATTGTAAGAAATATGTCAATTGTCAGCTAATTGTCAGACCATTGACAGTTCTGACAATATTTTAAGATCTGACAATCGTCTGTACTTAGCTTAACTCCTGATAAATCGAAGACATCTTCGTGTCTGAATGACGAGTCCTCAACTTGCAAATCTATTGGCCTATTCAAGGCTAGTTGGGGAACTGAAGTTACAGAAAAATTATTTAATTCAGTGCAGTTAACATCCAAATCTTTGTGAATTTGCCTCCAATTCCTAAACTAGGTATATTCTTCCCAAGCTCGCGCCCATTTTGAGAGAGGTTTAAATGATGTGTATACCATTTGATTTTCGCTACATTTATAAGACTAACACGTTAACTGGATGTAGGTTAAATGTTTTCGTACTGTAAGTCAAACTATTGTCTACAATGTTGCAACTAAAATCACCACAAATGACGATGTTTGTAAATAATATACAATTTTCTTCTAAATTGGAATAAAAAATGAATAAATCAATATTTAAATAGGGTCTATAAACAACGCCTTATAGAAGTTTATCATGGTGACTCGTAATTTCAATAAAAAGACATTGAAAGGAACATTTGGGTGGAGTTGCGAATTTTACCTTGCTTTTCAGCGTCTTCTTGATATACAATGCTACACCACCACCAATACGTTCAAATCTATCTACTCTATGCAATCTATAACCTGCCATGGAATAAAGCATATCGTTAACATCGTTTCTGAAACAGCAAATTCATGGATTTTATCACACAGACTCTGGCAAACTTTAAAACCCTGATTTTGTGCGGTTCATTTACCATGACTTTAGTAGTTGCATTAGCGCCCCCATCATCGCAAATCGTTATATTACAATTTCGTTCACACGCCATAATTGTAATTAAAAAACGAAATAATAAACCGTGAACCACGAAGAACAGAGAAACTATAGAAATGGTATGAATTAGTAAAGCATGCCTGACGACGTGGGCATTGAATTCGAAAATCCCATTTATATCCGCGAATGTTTGACAAAGAAAAACCAACAAATTCTTCATGCTGCACTGAATCTTAAAAAACAAAAACTAATAACAACAGTCTCCACATCTCGTGGCATCGTGTACATAAAACATCAAGTGCAAAGTCCCTTCAAGCAAACGACTCCGTTTTGGATCCGCGCACGTAGTAAACAACGTATGGATGACTCCGTTTACGCATCCAAATATGGATCCGCAAAACTGCGTTTGTCGGCTCAAATTAGTATGGAAATTAGAATCACCACGACCCATTTTGTGCATGTATTGTGAGAGAGAGAGCTTACCATTTCACCATACTCAGCTAGAACCGAAACCAAATCGGATCCAAAAATATGAACGAATAGAAACAGGTGTTGAAATGCGAAAATGGAGCACAAAAAAGAATTTTTAACAATTTACAACCAAAATAAGAAATAGTTTTATTTTTATAACAATTTTGTGATCACTTGAATTAAATAATTCACTTTTGATTTTAAACCTTTTTTTTTATGAAGCGAAATTCTTATTGAACTGTTGCGCTTGGAACATTGAAAAAAGATTACTGTTTTTGAAGTTTTCTTTCTCTGTTTTCCGTCCATAAAAAATACTCACCATTAGTTTGTCGTCTACGCTCTCTCTTTCTCAGTAAAAAAAAGTACTCTCGATTCTCTTTTTTTTTTTTTTTGATTAAGGGTTTCAGTTTCAGTTTGCATTCTATTGTTTTATTCCATCAATATTTTGTGCTCGCTTTCAATTTTTTTAACCGAGACGTGAAAGCTTGGATCTCACCTATTTGTCGATCGATATTAGATATGTATGTTTGAATCGATATTAGATATTTTTGTAGTCATGTTTGTGATTTTCATTAAGTTTTTTTTAACTGAAGTAGCATGTCCTGTAATGGAGTTGTGTTGTAAGTATTCGAAGTTGGTGTATGTAAGGGGGAACTTAAAGTTGTAGTAGGAGTTCCTTGCAGGTTAAGTCCGGCAACTTGTTGCTGTTCCACTTCGGCTTGTGATTTTTTTCCTGACATGGCGGTGGATTATATTTATATGTAAATTTGTTACAGAATAATAATTTCGTAAGCCAAATTATGAACAAAATAAGCTTTAATTCAAAGAACAAAATGAATGCAATTCAATTTGTGCACTTTATATAAAGTAAACCCGGTTTTTCAACCGCTTAGAAGACTCTTTGACGCAGAGAAACGAATTTAAAATTGGCAAGAAACTTTTCACGACTTAGCTTTAGTGTTTCATTCTTACTTTCCAAAAAAACTGAATTGGTCAATCTGTGGACAGATTCGGAAATTGTATTGCATTGGTTGGTAGAACACCCGTCAACATGGGATACATTTGTTGCAAATCGCGTTTCCAGGATTCAACAAGGGTCTGACCAAGCTATTTCGAGACACGTGGGAGCCAAGGCAAACCCAGTGGATATTATTTCGAAAGGTGCTACAGTAGGAGAGTTGATGAGGTCAATTTGATTTAAAGGCCCAGCATTTCTGTACAAAAACGAAAAGGAGTGCCCAAAAACAAAAACAATCTTAGAGGCAGCCCCAATTGCAGCAAAAAAGAGCACACGTAAAACATTAGTCGCATTTAAAGTCAACCACGAGGTTCAAGCAACTAATACAAAATTGTATAATGTCTAGAAAACAATAAGAATTGTTGCTTATGTTTGTAGATTCATAGAAATATACATAAACAAATATTTTAAAAGTCGTCGTAATAAGTTACTTATTAATTATGGCATTTTCTCTGTTGAGGGTCTGGATGAAGTGTTTCTGAAGATAATGCGGCATGTGCAAAATTCGGCTTTCCAGGAGGAAGCAAAGTTGTTGTAGGCAAACAAGGAATTACCAAATCAAAGCAAACTGAAGGTTCTGGCTTCATTGTTGGAGTTTCAATCTGGTGAGGATTTGTTGAAGGTTGGAGGAATGTTGAAAAACGCTATCCTCCCATATGAGACGAAGCATCCAATTCTTTTACTGAGTGACAATGTGTTTGTGCTTAATTATATGACACATTTACACGTTAAACACAAGCATGCAGGCCCACAAAATTTGGTGGCCTTGTCAGGGCAAAGGTTTTGGATTGTAAACTGTCCGACATTGGCTCATAGGGTTTTAAAAAGCTGTATGTGATGCTTCAAATTTCATTGTAACTTGCATGTTAAGATAATGGGACAGCTTCACAAAGGATCGCCTTTTTTTTACTAGACCTTTTCTGGTAACGGGGGTTGTTCTTCTCGAACCACATTATTTCACCGAAGGAGTTAAAGGACGCCTGCATATATACGTTGCAGTATTTTTTCGATTTTCGATGCAAGGCAGTACACCTTGAATCTGTTAGTGATAGTTGACGTCCAAAGCATTCATAGCAGCATATAGCGATCTGTCGCAAGAAGGGAAATACCTCAGCGTATCTATTGTGACAACGCAACGATTTTTTTTAGATGCAAGCCATGAGCTAGAGTCGTTGAAAAAAAACAACAATTTTTTTATCTGCAAACAAATAAAGAGGTAGTTAGTATGTGTACTCAACAGGGCATAGAATTCAAGCATTTTCCTCCAAGGTCCCCGCATTTTTGGGGACTGTGGGAGGCCGCAGTCAAATCGTCTAAATATCATTTTCGTCGTGTGGTGTCTCAAAATGTTTTTAATGTTGAAGAATTTAATACAATTATGATTGAAATTGAATATATTTTAAATTCTAGACGTCGTCGTCGGTCCTCTGTCCTCTGTCCTCTGACCCAAATGATTGTGAAGTCCTTACTCCTTTACCCATGTTCTGTAACTATCGCATCGATAAAAATTGTCGAGAAACGATGGAAAATGAAACGAAACACACTTTATCGCATTATCGGGTTTCTATAACTTTGACAGTCGATAACTTTACCGACGGGAACACTCAGTATAGAAATCCTGGAAAAATAAAATGCGTTTCTGTATCTTTGAAAATCGTGAACTTTTTCATTTTAAATGTCAAATATTATCACGGATCCAGAAGCAAGCGATAATAGTTTCATTCAAATTTTGAACGTGTTAAAGGGAAGTACAAAAAAGAAAACAAAAAAAAAAAACAAATTTATCTATGGCTGAAAACAAAAAGGTAAACAAAACTGATTATTCAGTGAATTTTTTTTAATTAAAGAGGAACAAGGGTAGAAGCACAGATACTATAGTTCCATAGATATTGCACGCAGAGCAAAAAAAAATGACCAATTTTCAAGCGCCTGGGACGTACAGCTACGTCCCAGTTTGATCGAACCCGTATTGACTATACCAGGACATGATGGTTACTCTATTGTGTTGTATTATAAAGTTGCGTCTTTCTCCTTTCTTGATATTGTGTAAGTAGTGTGCGTGTTTTTTTTTTTCTGTTTTTGGTTGATGTGATTCGTTTATCCTCATTTTAATGCAAGGTCTTTGTATATATACATTTAAATACAAAGGCAAGGTATTCTTCTTGGTCACGGTTGTTTACATTTTTTTATGGGTAGGAGAACATTACCATGGAAAAGTAACATATTAAAGTTCATTGTAGGTACCTACACACTTTTGTTGTTTTTACAGAAGGAAATAACTAAGCATAGGCGAGGGGGTTAAGAAAAAGAAATTAAATTAGGTCATTGAATTACATAGTTTACATGACGATGATGCTTCAATAATTTCTTTTAAAATTTGTCTAAAATTTTTATTGCCGAAGAAAAAAAAGTTTGTGCATGTATTTTTCTTTATCGGTAAGGATTGTTTCTATATTTTTATTTACATGACGAAGATTTTCTTTTTATATTCAAAAATATCTGCGATTTTTTTTTTGTAAAATGGGAACATATTGGCAGTTTTAATACTTAAAATATTAATTGATTTTTATTCCTCTACTAACTTTTTAGTTGAAATGATAGCCTGGTAAAAATGTCACCCCTTAAAAACTAAATTTAGAGGTCGCTCATTGCAATTTTCTTTTTTCCATACAAATCCTATGGGACATTTTTGGTTTTTTGCTCTTTATTTTATAACTTTAGAACCAGCTAATGTTAGGTAATGATCAAAACGGATTTTTAATTTTATTTAAAAAAGTGCTTACTTCTTATTTGATTAAGGTACTTGTCATCGAGCTAAACTTTAATTCATTCTTTTATTAACTTTATTATAATGTTCTCTTTTTTATATTCTATTATTACAACTCTAACTTTTAAATATTTTCAACTTTGCTTTTCTTTAATTTGTGTTTTTAGATTAATTTACCCTTTGTTATTTTTTTGTAACCTATAGAAACCGTTTTTCATCTTTTTTAAATAGAAAAATATTTATTATTATTATTACTGTTAAAACTATTGAAATAAGTTGTAGTCGCCTAATTTATCACTTTGATAGTTACAAAAAAGGAATGTAAGTAATTATTATTTTTAGATTTTTCCAGATCAATTATTAAATTATTATTTCTTTTAGAAAATAAAATTGTATTTTGAACTAACAATATTTATAATCCTTGGATTGTTTTAATTTCGGCGCTGCAACAGTACTTTTTGCATAGTTATTAAAGGTCGAAGTCAATACATGGTTAATTCAAGCTTTTTGATTCCTTGCTAAAATATAGACTGCTTTTAAACGCTGCAATTACTATTACTAACTCTATTAGGTATCTATGGAAGAAGGTTTAGGACAAAAAAAATATAAAAAAATAAAGAAAATCACATGGTGACATGGGTCACTGTTTTAATATTTAGTAATTAAATAAATAGAGTTCGTGGTGCAGCGGAAAGATATAAGTTATCGATAAGTAGGCTAGTTTTTATGAATTTTTGTCTAGCTTTAATTTAGTTATGAGTAAAATGAAAAATAAAAATGAATTAAAAATGAAAAAAAAAAAAGATCTCCGCTTTAGACGTGAGGGGTCTCAGGTTCGATTCCTGTCACCGGCAACATTTTTTTTTTAATTTTTAATAATTTACTCTTTTTTCAACACATTCGCTGGAAAACAAATAAAAAAAAACTATTTTTTTAACGCCCTGCGAAGCGGGGGGTTTTGCAAGTTTATTATATTTTTCACTTTCCAAACAAATAATTCAAATAAATAAATCGCGAATACAAATAAATTTGATTTCAAATTTAACTTTTTTTGTTTTAAAACGTCAAACTGATAAATAGACTTATCGCATTCCAATGGAAATTCCAGTCAAAATAGTGTGGAAGTTGAACTTATCGCATCGACTTACAGAAACACATTTTTTTCCAGAGGCGATAAATGTGGAATGGATCGTTTAATTTTTTAACGATGCGAAAAGTTATCGCCTGAGTTACAGAACATGGCTCCTGGAATACACTAGCAATACCAGACACATTTCTAGATGAACCAAAAGCCATTTCTTCGGTCGAGCGTTGAAACAACACTTTTGGGGCCATAGCTACGTGATTATTTGCTTGAACTTCAAAGCAAGTCAAAGTGGAGAACAGCAGCTGTGAAAAAAATCAAGTCAGGGATCTTGGTTTTGAAGCTTTGATTGCAAAGGATAATGTTCCATCAAATCAGTGGTGGATGGGGCGTTTAGTTACAATAATCAAGGGCGAAGATGCCTTTGTCACGGGTGGTTAAATTTTAAGGGCCGATGTTGAATGTGAACCACACCTAAACGTCAAGTTTTTTTTCTGCATTTCTTTTGACATTTCTCAATTTCAGACTAACTCAATTTGAACCATGGAAAGGTACACAATCGAGCAACGCGTTAAAGTTTTTCAGGCTTATTATGAAAATGGGCGTTCAAATCAAAATCCATATCGTGTACTTCGTGATTTGTTCGGTAAATTTAATCGTCCAAATGTGTGTACATTCGAAAAATCTTGCAAAAATTTGAGCAAACCAGGTCTGTAGGAGATGTGCAAACACCAGTGCATGCTCGTACAGCTCATACTGCAGAAAATATTGCTGCTGTTCGCGATAGTGTGGTTGAAGAGCCGTCCACCTCAACTCGTCGTCGTGCCCAACAATTGCACCTCTCACGCTCGTCGTTGATGAACATTATGCATAAAGACTTGCATTTACACGCTTACAAGGTGTAATTGACTCAAGAACTAAAGCCTCTTGACCATTTCAAGTGTCGAGTTAACATACTCATTCATCTGATGATTAATGAACACAATTTTATGTCATCATGTAGACATAAACATCCTTTATTTTAAATAATAACAAACAGATAGTCGTGGGATCTGTCGATTAGACAGAATCACTTAACATCTTAATAATAATATGTATCTTTAGATCGATCTGATCATTCAATATATTTTCATTCGTATTTCGGCTGTAAGATTGAACGGATCTTCTCTGTATTTTAACATATATTTTAAATAAAGTTATATATATTTTTTAAAATTTAAAATACGGGAATAAATAATTAATTGGCGCCCGAGCAGGGACACTTTTATTGTTTTTGTTGTTGTTTCTAAAGTAAAATTTAGTGATCAAGGGTAAAATTTCACACCACTGACACCAAACAAATTTTTCATAGCGCAACAAAAATTGCATCCAAAGAGGAGAAATGCAACAAGTATCCTCTCGCGAAGTGAACCGTGGCATTGAAAGTTTAAAACAATCTGTACTGCAGTGAAAGTTTTTTTTATTAAATAAAAAAAATCAATCAAACTAAAATTTGTACAGTAGTCCTACTCAGCTCAAAACACTGAGAGGCAAATGAGAATATAAAACACCCATATGATTAAGAGAAGTATGTTCATAGAACAAAAAATCTAAGTGTAACAAAAATAAAAAATAAGTTTAAGAAAATTAAAACACACAAAAATAAAACACAAGTGACAAAAAATTGGAATAAAAAAAAAGAAAGAAATCCAACAGTGAAAAAAAAATAGAATAAAAAAAGGAAAGAACATTGAAAGAAATTAGACAATTTAAATTGGAACCAAAACAATCAACTCACGATATAAATAAATAGTAAGACAAAATATAAACTAATTATACTCAATACATAATATATTATATTATATGTAATTATACTAAACAAATAAAATAAATACCAAGGAAAAATATAAAAAAACTAATAATTGTATTAAATACATAATATATTACGTATATGTTATATGTTATTTTATTAAAATTTTAATAAATAATAAATTTTGTGAATTGTGAATAGAGGATTTTATAAAAATCATAATGGCATTAACAGTTGATCAGATTCACGCATTAATTTCACGATCTATATCGGAAAGTACAGTCACGTTACAAAACCGAGTAGGCGAATTAACAGGTATCCTTAATAGATTGACAACCTCAGATAACATAATTCCCCACACAGACGTACAAATTGACCCAAATAACACTATTAGGGAAAGCTTAGAATTAGCCAACAGTTTGCAAGAATTTGAAGGAGACAACTATGTGAGTTGGAGAACTTCAGTTATACATTGCATGAAAGCTTACGATCACTGTAAGGGAAGCACAAGCTATTTTACGGCCGTAAATATTATAAGAAACAAAATAATAGGGAAGGCCAATGATGTTTTAACATCACACGGGACGCCTCTAAACGTAGATGCAATTTTAGGAAGGTTAGACTTAACTTATAACGACAAAAGACCTTACATATGCTACAAACAGAATTGACTAACTCAAGACAAGGGAAACAAACACTTCAGGAATTCTATGACCAGATCAGTAAACTTTTAACACTCATTACAAATAAAACTATTATGAGTTACGGACCTAGAACGGCAGAGACAAATGTACTTATAGAAGTAGCTAGAGAAAACGCGTTAAGAATTTTTATAAATGGGTTACACCAACCCGTGAGCAATTTAGTTTTTGCTTTAAACCCAGGAGATCTACCTAACGCCTTAGCAAGAGCTCAAGAGATCGAAGTCAATCAATCTCAAAGATTTAGGGAAGTACCTAAAATAGGGCATTACTGCAACCGCATCCACAACGACCGATGTTCAATCCGCCACAATTGAATAATTACAAATTTACGCCACCACAACAAAGAATGGATTTAAGAAGTGGTAATTATCAGCAAAGACCACAAAACAATAACAATAATAATAACTATAACAATGGTAACATTTTAATAACGCAGTTCGTAACAATAATAATCCTTTTAAAAGAGATAGACCAAATAGCGACCAACAACCATTACATAAAATGTTGTAATGGAAGGATTTAATGGAAAGACGGCAGCAGTTTCAATAATTCAATTTTATTATAATATAATTTATGATACAACTTCTCACCTTGATGGCTAAATTAAGAAAGAGGATGTGGAATGATTTTTATAACCTAAGTTACATTTTCTTGTAAGGTCAGCTATTGAAGATGTTAAAATAATATTAAGTGGTTCCAAATAATCTAATTTAACAATTTTCCCTTCGTAAAAGAGTTCTTGTTTTATATTTATTATTATTTAACCTCATTTATTTACTTTAATTCATGACCTTTTTTTTTAACAAAAAAAATATAAGATTAAAAAATTCTACCTACATGGTATTAAAATATAATTAACATTTCAAAACCCTTTTAATAATATTTTATAAATATTTTATATATAATTTATAAACAAAACAAAATCTAACTAATTTGAATTTATAAATTTAATTTATAACGCTGTCAAAAGCACGAAAGACGAAACGAACGAAAAAAAGACTCGTGTAATCAGCTATATACATTTTACAAATTTATTTATTTTTTTTTTTTTTTTTTTATTACTTCAAAATTAAACAAAACAACAAAAGATATTTATGAACCTGCTTGAAATCTTTGAATAGGCTTACGTATTCGGTTACTTCTGCGTAATTCAATAACTTCATTGTTCGTAGTATCTTTTTCTTCATATTTACTATCTTCATTTTCAACATTTAATTCAACATTGATTGGGTCTGCTTGTTGTTTCTGTCCTTCAAATCCCAATTCCGTTTCTTCTATAGGATAATGCGTATTTTGGACATCTTTACCAGCTTTAACCATTTGATCGACATGTCTATGAACCATCCGTCCATCATCGGTTTTAACATGATAATTTAACTTTCCTGACTTATCAAAAACTTCACTAAATTGCTATTTATTATTTTTCAAATAATCACGAACTGCAACTCTTTCACCCACCGAAAATTTCCTAACAGGTATATCAACGTTATAAGGTATAACTTCTTTTTCTTTTTCGGGAACCATAAATGATATTCTTGTTCTCATGGGATATTTCAATATCAAATCTGATGGTGACGTTTTTGTGACTGGATGAGGAGTGATCCCAATATATAAAGGCAACATATACAATTTAATAAAGGGAAGATTTTATTACTGATACTTGTTGATTTGTTGAAGACTTTTTCAGATTCGTTGAAAATTTTATTTAAACGTAAAAACGCTTACGAAACAAGGTGATTGGTACAACACAAGCCATAATCAAACAAATGTAAGTTTTTCATCTCTTCTGTTCATCATTGGTAAAGAGAAACGATGAAAGAGGGACGATGGCAATTTCGAGACTTGCCCACACCGCCAGCCGAGTCTACGTACTACGCACTACGCGTAGTTCGTACTAAGTAGTGCGTAGTGCATGGTACGAAGTACGTCTACCATTAATGTTAAAAGGTATGTACCCCATGTTCCAAAGAGCCCGCTTCTCCGCTACTTACATATGGATGCGTAGAAGATAAGGGGCGTTCACACTCCACATGTTGATGAAACTTGTCGTGTCGTTAGATTTTTTTAATGTGAACACCAGTCGAACGACCGTATAGTTAATTTTTGTTTGATAATTTGCTCTGTCGAACAACCGGTGTAGTAAATGTGAACAGCAGTCGGACGACCGAAAATTTCATTTTTACATCTTTTTTTTTGTAAGATTAAAAAAATGGGTTGAAATGAAAGTAAAATAGTAAAACGAGTGTGAAAACAAATGGGCTAGTATTGTAGCAAATAATGAAATTCGCGCCATGTTCGTTTTTTTAAATTTTTTTTTTCAAATGAAGTCGGTAAGACAGTCGTTGAATGTGAACGCTACCAAAACCACTCGAGTGGGGCGACACGTCGTTGAATGTGAACCCCCAATACGTGAAGAATAAATCTTTTCCAATTTGTTTCGCTTTTCTCTAAGGTTCTGGTCATGGCCATTGGCCCCCTTCTTCCTTTTTAGACCCACGCTCCCTCAATAATGGTACCTATTAGAAATAAGTTTATAGTCTGGACTCACGAAACTGATATCTACATATTTACAAGTACATTAGTATGAATTATTAAGAAGGCTTCATTAAGGGTTTAATTACATTTGAGTTGTGTACTTTTTAAAATGAATGTATATGTAGGTGGGTACAAGTTTTTATGTTCTACAAATTAAAATGGCAACATTGTAATACATTTTCATCGATTCCAATCATAATCATATGTATACCTATTCAAACAATCTATTTTCTAAACTAAACTTGACTGTTAAAATTGTCACATACACTCAGAGAAAAAAAACTGCTATAAACGAGCGAACCGAAGCGTTAAAAAAAAAATTGTTTTATTCGCGCTTATCGAAGTAAAGTTTCATGAAGAAAATTAATATATGTACATAGAAATTAAAAGGATATTTAAAACGTAAATTAATTTAAATAATTATAAAAAATGATTTAAATTAAAAAAATTTAATGGGTTAAGGTTAAAATATGCATAGTTTCCAAGAGCTTATATTTTATTTTATTGAATATTAGACCTTTCGGTAAATATTCTGTCCCGATGAATTTTTATGGTTGAAATTTGTCCGTCGAAGTTTTGTATGTAGGGTGGGCCATCTAGTGGTTTCTTTTTAAATCACAGGTTATTTTGACACTGACAGCTGTTTCCCGCTCGAAATCTTGACAGAAAGTCGGTATCATACCTCCGCGGAACGAAATGAGTCGCTTAACGCTTGAACAACGTGGAGAACAGTGCGTTTTTTGAAAAGAGGCGCATTTTAATTTCGGCGGCTACGTTAACAAACAAAATTTCCGCATCTGGAGCTCGGAAAACCCGCACGTTATTGTCGAGAAACCAATGGATCTACAGAAAGTGACAGTTTGGTGCGTATTTTGGAGTCGTGGGATCATTGGACAATTTTTCTTCGAAAACGTTTCGGTCAAAGATGGGCGTTACAGAGCCATGTTAACCGACTTGGACATCCTCTTGTTCATGCAGGATGGGGCACCATACCATACAGTCCATGTCACTATCGATCTGTTGCGCACCAAATTCCCAAATCGTGTTATCAGCCGTCTTGGCGATGTCAATTGGCCGCCTCGGAGCTGCGATTTTATCCCTTTGGACTTTTTTTTCGTACGGAACCGTGAAGGATCGATGTTATGCCAACAATCCGGAAACTTAAAATTGTCATCCAAGCAATCTAGAGCTACAGCCCGAAACCATCAACAAGGTCTTGGAGAATTGTAGTGACAGAATACGCTACTGCGAAGCCAGCGAGAAAGTCACTTAAACTATGTTGTGTTCCATAATTAATGGGAATATTTGTTGTTACTAATAAATACATAATGCACAAATTAATTTTGTTCATTTTATTGCATTTTTAAAAAGAAACTTGTATTTGGCCCACCCGTATAGTGTGAAATTCTCCGTGTTCGTGTCTACTTTTATTTAAAACATGGACACTGCAGCTTCTGTTTTTCTTAAGTACCAATTTTTAAGCCAAGAAGCAAGAGCAACAGAAAACTATGAAAAAAATCTATCCGCTGATTTTACTTCTACAGGAATTTACAAGGATTCTATTTGAAATACCATACCTTCTTTTCATATGTTTAATAATTTTTCAGTTGACGGTTTGCATGATGTGTTTGTGGGTGTTGCCCATTACAACCTAACACATGTAATAGAACACTATATATAAAAAATAAAATTTTAACATTGGAAGAATTAAATGGGTTCTTATGGAAATGCCGAAAAGGGCAATTTGTTCAAAGATATCAATATCACACTCAAAAAGAAGAAGATTACACGCATCGGCTAGAGAAATGTGGACATTCGTTCATTACATTTCATTGATTATTGGTCATTTAATACCAGCCAATGAAAATGTTTGGGAATTTTTACAATTTGTTATTAAAATAATAGACCAGTATTTTTATTCGTATAAAAGACTTTTTTTAGACCATATTTCATTTCATTTAAGTATACATAATGAATACACAGACTGAGTGCGATTTAACCGAATCTCCAGATTATTCAGATTCAGAACATAATGATTTAGATTTAAGTATGATTGCTGAACCACAAATACAAAAATCAGTTTACTACATGATTGATTCAACGGGACTTTTAACGTACATTGAACAGAGTACACAAAACTTTCAAGAAACTAATGATGGTGCTAAAGACTCAACGGCAGAAAATCTTAATAATGAGCCAGCTAGTCTTTTGAAATCCTTCGAACTATATGACAAAATTTACATTTTTTTAAAAGGAAAGACTTACATACACAAGTACTTATTTCCACATAATAATAACGTTAGTAAATAATATTAGATATAGATAGATATGTTGTTTTCCGGTTTCGACAAATTTATTGCAAGAATTATTTTTGAGCATTTTTCCGAAAGGGTTGAGGATAAGTTTTGACTTAATATATTTTACTATAAGAAAAATAAACGAACGAAATAATTTGCTTGCATTATTCTATAGATAAATCAACTTTGGATACACAACTCATTCTTCACGGAGCGAGAAAAGAGCAGGGTGCATAAAAAAAATAAGCATTCAACCTCTTATTATTGTAGTGGATGAAAATTTTTTAATGTGTAATAGAAAACCTGAAGTATAAAATGCAGTCATTTAAATTATATCGATATTTACAAATAATTTATGTTCTAAATATCCTCCACAATGTATTTCAGTGTGATAGTGAAATAATCCCATCGGTTGAAACTTTTTTAAATGATCTAGAGTTACACTTTTCCTAAGAAAGTTTTTTTATTGTATAATATCCTCAATCAATTTTTTGTTACGAAAGAGTCTAATTGATCATATTTTGCCTTACCAAATTTAGTTAAGAGTTAAATTAAAATCTCCAGGTCTCAGAAAAACCACATACTAATAACGAATTTAGTCTCCAGGTAGTCACTAGCAAGACGTTATTCCATGTTTAAGGTTTAAGCTGTACACTAAACAAATAAAATGGCGTTTTAGTGCAAGTATTGTCGGTTGTTCTATTTAATAGTACGTAAATAAGTATTTAGTACTTTAATGTTATCCATCGCATCCGATGTGACTGAGGATCGGTGGGTTGTTGTGTTTTGTTTTCATCCCAGTTAAAGAGAGATCAAATTCCAGCGATGGAATTCTTTTACAAGTATGAACATGGTTTATAAAGCAGTTTTAAAAATGTATTTCATATCTGAGGCATAGAGTACCCGCAAATTTTTGAAAGATACACAAAAAAAACGAAAATTACTGAAAAAAAGATACAAAAGATGTGCACGCAAGCGTTGTTTCCATCATCGCAGCTCCGATGTGACTGAGAATCGGTGGCGGTGGGTTGGTTTTTGTGTTTTGTTCTCATCCAGCGTTGCCGCTGGGCTTCACGAAAGTGTAACACATTTTTTTAAAAAACGTAACAAAAGCGAAAAAAATGTAACAAATTGAAAAAATTATTTAAATGCAAGGAATGCTCTTGAACTCAATTTTTTATTTTTAATAGGAACATAAGTTTTCTTCATCACAGTTTTTAAATTCAGTACAAAACTATACATTAAAAAATATTATAAGTTAATAAATTATTTTTTTGGAATGTGGAAACTGGAATACTTTGAGGAATGGATATCTAACCATGTGTATATGCTGGATCGAGAGATCGAGTTTGAATTTGAAGTGAAAGATAGCAAGATTTCGACTAAACTTGAATTGAACGAGTTCGATCGAGTCGAATGAAGGTGATTTCAACTCAATTTAGGACGTAGGTGTACAAATAGGTGGAAGTGTTGTTTAAGCGCTCTTCACACTGATTAAAAAAATGATAAAGTAAAATTTTAAAGAAAAAAAAAATTTGGAGAAAAAAGTGTAACAAAAAGAAAAAAAAAGTAACATAGTAACAAATACAAAAAAATTAAGAAAAGTGTAACACTTTTGTTAAACTTGTAACATTGTGGCAACGCTGTATCTCATCCCAGTTAAAGAGTTCCAGCGATGGACTTCTTTTACAAGAAGTAACATTTGTTTGTTTCCATCGTCGCAGCTCCAATAGAGTACCTATATTATCTAGAGAAACGACTTGAGGGGTTTGTTCTCTTTCACCCTACAAGCTGTTAGAACAATAATGTATACTACCACTGATCTCTATAATACACTTAGTAGTGTATCGCTTACACAGTATAACAGTTCTTTTCACTCCAATTGAAGATGACACTATCGAAGGCAGCTTCAAGATTTAACATCCGCCGAGCACAGAGAAAAATATTTTGACGACTGGCGTACAAATTAGGCGTGTTCAGGAGTATGAGATCTCGGAGATCTCAATCTCTGTTTCATGAACAGAGGGCGATTCTGGTTCTGTGAAAAAATGAATCGAATAAATAATTTTCACATTCGCTAGCATTCATTGCTTTCACTTTTTCGATTCACTTGGTGCAAAAAAGCGATTATGGTTTAGTGAGTAAAATTCTCCGACGAACTATATTATACATGCGCAGTCGGCGTAATTCTCTCAATTTTCTTATTTTTGGAAAAGAAAAGAGCAACGCTTGCGATAGAAATATTTTTTTTTTCATGAATAGAATAGAGAACAGAGAAGGAGATGTTGTTAAATTGAGCATTCTTTGTTCGTATTCACCCTTTCTTTGAAAAGAAAGGGTGAACATTTTCAGCCATTTATTTAATTTATTTAGAATAAATAAAGCTATATATGAAATAGAAAGTTTTATTATTTTAAAAACACGGAAACGCTATTCGGGAGAACTTGTTGAAGAACACCAAAAGGACGAAGGTCTCTGCGCTAAGCTGATAATATTTTCACCACAGTCTGATTTCTTGGAAACAATTATAATGCCATCAAAATGGTTCGGGCCGAATACTGTGGTGCAGGGGTTAAAAAAACTGGTTCGCTATGATAATTGGTGTTCCAATGTTGTGCATATAGCTTTGGACTAATATGAGTGTTCCTTTGGACCTTGCAAAGTACTTTTTTAGTATTTCCCAGTAGATGATGAATGGAACGCTTTAATTATAATTTTGCTAAAAGAAAAATCTAATCTTAAAGTAGATGTAATTTTTGTTGTTTGTATTTTATTTTAGATAAGAGAAACATCAACAATTAAATAATTTAATTTACTAAGTAATTTCTTTTTATTGGTGGTGTCGCTTTCTTGGGTGGATTCCTTTCGTAAACACATTATTAAAGTGCTTTGAAGTACTTTGAACACGGAGTAAGTAGTTGACTGCAGCCAGAAGTACTTTGCAGTAGATAAAGGAACGCGCCTAATGTCGTAGTTAATATGTTATACAGTTATACTGCTATACACAAAAATAGGCAGCATCAAGTATAATAATTGTTCAAATGGAGTCACCTATTTTGTATAGCGTGTCCATATCCAGTGTGTTATAGAAATCAGTGGTTAAAAAGGACCTCAAATTTTACATTTCGATAAATTCTGATGATGATCCTTACACCCTCCGTACCTCATTTATCGGATTCCGTAATCGAGGTGAATTTAATAGCAAGATTCATTCAGATTTAAAAAAATTGCTCTCAAAATCGAGAATAGCTCTTTTCAATTAAGCTTTTTTCAGTAGTTTTTAATTTAGCACTTTAGTCGACACAAGTTCACAACAAACAACAAAATATTTTTCATTTGATGTTTGACAGGAAAAGCTGTGCATTCAGATCGAATCTATCACCCCATGAGAGAGTACTTCCTTTGTATATAAACTCTATATATACATATACTCTATTCTATATATATATATATACTCTATATATATAGGTACAAAGGAACATACTTCTTTCGTGTTGAGAATTTACCTAGAATTGCTTTTTTTCTTGCAATGAAATTCTTAAAATAAGAAAAGGGCACATCTTTTGACAGAAAAATTTTCATTTTAGTATGGGCATGTATGTAGGTGCACTTTTGTATCGTTAAATTTTGTTACCATGATATTACTTATTATCTTATTTATGCAAATATGTATTTTGAAATCTGGATGTATGATTAGATAAACATAGGTATTCATGTCAATTATGGAGTCCGCAATTCAATACTCTGGATCCGCAGTGATTCGCAGTATAGTTACGGTGACCATCCGTCCTCTTTTTTGGTATCGTGTCCTTTTATTTTATTTTTCTTAAAGAGGACAGTAATTTGTCCTCTTTTTCCTCAATTGTCCTTTTAATGTCCTTTTTTTCTTTGAAACCTTTTTTCTATGATTTTTCTTTAGTACTGAATTACTTAAACACAAAATGTAAACGGCACTGGTTTGAATAATTCAGTTCCGTGATCTGGTTTTTGCTATTGTGAATGATGCCCATACGGAAAGAGTGTTTTCAATTTCTAATAACATTTGGATATCTGAGAAATCACAATTAAAAGTTGATACACTGGAGGCAATGTTGATAACAAAGTGCAATTATGACTATGAGAGATGAGATTGTGGAGATTTTAAGACTTTTTTAAGAAGCCGCGATGACATTTAAAAAAAAATAAATAATTAAAAAAAAATACACTGCGAACAAAAACACAAAAACTAACAGTTCCTTTAAGTTAAACTTTTAAATTAAGTATTTACTTAAGTATTTATTATTTTGTTTTGTTCTTTTTTTTTATAAGTACTTATGTATTTTTCTTTTTCTTTTAAAAAAACTGAACTCATTGATGTATGTAATCTGAAGTACAAATATTTTGATTAAATATCGTTTGTTTCTAAAATTGCTGTAAGTTAATTAAAAATTGTCCTCTTTTTTGCATCTGAAAAAATGGTCACCGTAAGTATAGTGTTCTCTTTTATTTTCACGACAAGCGAGTAAAGAGAAAAGAGAGCCCTGTGTCTACGTTCTGTAACTCATCCATTGTATATATATTTCTATAGTACTCTCATGAACAGGAACGAACGACGCGCCACCTAGGTGAGCGCATGTGAAATTTTAAAAATCAATTGAAATACCCGTGATATTTCAAGAAAATTAAATTATTTTTTTTCGAAAAAAACGTGTTTTGGATTGGCACCTTTTGTAGAAAATAGAAAAAGCGAAATTTGGTGTGCAAATTTTGGAACAGTTGAAATACCCGTGAAAATCTATTTTTCAAAAAATTTTCATTATTTTCTTCGAAAAAAACATTTTTGGATAGCAAATTTTGTAAAATATTTTTTCGAAAAAAGTTTCTAGTTTTTTAATTTGTAAAATAAAAAAATTGTAGATATTATAAATAGGCCCAAATTAATTAAAATATTCTTTATTACAAAAAACGCGACTTTTCATCTTCTAGAATACCTACAATAATAATTTGTTTGTTCTTATATTATGTTTTATATTATGGTGGAAACGTAGATACCTATATACTTTAAGGTTAGCACAAATTTTATTTTAAAAATCAATTCAAACTAACTGGCTAAACTTGGAACTGAAGTCAAAATACGCCGCCGCTTTATCGAAAATAGAACTCGAACTGTATAGTTTACACTTAAAGTTAGGTTCTCAACTCCGCGAAAATGAAATCACAGATTGGTATAGTTTTTTACATTATGTTGCTGCTGTAACCGAATCTAAGTCCGAGTGTAAACGTAAAAAACAAAATGAAAAGTTCACTAGATTAAATGAAAACAAACAAACAATACAACGCAAATTCCATAAGCCCCAAATAGTAGAAAATGCGGTGGTAAACATCTCAAGCGAAGAACTTTCAAGTAAAGAAATTAATTTATTAAATAAAGGTCTTAATTTTGCAATAAAACCAAATAAATTGCCACTAGATGATGTGATTGTTGATATTGAGAACAGTTTAAAATTCAAACCACAACCAATCCGTGACGAAATTCGTGCGCAAACAAAACTTTGTATCCAAGAATATAAACATAAAAACAACACAAAAAAGACCGTTAACTATTCAAAAACCATTAATAAAATTAACAAGAGGGATAATTTTGTGATGAAAGCCGATAAAGGCAATAAAATTGTTGTGATGGATAAAAGTGAATATAATAGACGAACAATGAAACTGATAAATGAACGCGGTTACAAAGAAATAAAAAGCTCCCCATTGAATAAGATGAACACTGCCGCCAATTCAGTCAGAAAACAAATATCCCAAATTTTCGGTGATAGATTCAAATGGAAAAATTTAGTATCGAACCCAGAAGTGCCAAAATTATATTGTCTACCGAAAATCCACAAACCAGGAGAAAAAATGCGTGAAATCGCCTCGTGTGTCCAATCGCCTTGCACATTAATCGCTAAATGGTTGGTGAACGAAATGAATACACTACCTAAGTTTGAAAGTTGCTCAGTAAAAAACTCAATTGAACTTTCAAAATTACTGAAATCGGTCACCTTTGCAGAAGACGAAGTTATGATGTCTTTCGACGTAGAATCATTGTTCCCTTCGATTCCATTAAAACACGCTTTATCAGCACTTAAAGCCCACCTCATTAAACATAACGTCCCAACAGAAAAAAGAAATGTCTATATGCAAGCAGCCGAAATGTGTATGAGTATAATAAACACTTTTTTAAGATCGAATCGGGAACCAGTATTGGAAATCCACTCTCCCCCCTAATTGCCGAAGCTTTCATGTCAAAGTTCGAAATGGATTTGAAAGACAAAAATCTACTGCCTGCCTTTTGGAAGCGATACGTTGATGATGTATTAACCATCACAAAACGTTCCGAAATAGACAATTTACTTTCAGTTTTGAACCAACAATATGCTGAGATCAATTTCACATGCGAAATTGAAGAAAACAACAAAATAACTAGTGTCCGACCGAAGGTCGATTTTCAGCCGAAGCCGAATTATTAGGCTGAAAGAAAATCTTCGGCCGAAACAGAAGCCTAAGGTTGAAAAAAGTCAAGAATTCTCCTTTCCAATTGGATACAAACATTATTTTTATTAAAATTTATTGCTTAAAAAACATAAGACAAATAAAATAAAAATACACAAATCGCCCAAAAAAGTTCTATATTTTACTTTTACTCGATTTAAGAGCGGATAAATAATTATAAGTAAATGCATGTAAATGCATTGTTTCATATTCTTGCAATACGAATATGTACATTATATGTACTTACTTGAATTTTTTTAAATTATTAAGTGTTTTTATCTTTAAAATTGAACAAATTAAATTAATAAACAACACAAACCAAACCGAAACCACGATTTAACAAAACAAAACACAAACGATGCGCAAAAGGTGTCAGGCAAAATTCAAAAATTGAAATTTTGTTCGGCGCCCACTATGATGGCACACATGTGTTTTGAAATTTTTGAATACCTACCGAAGAAAAGATTGCAATCTTTTCTTCGGTATTCAAAAATTGAAATTTTTTCCGGCGCCTAGTACGATGCTCGATATAATAAACAGATTCTTCGGCTTCGGCCTAAAATGGCGAAGCCGAAGGTTTGGCCGAATGTTGTTTTTTTGGCCGAATTCGGCCGAAGACGAAGCTTCGGTCGGACACTAAAAATAACATTTCTCGACTTAGAACTTCATAGATCAAACAACAAAATTGACATCAGTATACACCATAAAAACACCAACACCTTACATTTCATCCCAAGTGATTCATATACCCCCCTACAACACAAATTAGCAACATTCAACTCAACTCATTCAACTTTAGCCCACCGTTTAGTAAGTCTACCACTATCAACGACGAACTACAATAACGAATACAATTACATAAAAAACGCAGCTACAATGAATGGTTACAGCCAAATAATCATCGACAAGATAATACACCGACACTCGATGAAAAGAGAAAGGTCAAACTTGTCAACGTTTTTTACACAAAACAAAAGAACTGAAAGAGAGAAACAAAGAGTTATTGTAACGTTCGCTCCAGAAATAACTAACACCTTGAAATCGTCGTATAGCAAGAATGACATGCAATTTGTCTATTCTAACCCATGCAAGCTAAAAAACATGCTACTCTCTACCAAAGATAAGAAAGAACAACTTGACAAAGCCGGGATCTACGTAATATCTTGCAATGAATGCGACAAAAAATATTACGGCCAAACCAAACGCTGTGTGAAAACGAGGTTCAAAGAGCACAGCAATAACATCAATGTTCGACTCTTGAAATGTGTAAGCGAGAGCCGTAGACTAGATGCGTACGAGAGCCTTTACATCAACAGAGATGACGCAGCGTTGAATGCAGATATGGCCAATATAGAGTCTTATTTGTTTAACTTATGATGTAAATTTATTCAATTTCTTTCTTTTTCTTTTTTCTATTTCTTTCTCTTTTTAAAAATCATTTAAATGTATCGATTTGTTTTTATTTATTTGACATTTATGTATGCAATTGTTCAATTTCATAATTGCAAAGCTCCCCTCAGTCGTGTTGCTGATGATGGCTAGTAGACTAGCCGAAATGCATTCAAGCTTTTAAGTTTACAATTTTTTGTCAAAATTAATAATTTTTTAAATGAAAGTGTTTTTTGAATAAAAAGTTGTAAATAAAAAATTTGTAATCTCAATATAATGGTGTTTTGACTTTTTCTATAAATGTTACATTTCATATACCTATAAAGTATATAGTTTTTATTTTTGAAATTTTTTTAACGTGACATTTGGACGGTGGCCGCGCTCGTGCTCGCTGATGTTGATAATAAAATTTGCAACATTGCCAGATTTTGGCAGGAGAATTGGCAACATTTTATTATTTTGAGAGTGGAGACATAGAATCATTGTATATAAACTTTATATACATACAATGATAGAAGTGGAAGAGGTTTATAATTATTATTATTCTAATCAATTAAACATAGTTTATATAATTTTTATACCATTGGAAAGGTATTCGAAAATACAATTATCAGTATACTAAGAATTTTTTATTTTATTTTTTTTCGACACATTTTTCAAACATCAAAAATCGACATTTTTTTAACGCAATTTTGACCATTTAAAAATTCATATCTTTTAAATGGATAATTTAAAAATTCTCAAAATCATACAGCTAACAGATATTATTAATATACCTACATATTGTGTTATTGATAATGATTTTTCAAAATTTTTTCAACCGAGATATTCATATATTTCTGTTGTTTGAATTATCATCTTATAACTCTTTTTTATTGTATCTATAAAGTTAGTTTTTTTTTATTCGCATCTACAAAAACACACAATTTATTTGACACCACAAACATAACTGCACACCCCACACGACCTTCACAATAAATAAAAAGTTTGCTTTAAAAAATCCCACAAATACATAACTGTACACCCCACACGACCTCCACAATAAATAAAAAGTGCTTTAAAAAATCCCACAAAAATTGAAAAAAAATGGGGATGATTTTCATCGGCAACAGCTTCAGTCGATTTTTACGAAATCTGAAAAACACCCGATTTGCGTTTACTTAAATGCTTATAAGTTATAACTTTCGATTCAATTGTCCGATTTTCAATATTAAGGTATTAAGGGAAAATGACAGGCGTGTTAAAGCAAACATAAATATTTCAAAATCATTCAAAATTTCATACTAAAAACATGAAAATAAATATCGGACAAATATTTTCATTCAACGAGGAAGTTGGAAAAAACAAAAAAAAAAAAAACATTAAAATATATACAAACACCAATTGGCAAGAGGGAGATAGTATCATTGTATAAGTTAACACCAAACATATTGATTCTCCTCACATCCAAGAGTGTGTGAAGTTAGCCCCCCTTTTTTGGAATTTGGTATTTTGAAACTTGTTCCAGGTTGTTCCCGGTTTGTTCCGCATTGTTCCAAAGTTTTTTTTGAAAAATATTCAAAAATGGGGGTTTTAGCCCCAAACCTAACCTAGCCCCCCTTTTTTTGAAAATCAAATTTTTGAAAGTTGTTCCAGGTTGTTCTAGTTGTTCTGAACATTGTTTCAAGTTTTTGGACCCCTATGTTCAAAATTTCGAAAGTTATGAGCAAAATTCGAAATAATTCTAGCCCCCCTTTTTTCGAAACTCTTGTTTTTGAAATTTTTTTCGGGTTTAAAAAAGTGTTCTAACCATTGTTCCAAAAAATTAAAGTTGTAGTGCTTGTATTTTTAAAGATAAAGCCTTCAAAACTTTTTTTCAAAAATCCCAAAAACGGGCCTCCAAAATTTTATTTTTTTTTTAAATCATTTGTTTTAGAAAACTTGATGGTAAATGCATCTGTTGAAAAAATATTCAGCCCTATCATCGTACCCGATCGGAACGAAATTTTCTCCGATTTCTACGAAATGTACGAATTTTGTATCATTGTAGACGTTCCGATACGTCAATCGGACAGATCTACGAAAACAAATTTGGTGTGCGTTAAAAATGTAAAATTCATGCGTTGCATGCCGATGAAATGTGAAAATGGCTGCAACGCATCACGAATTCATGCGACGTATGACGATTTTAGTTGTCCGATCTCCCCGATAGAAAATTAGAAGCGGAAAATTTCCCGAAAGGCAAAAGGCTAAAATGGATGCTCACGCTCAACAACAAAAAGATTCGTAAGTAAGCTTCTTTTTATTTGGTAATTTTCTTAAACATATTTGTATCTTTAAGAAAAAAGAAAACAAAAACAAACCAAATTCAATACGACCGGCTGGTTGATTTTATAATAGGGCTGCATGGTTCTTTCACTATTGCTTATTTTGAAAATCTTATATTTTGACAAATGTATCCAAATGTCAAATACATGCGTCGATACACGTCTTTATTTTTTTTACGATTCGTATACCATGAAGAGAATAAATCGTCCGATCGGAAATTTTCTCCGATCGTAGATTTTTCCGAACGGATACGATGATAGGGCTGATTATCAGTTCAAAAAATAACTTTAAAAAAAATCTGCAAATGTTCTAATTTTTAAAAAACTCCATTAGCCCCCCTTTTTAAAAAATCAAAAATCCAAAAGTTGTTCCGGGTCAAACACTAATTTGTCTTAAGTGTACCAAAGTTTCATATAAAAATATAAATATTTAAAGGTTTAACATAACAAAAACGAATAAAGCACATTTTTTGCCTCCCAGTGCTCCCCTTTCAAAATTTTAAAAATTAAATACTTGTTTCAGATTTCTTTAGCAATTATCTAATCCACATTAAAATCCTGTTTCTTTAAAATAAATTTTTAATGCACATATTTTCATAAAACACTTCCCCAACCCCCCCCCCCCCCCCCCCCATTTCAAAAATTTCGGAAGAAATGTATTTCAAATAGGTAATGAAAATTAAAAACAAACTCATTGATTTATAAAAATAATCAAAGAAAGTCCTAAAAAAAGACATACAGATTTTTACGATATTACTTAAAACTTCAATTTTGGCCCAACCTTTTAGAAATCCAAAATTCAAAAACTTGTTCCAGGTTGTTCTAGGGCTCTTCTAAATTGTTCTAAGCTTTCGTTTCATAAAATTGATTTTTAGTATGAAAAATTTCATTAAAATGCTCCCCCGCCCCCCTTTTTCCAAAACTCCAAAATCTAAAACTTGTTCCAAGTGCAGAATCACTCAAATCCAATTGTTCCAAAGAATCATGCAAAAATATTGAAAATTGCACATTTTAAGCCCAAAAAACACTTTAAATAAAAATATCTTATTATCCTTGCTCTGGCCCCCCTTTTTAGAAATCCAAAATTCAAAAACTTGTTCCAGGTTATTTTAGGGCTCTTCTAAATTGTTCCAAGTTTTCGTTTCATAAAATTGATTTTTAGTATGAAAAATTTCATTAAAATGCTCCCCCGCCCCCCTTTTTCCAAAACTCCAAAATCTAAAACTTGTTCCAAGTGCAGAATCACTCAAATCCAATTGAATCATGCAAAAATATTCAAAATTGCACATTTTAAGCCCAAAAAATACTTTATATGAAAATATCTTTTTATACTTGCGCAACTTGGAACAAGTTTTAGATTTTGGAGTTTTGGAAAAAGGGGGGCGGGGGAGCATTTTAATGAAATTTTTCATACTAAAAATCAATTTTATGAAACGAAAGCTTGGAACAATTTAGAGGAGCCCTAGAACAACCTGGAACAAGTTTTTGAATTTTGGATTTCTAAAAAGGGGGGCCAGAGCAAGGATAATAAGATACAGTAAAACCCGCTTAAGAGAAACCCGCTTAAGAGAAAAACCCGCTTAGCTGAAACAAATCTTTCATCCCCGAACATTTTTCGACCAATCACCTATAAAACACTCCGCTTAAGCGAACTCGCTTAAGTGAAAAACCCGCTTACCTGAAAAATATTTTCAGTTAAATTTTATATTTCTCATTGAAAAAAAACTCTCTTAAGCGAAAAAAAAATTGAATCGAACAGAACAAAAAATTTGCTGAACGCTTTCACTTCTTTTTTATTTTTCACCTCCACCATTTTCACCACAAAAATGACATTTAAATTTCTGTATGTCACAACCATTTTATTCTCGTTTTGTAAACAAATTGCTTTTTGGTTTGGCTATCAAAAAATTATTTTTGTGTTACATATTAAATCGTTGTTGGATTTTATTTAATTTTTTTTAGGCAACTCCAAAAGATAAAATCAATTTTTTTCTAGTTTTAAATTTCCGCTTAATGGAATTTTTAAATCCGCTTAAGTGAAATTTTTTTTTCACTTATCCGGACTCCGCTTAAGTGAAATTTTTTTTCACTTAAGCGGGGTTCGGTTAAGTGAAAAACCCGCTTAAGTGAAAGAAATACTGTGACATTTTGCCGTTTCTCTTAAGCGGGTTTTACTGTATTTTCATTTAAAGTGTTTTTTGGGCTTAAAATGTGCAATTTTCAATATTTTTGCATGATTCTTTGGAACAATTGGATTTGAGTGATTCTGCACTTGGAACAAGTTTTAGATTTTGGAGTTTTGGAAAAAGGGGGGCGGGGGAGCATTTTAATGAAATTTTTCATACTAAAAATCAATTTTATGAAACGAAAGCTTAGAACAATTTAGAAGAGCCCTAGAACAACCTGGAACAAGTTTTTGAATTTTGGATTTCTAAAAGGTTGGGCCAAAATTGAAGTTTTATGTAATATCGTAAAAATCTGTATGTCTTTTTTAGGACTTTCTTTGATTATTTTTATAAATCAATGAGTTTGTTTTTAATTTTCATTACCTATTTGAAATACATTTCTTCCGGAATTTTTGAAATGGGGGGGGGGGGGGGTTGGGGAAGTGTTTTATGAAAATATGTGCATTAAAAATTTATTTTAAAGAAACAGGATTTTAATTTAGATAATTGCCAAAGAAATCTGAAACAAGTATTTAATTTTTAAAATTTTGAAAGGGGAGCACTTGGGAGCAAAAAATGTGCTTTATTCATTTTTGTTATGTTAAACCTTTAAATATTTATATTTTTATATGAAATTTTGGTACACTTAAGAAAAATTAGTGTTTAACCTGGAACAACTTTTGGATTTTTGAATTTTCAAAAAGGGGGGCTAATGGAGTTTTTTAAAAATTAGAAAATTTGCAGATTTTTCTAAAGTTAGTTTTTAAACTGATAATATAAAGCTAGACTCAGAATATTTTTTCAACAGATGCATTTACCATCAAGTTTTCTAAAACAAATGATTTAAAAAAAAAATAAAATTTTGGAGGCCCGTTTTTGGGATTTTTGAAAAAAAGTTTTGGAACAATGGTTAGAACAATTTTTTAAACCCGAAAAAAATTTCAAAAACAAGAATTTCGAAAAAAGGGGGGCTAGAATTTTTTCGAATTTTGCTCATAACTTTCGAAATTTTGAACATAGGGGTCCAAAAACTTGAACAGAACAACCTGGAACAACTTTCAAAAATTTGATTTTCAAAAAAAGGGGGGCTAGGTCAAAAACGGTTTTTTGGGTCTAAAACCCCCATTTTTGTATATTTTTCAAAAAAACTTTGGAACAATGCGGAACAAACCGGGAACAACCTGGAACAAGTTTCAAAAATATCAAATTCCAAAAAAGGGGGGCTAACTTCACACACTCCACATCCAAATCCCATTGACATAAATAAGCCACATTCATCCATAGCCAATAAATAAACATAAACAGACGATCATGAAGAGATGTCCAAAATGCTACTCAGCAAATTGTTCCCCATCACCAGATAACATAAACAGAAAACATCTCATAGAGATCAACACCACAGCAGCCTACGTGACTTAAACTGCAAGTCAGCAAACATCCCCCACGAAGCGATCTTCAATTTCATCATCTCATAGCCTCGCCATCAAATTGGTTGGTCAACAGTTTATTAGTATTTAAGCTTTAGAAATTAAGAAAAATGAATCAATTGTATTTTGAATTTTAAATAAAGCAGAACCTCTGCCAAAATAATTTTTTTTTTTAAAGCAAATTAGTAAAAACTAATTTAATTGGCGCCCGAGCAGGGACCGGTTTAGTGCGTTGTTGTTGGAAATAAAGTTATTACCAGTCGCCTCAAGTACCCGCCGTGTTAACAAAAATCAGACGTCAATAAGTGCTACGTTCTCAAAGAAAAATTATAACCAGTCGCCTTAAGTAGCGCAGTGTTTAATTAAGAGGACATAAAAAACGTACTAACCGGTGCCAAATAAGTGTAACGTTCTCGTGAAATTACAACCAGTCGCCTTAAGCAGCCGACGTGTTTAACTAGAAGAACATAGACAATAAGTGCAAGTGTAGAGAACGAGGCCCCTTAGTATCCAGATCTCCAAAGGAAAAAAGGACGATATAAGAACTATCACGCCGCTCTACCAAGATGATGAATGTTATGTATTTTATGTAAGTTAGAATTAAGAATTATAAAATAAAAAAAATTTTTGTATTCATTAAAAATATGGCACAAATAGTAATAGAATTAGTGAAACCAGATCCAAAAATATACATTAGCTAAAAAAATTATTCTAATTAAACAAATTTTTAACAAAGAAGGCAAGAAACAATTATAATAAACAAAAAAAAAAAGTAATAAATAAGAGTAGAAATTAAGGAAAAAGAAAAGTAATAAATAAGAGTAGAAATTAAGGAAAAAGAAAAGTAATAAATAAGAGTAGAAATTAAGGAAAAAGAAAAGTAATAAATAAAAGTAAAATATGATTTTCATTAACTTGATAAAAATTCTGAAATCAAATTTTATATCTTAATACACACATACATTAAAATGGCGAACAACGATAATAATTTAGAACACCTTACACCTCAATTAATTGTTTTAGTAACTAAAGTAGTTAATCGAATTTTTAACAATGAGGGAAGACAAATGATAAATTCTATACTAAATCCTAACGCCGAAATATCAGCCGCTCGAGATCTTGAAATTAGACCTGAACACGCGAACGGTATAACAGAATTAGATAAAATACCTGATATCGTAAAAAGCTTACGAGAATTTTCAGGTAATCCTACTGAATTTTCCTCATGGAAAAAAAGCGTGGATAGAATTCTACGCATTTATACACCTTTATTAGGAACACCAAAATGCTATGGAATTTTAAGTGTCATTCGAAATAAAATTACAGGAAGAGCAGACACACCTCTAGACTGGAAGGCAATATCTCGCTGCCTTACCTTACACTATGCTGACAAAAGAGATCTTGGTACCTTAGAATATCAAATGACCTCATTAATTCAAGGAAATTCTACTATTCAAGAATTTTACCAAGCAGTATACACACACTTATCATTAATTTTAAATAAAATATCCTGTATGGATATTTCCTCAGAATCAACAAGCCTTTTAACAGCAACTTATCGAGATAAAGCCCTCGATACTTTTATTCGGGGACTCATGGGTGATCTACCAAGACTCCTAGGAATCCGCGAGTCAGCAGATCTACCATAGGCATTACATTTATGTCTTAAACTGGAAAATCAAAATTTCCGGTCCTCGTATGCAAATAACCAACAATTTACAAATAAATTGAATTCTTCAATAAAACCTCAAATTCCACCACGTCGATTTAATTCTCAGCCCCAAGTTCCAATGCAAAGAGAGAACCATTTTTTCCACAGTTAGTCCACTTCCCTTACAAAAATCAACAATTCCGGTCAACTTGGCCAACACAGAAAAACCAAACAAGTTTTCAAAGATTTAATCAGAATAATCAATACAATCCTTTTGCTCAGGGACCACCAAGGCCTCAACCTAGGCCAGTGCCAATGGAAACATCAACTATCCAATCGGCTCAAGTAAACTATCAAAATAGACCATCAGCTCCATTTAAATATGCAGGAAAGAGACCACATGGTTCTCCTATTCAAAATCCAACCCCTAATAAATACCAAAGAAACTATCACTTACAAACCGAACAAGAAAATTTAAATAATTACTTCCAGAACTTGGCACTACAAGATAATGATTATGAAGAAATTGTAAACGATTATTTACAATCTCAGGAATGTTCTAATCCTTCATCAAATGATGAAATACCCGAATATACAGATTTGAAGTTTTTAGGTTAACAGACTCTTCGTTACCCTACTTCCAATGTAGAAAGAAGAGTGGAAAATTTTTAAACTTCCTAATAGACACCGGGTCAAGTAAAAATTATATCCAACCAGAACTCCTAGAAAACCCTCTTAAAAATAACAGTTGCTTTTATGCAAAATCAATTGCCGGAGACGTAGAAATAAGTCACCACACCTTTATTAATTTATTCGGAAATAACGATGTAAAGCTTAAATTTTTCCTTTTACCCACATTAAAATCCTTCCATGGAATCCTTGGAAACGATAGTTTAAAAGACCTTTCAGCTGTGATTCACGCAAAAGAAAGTTACATGGAAATACAGAAAAATACAAAAATAAGAATAAAACAACTCAGATCACCTACAGTCAATTCTCTAGAACAGAAACTAGATCACATGTCAGCCTCGCAAAGAAATTCACTAATTTCCATTACAAACAAATTTAAAAATCTGTTTTCAGAACCAGACGAACGCCTTACATATACTACAAGGGTCATAGGCAAAATTCGCACAAATACTGATACTCCATATAATTATAACGTAAACTTTGTGTAATCTCAATCAATATATAATAATATAATTTAATCCTTATTGACTACACTTTTGTTATCAATAAAAAACAAAATACAAAAACAAAAATTGAAGTTAATTTTATTTTCAATTGATTTACCTTGAACGCGTTTCGATAGAACTTGTCTATCATCATCAGCGAACACGACTGATGAATGATGATAAAGAGTGTCATCTTCATCTTTTTGGTTATGCAGCATCAAATAAAGTCCAAAAATGCAAGTCATTGTTTTACAAAGTTAATTGTGTACGGACAAGAGAACAAAACAAAACACGAAAAATTAACTTGTGCAATCGATGCACTCGTCAGCGCGAGATGAAAGCTAAGTTTACACCAATTGGAACAAAAAGGAAGTTATATTTCCATTATCGGCGTTCATAGATTTGTCATCTTTTTGGATGAAATAGCTTTCGTATGCATCTAACCGTCTTGCATCATTCACTTGTCGAACTAATTTTAAATTGTCTTTTGTTATGTTAAAGTGGTCGTTAGTTAGTACATGATTAGCTAGAGCTGAAGGTATACAGTTGTTTGTTTTTATGTAGGTAGTATGTTCTTTAAAACGCGTTTCAATATTTCTTTTTGTTTGGCCGTAGTACACTTTTTCACAATCACCACATTGTACCGAATAAATTCCTGATTTTTTTAAAGCTTCGCTTTTATCTTTCGTTGAACCTAAGATATTCTTTAATTTATTGTTGCTCGAAAAAACCATTTTCATATTGTTGCGATTGAATGCACTTTTTAATTTATTTGTTAGGACCGGGTTGTATGACAAACATATCCTTTTCGGTTCATCTTTCCGATCAATTTTCTTATTTTGTGCGTAAAAAGTAGTTAGATTCGAGTTTTTTATTTTTCGCATGTGTTTTAAGATGAGATCATCGACCATTTTTTGACTGTATCCATTTAAGACAATTTCAAGACAATTCAAACATTACAAATTATGTTATTAAAATAATGAAAGAAGGTAAAACTATTACCGATGAAATACTATTAAATATTAAGTTTGAACTAGAAATAATAAAAGAAGAAATTATAAATATTGAATATGCCATGCATTGGTTCAAAGTCGGACTTATTAATTCATTTTTGTTAGACGAAAAAGAAATAAATATTGTTAATAATATGTTTGAAAAAAATAATATCCCATACATAAATATAGAAGAAGCAATTGAGTTTTCAAGCTTAAAAATAGCATCAAGTAATTCATTATTCATTATTTATATAATTGGAATCCCTATGTCAGAAAACACAATTATGTAATATGCTTTTAATAAAACCAACTAAAATAAAAAATATTATGAATAAAATAAATTTTGAAAAAATAATGAATTGTAATAACAAATTATATGGAATAAAGAAAGAATGTAACAGAATGTACCAAGAATGTATGTAAACTTTATATAAATTAAATTAGTTTTTACTAATTTGTTTAAAAAAAAAATTTATTTTGGCAGAGGTTCTGTTTTATTTAAAATTCAAAATACAATTGATTCATTTTTCTTAATTTCTAAAGCTTAAATACTAATAAACTGTTGACCAACCAATTTGATGGCGAGGCTATGAGATGATGAAATTGAAGATCGCTTCGTGGGGGATGTTTGCTGACTTGCAGTTTAAGTCACGTAGGCTGCTGTGGTGTTGATCTCTATGAGATGTTTTCTGTTTATGTTATCTGGTGATGGGGAACAATTTGCTGAGTAGCATTTTGGACATCTCTTCATGATCGTCTGTTTATGTTTATTTATTGGCTATGGATGAATGTGGCTTATTTATGTCAATGGGATTTGGATGTGAGGAGAATCAATATGTTTGGTGTTAACTTATACAATGATACTATCTCCCTCTTGCCAATTGGTGTTTGTATATATTTTAATGTTTTTTTTTTTTTTGTTTTTTGTTTTTTCCAACTTCCTCGTTGAATGAAAATATTTGTCCGATATTTATTTTCATGTTTTTAGTATGAAATTTTGAATGATTTTGAAATATTTTTGTTTGCTCTAACACGCCTGTCATTTTCCCTTAATACCTTAATATTGAAAATCGGACAATTGAATCGAAAGTTATAACTTATAAGCATTTAAGTAAACGCAAATCGGGTGTTTTTCAGATTTCGTAAAAATCGGCTGAAGCTGTTGCCGATGAAAATCATCCCCATTTTTTTTCAATTTTTGTGGGATTTTTTAAAGCACTTTTTATTTATTGTGGAGGTCGTGTGGGGTGTACAGTTATGTATTTGTGGGATTTTTTAAAGCAAACTTTTTATTTATTGTGAAGGTCGTGTGGGGTGTGCAGTTATGTTTGTGGTGTCAAATAAATTGTGTGTTTTTGTAGATGCGAATAAAAAAAAACTAACTTTATAGATACAATAAAAAAGAGTTATAAGATGATAATTCAAACAACAGAAATATATGAATATCTCGGTTGAAAAAATTTTGAAAAATCATTATCAATAACACAATATGTAGGTATATTAATAATATCTATTAGCTGTATGATTTTGAGAATTTTTAAATTATCCATTTAAAAGATATGAATTTTTAAGTGGTCAAAATTGCGTTAAAAAAATGTCGATTTTTGATATTTGAAAAATGTGTCGAAAAAAAATAAAATAAAAAATTCTTAGTATACTGATAATTGTATTTTCGAATACCTTTCCAATGGTATAAACATTATATAAACTATGTTTAATTGATTAGAATAATAATAATTATAAACCTCTTCCACTTCTATCATAGTATGTATATAAAGTTTATATATGATTCTGATTTTAACTTTAGTAAAATGTTAAGAGATAGTAAGTTGCTAAAATCGTTTAAAATTGGCAAAATCTTCTTTTTAACTTAGTAACTTACTAAAATGGCTTTAACATTTTACTAAATCGTTTAAAATTTTGCGCCAATGATTCTATGTCTCCACTCTTAAAATAAGAAAATGTTGCCAATGCTCCTGCCAAAATCTTACAATGTTGCAAATTTTATTATCAACATCAGCGAGCACGAGCGCCGCCACCGTCCAAATGTCGCGTAAAAATAAACGATTCCATGAGATTACTATAAAGTTTATATACAATGGTAGAAGCTAAATGAGATTACTATAGGTTATACAGTAAAACCCGCTTAAGAGAAAAACCCGCTTAGCTGAAAAAAATCTTTCATCCCCGAGCATTTTTCGACCAATCACTTATAAAACACTCCGCTTAAGCGAAACTCGCTTAAGTGAAAAACCCGCTTACCTTAAAAATATTTTCAGTTAAATTTTATATTTCTCATTGAAAAAAACTCTCTTAAGTGAAAAAAAATTGAATCGAACAGAACAAAAAATTTGCTGAACGCTTTCACTTCTTTTTTTATTTTTCACCTCCACCATTTTCACCACAAAAATGACATTTAAATTTCTGTATGTTACAACCATTTATTCTCGTTTTGTAAACAAATTGCTTTTTGGTTTGGCTATCAAAAATCCAAAACAATATTTCCAATGTCTCGAGAGGTACGTATTTTAACATTTCTTAAAAAGAAGATTACACATTCAATAAATTACTTTTGTGTTGCATATTAAATCGTTGTTGGATTTTATTTAATTTTTTTTGGCAACTCCAAAAGATAAATTCAATTTTTTCTAGCTTTAAATTTCCGCTGAATGGAATTTGTAAATCCGCTTACGTGAAATTTTTTTTCACTTATCCGGACTCCGCTTAAGTGAAATTTTTTTTCACTTAAGCGGGGTTCGGTTAAGTGAAAAACCCGCTTAAGTGAAAGAAATACTGTGACATTTTGCCGTTTCTCTTGAGCGGGTTTTACTGTATATACAATGCATGAGTTACGGAACATAGGCAATGGAGATTTTTGTTTCATTCGTAGCAAGGAATCTGTTCTAAATTGATAAACCTGCATAAACTTAGTCTTGGTATGTTTCACACGAATTTGATCCAATTAGCACGTATTGATGGGGTCGAATTGGATTTGAAAGTGACAATTTTTGAATTCTGTCTGATTATTATTGAACTATAGTATCTGCGCTAAAACGTTTTTGATGTGAAACGAAAAATCCCATACGAAAATGATACAACCAAATCATAAACGAATAATTTTATTCTGCTTTTCGTTTCACGGCCCACTATTGGACGGTCGAAGTTGATAACTGTATTAATTCCCCTAGGTACTAGGCTTTAATAATAGCAAGTCAAAGCGATGGCACAATTAAAATGATCTCTTAAATTCTTTTATATCATAAAAACTTGAAATGTTGAAACTATATTATTTAAAAAATGTTTGAGATGACAATTTCAATAATCTTTGAATCTTCGAGAAAGTTTTTTTGTTTTTATTTTTATTTTTATTTTATTTCAAAATCATTAAATAAATAAATCTTCTAAATACTTTTTATTAACGAAATATCATTATCAACAAAATAAAATTTAACACATTTTTATATTTTTTGTTTCAATATGCTCAAAAGATTTCAATTTGCATCGCATACTTTTTAATGGATTTCATTAATTCATAGCGATCTCCTAAACAATTAAAATGTTTTTATTTACATTCGCCCTTAAAACATACACCTAAATACACACATCACACATTTAAATAGTTATTCATTTTTCTAAATACCGTTTTTTCGATTAGTTTCCAAATGTTTAATTTTGTAAATATAATTTATGTAACTAAATGTCTTCAATCATAAGATACTTTAATTTACAATGTAATTAAAACATAATTAAATATGTTTTCCGATTTTTTTAAGCAACACAAATATTTAAACCCAAAATAATAATAGAACTGTGTTCACTTTTTCTGAAGTTTAATTCAATAGATTGTTGGCTAAGTGATTAATAACCACAATTTATTTCTTAACACAGCGTTTATATTTATAATATAAAAACAATAATTAAATAACAACCGTAATATGTAGCTATTTAAAACCAAAAAAAAACATAATTGCAATATTATTCTCTCGATGCTGCGGCTTTTCATTTAGGAATTTTACTATTATTGTGGTTTGTTAAAATTAAGTACGAACATTGCATTAATAGATTTGAATCATTGGTTCGGATGAGGGTCTAAGACAAGAGAGCAATAATAGGAAATTGTTATTATTAGTTTTAGTTGATAACACTTTTGGGTCTTGTCATGAGAAATAATCGCTAGATCCCTCTCAGTTTTGTATATCAGTCGTCGGTGTGGTAGGACACATGAACAACATCACCACCGACGCTCACTAGACACTGTGCCTGAAAAAAAAATATTAGAAAAATAAGTTAAATAAAACACTGATAAAGACTATTTTGCTGATTATATCGTTTAATATTTGAAAATTTACTTATTATAAATTTTTGTAGTTGAGCACAATTCAAATTGTGTTAACAATAGAGAAATATAAATAGTCTTGCCTGATTCTTATGTTGATTGTCGACAAGAATTAATTCTGTCATGTAAAATGCTACCATTGCATTACCACCTAGCGTTGTGATGTGTGCTCGAACAACAGCCAATAGCTAAAGAAAATAAAATTATTGTAAGAAATTTCAATATTAATGAAATCAGAATTATTAACCTCTGTGATAAAACTGTGTACGAATCCACTAATTCCTCCGATTTCCCGTACAGATGTACTTTCTCGAATGAAGAAAAAGTTTAAGTTGCCAAGATACTTTTCAATTTTCCCACCAGGTACGTAAGTTAGAGGAGTGATGTCAATTCCGAAACGTTCTTTTATTGGATACTGTAATTCAAATATCAATAGTATTTTATTTGGATAATAACTTGAGTAAAATAATTTAGTAATTTTTTAATTTTGTATTATTTTAAAGGAAAATAAGTTATACAATCAAAATGCCTGTAATCGCAATTATTTTTCTTTTGGTTGACTGGGGAAAATGTATAAAAAACCAGAAAAAACTGCTTTTTAAATAAACAACAACATTTGAATGAGCTCACTCCTTTGATGGAGGTTAAAAGTTTGACAACCATCGCGCATATTTTTTTTTTTTTAACCGAGGTTATAGATATAAAATGTGGAAGGCGTTTAGGACTAATCCCATGTCTCCCAAAATAATCTGTTCAACGTTGTTTTTTGAGGACTTGATACTTCGATGGGCTTACCGCTACACTGTTAACTATTTTTCACTACCGCTGCATTGATCCAGTTCAGTATTTGGACCGTTTGTGGAGAATTAATAGCTTGTGTGTAGAGTTCATAAGGTGATTGAAACTCATCGTTGGAAATTTAAATTTTTTTGATAATGGTGAACTCAATTATTATTTCTAGCCAAAAAATATTTCATTTTGGCCTAAAATTTCAAATAAAATGATTTTAAAGATTTGTAGCCAAAAAATATTTAATTTTGGCCCAACATTTCACATAAAATGATTTTTAAGATGATCAATGGTAAGGTAGTTCAATCATTGAAATAAAGATATTCATTTTATGTGAAAGATTGGGCAAAAATTAAATGTTTTTTAACTAGAAATAATAATAGTCAACAGTCACCGTCTAGCTTTCACGCCGAGAGGGCTAAGTGGGGTCGAGCCCCTCCCAAGCGATATGATAATCTATGCTAAGATATCCAAAAAATATCGAAGCATATTTTGTATTATTTTTTCGTTCAAATTTCATTTTTGTTACATTTTAGCTTTACTAATATTTTAATTTAAAAAAAAACTATATGTATATATCGTAATGAAATCACTAGTTCATACCACACGTAATCTAGAATTCGTTTAACATTTCAAACGAATCTTAGTATGCAAAGAAACTCAAATAAAATTCCTTTGCAAACAGGCAAATATCCTAAAACAACTGCAAATCTTGAAAAGATCATAAAAGACTGTTAAAATTCTGATGATTTTTTTTTCCTCCTTGATGAAATTATAAAGACTATCGTTTAATCCGAAATAGTTTCTTTTTTTATTTCAGAATTTGTATTTTGACAAAAAAAATGATTATTATCAATCACGATTTTCCACAACACCTTGGATTTTTGTCTAGTTGTCGTTGTCGAAAATGGTTGCATGAAATTAATTGAAGAAGGGGTTCATATTTCGCATATTTTGGTACTAACTTCATGTTGTGAATTTCATACTGGTGAACTGAGTACTAGTCTTAATAAATAAAATAAAATGAAACTGTCGGATGTATGTAGCAATATTTCACAATTTAGATATGGAAATAAATGTGGAAGGATATAACCGAAATAACTATACCATTTTGCAATCCGGATTTGTATCCTAATTTTAGGAACTTATGGAAGTTCTGCAGAGCTAGAACGTTCGTTTTCCACTTTGAGACGGTTAAAATCGTGACTGAAGGCCACGACAACTGGCTTAACGAATTGATGTTATCACTGAAGATATGGTGAATAAATTTTGCAAAAAAAGGAAGAATGGAATTTATCTTTTCATCAAATTCTGTTGACTAAATTTCAAACTAAAAATATCAAAAAATTTTCAAAAAAGAACTCTATCTACAAAGAAAAACATTCATTCATAACAGGGAGTGTTTTTTTATTTTTTTTATGTTTTTACTTTTTACGTTTTCTTATTGAAATTTTATTTCTTTTTTGCATATAAGCTGGATAAAAATAAGAAAGGCAGTGATACCTTAAAAAAAATTACACAAAAATTAGGTTTGAGCTAAAGAAGCTCTTAATGCCGAAGCTATTAAAGCCGATAAGAACTCTTTCTTAAAAATTCTCAAAATCTAACTATCAACTTGGTCATAAATTTCATCAATTAAGCTCTTAATGTTCCAGAGAAAACTATCACCTCTATAGAAGACAAGAACAATTAAAATAAATTTACAACCATTAACAAAAAAAACAACTGTCCAAAGTAATTCAACTCCAAAATCCCCAAAAAGTTCCAAACCCCTCTCACCAGCTTCAAATTCATCTTCGCTACCAACAATCTGACTTATCAATCAGAAAACAACACTCCGTTCACGGCGATGGCAGTGAACTGCCATCTGCATTTAGAAGCTCACAAGAAAAAATAAAGCTAAGTAATTACATATATACGGTTGTCAGATCTTACAATATTGTCAGAACTGTCAATGGTCTGACAATTGACATATTTCTTACAATGAACAATTGTCCGTTCACACGGTTGGTAGATTTAATCCCAAAGTCTGACAATTTGATTGTCAGCTCCTGTGTGACAGTTTTCGGACAGTAATATATCTGACAAATTGTCAGATTGAAAATTTTCTGTTCAAACGGTTGGCAGATCTATACAAAAAAATTTCTTCTTTTAAAAAAGTTAAGAGGTCGTGGACATCTGTGGCGGGAGAGGGAACAAGGATTCCTGGCGTCCAGCCGCTTCGCCCCTCTCCGGCCAGAGATGCCCACGGCCAAACAAAGTTGGGCAACCACAAAAATATCTAATTTCGAAAACATTTCAAATAAATAATAATCCAACAATCAATGTTAGAAAAGAAAACCTACTGGAACTTTACCATCTACGCCCATTGATGCGTTATTGGAAGAAACAAACACACCATATTTTTTCAAAAGAAAAAGATCACACAAATCAAAATAGTTATTACAACAACAAAAACAAAACACCAATTTTTCAATTTCTACGTTTAAGCATACGGCTCCAACTTCCCAAGAATTCACTTAATGTCTCCAGGCCACGTAGGAATTCCAGGGAATAAAAAGGCAGATGCTGCCGCTCGTGAAGTCATTAAAATACCGCTAAAATTCATCATACCTCCTTTATCTTTATCTATTTTCAAAACGACCTCAAACATTGTGCGACGAGAATCAAAAGCACGTTGGAACAGCTCCAATTCGTTTCGAGACAACATAAAACTACCTTTGGACAAGTAACATATAATTAGTCATTGAACCGATTACAATCAGTGCAACTCTGTCGCTTAAGACTGGGTCATAAACTGTTCAAAAAAGTTCATCTATACAAAAGCGAACCTCCACCATGTTCTACAAAGATGACTATTAACTAGGCGAAATTTCACAAATAATATCCTCCCGTTACAAAATCTTGACACAACTACCGATCCAAATAAATTTGAAATTTAAAATTCATAAACCTTATAACTTAAAATTATTATTTTCTTCTCCAAAATGTACCTACTATTTTCCTTATACATAAAATTCATAAATTATTATCAATTATCAATGCGAACTATTTAAATTTAAAAAAATTGAAAGAATAATGTAAATGTTAATTATACAACTATTATAATAGCCGATGGGCTCAATTTCGCATTTCGAATGATACAAAATTTATTTGTATTGTTACCTGTGATGTAAATAAATAAATAAAAATAAATTATAGTCAAGATCTTTTTATTGACATCAAAATAATCACTTAAGAGCCCTTTAACTAAATTGTGGAACTATTTGTAGAACTTATTCATCATCTCAGATTCTCACCCTCATCCACAATCCACACAAGAAAAAAATACCAACAATTGGGCCTTTCCAAAAACTATATACATAACTATACTCTGTCCAACAAAAATTGGCAGTACACGTCTTATGGGAAAGCTTTTTCAAAATCAGTAGCGTGCCATATTTTTGCACCATATTTAATTGAAATAACTTCTCCACAAAAAATGATTGCCCGCCCGTGAATTTCCAATAGCATTTGACACAGACCCAACGTCCTATTCAAGACACATCTGAGTGTAGTGTGCACTGAATTGCTGTGGCCAATGGCGATTGGCTGCTGCTTGATGTGCATTCAGAGTTAACCGTGTGCATTTGGTAATTCGTTCAGCTTTTTTTCCTTGAGTTTCTGTTAAGGTGCTTTTGATTTTCGAGCTTTAAGAAAAAGTTTTTAATGATGAGTGTTATCGTGGACACTACGACAACCCTGTGAAAGCTTTAATGAAGGACAGATTTATGCAATCCACTGTAGCCAGAATGAGAGGCAAACGTCCTATCTTGCCTACACTGCCAATTTTTGTTGGACAGAGTATAACAATATTATATTTGGCGGTTCTAGTTGGGAAGAAAACAATGCAATACAAACAAATTAATTTACATATGCAAACACTTTTCCAAAGGCGCGACTATATATGTGTGTATACTATAGTGTGTGCACATTGTGATTTATCGTTGTATATGTAAACAAGTATAGGGCTGCTTTGTTTTGTTGCTCGTTTCGCATTGTCACACACAGGGTAGAGATGAGCCAGTTGTCAGCAACAATCATAGTTGAGAGAAAAACCATCGATTTCAGATATCGATTTTAAGATTAAATACATCGACTACAGAAAATTACAAATATGCAAACAAAATGGTTTATGTAACTAAAATGCAAAGAAAGCAACTTCAAATATGTGTGCTTTCTACAAAAAAAACATCATTCTTATAAATATTAAATGTGAAAGTACTTTTTTTTTGCGCTTTTTTCGCTGGAAATCGATTATTTCATGGGAAAGAAATATAAATACTTTTCATACTACAAGGGGTTTGCGGAGTCTCAGCAAAGGGAGTGGGTAATAACTAGTTACAAATAAGGTATTCCAAATCATCTTAATATCTACTTTCTTTTCTCATTTCTGCTGTACACATTTTATAAAAAGTAATTTATTCTCTTTGTGTACACTTTTCGTTTTTAAAATTAAGAATTCATTTACGTAGTCATTTAAGATTTAATCCCGATAAAATGTTCACACCACGTAAATTTAAAAATGTACTTGATAAAACAATATGTAGTGTGGAAATTCTTGTTTCTTTTTACATGTTCTATAGGGCAAGTATTGGTTTCGTGTAAACATGGAGAAGTCTAAAAAAGTAGTTTTACCATACCGTCCGTTGACTTCTACGTCTGTGCACTAGATTAGATTAGATTTATTTATTTTTTCTTCAAAACCAATATAATACAATTTTTTTTTAATATATAAAATAAGAATAAAATAATATAACAGGCTATGGTGTTACCGTCTGTCTTAATTTAAACTGTAATTTGTATGTAATAATAATTAATATTTGTAATATTTTTTTTAATAATATAAATAGAAGTTATTTTTCGGGGTTTAAATAATATAAGTTAAAATAATATATAGATATTAACACGACAATATTAAACTTTAGTTGTACATTTTAATCAAAATTTATATAGAAATTTATTTAAAAACGAAATTAAGATACATACAATTATTGGGACTTATAGTTTAGTCAAAACAAATTTAAGATGTATACATAGGTATTATTATACATGTAAATAAGAATTTAAAAGTACAATTATACTTGTGGGCTTTTAGTTTAGCTAAAACAAAAAAATAAAACATGTTCATAAGTGTGATAAATCATAACTTTGAAACATGACATACTATTGTAACAATTTACTAATTTTTAGATTTAAATGTATTCCGACATTATCAGGTTTCTATATTCTGATGCTGCTTCGAGGTAATGGTAGAGGTTAAGCTCGTTATCACTGTTTAGTACGTTTTTTGTTTGTTCCATTGACAAAGTTGTTTTTCCAAGACAGCGTATTCTTATTTCTTTGTAGACAGGGCAAATTGATAAGAAGTGAAAACAATCTTTGAATTCAGATTACATAGAGAGCGTCGTGTATCTAAGGATTTTCTGTAAGGTGATCCATTCAAATTTAGTGTTTCACTTCTAGCTTTGCAAATAAGGGATATCGCACGCACGCTATATTTATCATTGAAATAGTTTTCTACGAAGTCATGGTTAAGTTCTGGGTATAGTATTCTATTGGTTGATGAGATTGATCTTCGTATACTGTCATTCCGTTGAAAAATGTCTATCTCTTCTAATAATCTATAAAGTTGACTTTTTAATAGATTAAGATTACCACATTGAATTAACAGCTCTACACCGCATACTTGCGCCCAAGTACACCATTCCTTTATCCATTCTACTTGCTTGCGAAAAGTGTATCTAACAATTCTATTTGGTATTCTCTTAGGTGTGTAAGTGAGAAAGTCAAAATGGAGTTTGAGAGTATGCATAAAAAGAGTTGGTAGCCCGGTTTCAAGGGTGAGGACGTAGTTTGGTGTGTTTGACGGCAGATAAAATAGTTTTTTTTTTTAGAAAAAAGCGTTGCAGTTTTTTAACTCCTTCGTATGAAATATACCCCCATGTTTGACAACTCTAGCACATGACTGAGCGCATAATAGCTTCGAATACGCTACATTTAGCTGATGTTGGGATTTCAGCATGGGATATAACTTTTTTCCAAGAATAAGACTTAGCATATAAAGGGTAGTCATAATCTCTTGAGTGGGCGTAAGTTATATAAAAAAAATAAATATAAAATTTAAATCAATGTTTAAAATGTTAAATCTTACATTTGTTTAAAAAATGAAAGAATAATATATAATAGGATGTAGGAAGCAAGGTTAGTATTTTCAAATAAATACAAAAAATTCTATTTTCACGTCTTTTCCACACTACCCATGAGGTAAGACAATTGGTGCTTTTTTTTAAGTGGTATCCCCAATAGGCCCAGTCCACTAAAAAACGTTTGCTCACCATTGAATTTTCCCAAAAATCATCATCTTTTTCTATTCTTTTAACGTAAAGATCATATTTGGTGCTAGTCCAAATCGCAGACACAAATAATACTTTTGGAAATATGCAAATGTCCATGAATTTGATAATAGAAAATATGACTCTTACTAAGACCGTTATTTCACCATTGAAAACGGGCATTTGATTACGCAAAGTTTTTTCATCTATGATTCTATCTGGCGACGCTCCAAGATAAGAAAATTCTTTGAAAATTCATATCTATGGAACTACATAAAATCAAGAACGAATTTACTTTTAATTACAATAAATAAATTGAAGGACTAGATACCTATGTATGTCGCCTTTATAGCTCAAAATTGTGAATCTCACATACTTATATATCATACAATTTAGGTATAACATAGCATAACTTTAGTTTTTTATTCTAAAAATTTCTTTTAATTATCAAGCCAAGCCAAACGAAATCCATACAAAAATAAGTGTACTTCTAATTCAGCAAAAAGAATAAATTACAATTAGGGTGGGAAATTTTTAACGGGACTATTGAGGGGGATGAGGAGGGAGAGTTCACGTATACAGGAGGTAGAGGGGAACCATTAATAGATTATGTATTGGGGGACGAGAGGGCGAGAGGCGGGATAGAAAGGATCGAAGTAGCAGATAGAGTAGAGTCAGATCACCATCCATTGGTGATCACGATGAAAAAAGGAAGAAGGAGAGAGAAAGTAAAGGAGGCCAAAAGAATAAAAAACAGGAAGGTGGTCAGAGGAGATGAAACGGGAATACGAAAGAATGCGAGGAGTAAGAATAGAGGGAGAAGAGGAAGCACAAAAGGAAATAGAAGAGAGGATAAAGAAGGAAATTTAACGAAGTGAGGAGGTAGGGGGAAGAGAAAGGAGACAAAAAATGAGAGGATGGTGGGATGAAGAATGCAGGCAGAAAAAAGAAGAATTAAGAAAGGAGTTAAAGAGATGGAGGAAAGGCAGCAGTACGAAAGAAAAATACAAGGAGAAAAAAAGAGAATATCAAGCGATTATTGAGAAAAAGAAAAGGAGGAACAAGATAAGATGATAAGAGAAATTGAAGAGGCCAATACTGAAAACAAAGTGTGGGAAATAATAAATAGATAAAGAAAGAAGAGAAAGAAAATAGGAAGAGGGATTGAAGAAGAGGAATGGAAAAGATATTTTATGAGCCTAATTGGAGAGGTGGAAGAAAGGGTGAAAATGGGAGCAGAGGGAACAATAAGAGCGGGAGATGATACTGAAATTAGAAAAGAGGAAATCAGAGGTAGTGAGAAAACTAAAAGAAGGAAAAGCAATGGGTATAGATGGAATACCGAATGAGGCGTGGAGATATGGAGGAGACCAAGCGATAGAGGTAGCATGGGAGATATGCAGACAAGTGTGGAGAGGAGACGGTTGGACGGAGGGGTGGAAAGAGGGGGTGATCGCGCCGATAATAAAGAAAGAGACAGGAACAAAGGTGGAGGAGTAACGCTCATGCAATTGCTATATAAAATATATACGGCGGTTTTAGCGAAGAGGCTAGAGGAAGAAGCGGAGGAAAAAGAAATGATATCGCCAAATCAAACGGGTTTTAGAAGAGGAGTTGGAACGATAGACAATGTATTGAACTATGTGGTGAACAGAGAGGTGGTAAAGGAGAAGGGCAAGCTAGTGGCTTTGTTTATAAATTTAAAAGCTGCATTTGACTCAGTAGATAGAACAATTATGAGGCGTTGGAGGAAAGAGGAATGAGAGAAGGGTTCAGGGAAAGAGTGGGGGAGGTCTACGAAGAAACGACGAGTAGAGTGAAAGCGGGAGGAGAAAAGGAAAAGACTAGAAGTAAACGTGGGAAAAACGAAAGTGATGAGGTTTAGGAAAGGAGGATGGAGGAATACAACAGTAGACTGGAGATGGAGGGGAAAGAAAATAGAAGAAGTAAAAGAATTTAAATACTTGGGGTATGTGTTCAAAAAGATATTAGAGATTATAAGGGACAGAATAAAAAAGGCAGCAGCGGTCATGAAGGAAGACTGGGGGATTGGGAGGAGGAAATTCGAGAAGGTATGGGAGAGGAAGATGTGGTGTGGACGGTGATGGGATATGGTGCGGAAATATGGGGATGGGAGGAGAGACAAGAAATGGAAAGAATGCAAGAGAGGTACCTCAAATGGACACTAGGGGTAGAATGGCAAACTCCAGGATACATGGTGAGAGAGGAAACAAAAAGAGATAAGATAACGATAAGAGCAGAGCAAAGGACGTGGAATTATGAAGAGAAATTAACAGGTGGAAAAGGAAGCGAGATATTGAGGGAATGTTTAGAGGAGATGAGAGAGAGAGGGGGATGGAAGCGAGAGGATCACGGTGGGAACATTTGAGAAAGAGAACGAGGGGAAGGGAAGGAAGAGAGGACAGTACGACAGGATACGAGAGAGTAGAATGGGAAGATGGAAGAGAGCAGGAGAAGGAAAGACGGGAACTAATAAAGTAATCACGATATAACAGTTGGTATAAAGAAGTAATGACCGAGGGATCCCGCAAAATCTGAAAGCGGGATGGAAGGCAGACCGAACAAAGAGAATAGCGAGAGTCAGGCTAGGGAATGAGTTGAGAGAAAGATGGTACTGGAAACAAGAAGAAGAGAGAATGTGCAGAGTGTGAGAAGGGGTGAAGAGAGAGGGATGGGAAGAGAGGAGAGTGTGGTAGAAGACTTGTAACCCTTAGGGGAAACAATAAAATACAATACGAATACGAAATTACAATCGTTTTCAACACACTATTATTTTGCAGTTAAAATTTTGTAACTTTCTAAATCAAGCAAATGATGTAAACTTACCATACATAATGTACCTACAATTTTGTTTAGACAGAGGTTTTAAAAAATTATTGTTTTATATAAAATACATTGTTAATGATTCATTTTTTTGATTGAATTTGAATTTAGAAATATCAATTTGTCAGTAAGGATCATTGCACGAACAAAATTATTTAAATAACTATAAGAAAAAACGACTTGAAAATCTGCCTTTTTACTGTATTTCCGGAATCTTACTGAATTATGATTTTTAGATATAAGACCAAATTTGTTTTAATCAAATCACTAGTTTAGCTAAAAAATTCAAAACGTAAACAAATTTTAGCAAAAATCTGCCAATACAACGGCCCATTTAAAAAAAAATATACTTTGCTGTTTCCAACTATCTTAATTTATTTTTTAAGTACGTCAAACTTTAAATTAAAATATTCAATAAAAGCTATAACTGTGAATTAAATAACACTCTTTTTCCATATATTTAAATTACATGTTCATACACACAGTATAGAGCTGTGCGAATCGTTCATTTTAAAAGATCGAATCAATCAATGATTGATTGGTTTAAAGATTCGATCTTTTCAATCAATCAATATTTCAATCATTATGTTTAAAATGACTTGACAAGCCAATTTTAAAAAGAAAAAAATCAATCGTCAACAATTGTTGCAGTTTTTCATTGCTTGCTTTTATGGTTTGTTTGAAATTTACATACTTAAAATATAATTTAATGTTATATCTACATACAACGCACAATATCTCCAAAAAATAGGCCTAAACTTTACAGTCACACACCTGAACGTTCTTTTTGTCTTGTTGTGCAATAACCAATAACCTTAACTTAAATAAATGTTTTCGATTGATAAAGAGCGCACATTTTAATGCATGAAGATCGAATCGTTCACTTTTTTAATGAGATTTACTCGGTCTTTGTGATTGTGATTGTGACCCGTGCCATGAAAGGATCCCTATTCAATCCAATCGTTCACATGAACGATATATGTTTCGTTCTTTCAAGTCATCTCAATCAAATGGTAGGTACGAGACAGAAACTGAACATTTCTCATGCCCATAGAGAGACACAGAGAGCAAACACAAATAATAAAAGAGAAAGACACAGATACATACATATTTACGTAGTAGGTACATGAGGGAATGAGAAACGAATAAACTGAGAACAAATTGTGTGTTGCTGTAGTGGTGAGTTTTTGTTTTACATTCAGATTGGGTTAATGCGTCTGTGTTGGCTTGTATGTGTCTTTTTTTCTTTGTTTAATTTGATTGAGAATGAGTAAAATGAACGAAACATAAGTCTTTTACTACAAAACTGAAAGATTGATATTGGGATTGATTGTTTCGGTTTAGTGTGATTGCAATCAATCGTTCTTTTTGGTGAACGGGTCAAGAAGATCGAATCAATCACGATTGACACAGCTCTAACACAGTAAAGAAAATTTAATTTTCTAACGCAGCAACTTTCGACTGAAAATTTAAAATCAGAAATCAGACTGTAGGAATTTTTCTTTTCCTACCATACAATTGACATAAATCAGAGGGAAAAAATTCTATAACGCAATATTTGTGACTCTAATTTCTCTCTCAGCAAAAAAAAAAAAACCTTAACAAAATGATTCAAAATAACGAAAAATCATTGAGCTATTTTTCTATCCATATTATATGTAAACTGTGTACACAGTTTTATGGCTTTATAATTAGGTAAAAATGCTTTTACATTCATACTTATGTGAATAATCAATAACTATAATCCTAATATTATACTCACATGTTTCATGCTTCTCGAAGCACACATTTTTATCGCGGATGGCGAACCTTTCCTATATTTTAATGAATGATTCCCATAAAGAGAAGATGGCACTGGGGTAGTTGATACTGGGGCAGTTGCTTCAATGGGTTGATCTTCATCCAAAGGAAATATTAATTCCTCATCATGTGACTTTTTAACTGTTCCATTCATATTAACCACTCCATCGTTGTTAATGGTCTTGCGACGATTTTTAAATTTATTTACTTCTCCAAGTCCCAAAGCCATACCAGTCACCAAAAGTTGAATTTCATCCTACCAATGTTATTTCATAGTGAGAGAAAGGCATTTTAATCATAATTTATGGGTTCTTACACTCTCTGGAAGGTCTAATAGAAAACGTAGATCACATATTGCACACGGCATCATGCTGCGCAACTTGAAAAATATTGTCTGACAGAGTCTAGATGGGAGCATTACATTTATAAGTTCCTGATATATTCATATCTATCGACAAAATACAAACCTTTGGAAATGATTAGCAAGTCCATTGACACCTTGATTGTGACCTAATTTTGCTCTCCAAACTTGTGTGAAAAATTGCAAATTTCTTACTATTTCCATGTCATGTAAGCCTGGCACAGTCTGCGTATTTACCACATGGAAACCGCTTGGTGGTGAAGGTTCCATTAAAAGAGAAATGATTTCCAAATCTTCAATATCATCGACTTCCAGAACACAGGCGTCTTTATTTCCCGTATTAAGATCCATCTCAAGCATCTCATCGTCTGATTCATCTGTGTCGGACTGACATCTAACACTTGGTTCATAATCCGGATCCATTGATTTGAGCTGATAGATTTCCCGATTGCGTTCGTACGTTTCTTGTAGGTTCTTTTGCAATTCATTGAGTTTCGCTTTATCAGTCCAAGAATTGCCAGCGACAATTTTCGGCACCGATGGTGGTGGCAAGGCTTTAAGAAAAATGGCTGTTCCCGTAGCAATGAGCGCAATCATTCGCTCTCCGATTGACACTTGAGCTTTTAGACCAAATATGGCATTCATACCTTTTGCCTTCAATTTATTAATAAGCACTCTATGAAGTTCATATTCTAAAAATGGCAAACCATCTGATATCTCCTTGGCATTTGATTCTGAACGCAAATCTTTCTTTGAACGAACTACTTGCGCTTGCATAAAGCAACCTCGACCCGTAACCAGCAACGAATCAGGAATTTCCACTGTGGCCATTAATACATCTGGGACTCTTCCCTTGCGACAAACAGCACATCTTTTCATTTTCACATTGAATGGCACCGAAGAAAGACTATAAGGTATGTGGCACATAGTGCAGGCAAGCTTGGGACTAGTAAGTTGACTAAGAAGAGAATTTTTCGGGGTCACTCCGTAGGAAGTCGATATTATATCTTTTGTTGATGCCGAAGAAGGATCGACCAGTTGTTTAACTTCTTTAAGTATATCACGTTCTTCGAGGGATGTTGACATTGCTGGAGGTTTGGCACCTGTGAGTTCAACTTGGGAAGCAGTTCGATTATACAACATGTTTATTACAGCTGCTGTGCCTGTTGCTGATAGAACGCAAACATCATCACTTTAAACAAAAAACAAAACAGTTTTCAATAAATATGAAAAAAATAAACAAACGTTAGTATAACTAACGATATTGTTGTTGCTTCAGAATATCCAAGAACAACATTACAGCCCAAAGCTCGGGCGTGCGAACGTATTTCCATTCTCAATTCTGTCCACCATGAGTCTCGGGTTTCAGGTTCATCGGGATTGGGTACTCTTTCGAGTAGTTTTACAGAACGTGCTGCAACTGTAGCTCCTGAAAAAAATTATACCATTAACATAAACGGAATATTAAAATTTTAATTATACATTCAGAGAGCTATTTGCTATTTACATTTGAAAGAAAGAACTTGAGAGTTTAAGATTAACCACTGGAGTATCATCGATGATGGAAAAGTGATGGTAGCTTGTTGCACGGCTAAGCTCTATAGATTGGGGCGTTTAAACCTGCTGAAGATGGAGAATTCTTTGGAGAAACGTTTCATAACGATAGGTGCTGTATTGGCTTTAAGAATAACATATATATCGTCGATATGTAAAATACGTAATTGCTTACGTCCGAAAGGTTTTAAAAAAATACTAACTGTTCTCAATGGTGGCTCGCTTTCGACTGCCAATTTTATTCATTATCAAAATATGTACATTTTCCTTATGTTAAAATCCTTGTTAATTAAACTGCATTTTCAGCAGATTTGTTTTTAGAAATAATAATATCATTAGGTATTTTATTCTGCTCTTCATATTCGTGGGGTTCGGGTTACAAGGAAAGAAATGTCAGGCATAAAAAATGCACGTGCATTAAGTAAAGTAAATGAACTTGATTTCCGTGGGTCTCCTCTTTTGCCTAGTATATCCGAAGTAGTTACTGCGTCTGCTGTACAATATTACGCCACTAGAACGCGTGAATGAAGCCCCGAATAATGTCGTCAATATTGTGCATTACGACAACCGATACAAATCTGTGTGACACGGCTACTGCAATGCACGTCTCATATTCTGTTCAAAGTACCACAGCTAATATCAATACAACATCATCTACCTGTCATGTCAATACACCAGCTGCAGTGAAGTGCTCCAACCTATACAGTAGACTCCGTCACGGCCGCTATGTCTTATGCTGCTTTAAGTTCTTCAGGTGATGTAAATCCAGCTAAAACATCTAAAGATACGGTGTCTTATGCGTTTGGAGACGCGAGAATTATTAAATCAATGAAAGCGAGACCGAGAGCAACAGGAATTGAAGGCAAAGAGGGATAACGAATATTTGGAGAAAAAATACCGGATTCTGAGTCAGCTGGAGGAGAATTCCCCAGGATCTGAGGATGAGGAATGAGGATACATCTACTTCAATAACCAAGGTGAGAAATTGGCTTGGCGACCACCCAGCTAGGGGTTGCCTTGCATCTACGCTCAACCATGTACAGGTGTCTACTGAACAAATACGCCCTTTGGCACATTATAATCCGCACCGGTTTCTATGAATAACATTCCCAAGCAACCACCACCTGATTCATTTCCACCGACTTTGCCACAGACTCAGACATTTGTGAGTCACCAACCGCCGCACCGCATGAGTATTTTTCGACACTACGAACACCTGTTCAACCTCCACCGGTTATATCAAGTCATAGCCTGTCGAGAGCCAATATAGCGTCACGTCACTTAATATTGCGAGATCTAAAAAGCATCGGGGGTAGTCCCGACGAATGGCCTTTGTTCATTTCTAACTTCTACAGAAGTACCGAGCTTTGTGCCTTCACAGATGAAGAAAACCTTGTGAGATTGCAAAAAGCTCTAAAGGGGAAAGCTGTGGAAGCAGTTCGAAGCCTTTTAATACATCCAAACTGCGTGCCTCGAGTTATTTTTACGCTTAAAATGCTATATGGAGACCCAGAACTAGATATCCACACATTTACTCAGAAAATAATACAGTCAACACCACCCCCCAAAGCTGTGAAACTGGACACCCTCGTGAACTTCGCCCTCATTGTTCAAAATCTCTGTGAAACTATTGAGGCAGCCGGTTTAGTAGCCCACTTAAATAACGCAACGATTTTACATCAACTCGTACATAAATTGCCCACGGCAATCCGCCTTGATTGGGCCAAATACAAGCGAGACATATCTGACTCTAACCTTTATCATTTCAGCATATGGATCTACCAACTTGCCGAGGCAGCAAACAGCGTTCTCATACCAGATGTTTCGACATCTACTACGGACTCTAAGCGCACAGGAAAAAAGAGAAGGAAAAAGGATTTGTCAACGCGCCCGATAGTCATGTCATCAATAACTTAACTTCACCCAAATACAAGTGTTACATATGTCAAGGAAACTGCGAATCTGTACTCTGTAGCCGACTGCCACGTGTTTCAGAATCTCAACCGCACCTTGAGATGGTCAGCAGTAAGGGAACACCAGCTATGTCGACGATGCTTAAGGAAACATAAAAACCGTAATTGCCTTTTAACAGCTGTTTGTGGTAAGGGCGGATGTACCTTTAAACATCATGATCTTTTGCTTAAAGAAGAGCATGATCAAGAAAAACTAATTTCAACAGCTGGGCGAGTTTTACTTCATAGCCAAATGCACTGCAATGCTCACAGTAACGATGGCTCTTCTCTATCGCTTATGGATGAAGAAATAGCAAAAGAACTAAACGCCAAGGGAACTCCGACTCCAAAATATTTTCTTTGCAAATCTCCGGTACATCTTTAAATGCAGAAAGATTCAGCCTTGCAGATGTACATTCGGTTGCGAACTTGCATTTGCCAAAGCAATCTGTAGACTTTGACAACTTAGAGCAAAAATATTACTAGCGACAATTTTGGAACTACGAATTGTGAAAAGAACATTCTTCCAACTGAAGACAAACGTGCATTAGAACTGCTGAACACCTATACTATCCGGAAAAAGGGGAGTTTTGAAACTTCACTCTTGTGGAAGTCTGACAAAATCCAGCTCCCGGATAGCCTACCGATGGCAAAAAAGAGGTTATCTTGTCTTCACAAGCGCATGAAACAAGAGCCATTGTTAGCTGAAACGCTTGAAACGAAGATTCACGACTACGTTTCCAAAGGTTATGCCAGAAAACTCTCTGCCATTGAAATATCTGAAGAAAAGCACCGCTGTTGGTACCTTCCTATATTTCCGGTCCGAAACCCGAATAAGCCAGGAAAGTTAAGGATTGTGTGGGATGCAGCAGCTAAGGTACAAGGTGTGTCATTAAATTCAATGCTTCTTCAAGGTCCAGATCAACTCATTTCACTTACCTCAGTCATATACAAATCTAGAGAAAATCTTATCGCAATATGCGGAGATATTATGGAAATGTTCCATCAAGTCCGAATACGGAAAGAAGATCGCAATTTTCAAAGACTCCTCTGGAGTAAAAGTGAAAATCGAGAACCAGATGTATACGTGATGAATGTAATGACCTTTGGAGCAACGTGCTCCCCTTGTTGTGCGCAATTCGTCAAAAACAAAAACGTTGACGTGTTCAGCCAGGCATTTCCGCGAGCTGTTCGTTCCATTAAGGAAAATCATTACGTCGACGATTTAATGGACAGCGTAGCAACGGAAGAAGAAGCAATTCAGTTAGCTAAAGAGATTCATTTTGTCCATTATCAGGGTGGTTTTTTAATCAGGAACTGGATATCTAACTCGCGTTCAGTCCTCAAGGCTTTGAAGGCAGACATTACAGCTAAAAAGGATCTGAATGTTGACGTAGAACTGACCATTGAAAAAGTTTTAGGAATGTGGTGGAGCACGTCATCTGATTGTTTCACATATAAATTAACTACTAACCCAAATCAAGCTGAATTCCGAGAATGTAAAAAGACTCATCATTCCAAGAAAACATCGGAAAACACATTTAATTATCATGGACGTACGTTGCCACTACAACCACCAAAATATGACACAGTCGTGAACGAGCTTCGACAAAAATTTCATATATCTCAACTGAGAGCCGCACTTGCTGCAGTCAGGCGGGTTTGTCAAACGTGCATGAACAACAAGGTCAAACCGCTTCACCCTATAATGGCATAGCTCCCTCCAGCGCGACTTGCTTCATTTTGACCGATTTCTTTCGTCGAAGTAGACTACTTTGGGCCAATGAACGTCACTATCCTCCGAAGAATAGACAAGAGGTGGGGCGTGCTCTTAACGTGTCTGACAACAAGAGCGGTACACTTGGAGATTGCACACTCGTTAACTTCGGATGTATTATGGCGCTTCGCAATTTCATCGGACGCCGCGGAACACCAATTGAAATGTATAGCGATAATGGTACGAATTTTATAGGAGCCAAACGAGAACTTAAGGAAGCCTTCAAGAGTGTAAATAAAGATAAACTCATAGAGACATTCACATCAACTACCACCACATGGAAATTAATCCCTCCAGGATTACCACACATGGGAGAAAGCTGGGAGAGATTGAAAGTATGCTAATCGAAGTAGAAAATATCGTCAACTCACGACCTTTAACGTACATCCCGATCGATAACGAGAGTGAGGAGGCTCTCACTCCTAATAATTTCCTTCTGGGATCTTCGAGTGGTTCTAAACCCATCCAAGTAGGCGATATAGTCCTTATCACAGACCCCAATAGTCCAAGGAACTGCTGGCCCAAAGGGCGTGTAGTGCAAACAAGGACTTCCAAAGACGGACAAGTCCGCAGCGCTTTTGTCCAAACAAAATCAGGAATCTATGAAAGACCTGTTGTAAAGTCGGCGACCTTGGACATCACAAACCCCAAAGAAATCAGTCCTTGGAAGCACCTACCGGGGAAAGTGTTGGCAACACCCTTACAAAATAGTACTAGAGGTTGGCACCTTCCAAAGTACTTATACGTAAAAGGCCGCCATGTTGCATTTCCGGCTCTTTTGCTTTTTGGACAAGCAGCGAAGCTTGACAAACACAGCCAAGAAAACTTAAGACTAAAAAATTAAAATTAAAATTTATTTGAACTAAAAATATATACCTATAAAGAAAATTATTTTTACATATTTATTGTTAACTAATTATTTTATTGAATAATAAAGGTTGTAACTACGCCACAAGGATCAAGTTTTTTTTATCTCCTCAGCGTGGGAGTTACAACAAGTTTATTTCAAGACGTTGGCACCCATTGTTCCAACAGACACATTAGTCAAGTAACAAGTAACTACCAAAACTGATTCTGTTGTCCAAGTAAGATAACTTTTAGACAACAATAAAACATGTTCATCTATAACTTAGACGGATGTCCAAAGTTAGACAACATTTATAAATACGACCGTAAAGCGGCCACACCGGTAGAAAAGCATTTAATAAACTTAAAGAATATTTAATGAATAATGTAAGATTGACACAACCAGATTTTAATAAAAAAAAATCATATTAACTTCCGATGCCAGTATGCATCATTACTGGCATCGGTAGTTAATATGATCGGGGGAGTACTGTCACAAGACTATAAACCAATTATATTCGTATCAAAAACTCTGAATAAAATAGAGAAAAGTTACGCAACTAATGACAACTTTATACGGAGTTGCGAATCTAGAGATACATACCGATCACCAACCACTTACATATTCATAAACCAGGTAAAGAAAACGTGGTTTCGGTATGCGGACGAGTTTAACCGACAAAACTTAAATCACCTTACGACTTCAAGTCAAAACATTCATTCAGCTGAAAGCAGCGAAAATACCAAAACAGAGGTGACATCGTTGCCTATTAATTGCTTTAAGCAACATCATTTTTCTATTTAAGAAACATTTATACTGCCCTAGCGAGGTATCCGTCGGAGCGGAATTTTTTTTGCAACGCACACTCTGTCGGAGGTTCAAATTACATTCAAGGTATTCTTCATCGGAAAAAAATACTAAACAATGCGACGACGCGTCGGGTTTCTCTTGCATTAAATTAACCAGAAGCTCGATTTGCCTGGTTGTTGTTTTTTCGTTTGCTCCTCGGGCCTAAAAAATAAAAAAATTCAAGCAATAGTTCCAAAATTACTTTATTAACATGTTTTTTTTTTAATTTCTTACATTTTTCAACACTTTACACAAATCTTAAAAAAGTTCCGCGAACTATTTGTGGCGGAGGATATCGGAAATATAAATTTATGAGCTGTCAAAATATCATCCAAAAAAGCAATTGATCGCACTGAAACGCAAAACGCCGGTGTGCGTTGCATAATGTCGGAAAAAAAAGCACTTCTCTTGACGAAGTATTGTCAAAAAAGTTTGTTATTTGAAGGAAGCAAGAGAAAAGAAGATCAGTTGAACATAATCACTGATACACACAAAAGAGCACACAGAGGAAAATTATAACCAGATAAACTACCTATTGGCCAAACATGAAGACAGATTCCTCATATACGAGAAGAAATACAATCAACAACCGATCAAAGTGCCACACCCATACCAGAACAAGAAGGCGAACAGCTGCATTTAGATATTTTGTATGCAAGTAAAGAAATGTATCTTACATACGTGGATACGTATTCAAATTATTTAGTCGTTCATCTACTTGACACTTAATTTGGAATTGAATTTGAAATCTTAAAAATATTAAATATTTCCCTTACGCGAAAAAACGTTTTTAGCGATAAATAATCCGTATTCAGTCAGTATTTTTAAAAAAATAATAAACAATAAACAAGCAGCACATAAATATAACGAAACCATTCACTCGGTAGCAGATCTGAAATCCAAAAAAGTGTTATTCAATAAGGTAAAATATAACCTCAAAGAGATTTTGAAAGAAAAACAATTTAAAATGTTGGAAACACATAATGAAAATCGTTAAAGTAGAGAATTTAAGAAAAATCGAATAGTTTATGTGAAAAATCATGGTAGTGGTATCAAATCTTAGCTAGCGAAAGTAAATTCCAGAAAATGGACTAAAAAAAAATACTTATTTTAATTGCAACTAAAGGGTGGTTAAATTTTAAGGGCCGATGTTGAATGTGAACCACACCTAAACGTCAAGGTTTTTTCTGTATTTCATTTGACATTTCGGACTAACTCAATTTTAACCATAGAAAGATACACAATCGAGCAACGCGTTAAAGTTTTGCAGGCTTACTATGAAAATGGGCGTTTTAAATCAAAATGCATATCGTGCACTTCTTGATTTTTTCGGTCAATTTAATCGTCCAAATGTGCGTACAATCGGAAAAATCGTGCAAAAATTTGAGCAAACCGGGTCTGTAGGAGATGTGAAAACACCAGTGCATGCTCGTACAGCTCGTACAGCTCGTACTGCAGAAAATATTGCTGCTGTTCGCGATAGTGTGGCTGAAGAGCCGTCCACCTCAACTCGTCGTCGTGCCCAACAATTGCACCTCTCGCGCTCGTCGCGATAAGCCAGCAACAATTTAAGAGCTAAAGGATGAGATAATTCGGCACATTAACGGCATAGAACCTATCCAATTATATACCTATTTAAATCCAATTATTAGTGTCCGACCGAAGCTTCGGCTTCGGCCGAATTCGGCCAAAAAAACAACATTCGGCCAAACCTGTTTATTATATCGAGCATCGTACTAGGCGCCAGAAAAAATTTCAATTTTTGAAATTTTTGAATAACGAAGAAAAGTTTGCAATCTTTTCTTCGGTAGGTATTCAAAAATTTCAAAACACACAAAACATCATAAAAATTATTACTAAAAATGAATTATTTATTTCTTTTTTCTTTATAATTACTAATTAGTTATTAGTTATTTTTATTTTATTTGTCTTATGTTTTTTAAGCAATAAATTTTAATAAAAATAATATTTTTATCCAACTGGAAAGGAGAATTCTTGACTTTTTTCAACCTTAGGCTTCGGCTTCGGCCGAAGATTTTCTTTCAGCCTAATAATTCGGCTTCGGCTTAAAATCGACCTTCGGTCGGACACTACCAATTATATTAAATAAAAAAGATATTCAACAAATTACAAATAAGGAACATGGAACTATATATGTCAATTTCTGATCTGCTAGATGTAAGTGATATCAAAGTTATTCAAATAGAGATGTAGTAATAATATTAATAAAATATCCAATCATATATAAAAACTGTAAAATATTTTAAACAAGAGCAATAATTGAACAAAATAATAAAAAATTAATAATTAATAAGATTATAGGAAAATGCAATGAAACATTTTACAATATTAAAGATTGTAAGCAAAAAAACAAATTTATATTTTTGCTAAATAAATTATCATGTCTTTTAGACTTATTAAATGAACTTCCTAAAAGAAATACAAAAAGATTTTTAAATAATTAAAGATGAAGCAATTTTATTAAAAAATAATCATACTGTAAATAATGATAGAATAAATGGAATTTACTAAATCACATGTAACGAAATCCGTAGAAAAAGTGAGACCTTGCGTCAAATCCGGTAGTTTTGATCTTTTGCTGCGTTGTTTGATGATGTTGGCTTTATGAAAAAAAAACAATTTTTCGACCTCAAGCGCCGAAAACATCATGGTCAAAAATCGAAAAAACAGCGAAATTTTCGTGTTTTTATAGTTATTGGCGATTTTAACCCTAAAGGTTGAAGTGGCTGTCAACGGAGAACCGACACACTTAGACCAATTGTTGGGCCATTGTGTAACCCTAAAGAACTAGTTTTCGATTTTAACTTTGTTATACAAACTCACTAAATTTTCTTTAATATGAGCTATTAATCGTGTCTGTAGACCCAACAGTCCGAAATACAGCTTCTCAAAAATTATCAATAATTGCTTAATAACAACAAGTAAGACAGAATATTAATAAATTTAGGGTCTTCGGCATAAGATGCATCAAACTACCAAGGCTTGTAGATTGGGTCAAAAGAAGAAAACAAAAATTGTATGGGAGGGTGTGTCTATATCCCCCTGTTTAGATGGGAGGGGCAATTTAAAAAAAAAAAAAACTTGAATTAGAAAAATAACTATACCAAGATGACGGCACCATCTGCATCAAAGCCAGAAACCCATTCCCCAATCAAAAAAATACGCGGAAACGAAAAAGAAGAAAAACCAAAACAATAGAAAATATTGTTTTAGTTTTCGTATTTAGTTACAAACATAGGCGTCTTTAGGCATGGGCCAGGTGAACCAGTGCCCAGGGCCCCCTGTGGCCATATTTACGCCAAGATACAATTACAATTTAAAAACTATATGATCTGATAAGAGTGGACAGAATTGAAAATAGTTTTCTAAATGTAGAAATAGCCTGTAGAACATTTTTATCCATGATGGTGAAAAATTACAGTGGGGAACGTTCTTTTTCTAAATTAAAAAGAATAAAAAATGAACTGAAAAGTAAAATGCTCTAAGAGAAACTCAACAGTGTATCGATTATGTCAATAGAAAATGATGTGCTGCAAGAAATAAACTTTGATGAAATAATTCATGATTTTCCTAATGAAAAAGCCAGAAAAGTAAATCTTGTATAATATCTTTTTTTAAGTGCAAATGATACAAATTATTTATTATCTTTATAAAACTACCTTCTTTTGTAACATTTATTTATTGGAAGTTTTTACTCTTTTCAATATTTTCAGCTTATCGGCAGTTTTAGATATAGAATGTTGTTTAAAATTGTGGTCATAACTTTTCACTTAGAAAATAAAACCATTTGTTTATATGAAGGTTTTTTTTTAATAATACAAATTCTATATGCTACTGAAATACATAAGCCAAGTAGAAGTCAATGACTAGGAATTCTAGTCTTGTTGGATATAGTTCACACTAGATATTCGTCAAGAAATCTATGTTAGATGAACTGAACTTAACAAAAATTGCGTATTGACAAGGTCCTCACTAGTCAACTGATGAGTCCAAGTGAGATCGCCGGACGAAACGCCTGAATTTTTGTGGACTAAAGGCCGTTAAAAGCTATTTTAAATCAATAATACCATTTGTGTCACGGTCGATTATGTGTTACGCCGCTCAGATCTGGGGACAAAATGAATATGTATGGAACAAAATATCGGCCAAATGGCCGCCGCGATCTCGGCGGCACACCTCCATCCGATGGTCCAAATTTTCGATGACGCTGAGGCATAATTGAGGTTCTATTCCGTTAATGTGCCGAATTATCTCATCCTTTAGCTCTTGAATTGTTGCTGGCTTATCGACGTACACCTTTTCTTTCAAATAACCCCAAAGAAAGAAGTCCAACGGTGTCAAATGACATGATCTTGGCGGCCAATTGACATCGCCACCACGTGAGATAACACGGCCATTGAATTTGTCGCGCAAAAGAGCCATTGTTTCGTTAGCTGTGTGGCAAGTGGCAAGTGGCACCGTCCTGTTGAAACCACATATCGTCCACATCCATATCTTCCAATTCGAGCTATAAAAAGTTCGTTATCATCTCACGATAGCGAACACCAATCACAGTAACTGCCTGACCGGCCTCATTTTGGAAAAAAATACGGCCCGATGATTCCGCCAGCCCATAAACCGCACCAAACAGTCACTCTTTGTGGGTGGGTCTCCTACAGACCCGGTTTGCTCAAATTTTTGCACGATTTTTCCGATTGTACGCACATTTGGACGATTAAATTGACCGAAAAAATCACGAATTGCCCGATATGCATTTTGATTTGAACGCCCATTTTCATAATAAGCCTGAAAAACTTAACGCGTTGCTCGCATAAACCTTGCTTTTCAGATATCCCCACAAAAAAAGTCCGGAGCAGTCAAATCAGGCGACCGTGCAGGCCAATCAACATCACCATTTCTTGAAATAACTTGTTGTGGAAAGAGGTCTCGCAGTAATTCCATTATAATCCAGGCTGTATGGGATGTGGCACCTTCTTGTTGATACCACATGTTAATCAAGCCCAAAGCATGCAGTTGTGGCGTTAAAAAGTGGCCAAAGTTGTTCTTTGAAGACCAAGCTCCTGAGCACGGCGTCGAATTGAAGTTGATGGATTGTTTTGAACACTTCCTTGAGCAGCAGTAATGTTTTCAGCCGATCTTGCAGTACGTCGTGGTCCATGCTTTGGCCTATCACCTACAGACCCTCTTTCTTCTAAATCATTCACTACACGATAAATAGTGCGTTTTGTTGGCACGTTGTTTCTCCCAAAAATTTCACGTAACTTTCTCATCGTCACAGTAATCGATGATTGATTTTGATAAAATGCTTTAATGATTAAAACACGTTGGTTTATCGAATATTTTTCCACAATAAATTTGCCACGTGTCTACTTTACGACTGCCAAATATGAACTATCAAGACTAATGTTTACGAAAATGGCGACAAAACAAAGTAGTATATCTACCTTCCCGGCGGACACCCTGTACATATATATTGGACACTTAGGTCGCAAACAAACTTCCACTAAATACAAAAACAAAAACAATATTTTCTATTGTTTTGGTTTTTCTTCTTCGTATATTGTTGTTAGTCTTTAAGAAAAAGCTGATCAAAATCAACAATAATATACCTATACCTATGCATCATATAGTCCAACCAACAGTTCCACAAAAAGACATGACACTAGAAGAAGGACTTGCCGAACTTCAGAAATATATTGATGAATCGGGGCGATTCATTTTGAGCGACCGGGGTAGTTATAAACCTGAAACCATACAAAAGAGACCTTTACAAACTAACAACAATAAAATACTAATTACAAAAGATAAACTATAAATAACTAACTACAGGAAACACAAATATTTACACACAAAAAAATAAACATAGGAATTAATTGGTGAAATTTTGGGTCAATACAAATTGAAGTTTTTAAAGTGGGCTCCACTCCAGGTCAATAAAAAGACGGTGTTATATGATATGCAACGTTTCGAGCGTGAGTACACTCTTCATTAGGCCTTTTATTGAAAAAATAATAACAATGATAAAAACGAATTCATGTATAAAATAATACAAATGTCAATTACACTTACAACAAGAATCATTCAAAAAACTTGTAATCACAGCATTTACATAATATGATGATGATGTATAAAATAATATTCAATTAAATCTTCACAAAACTAAGATCTAATTATTTCACCCGTCCGTCGTTTTCTTTTGGTGTATACTGTTTTTTTTTTTTATTTCCTCTTAATGAGCTGGTTATATAATTCTGAGCGTCTATTAACTGCACTCTCCGTGTTGTTGATGTGCAGCATTTCCAGCAACATCCTCTTATTTTGGTGTCTCTCAACTTCTGACATTGTCTAAATCAGGCTTGTGTTCTCCTATATGACTACTTTTAGACGACTGCAATTTTTAACGGCATTCCTCTTTTGAGTTTCTTTCGGATTGCAACATCCAAATTTGTTCACATACCTAATAATAGTAAGATGACTAAAAACTTAGACTTTGTGCAATTTGATCATTTCAATCATTTGTTTTGCATATTATAGTGGAAAAGCCATCTGTAAATTCAGTTAAAGATTTGGTCATGAATCTTTTAGACGAAAGTTTTGACCAAGAAGAAATGGAATTGTTAAACAGATGTCTTAACTTTACAGTGAAACCGCATAAGGTTCCAAATGTAGACATCGTAGCTGACATTGAATTATCTATTCAATATTAATTTTTTTGATATAAAAAAGTCAGTGAGAGACAAGGCTCTCCCTCTCTTAAAATCTTCGTTAAAAAAACAACACCTAACTCACACAGATAACAATATTAACATCGCTCTGGACAAACTAAAAAACCATGCAACTTATTATATGAAATCAAATAAAGGAAGTAAAATTGTCGATCTGCCATCAGAACAGGTGAATGCTTACATTGATTGCATAAATATTTGCATGAAACATAATTATTTTTTCTTTGCCGTGGTGAAAAAGTCAGAAGCCGACCAGGTACTTAAAACAATTAACAACCGATTTTCCAGTTTACTTGTGAGAAAGAAGACGAAGAACTTCACAGTATGCCATTTCTTGACTTAGAAATAAAAAGAAAGAATACGTAAGAATATTGAATTTAGTGTGTACAGGAAAACAACTTCAACAGATCGTTACATTACGAATTATTTATGTCAATGTCAATGGGTATGATAAATCAATCATAGACCATTTGGTTAAAAAACACTCGGTAAAGTTAAAACGAAACAACATCAGTATATTATTTGAACAAAACAAAACATCACTTCACCCTACCTTTCGCTCCGAACGTCACTAACAATCTAAAGCTAAAGCTAAGTACAGACGATTGTCAGATCTTACAATATTCTTACAATGAAAAATTGTCTGTTCACACGGTTGGTGGATTTCATTCCAAAGTCTGACAATTTGATTGTCAGCTCTTGTCTGACAATTTTCGGACAATAATAAATCTGACAAAATTGTCAGCTTGAAAATTTTCTGTTCAAAAGGTTGGCAGATCTATACAAAAAGTTAAATGATTGTTTATACATCTTTTGGGGGGAGGCATCATTACTTGGGGGGGTTTTGTAGCATTCCCATCGATTTCTTCTGCATTTAATAAAGAATCTTTTTCTTCTGTGATCGATGGTTGCTTCATCATCGGGTTCTTAAATTATGGGTGAATTTCCGTTTTCCATGGTAACATTTTCGGACTTTGATGCCTCCATTGTTAGTTTTTTAACTATTTTTAGTCAGAAATGCGACAAAAAATCAACAACATACTTAAAAAGAATAAAAAAAAAAACAAATGGCGGGCAAGCATAAGCACTCAATTTATTTTGAATAAAACTACACAACGCAAGGAATTGATATAAAAAATAATAAGGTTTTTGATCCAAACTACATGCATATATGTATGTAAATTTTACTTTGTGATATATAATCTATCTATTCTTTGGTTATTGTGTTTCGCATTTATAAATAAATGAAGTAATTTCAATATTAGAAGTGTCCTATTTGTATTGTTTGGCCTGATTTGAGTATTAACGTGCTAGACTGCCGATTTCAAGGTACTAGCTAATACCGAGTCCTAACTAGTACTCGGTACCAATTTGACAGGACCAGAGCTTAGTACTTGTGTGAAGAAATCACTTGGTACCGATTTAAGTACTAACAACTGGTATAATAACCAGGTACTAGCTGATTTTGAAGAGCTAGTTAGTACCGAGACCTATCTAATACTCGGTATCAAATTGACGGGTTTAGAACTTAGATCTTGTGTGAAGAAATGAGTTAATACTGATTTGAGTATTAACTTTAGGACTAGTACCGGTACTAGCGTTAGAACTTTGTGAAGAAATTGGCTGTAAGTCGCTTAAAGTAGTTTTAAATTGTTTATTATTTATTTTAACTTAGAGCGCCCGCATGGGGCCAGTTGCCAGTAAGTTAGTTGTAAGTTATTGATAAGTAGTCTAGTTTTTATGAATTTTTGTCTAGCTTTAAGATAATTATATGTTTTGGAAAAAATAAAAATGAATTTAAAATAAATGAAAAAAATGACATCGTTTGGAAATAATTTCAAACTTTTTAAAAACATAAACAATCCCCGTAAACTTGACGCGTATGAATCAATACACACCCACATAACCCATAATTTAATGAATTTGGAACCTGGGCTAATGGACTCTCTTTTATTCAATGCTCTTTAAAAATAGAAACTGTTGTCATCATTCTCTTTGTTTTATTTATTTTACTTTCTTTAATGTCTAACTATTTCAATGTACTATTTTTTTTTGTAATTTTGTTTAATTGTCGTCCGCTGATGATGGTTCTGTGAGAACCGAAATGCATTCGTGCCAAATAAAATTTAAAATATTTTAAACATAAATGTTGTTTATTATTTGTTTTAAAAAAAAAAATTATTTCGAGTTTCAATTATTTCAATAAGGTGAAAAACTTTAAAATAATCAATGTTTGCACCAGTGTGTGCAGAGCCGTATCTATCGATTTCCCTTTGCAATAAGCATGTTGAGCCGAAGATAAAAGTCTTGTGTACCTAAATGCTTCTTCTTAGATGGATATCAATCAATCGTTCGAAAGTTTTAAGAAGGAATTATGATAGGCTGATAGGTCGGAGATCTTTTGGGCTTACTGTATATGTTATCATACGTTTCTTTTCAAACTCGTTAATAATGTTTTCATTAAACTAAGTTTTAGCAAAACCGTTATTTAAATTTTGGAGTGTGAGCGTGGGTTGCTCCTGAGAACGTACTCCTATCTGCCATAGCTACTATACATAGCTACTGGGACGTTGCCTTTATTTGAGTTAACAATGTAATTTTACAAAGAAAATACACCTCTTAGACCTATTTGTGCTTCAACCTCAGTTCCATGCTACGAACTGTCCAAATTTATTGTTAAGATCTTGCAAGATCAACAATGTAAAACATTTTATTGAAGTTATGTCACCATTGACCATAGAAGATGTCGAAATTTAAGTATCTTTTGATGTCGTTTCCTTGTTCACCACCTTGCCCGCTTCGCGGATTCTCAGGATTTTAACTCCCTCTTTGGGGGCTTTGTACCGCTCACGCAACTCCGTTGCTCCGCTAAGGGTATATCCAGTCGCCAGCCAGGCGCCAATGTCAACAGTTTTCTTGTATAAAAGTGTTTTTTGGACAAAAGTACCTTGGGTGGCCTGCTTCGCGGGTTCTCAAGATTTTAACTCCCTCTTTGGGGGGCTTTGCACCGCTCACGCAACTCTGTTGCTCCGCTAAGGGTATATCCAGTCGCCAGGCAGGCGCCAATGTCAACAGTTTTCTTGTATAAAAGTGTTTTTTGGACAAAAGTACCTTGGGTGGCCTGCTTCGCGGGTTCTCAGGATTTTAACTCCCTCTTTGGGGGTTTTTGCACCGCTCACGCAACTCCGTTGCTCCGCTTAGGGTATGTCAAGTCGCCAGGCAGGCGCCTATGTCAACAGTTTTCTTGTACAAAAGCCTTTTCTTGGGGCATGCTGCCCCCCTGCAACCCCCCTGCTTGGCTCACTATAGGATGTTGGGTAGGTGCAGGGTTGGGTGAATGCCAAGTTTCTTTAAACTGATGCACCGCATTATATGAAAAATCGACTTTTATCTTTAAACACGATTTGCGGCTAAACTAGAGGCATCAAAGTTGACACCTTTAAACTTGATTTGCGGCTAAACTAATCGACCTAGCGACTTCAAAAATGCATATTCGTGATCTAGGAAGTGTCAGTTCAAAAAAATCAAAAAAAAAGTTGGTGAAAAAAGTTTTTTTTCCAAAACTTTTAAGAAAATAAATAATTAATAAATGAAGAAATTCTTGCTGTCAAATCTATAATTGCCTGGCCCGCTGCGCGGGTAGCAAGAATGTTCACCCCCCTTTTTGGTTCCTCTATATTTTTCCTCTAAATAAAAACGCTTAAAATTTTATTCAAGCGAAAACAAAAATTTGTACATTAAGCCATTTTGCAGAGTTTAAAAAAAATCCAGCTTGAAATGCGTTTTCTTGACATTTTTGCCGTCGTCGAGGCCATTTGTTCTGATTGGCTAAGAATAATTAAAAAATATTTCAATAAAATTTAATATTTTATCAAAAAACATTAATTTAGAAATATTTTTTAAAAAGTACAAAAAAGTACTTTATAAAGAGTACTAAGAATAATTAAAAAATATTTCAATAAAATTTAATATTTTATCAAAAAACATTAATTTAGAAATACTTTTTAAAAAGTACAAAAAAGTACTTTATAAAGAGTACTAAGAATAATTAAAAAATATTTCAATAAAATTTAATATTTTATCAAAAAACATTAATTTAGAAATATTTTTTAAAAAGTACAAAAAAGTACTTTATAAAGAGTAGCGAAAATCCCGTCAAATATTTATAAAAAAATCTTTCGGCGGGATTTTTTTTTTTTCGGCGGGATTTCGTTACGCTCTCATGTAAATGCTGTGATAATGAGTTTTTTTAATGATTCTTGTTGTAAGTGTAATTGACATTTGTATTATTTTAAAAATGAATTTGTTTTTATCATTGTTATTATTTTTTTCAATAAAAGGCCTGATGAAGAGTGTATTCACGCTCGAAACGTTGCATATCATATGACACCGTCCTTTTATTGACCTGGAGTCCGCTTTAAAAACTTCACCACAGTTCCGATACCTGACTGCGTGACCAAGCCAACGAAGCGACACCCCTAAGATAAGAGAGGACTCAGCCAGGATAACAATGTACACGTAAATAGCAGCTACAACTTAAGAAGAGCACGTAGTATTACAGACAAACCACGGAGATGGTCGTTAAAGTGATAATTGTAATCTAAATATAATTAAGTTTCAGTAAAGAACTCAAGTGCCAAAAAAATAAAAATACATTATTATTGTTTATTTTAAAATTCAGACTTAGAATATAATTTGAGCACGTGAAAATCATCATAGCAAGTGCTCAAAAAAAATGAATAGAGCAAGCGAATAAAAACCGGCCCTGAAACTTGCGCGTGTTATAGAGCTCCCAAACACTTAGCAATATACCTATTACCTATGTAAGTAAACATAGGGCCTTACTAATAACCAAGGACTAATGTCGACTATTAGTAAGATCGAAGCACGGCTTAGTATTGGCGTATCATTAATTCATTAAAAAATAAATCAGTACATATATGATTTTAATGTTTATTAAATTGTTAATTTAATGGTTTTTTTCTATTGGTAAAATATTTTTTTCAATTAAGATTTGATAAAATACCGATTTTGATATTAAAGGCTTGGCTGTCGGTGTGGACAGGACTCAAAGTTGGCCACTGCATCCTGTGATGCGAAACAAAATGCGGGCATAATTTGACGTTCCATACAGCCCTATTCTGCTATCCGATCCGATTGAATTTTTCGTTTCACGTGACGTGAATTGTGCACTTAATTTGTCACAAATTATTCTTTAATCTCTTCAATCTTTCGAGCTCTAACAATTGTTACTAATTTCATATGCCCGTAACCTTCTTTGTAAAAATCTGAAGATTCAATTTTTCCGTCCCATTTTTGAACGATAAAATTTTTACATTGACGGAAAGGTCTGTGAATTTCCAATTCAGCGCTGAAAACCGCAACCACTTACGAGTCTCGATTGCGGAAATATCGCCATCCAAACATCTGTAAAAATATTTCGTTGCATGCTTTAATTTTCAATAACTAAATCATAGAATTTTTTGTTGCCCGCAACCCAACCCAAGCTCTGTTTGACCATAAAAAATCAAACAATCTCTTAAATATTACATATAATTAAATACAAACAAATTAAAACCACTTTCGCTTTCGCTTCAAAACAACCATTTAAACCAAACCTTGTATATCGTCGTCGTTCTATGAAAACTCCCTAAGTCCATTTCATTAGAAACTGATAGACCTTTCATAAATACGGCATAATTAACAGAATATCAAGATTTAAGTTTTGTAAAATATACCCAACTCTTCATTACGTTTAGCCTAAATACAAAATTTCTTAAACTCAAAAATGTTCAAGTTCTTGTCAGAAAAAATTCCTTCACAAAGGCAAAATTTACAAAAATGGACTTAGGGAGTTTTAATAGAACGACGACGATATAGCAATCGAAATCGACAAATAACATAAGAGTGAATTTAAGTATATGTACTTAATACATATTTACGTACACTCCGCTTCAACTGAATAAGCACAAACATTTTCTAAGGTACGTTGTCTTTTTTTTCCAAACCTAATGTGTTAATGTATCATTTGATGATGCTTACTGGTTGCTTATGATGTTGAGAAAAGAAATCAGTAAGAATAATTCTACTGATTTTTCTCTGGCTCTCTTGCAAAGCGTTCCATATGGAAAAATGCAGATTTTTTTTGCGTCAACTGAATAGACACAAGGTCCTTATCATCATTGTTTGGCACATTAGATCAACAGTTGAAGTGTTTTAAGTGAAATTTAATCGTTTAATTGAAATTCTAAAGAAGATGGGTAGATCAGAATCTCTAAATAGTGTTGAAAGAGCTTAAATCGATTTATTAAGAGAACAAGGACTAACCGGGCGTACTACAGCTAACAAAATTGAACGAAGTTTCAGTGTGATCTATTCCTACTTAAGAAATAAAGATTCGTACGTAAAAAACGGCAACAACAGCAGTTGATCGAAGAGCAATTTTAAGATGTGCTTCCAATTCGTGTGACTCTGTGTCAAAAATAAGACAAGAAGCTTGTGTTAGTGCAAGCGTTTCAACAGTCCTTAGAGTAATCAACAGTGCAAATCATCTAAAACGAATGAAACTTCAAAAGAAACCACCACTAAACGAACAACGGAAAGGTATGCGCTTAGAATTCTCTAGACTGCATATGAGTTGGAAAAATGAATGGCGTCATATGGTTTTTTTCGGCTGAGAAGAAGTTTAATTTTGATGGCTTAGAAGGCTTTAATTATTACTTCCACGATGTGAGGAAAGAAGAACGGTTTTTATCGTGGCATCATAGTCGAGAAGGTGGTGTTATGATATGGGGAGCAGTCAGTTACTATGGCACTGTTGACCTTGAGTTCCCAACATCAAAAATGACTGCAATTACCTACAAGGGAATCTTGGAGAGATTTTCCTAAATTTGCGGTTTTTTTGGACCCATAAACTGGACTTTTCAGCAGGACAACGCCCCCATACACACGGCGCGCATTGTCAAAAGTTAGATATAGGACCAAAATGTTGAATTGCTTCAATGGCCGCCTTACTCAACCGACCTGAACCTTATAGAAAATGTATGGGGATGGCTGGTACGAAAAGTTTATAAGACTGGCCGTCAGTTTGAGGACAGAGAATACCTTATTGCAGCCATTAAATTAGCGTGGAGAGAAATTTCGCTGGACTACTTAAAGAACCTATACGATTCCATGCTAGACCGAATTTATAAAGTAATTAAGAATAAATGTGGGAGTACCCACTACTAGAAATAACCAATAAAAAAATATTTAAAGAAAAACTTGTTTCATTTCATTCCCTTAGATTTTATTTCCAATTTTAATAGTTGTGTCTATTCAGTTGACGCAAAAAAAAACCGCATTTTTGCATATGGAACGCTTTGCAAGAGAGCAAGAAAAATAATAGCGGTACTTTTTGAATTATTCTTTCTGATTTGTTTTCTCAACATCACAAGCAAACGGTAAGCATCATCAAATGATACATTAACGCTCAAAGTTAGGAAAAAATGGACAACATACCTTAGAAAAATTGTGTGCTTATTCAGTTGAAGCGAAGTGTACCATAAAAAAGGACAACCGACAACATGGGTTTCCGTGTATTAAATTTTAACGTCTTGCTAGTGACAAACCTGGAGACTAAATTCGTTAATAGTATGTGATATTTCTGAAATCTGGAGATTTTCTTTTAATTATTAAATAAATTTGGTTACTAGTAAGGCCCATAGAGATTATGTACTTACCTAAATGAAGAATAAATCCCGTTGGATACTTTGTCAACGTCAAAAACGGATATTCAAGCATATCCATATTATCCGGATTAGATTTGATATTAACTCCTGCGCTAAGACGCATAGAAGCTGTTGCTGCAATAAGTCTTTCACTTGGTACACATATTGAGTTTCCTAAATCATTAAAAATACGTAAATTTTATACAATCAATGCTTATAATAAAAAGAAAAGTAATCTGTACAGAAAACACACAAATATTTACAAGGTTTATTTATTTTTGAAAACATTAACACAAAGTAAAATACTTATTGTGATAAAAAAAATATGAAACATTGAATCAGACAGAGAGAGTGACCGCTTTAAAGAGGTTTTGTATATGGTGTTGGTTGTAACAAGAAGAATAATTAAGTTTGCTAACAATGATGTAAAAATGTATGTGGACATATGAAAAATCAGTCTTAATGATTTAATAAGACATATGATGAGGTGTGGTAGATTCGATTTATTACTTAAGAGACAATTTTCTATTTATTTAATCCGAGTGACAAATCTATACCCCACCATCATGAAAATGAATTATGAGGTTTGATTTGAAACAAATAAAAACGACATAGATTACAATAAATAACAAATAAGTTAATAAGAATTAAGCAGTACGATAAAGGATTTTTCGATGGCAAGTTTAGATTCAGGAAATTTTAAAAGAATCTAATATTAAGTAGAGCTTAAAACATTCAAAAACTGGTATCAACTTCGCAGGTGTTTCGACTACCTTGTGATTTTGTAGAATCACATTTGAAACGGCACTCAACGAAAGTCAACAAAATTACCAATATATCGTTTGAATTGGCTATTGAGTAGGTGTAAGAAGTTGATACTTATTTCAGCTTGCTAAAAAAGCTTCCTAACTAAACAGCACTTTGATAGTTTTTAAACATGCTTGTATAAGATCATTATGCCCGATAGGTACTTAAACCAGCTACCCTTTAGTCTTTTTTCATGCAATCCTTTCATGCTTGCTATAGGAGTACAATTAACAAGACAGATCTTTATATTGTTCGAAAAATTATTAAATATACATTACATACATAGTTGGTAAACTAACATCCCGACATTTATGTTTACAATACAGTACACATATTACATACATATTATCTGTATGTAAGATATTTTTGAAGTAGAAATTTTATGAGAACAACATTTCTAACAGTGAATACTTAATATACAAACAGAAACAAAAATAGAGTTTATGACAATAAAGAGAGCAATTCTTCGTTTGTTGTATATATTTAGATATTTCTTATATATTATTTGTAGGTAGGTACTCACTTTTGCGACCATAAACTGCAAAATTAAATAATAAACAGAAACTTTTTAAGGTCGTTGAAAAAAAAAAAAAAAACAAATTAGAAAAAAGAATAGTTTCAATCCTATTTAACAATACGTAAAATGTAATAAAAAAAATAAATGGCAACATTGGTTGTAAACATTTGAAAAATTCTTCGTTATTTTAAGGCGAGGTTGAATATAATTAACCCTTAAATGACATTATGTACATACATTTGGGCGGTATGACGAAATGCTACTGACTCTGTGCCGTTCCTACCTACTTTACATGTGGTTTAATACAGATCAAGTCTTCTAAGGGGGAAAGATCGCATCTCATCTTTGATATTTTAACGAAAAAATAGAAAAAGTGCAAATTTTTTCGCAAAAAGATGAAATCTTTTCTACAATGAAAAACCTCAGTTCACTTCTATGAGATCTCGCGGAGCAAATTCTTTCAGCTTCAGCTGGTAGGGAGGAGAAACCTTAACAACATTTCTCTGCTAGACTAGAAAGCAATAGCCATCTATCCCACAACACACAAATCTATGGTTATATATTGCGCAGGTTGTCAAAGTTGAAAGTGTCAAAAACTTAAAAGTGGCTGTTCGAGTGCCTACAGGAATTCAACTCGGAAGATAAGAAACAACAACAAAATATTAAAATAAGACCCTTCGCGTGGCAGTCACCTTGATGTTTCGCGAAGGCTTAAGTTTCAAAGATTCATGTGACCTGCTATTTTAGGTCAACCTGATTCGGTACTAATTTTGAGGAGTTACGAACCAATAACTGCCCCCCCCCCGCCTAATCCAGGGTGTTACATGGACCGTGCCTATTGGATGGTTTGCAGCCAGGGGGTATACCGGCTGTATTCTAACGGTACCTCTTTGAAAACGGGTCGAATCAAAGAGTAATAAAGACCTTACCATATCATGCGGAGCTCTGGTATGGCGGGCCAACCCTTCTCTAGCTACTCGTGGGACCAAATATGCCAAAACAACTTAAAATAAAAAAACAATAAAAACCACAACAATTTAACACTCCGCGGGATGTCACCGCAAGTGAATATGCGGATCGCTTGGAGAGAGACCTCTGAGGGGATGATCCGAGACCGGGATGTAGCCAATTCCCTAAGAGGATGCCTCCAAGCAACATACAAAACCGGGCAGATAAAGCAGCATCGTCCACTTGTCAGGGGGAAAACCTCCCGGGCAAGGGGAAGTTGTTTCCCATAATACATCGACTACTAGTCAGGGGAAAATACCTCCCAGGCAAGAGGAAGATGTACAAAGGGTCAAAGAAGGAACCAGTGATGGGAAAACAACACCATCTGGCCGTACTCCTCAACCCGTGCAGAAAGGGGTTAAGTGGAGCGGGCACAAAGTGGTACCTTCGCTTTCTTGATATGGGGATTGCGGGGTCATCCCAGCAAGGAAGCAAGGAAAAAGGTGGACGAAAAGAAGGCGCTACCAAGCAAAGGTCCCGTGCAAAGCCAAGATGTGGGTAAGAGGAAAAGCCACCACATCACTCCTCCCCTTAGGCAAGAGGCGAAACGACCTAAGGTAGCAGCCCCAGCAGCAGCGGGAACAAGCACCGCAGATGCGAAAGCTGACGTACTTAGACCCCTATCCTACGCAAATGCAACGAAAAGCATTCGTATTGCGGTCTTGCCTAAAGAATACCCTAACGAGACCTTAAGTGCAGACGAGCTCACAGTACTCGAAGAGGCAATAATCGAGGAAGTTTCCAAGGGATGGGAAATTAAACCAAAGTTTAATGGGCTCCACTTCAGAACCGGTTTGTTGGTGGTTGATTGTGCTGATCAGCAAACGGCAGATTGGCTCAACGATAGGGCAGCTAAATTGAGCACTTGGAAGGGCATTGAACTAGTTGCATGCTTGGGAGAAGACATTCCCAAGCTGCATACTATTACAATGTTCCTTCCAAGAAGTACTGGTCAGGAGGACAACAAATCCCTAGCCCTGATTCAGGCCCAGAACGAAGGACTTAAAAGCAAGGCCCAGGGCAAAGGCAAAAACAATCAACAATCCCATCCTTCGTAATCCCCCCCCCCTACTTTCCTCTCGACCCGCTGCATCTGTAGTAAACCAGGAGGGTACACTGGCAACCGAGGAGATAGGCCGAATAGGAGAAGAGATAGAGGGCATAGACCTAAACGTAAACGGCGAGGCGCTTCCCACCGAAAAGGAGGAAGATTATCTGCTTGCAGATAAGGGGGCATTTGCCCCCATCCTTTAAAAAGGCATGACTGGACGCGCGATCAGTACCAGGCTAGCCCACACATGACACATGATGACACATTTATCATGCAAAGGCGGCTTCATAACCTAAGACTAGCACTGATTCAAGAACCTTGGATAAACGGGGGCCAAGTAAGGGGCCTAACAAGTAAGGACTCTAATTTAATATGGGATACGAGACACGACTCGCCTAGAGCATGCATAAAGATAAGAAATAACATTAATTTTATACGTCTTTCAGAATTTATGACGCGGGACCTGGTGCCAATACAGGCTCAAATCTACATCAAGGGCAGTCCCCAGATGATGGTAATTGCAGCTGCCTACTTCCCTGGTGATGAGGCCAACATACCACCAGTTACCGTTTATGTTTGGGTGTGATGCAAACGCCCACCATACAACATGGGGTAGTACCGATATAAACCAAAGAGGTGAGTACCTTTTAGACTATATTATCAAAAAAAATATAGATGTATTTAATGTAGGGAACACCCCTTCCTTTGTTACTAGAACTAGAAAAGAAGTTTTAGACTTAATGTTCGGTACCCAGAACCTACATAAGTGGATTAATCAGGGACCTTCAATGTCTGATCATAGAATTATACAGTCGTATTTATTAGATTTTTGTCTACTTAGACACTGTCTAACTATTTTCAAATTGGTGGAAACATGCTTTATTTAATAAAAATAAATATCACATTATTCACACTTTTGTGTGATAAGTTAGGCAGCTGTAAAATATATATATAAAGCAATAAACAAGGTTTTTAAACACATTTTCCAAAGTTGGACAGTTGTCTAAAGTTAGACAACGTTTATAAATAAGACCAATAGTGTTTACCTTAGAAAACCTTCTCACAGAGATTACTTTTGGTAGGAACCCTAGGAAAACAAACTGTAATCTAGATATATAAAAACACTCTCAAGATTAACCTTGAGCAATTAGGTCCCAGTAAAACTACAAATATTCACCTTGAGTTAGAGTATATAGTTAAAGAGTTTAGTGGGGCTATAAATGAGGCTTATAAACTCAGTTGTCCACCAAAACCCATAAAAAAGCAGAAGGATGCTATGTGGTGGAACAACAATCTGTCTTAACTTAGATCCAAGGTTAGAGTGACAATACTACTCTTCAGAATTGACTAAATATATCGGGAAAATAAGGAAAGCTAAGAGAAATAGTTTTGTAAATTTCTGCGAGGGTATTTCATCTACCCCTGCAGCAGGAAGACTGCACAAGGCTTTGGCGAAAGAGAAGGCATTAACATCGTTAGCACTTCGTAAACCCGATGGTAGCTTCACAGAAAATGAGGAACAAAGGTCTACCCTTTTACTAAACACACACTTTCCGGGCAGTTTACCAACAACAGAGAATACAATAGAGAGAACACCTCTCAAACCAAACCGGGAAAGCTGGAAGATAGCCTCAACTATATGTTCAGGTAGCAGAATAGATTGGGCAATAAACACCTGGTATTTTTGATGGTATTTTTCCTGCACTCCTGCAAAAAGGGAAAGAGGAAATAATGCCCCATCTCATTAGCATACTTCGAAGTAATGTTGCACTTGGGCATATACCAAGCTGAAGATTTTGGAAAAGGTAATTGATAACTTTATCAGATCAGAAGTTTTAATAAACATGCCTCTAAACCACCGCCAGCCAAAACAGAAAGATCTACAGAAACTGCCCTGATTGAACTTACGAACTCCTTGCAAATTGCTTTAGACTCCAAAGAAACGGCTTTATGTGCCTTCTTAGATATTGAGGGGGCATTTGACAACACTTCTCATGATGCTGTAAACAAAGCGCTTATAAGGAAGTGTGTACCCATCCCTATAATCAGATGGATAAGTGAAATGCTAGGCACAAGAACGGCGGAAGTACACGCAGGACAAAGCGTCCAGAAGGTCATAAAAACAAGAGGCTGCCCTCAGGGAGGTTTTTTATCACCCCTTGTAGTGGATGAAAGTCTCACTTCTCAAGGCATAAGATGTATCGACTTTGCTGATGGTATCGTCATCACAGCCTTGGGTAAGTTCGAAGAAACTCTTTGCGACATAATCCAAAGAGGATTGATAATAATAAGGAAATGGTGTCTGTCAGTAGGACTAAATATTAAAGCTACCAAGAGAACAATAGTACTATTTACCAAGAAAAAGGCTTCTGCTACGCTTAAAACCTATTCGGTTAGCTGACAAAGTAACCGACATCCAGAGGGAGGTTAAATATCTAGGAATTACACTAAATAGTAAACTACTCTGGAACAAACATGTCGAGTAAACTGTCGGAAAAGCCACAAAAGCCCTCATGATATACAAGAGGATTGCAGGTAAATCATGGGGCTGTAAACCACATACATATATTAAGGTGAATGTACACCATGATGGTAAGACCCATTGTTCTCAATTGATTTTAGGTTTATCAAAAGGAATATTCAATTCAATACTCAATTTAAGTTTTATTGAGTTTGATTTGTTAAAGTTTAAATTAATATGCTTTCTTAATAAAACGTTATAAAAAATTAATTTATTTTATATTCAAAAATGAAAAAATGATTTTATAAAAGATACAAATTTAAGATGTTAAACGTTGGGATGAAAATGTCAGTTTTGCCTACGAAGAAATCTCGCATGCGATATTCTTTAATCAGCTGATCAGAATAGTTCAAAGACCCTTCAGTTAAGTTTAAATTCTCTACATACATTCTTGTCTGTATTTGTTATAATTCGGAGTTACAATTACTAATATAATTATATTTGTATTAAAATGAAACATGGTGTTCAACAAAATGAGTTAGAGGATAGGCATATATAAACTATTAAATTCATTTCTATTTGCTTTTGACTTGCTTTTACTTTGGATTTTAAAATTATAAAGAATAGAGATCAATAGATTGATTTCCTAATTGTAGGAGAGAGTGCAGGAGCTTGTAGTTTTGCAGTTTTCCTTTAGTGTTCCTTTGGTCATCTTAGTAGATCGCCGCGTGTGAAAGTTCCTCTAATTTTGTGTGTTCTTAATTTGCAAAAATGGTATCAAGTTAATTGTTGAATAATGCGCAAGAATTTTGTTGCGCATTTTCAACAAATAACTCGATATGTATCACTTCATTGGGTACCAGGCCATGTTGGTGTCCAGGGCTGGCAGACTCGCTAGCAAAAATAGGAGCAACAACACCCTTAACGGGTCCAGAGCATTATTGTGGAATAGGAGAAAATGTGATTAAAAACAAAATCAAAACAATAGAGGAGACCAAAAGACATAAAATTTGGAATGAACTCCCCAAGCTGAGACAGGCAAAACTGTGACTTGGCATTTATAACCAAGAACGTTTTACATCCTGTATCAGTTTAAGTAGGAACAATTTAAGGATAATAACGGGTCTACTCACTTGCCATTGCAAACTTAAAAGACACCTAAGCATCCTTGGCTTGGTGAGCAATGCCATTTGCAGATTCTGCAATACCCATGAGGAGACGCAAGACCACATCTTAGGTAGTTGTGAAGCACTTGTACATCAAAGACATAGATATCTGGGCCACCAGATAGAACAAAGCGAATTACCCTCTCTTAAAATACTCCAAATACTGAAGTTCCTCAAAGTGACTAATTTGGAGCAAGAGCTGTAAATGAGCACTCTCATCTAGCTCTAAAAAAGGGGGGCACAATAGATCTCAAGGTTGCAGTGCAATTAATACCTTAAATATTCATTCATTCATTCATTCATTAAAATAAGACAAGTAAAGGGCCACTGGATCCACCATTTTTCCACCATAATACCTCGATTTTGACAGATTCGCAGAACTGAACAAAAATGAAAACCCTAATGATATTAACTTCAATATGTGTGTTACCTTTAATCTATGTGACAAAAAAATAATCAAGCGAATATAAAAAATAGTAGTCTCGGCGCAAGTGAAGAATCTCACTGAGAAATTGCATTCATATTTCTGAGATTGCTTAGGTCTCAGAGATTCTGAGAAACCTGCACTGTCTAATTTTATCTTTTTAGTATCGTACTAACTCATAATGTCTGTTTGGTATCTTTTTTAAGAAAAATGTGTAAAACCTGTCAAACTTTGAAAAAAGGAGAAAATACTCAGAGGAAAACTTGGCAAAGAGTTAACAAACTCACTGAACAACTTTTTGTATAAAATGTCACTTTTGTGTTTGACCGTCTTGTGTCAAACGGTAACAAATCAATTTAAATATCGTAATTATTGTAAAATTTGGACAACTATTGAACTACCGATTGCGACACGTTAAATTCGGCCGTTGGTGATTTGCAATTAAGATGGCGAATACCGAAATACATTTTTTTGTATACTCTTAGCCGACGTCAAGTAATAGACACTAACAGCTGACAGTTTTCTTGCACACAGAAATTTGCAAGTTATCTATTTATTTATTTAGTTGTGTGTGCTTGCTTATATGAAATGTAACTATTTTAACGTGTTCAGTTGAACGACTTGGGCAAGAAGTCTTGCGCTTTTGTATCGTAAGGGAGCTCCTGATCGAAATCCACATCAAAGCCAAATTCCAAACCATTAACGTAATTAAAGTTCACGCCGCCACGGGAGAAAAAGATAACTCAACGATGGGGGCATCAAGATTATTCTTGGCGACTTCTACGCAAAATTCGTAGAAAATATTTCGTTCGATAGTGGAACCTCACGTCACATCCTGTACGACAAAACTTCAACTTCCGGTAACTTTCCCAGGTTGATAGACTTTGCGGCGGAAAGATGTCATCATAGTAAGCACTCGATTGCCATACGCAGAATTCTTATACATACAAGGGGATTTGGCCTGTCTCTAAATAAACAAATCGAAAACTAAATTGAATATGTTGCGATTAACGCCAAGTTTCGAGGATCTAACCTAGACTCTGACCACTACTTGGTAGTAGATCAAGTACGGTTGACGTACTTTTAATAACCACACCTCTACTATCCCGCAACAAGCAACAAGTGTGGATGACTAGTGGAACCACTGCCAGCCAACATACCAACAGAAGTGCTGTTGTTACCAACTGTGTTTAGGTAAATGACCACAGCGAAACTCATAGTGAGGTGAAGATTATGCAGTGAAGAATAGGGTCTACCAGTCAATGCTGGAGACTAGAACTAGAGTTGCTGATAGAGTAGCGGGAGATGACTAAGTAAGGGAAAAATTTGTTCTGGTCTGGTTAGCAGGTCAAGTAATGCTGACTTACTGCTCCCATAATTCGAGATCTATAATATCAATACTTAATTGATATTATGATGGCGCTATTAAACTTATTTTCAGTGGGAAAACTTCAGAAAGTTGAATTGAAAATGGTTTGGTGTTTTAATGGCAGAGTGTGTTATTAAAGGTTATTAAGTATGAAAATAAATTTTTAATTTAACAAAAATCAAACCTAGATATGTACTACTATCTATATTAAAAGTTAGTTTTATCTTTTAGCTGCCTTATGTTTTTTAATGTAAATATTAAAATGAGTTAATATTTCAGTCTTTACTATATGATTTTTTTTAACTATTTCCTATTTGATTTGCTGACTTCGACCGACATTGGTTATTATAAAGTTAGTTTGATTTATGTGAATTGATTTTGCTTGCATAATAATGAAACTCAAAAGATACCAAAATTCTATATGAAATGGAGATAAAGTTTATTCCAAAATATTTGATCCCTAATAAGAGGGAGGAAATAAAGTTATTTTTTTCCTGCTATTATTTTATTTGAATATATTTAAAAAAAAGGGAATTAACTGTTTCGGATTAGACTCTTGGCATCCTATATATGTAATATTCAAACAAAAGTTGTAAGTTATTGTCAAGGTCGTAGAGATTGTAAGCGCTCCATAAGTGGGGTGTTAGAAAAAACGATGCCATCTTCAAGGTCACTAATTGGTCATAAATATTCAGTTGGTCTCAGTTATTAGACAACCATAAGTGATTTTTTTAAGAATTATTAAAGTTTTGTTCACCTTTAAGCTTTTCATTTATGGGATATCAGAAAGATCAATTACTTTCAACAGTTTTATTTTTTTTTTTCAAAGTCAAATGCGACTCTAGTAAGTTGGTTTCAGTAGTTGGTATGTCATAGCCGATTTTTTTTATTTATAATATTTTCAAGGTCAAGGACGCTAGCACCTCATTCATGGGATATTTAAAAAAAAGCCATTCAAAAGATCACTAATTGGTAGCAAAAGGTGATTTTTAATTAATTTTAAAAGTTTTAAGGCTACTAATTGGTCATAAAAGGCCAATTGGTTTAAAAAAAAATTGGTCCGTCATAAGCGATTTTTAATCGATTCAAAGAAAAAAATTTCAAGACCGTTAGTACCTCACGTGTTGATAAAAAAAATTGATTAATTAATTTTCTACTTAGTACCCTTTTGTCTGTTGCTTCAAATTTTGATAAAAGAGTCAATATTAATATAAATTCTATCGAAGAATTGTTTGAGTTTCCCGAATCTTAAAATTCATAAATTTGTTTCTATATTTGTATCCTCATATAAAACGCTGAACTCACTTCAAAGCAAAGCAACGCCAAATCCTTTATCCTACATATTTTGTTTTCATTTATATTTGATCCTAGATCAGATATTTTAAAAACAAAAAAATCCTCCCAAAGGTTTTTATTACGTACAAAAATCTATTTAGAAACCATTCCTTATAATGACTTATTATAATAATTATTCTTATGAGTTTATAAAAAATTGGTGAGCCTTTGAAGACTTATTTGTGTGTGGACTAGATTTATTTATATAACAATTTAAATTTATTTAAAACTTAAAAAAACTCAAACAAATATTTCTTACCTTTTGGTGTTACACTCAAATCAGAGTCAGATGATCTTCTACATATCTCAATGTCCTTGGCCGATGTTGGCATAACGTTCCCTTGGGCTGCAGCTACCGCACTACTTATACCGACTGTCTTTGATGGACTTGGGGACATCTTCGAGCTATTCGAATCGTTTCGAATGTGACCTCCAACGCTGGTCATTGTTCTGCATACAGTACTGGCTCGTTTGTCAATTACAGCAATACCAGTTGGTAGTTCACCCCCACCCGCCGCCGCAGCCGTTGAAGATGACACTACCTCAGTTGATGATCTATTATGTTTTATGGACAATGGAGTAGATGGTGCAAGCAATGACGAGCTGTTAGTATGGTTACTCAAAGTCACAAGGGATTGTGAGTGATTTATAGATTTATTGCTAAGGGAGCACTCAGAGTCACATTTCTCTGGCGAATTAGATGTGGAGGGGCGTTTGGGATGAGGGAATAGATTGTGAGGAGAAAAGTTCTCCACCGGAGACATTTGGGATGAATCGGATTCAGTGGGTGTTGGAGTGGATGGACAAATCTGCAAAATAGGCGAGGTAAATGTAACACAATTTTTAGCGAGACTAGCGATTGCACTATTGGGAAGCTTTTTCGGCGACGGCACCGGTGATTTTTGACATGGAGAGAAATTTGCTAGCGATACAAACGATGAATCAAGGGGCAAAGCACAAAGCGAATTATTTCCTTCTATTATTTCCGGTTGAGAGGAATAGAAGTCTTTTTTTTTATTGCCATTTTGTTTGGGTTTTAAATTGGTTAGAGTAAGCGCCGGCACATCTAAACTAAGAAATTCATCCTTCATTGGTGCGGCTTTTTCTAAAGCTGCACTAGCGACGGTAGATGGAATCGCCTCCGGATCCTCATTGCTGCATAGATCAATGACTGTGGTGGGTATATAGGGATCTGCAGTAACAACAATTATATTTATGTCCGCCTTTTGTGATGCTGTTGTTTCTTGATCCGATTCGGGTGATTTTTTGATATCCTTGGCTTTTTTCTTTTCCGGTGATTTGTTCGAACGTTGCATACATTCCTATGGGTATATATTTATAGTGTACTGATTAAGTTAATTTTACATTTTTGTTTTTTGTCTATGCCATAACCGAATACCTAGCCGTATTACTTGTTTTTTAACAGAAGTAGACACAAATATTTATAGGATTTATTTATTGTTGATTCAGAAAATAAATTGCATATTAAACATTGAACGAATCAATAATTCAAATTGGTACCTATTTCGTGCGTGCAACCTCAACCGATATAATAAAATGATCGAAATAATTTTCAACTTATTGCGAATTTCTTCTAACCAAAGGATCAAATCTGTTTAGAATTTTTTATAAAAAAAAAATCGATAGTTGTCACAACAAATCTTACATATTTAGCAAGATTTTAGAAAAATTTTACACACATAATAGCAAGATTTTGTTTTTGGTTGATAAGCAAAAATTCCACCGCCTTCGTATAAGCTGAGTAATATACTTTGAATTTATTCATTTTAAATTCTTTACGAAAAATGTTTGTCTCAAAACAAAACCCTTATAATTTCCAAATTGAATTATTTCTTAATGTTTTGCGTCAAAATTTCAGCTGTCAAGTACTACACACACAATCAGAAAATAAATCGAGTTTTTTAAAAATTCCTTTTAATGATATAATATGTAGACAAAATTTAATTAATTCTGCTAAGAAAACAAATCGATTCTTTGGTTGGAAGAAATTCGAAATTACTTAACTAAAAAGCAGGCATCCCGTAATTTTAAATATACATATGTCAATAAATTGATTTTTTTAATTGCATTAGCAAAACTTGATACATCAAATAAAATAGCAGCTGATGAAGAACCTCAAGTACACCAACGAGACGCTGTACTTTTCTGAGTATGATCTTTTTAATCGTCAATGATGAATTATGGTCTAATCTGTTATCTTGATTTCATATAACTTGAAGCAGCAAATACATATGTACATATACATATCACCAGATGTAATAATTTGAACCCTTCGCAATATTTGAGGTACTTTTAATTTAAATGACAATGCCAATTTATGGCCTGAGTGGGCTTTTCTTTTCCAGGTAATTTCAGATGACAAAAGTCAGTATAGAAATGGCGATCACTGCCAAATGTATTTTTGTTGTTTAAATTCACTATTGTTGATTATGAAAGAAATTAACTCAGGTGAAAAGTCAAAATTTATCAACTCAGCGAAGGAAATCAATAATTGTCTTTCATCTACCCTATCTATCGAGCAATCAGCCTTATTGTGAGCGTCACCCGAAAAATAGTTCACCTTAAAATTTTCGCCCGAAATTTTAAAAGCTATTGTGAGTTTCGCCTGAACGAAATTTCGTTCGCCTACTAAAAATAAGTGAAAATGTAAGCTGTCAATGGCATTACATTCCGCCATAATATTGAATGTTTACAATAAGCGGAATTTTTAGAAAATGAAATTTCGGGTAAAACTCACAATAGCAAAAAAGTTAAACTGGAATGTTGTTAGAATGTTGACCATATTGAAAGCCATGAGCTAAGTAATTCACTTTCTCAAATATTGCAAAGTTTCCTCTTTTGAAATGGGCCTAAGTTAAATTGATTTCGATTTAGCGATTCCTTATTTCAACCGTTCCGTTATTCGTCATTTTGGCAAGTATGCAACATACTATGTCATAAGACTTGTAGGCCTATTTTATTTTCAATTCCGAATGGAACTGGATGAAAAAACGACATTAGTGTTTAGCGATGCCATTATTTTTGAGGTTAATTTTTTCAACAACATTTGTAACGAATCCTGAAAGTGCTAATCTTCTTCAAAATTTAGTTTAAATTTTTCTTATATCTCTTACTCTCCGAGAATATAAATACAACAACTTCCCAAATTTATAGACCCGTTGTCGAATGTCGACATTGAAGAAATAATCATGTCGATTATGGAATACGCAAAATTGGATCCGCAGTGATTCTCAGTACTTTCTTTTTTTCTTCTTTTCTTTTCACGACAGATGGGTAAAGAGAAAAGAGAGCACTGCACGGCATGAATTACTTTCTTTACACCCATCACCAACTACCCGCCCTAGTTAAAACTAAATTTTTGGATCATGAACCCTGATCCCGGTAGATAGCAGGATCTCGTGTTTCACTTTTCAAAAAAACAGGGCTAATGTATGTGTAATACGAAAAAAACTTCGTTCATTCATGTTTGTGTTCCGTGCTTACTCCTTTCTTTGGATTTATTTTTTTTACAACAATTTTTTCATTTTCTTCTCCGTTTATCATTGATGTCATATTAGTTTTTCATTAAGATACGCTCACACCATCATTTATCAAACAAACGGTACATTAACATTAACTGGGAAGAAGATAAGAGAACCAAAACAAAAAAATCATTTAGTTTGAGGAGCTCCGCTTTTCAATCTCTTGGGAACAGAAAAAAAACTCCGAAAACATTGCTCACAAAAGCCAATCGAAGACTTTTGGAATAGTAGGAGAGAAAAAAGAGTATACTCTGAACGTCCAAGCAAAAACGAAATTATTTAAATGATCTATCAAAAGTAAAACCCAGCCATATAAAAAAAAAACTCTACCTACATCTGAATCGTTCAATTTTCAATCTTTTCTGAATCACACTGTATACAATATTCATATTTAAAAAAAAACTGAATCGTAGGCAAAGTGAGACGTAGGGTATAAAATTATTATATAACTTAGTTGCTGTTATCAGTTGACATGTCTCTAGTCTTGTACATACATTCAAAAGGACGGAACAGAGAAATTCTATTTCACCATTCAAATCTTGTACCTTTTGAATGGTGAAATAGAATTTCTCTGGTCCGTCCTTTTAATCAAAAGTTGAAAAATAAAATTTTTTTGTTACTTTAATCAAAAATTAATGTTTAAAACTATTCTAGTTTATAAAATCTTTTTTCTATTATTTTTCCTTTTATATTTAAATGCTCGCAACGAGTAGGTTCTTAGTTTTAGCAATCATAACATTGTATTTACAATCAGCCTGATCACGCAATCCGACGGGGGGAGTCGAAATCATTTATGCCTGTTTAGCAAATCCGCGGGGCATCTGCCCCGCATACAAACATTTAACTTTTATAAAAGCGTTTTTGATTGAAAAATAGCTATTGTTTCCTATACGCAAGAGTTTTACAGCAAATGTGAAGTCTTAAACTCCCCGGAAGTAAAATGCTGCGGGTTCCATATAAATTGAAGGCATGAATGAAACAACTTGAGTGTGCTACCACCAAGTTTATAGGCTGATAATTTGCTTTGTCTATTACATTCATTTTTAATGAAAAAGACACGTGATTAAATTTATCCTAATTTAGGTCATATTTATTATGTCAATGTATATTTTCTTACTCAAGTTTCTTGTTGTACATTCAGTTTATTTCTCTTTCTCCATAACCCACTTACAAACCAAATAATATCCAAACAGTTATCTGATAAGTAATACTAATTTTGGCAATTAATTATCTAGTTCTAGTACTCTTTTTTTACAAAAAAAAATGTTTTTAAGGAAGAGTTTACATAATTATGTATGTGTTCATGAATGACTTACACAGTTTAATTTTTAGTTTAGTTCGTATGCATTAAACAAAGAAGTAGAGGAAAGGAAAACGGTCAATTTTATATGCAATGATATATGACTGATTGTTATTGGTGCGAGGGCCAAAATGACCATCGTCTTTTAATGACTACACAAAAGTAACAGTTATTTACGATACTCCCCGAATCGTTCGTGGTTTCATATTTTTTTATCATATATTTTGAAATGAAGTTGAAAAATCTTTAATGTAACTGCCATATATTATTCACTCGATTAATAAAGTTTAAAACTAAATCCGGATATATTTACATTGAATTTATATTAGTTTATATCCGGATTTAAGTTTTAAACTGGATTAATCAAGTGAATAATAGGCGGTAAACCTCAGAACAAGGTCGACATACACAAAGTTTTTTTGATCAACTTATTTGAATTATTGGGAGATACATAAATAGTACCTTAAATATTGAATACACTGCATGTTATGAAAAACATGGAGCACCTGTACATAATCGCTTTTCGGAGTAAATGCTTCATTTGTTATGATTATGGAATTGAAGCAGATGATCTATTTTATGTGAAATGAAGTTTAACCTTTTGTGAGGAAGATCTGATTTGATTCATAACACCCACTGTCAACACAGCAAACCTACGTTACCCCTTTGTCAACGATTATATATGCAGCAAAAATCAAAAGCAGTTATCACATTAATAATAATAATTATAAAAATCTAGTAATGGAAACACAGTGCTGTTTGGTTCTCCCTCTAACCTGTAGCTGCTGATATTTAGTGGCGATATTATCTTTCAAATCATGCAGCAATGATCCACGCCTCTCATCCATCACACACTCAAGTTCATCAACGGTTGTTCCTGGCTGCATCCAGTTTATTTCATCCGCTTCATCATCTTCAGATCTCTCATCGTCTTCATCTTCGCCGGCATCGTCATCATCATCCGAAGATGATGATTTTAAATCAATATCATCATCGTTAGGTTCATTCATGGCAAGGCTTTTCAAAATTCGTCGTAAATCTTCATCGCCAACAATGACATTGAATTTACCATCTCTTGATTCTTTCCCATCCCTCGATTGATTTGGTTCACCTCCTCCCGATGAAGCACCACTCTCTTCGGTGATCATTGGTATCGAATCTACCTCCTCACAGGATTTGGGGATGTTTCTCATAATTTCTGTTGACGTTGTCGAATCTGATGATTGTGAAACTTCCCTCATGTCTAGCCTCTCTGGCCTGGTCACAATATCTGGTGATAAACGAATCGAATCGTGAAGGGTTGAATGCAAATTTAAGACCGGCTTTTCTACAGACGACACAGTAGCGTCGCTTATTGAACGCTGCAGTTGATGCTGAGGCGATTTACCAAGCCCAATCGCATTTCGTAGATCTAACAAGGAACATCGAATCGGATCGATGATGGACAAAGTAGAGTATGAACTACTCAGTGATTTTGTTTCGTTGTCAGATTTCTCTGTGTCACTGAGCTTTTTCTTAAATGCACCACATTTTTTGTGAATTATCATGCGTGATTTGTTCTTGATCCTCTTAACATGGTGTGTAAGCTTTGTACGGGGTTTCTCTCCACGTCGTTCCTCTTGCCTCAGAAGGGATCTCATATTTGAATTTTCAGTGAAATTCTCATCGTCGGAAGGGCTTCGGAGTTGTGCTTTTTTCTGATCAATTGAAAAATTGCGTTCAGATTCTACTATTGTGAAATAATCATTGCACGAATCATTAGATCCGGTTAGAAATTCAAGATAGTTTAATGTTTGCCTTATTTCATTATTTATTTATTTTTTTTAATTTAGCAATTGGGGTTAAAGTGACATTAAGCACAAAGTTCACACAATTCACCAAAGACGAAGAGAAGAATTACAAAAAAAAACACAAAAAAAAAAACAAAATTAAGAGCGCGCATTGAAATGAAAAAAAAGAACAAGAAAAATAACTGGTTATTTTTTAACAGTTTTTTTTTTTCAAACATAAAATTTGTATATTATATGTATATTTATCGCGCACACAATTGATTAAGTGCAAGAGTATGTTCTTGATGATTTTTATTTAAGACATTTCAATATTTTTATGTCTTTTCCCAAATATTTTTACTGATTTTACTTACTCTTCAATTAATGTGCTGTCGGCAAGAGTTTGGGCGTTGTGTTCTGGAATTTTTATAAGCGTTACTGCCGTGCCTATACCTCGAGCAACAACACCGACATCCCCTTCCAAATCAAAGCACTGATTGTATCCTATAACTGCATTTGCTCCCAGATTAATTGCTTTTAAACCGATTTTTCGCTGTACCTAGAAAACAAATGATATGTCATACATCTATACAGAATAATGGTCATTGTTCTTAAATTGCCAAAGATTGAGGATTAAGAATAATAAATATCATACCTACTTTGGATAAAAATTGATAGCAAAAAACTTAATCATGCCCATTATGGAATCCGCAATACTGGATCCGCAGTGATTCGCGTATAGTGTTCTCTTTTCTTTTTACGACTAATGAGTAAAGAAAAAAAAAACCCTGTACTGCGAATCACTGCGGATCTAGTATTGCGGATTCCATAATCGGCATGAATATTAAATTTAATTAATTAATTTTCTGTTTAAACCGGTTTGATTCAAATAATTGCTTGATTTAAAAATGGCTCTGTAAAGTCGGCGTGGTTTGAATCAAAGATGGGAGTCAAACAAGGATGCACTCTAAGTCCAAAGCTTTTTGCCTTGTCATAGAGGACCTAATAGAGTTTCTGCCAGGTGGAATTGAAATTTCGAGGACTAACATCAAAGCCCTGCTATTCGCGGATGACGTCATATTATTTGCTTATTCGCCTGAATCCCTTCAGTTGATGATAAACCGACTAGAAGTGTACTGCCGGTTATGGAATCTGAAGGTCAATTTGAGCAAATCAAATTCCGCAATGGTTTTGGTAGAAAAGCCAGGAATGAGAAATGGCACTTTGACCGAGAACCAATCGAGATAGTGAAAGCCTACAAATATCGGGGATTTACTATAACTAGCAACCTTAATATGGAAACGCACTTCAAAGAAAAGCTGGTGAAAGCCAAAAGGCAATTTCGGCCACATGGAAGAAATGCTTCTCAAACCAGACAATATCACAAAGTGTGAAGTATAAGTTGTTTGTCGCAGTGGCTGAATCCATTATGATGTATGCTGCTCAGGTCTGGGGAGGTGAAAAGTATGAAACGGTGGAAAAACTTCAGAGGTTCTTCATTAAAAGATGCTTTCGATTACCGAAAAACATCCCGAACTACATGATCACAATCGAGACAGGACTTTCCCCACTTTTCATTAAAACTTTGAAGTGTCATGTTGACTACATCACTAAAGTTTTTAATATAGCAGATGAAAGACCTCCAAAAATTCTAGCATTACAAACAAATGCAAAAAAAAACCTTTGGTATAAAAAGATAAAAGAGCATGCTGATTATTGTAGAACCAACGTTCGAATATTTGATGAAAATGGAAGATTTTACAATGATGCCCTGCTAATTCTTATTTTCAAGGTAGACGAGCAGTTTAGAGTTGACGCTATATATGAGGCTACTTCTTCGGTGCATAGGTCAACATACAACCATCTCAATCACAATGTATGCGAGCGTAATTACTTCCGAAACGAAAATAAGGTGGAGTTTATCTCAGCGATAATTTAAATGAGAGGAGAGCTTATAAGTCTTCATTACATACCACATCGAGAGGATCTTCAATCTACTGCAGTTTATGTAATTTAAGAGAAAGAGAAGATGTCATCTATTTCATAGGAAAGTGCCCAGTTTTATGTGAAATTCGCAGAAATCTGTTGGGCAGCAACGTGAAGTCATCAGATGAAGTAGTGGCCCTCCTCAACTGTGAAGAAAATATAATTGAACTCTTCAATTATTATCGAGCTGCGATGTCTTATCGCAACCAAATTATAAACGAATCCTTTTAAAATGAAACTTACATTATGTATTTATTTTTACATTATGTATTTATTTTTGTATTCTAAATACTACTTCAACAAACTTCAAATAGATAAATTATTTTTTTTTTCTTTTAATCAGATGTCAATCGGGCAGACGGCAAAGCCAAGCCTTGACGATTTTATTAAATATTTTTGTTTGTAAATTAATGTATCTGAATCAATGATAATAAATCGAATCTATCTATCTATCTATCTATCTACTCAAATTATTCGATGGTTCAAACATAATTAAAGCCAAAACAATTAAAGTTGTGGCGAATATATCTACTTTAGATGCATTCAACACTCATCTTGCAGTAAATGTAGATACATAAACATAGCCCACTATAAACTTAATTTTAATTATATACAAAATATACATATATGTAAATTTTCTTTGATAAATAGTCATTGATGTATGGGTTCGGTTGGTGTCCAGGGTAATGAAGTGGCAGACTCCCTAGCAAAAATAGGAGCAACAACAACACACTTAACGGGTCCAGAGCCCCATTGAGGAATAGGAGAAAACGTGATTAAAAATAGAATCAAAACAATAGAGGAGACCAAAAGACACACAATTTGGAATGAACTCCCCAAGCTGAGACAGGCAAAACTGTTACTTGGGAATTATAACCAAGAACGTTTTACATCCTGTATCAGCTTAAGTAGGAACAATCTAAGGATAATAACGGGTCTCCTCACTGGCCATTGCAAACTTAAAAGACACTTAAGTATTCTTGGCTTGGAAAGCAATGCCATCTGTAGATTCTGCAATACCCATAAGGAGACACCAGACCACATCCTAGGTAGTTGTGAAGCACTTGTGCATCAAAGACATAGATATCTGGGCCGACACCAGATAGAACAGAGCGACTTATCCTCTCTTAAAATACTCCAATTACTGAAGTTCCTCAAAGTGACTAATTTGGAGGAAGAGCTGTAAATGAGCACTCTCATCTAGCTCTAAAAGGGGGGCACAATAGATCTCAAGGTCGCAGTGCAAGTAATACCCCAAATATTCATTCATTCATTCATGGGTTCGGCTTAAATGATGTCACGTTTATAATCTTTTAATAGAAACAAATACTACTCACCTGTCCGGAGAGACGAAGAAAAACTACCTGTCGAGCTTCGTTTGACGCTCGAGGTGTCCGAATTTTATCAATCCATTGATATTCGGGATCGTCATTCACAACTAGTTCCTCGACAAATCCATGAATGATCTGAGCTCGATATCCATGTGGAACACAAGAAGCTATAAGAATAGTTAAACCAATAATTAACTATTAAATTAAAAAAAATATTACACTTACAATGGAAAAATTGAATGCCACATGAGCTTTGTCTGAATTTATTGACGTCGGAGAACAAATCTACTTTGACGATAATGTTAACCTCACCACGAATACCATGCATTGTATCGAACACCGGGATCCATCCCGAGAGAACAGCACCTTTGCCTTGCGTTGATTGACTTGCTGTTTCCAGACAAAGAGGGTTTAGACTTATATTCACTTTGCCTATCGCATCATTGGCCGAATATGTGTCATGGTCCATAAGACGGATTTGTAGTGGTTCATCTTGCAGCTCGGCGTCGTCGACTTCGAAACGGAACCTTCAATATTAAGAGATGAACTAAATTCGGATGACAAATCTTTTTTGTGTTGGATACATACCAATCCGTATTCCATTGGGGGTTGAGACTTTTGCGACAGACGTCTGTCTTGTGGGTTACACCACCTAATTTTATTTCTACATAAGCATCGGTGGTCTCACTGCTGCGATCCATAATGGGCAAATTACGCCCAGCTTTGATTTTCACTCCAACCTTACCGGGCATTATTGTACACTAAAGCTTTAGCTTATTTTTAAGTCTTTTATTGAGATATTTTTATCGATGAGGCGCCAACAAAAATTTGGTTCACGTTCGGTCGCTCCGCACACACGATGAAAAATTACTTTTTTACTTCGAAATTGATATGGATATGGATACGATGAAACAAAACATTGTTCTTGTTGGGATATGCTTAATGAAATTATGCGCAATAAAGAGACCCATTTAATATTTGGCAATTTAATTGAATAATGATATATTTTGCAATATAATGAATAGTCACCTTGAGAGACTTTTTTGTTCTTTTCAGGTAGAAATTTTGTCCATACCAAGTGTTTTTGATAGGACGTGCAGGCTGAAGGTTCAAATTTGAAGTGTCACAAAAATGACAGATTTCTTGAATTCGCCGGAAGAAATAAGCTGTGTTCCAGACTTAGACGCTGATTACACGATTCGTTTTTTCGTTCGTTTCGTCTTTCGTCTTTTTGACAGGCACGTATCCTCGTGATTACATGGTTCTTTTTTACATTCGTGAAGACTCTTTCGTTATTTTGACGTTCAGAAACTTTGCGGTGGATTTATTGGAAAATATACAGAATTAATAATTAAAAATGTTTTTTAATCACTTCTTATTCATATCTACAGCTTATTTAAGTGTGAAAAATTGTTTTACAGCTCGAAATTAAAAGTTTATAAGTTCTTCGCACAATGCTCTGATTTGAGGGATGGGCGATTAAATTTTTCGATTTTAAAATCGGTGGGAAAATTTATCGAACCTGAAACATCGATGTTTTTCAAAATCGATGTATTTCTTTTTTTTTTCTATTTTGATAGCCAAATACGTTATAATATGTAAATTTACATCAAAACGTGTTTTTGATTTAGGGCCGTTTGTTCATAGTAGGTTAAATCTGTAATAAAGGTTCCGACTCTGGTTCTGATGATTAAAATTTCAGATTAGGATTCATTTAATCGATTTTCTCTTCTAAGAAATTCCATTAAAATGATCTGTGGCTACGTTCTGTAACTCACATCGATAAAATTGGTCGAGAAATGATGGAAATTAAAACACATTATGAGTTTTAATTTATTTTTCAACGTTTCTCTGTACGATATTTGGAGCAAATCGGTCCACCTGTTTAACCTCTGTCTCAATGGACCTCGTATAGTGCAAAGAGCGTAGAAATAAACGGACGGTATGGTAAAACTACTTTTTTTAGACTTCTCCATGTTTACACGAAACCAATACTTGCCCTATAGAAAATGTAAAAAGAAACAAAAATTTCCATCCTACATATTGTTTTATCAAGTACATTTTTAAATTTACTTGGTGTGAACATTTTATCGGGATTAAATCTTAAATAACCACATGAATTCTTAACTTTAAAAACGAAAATTATACACAAAGAGAATTACTTTTTTTACAGCAGAAATGAGAAAGGAAAGTAGATATTAACATGGTGCCTACGTTCTGTAATTCTCGCATCGATAAAATCAGTCGAGAAACTATGAAAATTGAAACAAATCGTATGAGTTTTATTCCACTTTTAAACGTTTCTCGACCAATTTTATCAATGCGAGAGTTACAGAACGTAGGCAATGATTTGGAATACTTTATTTCTAATTAGTTATTACCCACTCCCTTTGCTGAGACCCCGCAAACCCCATGTAGTATGAAAAATATTCATGTTCCTTTCCCATGAAATAATCGATTTCCAAAATCCTTCCAGCGAAAAAGCGCAAAAAAATGTACTTTCACATTTAATATTTATAAGAATGACGTTTTTTTTTAGAAAGCACACATATTTGAAGTTGCTTTCTTTGCATTTTAGTTACATATACCATTTTTGTAATTTTCTGTAGTCGATGTATTTAATCTTTAAATCGATATATGAAATCGATTCAACTACGATTTTTGCTGACAACTGCCTATCGCTCATCTCTACCCTGTTGTCAAACCATAAACGTCAATGTTCAACCAGAAAAAATCTTCAAATTTTCATTCCTGCTTTCGTTACTTCATTCCCCCTACATTTCTACACCCCTCACCAAAGCTGTCAAAAGCACGAAAGACGAAACGAACGAAAAAAAGACTCGTGTAATCAGCGTCTTAGACGCTGAGCGTCTTAGACGCTGATTACACGAGTCTTTTTTTCGTTCGTTTCGTGTTTCGTCTTTTTGACAGGCACGTATCGTAGTGATTACAGTTCTACATTCGTGAAGACTCTTTCGTTATTTTGATGTTCAGAAACTTTGCGGTGGTTTTATTGGAAAATAAACAGAAGTCATAATTAAAAATGTTTTTCAATCACTTCTTATTCATATGTACAGCTTATTTAAGTGTGGAAAATTGTTTTACAGCTCGAAATTAAAAGTTTATAAATTCTTCGCTCAATGCTTTGATTTTAGGGATGGGCGATTAAATGTTTCGATGTTAAAATAGGTGAGAAAACTTATCGAACCTGAAACACCGATGTTTTTCAAAACCGATGTATTTCTTTCTTTTCTATTTTGATAGACAAATACGTTATAATATGTAAATTTACATCAAAACGTGGTTTGAATTAAGGGCCGCTTGTTCATAGTAGGTTAAATCTGTAATAAAGGTTTTGACTCTGGTTCTGATCACTAAAATTTCAAATTAAGGATTCATTTAATCGATTTTCTCCCCTAAGAAATTGCATTGAAATAATCTGTGATTACATTTTGTAACTCACAACGATTAAATTAGTCGAGAAATGATGAAAATTGAAACAAATCATGAGTTTTAATTTATTTTTCAACGTTTCTCGATTAATGTTATCGATGCGAGAATTACAGAACGTGCACTGTACGATATTTGGAGCAAATCGGTCCACCTGTTTATTCACTATCTCCATAGACCGTATAGTGCACAGACGTAGAAATCAACGGACGGTATGATAAAACTACTATTTAAGACTTCTCAGTGTTTTCAAAAACCCAATACTTGCCCTTTATAAAGAACATGTAAAAAGAATCAAAAACTCCCACACCACATATGTATTGTTTTATCAAATGCAATTTTAAATTTACGTGGTGTGAACATTTTATCGGGGTTAAATCTTAAATGACCATGTAAATGAATTCTTAATTTTAAAAAAATGTGTACAGCAAAAAAGAGAAAGGAAAGTAGATATTAACATGATTTGGAATACCTTATTTGTAACTAGTTCTTACCCACTCTCTTTGCTGAAACCGCAAAACTCCTTGTTGCATGAAAAGTATTCATATTCTTTTCCTATGAAATAATCGATTTCCAAAATCCTTCCACCCAAAAAAGTGCAAAAAAATGTAAATTTAATATCGCCGTATAGTTAGCAGCACTATGTCGGGAATTTCAATTTTTTTGATTTCCAAAATTTTCCAAATTCTTGGAATCAAAAAAATTGAAATTCCCGACATAGTTCTGCTAACTATACGGCGGTCATTTAATATTTATAAGAATGATTATTTTTTGTAGAAAGCACACATAAGGCGTGTTTTTTTGTAAGCCCAGAGGGAATTGGTCGAAAAAAACAACGTCGGTGCTAAACAATCACCATGTTAAATACAACAACAACTAATCCCCTACGGGCTAAGCTAAACCCAGATAATTCTCCGGGCTTAACTTAAGCACACAGAAAAACTGTGTTACCGGCATAAATTATATACTTGTTATCGATAGTTCGTATGAAAACTCCATTTTGTTTCTGTGTTGCTGTCACTAATCCCTGTGGTCGTTTTTTTCCTGCAATTCCCACCGGGCTTGCAAATTATATTTGATTTACAGAAAGCATTTTATTTTTTATTTTTAGTCGATGTATTTAATCTTAAAATCGATATCTGAAATCGATGATTTTTTTCTAGACTACGATTTTTGCTGACAACTAGCTATCGCTCATCTCTACCCTGTTGTCAAACCATAAACGTCAATGTTCAACCAGAAAAAATCTTCAAATTTTCATTCCTGCTTTCGTTACTTCAGTCCCCCTACATTTCTACACCCCTCACCAAAGCTGTTAAAAGCACGAAAAACGAAACGAACAAAAAAAGAGTGGTGTAATCATCGTCTTTTAAACAGCCAGATTTGGTCCGAATCCGAATTCCGAAGTCGCTCTACATTTGTGCCATATAGCCTGATTCACAATGCGACGAGGAAACGAGACGAGAGCGTGATGTGAAACGCTGTTATCTTTTTTCGTTATAAAATCGTTCCCCAATTCACAATGCGACGAGTTTCTTAACGAGTTTTTTTTTGACAGCGTTAATTCGTTCGGTTTAGGTTCGTTCGTGTACTAGCCAGAAACTAGCCAAAACTACCATTTTCTACCTGATTTAGTCCAAACGTGTTCGCGTAGGTATGCATATGCACATTTGGTGTAATTTCTGGCAGGAGAGAACGCTCATGAGAGAGAAAATTATTTCCCCGTCTTGCCAGTTTTTACCTGAGAAATTTCTTCGGGAACAAACTGGTAAGTTCTGTGTTCTGCCAGTTTGAAAGTCAAAGAACAACAACAGAAATGCAAAATGGCACTTGTTTACTTTTTTGTTTTGTAATTTGTTGATCTTGTTGGAAGTGAAAGTTTTTTTCGATTACATAAAAAAATTAATTCATTTTAATTCAAAATAGCTTTTTACGGCCTTTAGTCCACAAAAATTTAGGCGTTTCGTCCCGGCGATCTCACTTAAATAGTGCTAAGTCTTCTACTTGGCTGATGTATTTCAGTAGTATATAGAGTTTGTATTATTAAAAAAAAAAACCTTCTTATAAACAATGCCAGGCCACGGGCAAAAAACAAAAACAAAAACTTCCAATTTAATGACTAGGAATTCTAGTCTTGTTGGATATAGTTCACACTAGATATTCGTCATGAAATCTATGTTAGATGGACTGAACTTATCAAAAATTGCGTATTGACAAGGTCCTCACTAGTCAACTGATGAGTCCAAGTGAGATCGCCGGGACGAAACGCCTAAATTTTTGTGGACTAAAGGCCGTAAAAAGCTATTTTGAATCAATAATTCAACAAGTCCAATTAAATAGTGCTAAGTCTTCTACTTGGCTGATGTATTTCAGTAGTATATAGAGTTTGTATTATTAAAAAAAAAAACCTTCTTATAAACAATGCCAGGCCACGGGCAAAAAACAAAAACAAAAACTTCCAATTTAATGACTAGGAATTCTAGTCTTGTTGGATATAGTTCACACTAGATATTCGTCATGAAATCTATGTTAGATGGACTGAACTTATCAAAAATTGCGTATTGACAAGGTCCTCACTAGTCAACTGATGAGTCCAAGTGAGATCGCCGGGACGAAACGCCTAAATTTTTGTGGACTAAAGGCCGTAAAAAGCTATTTTGAATCAATAATTCAACAAGTCCAATTAAATAGTGCTAAGTCTTCTACTTGGCTGATGTATTTCAGTAGTATATAGAGTTTGTATTATTAAAAAAAAACCTTCTTATAAACAATGCCAGGCCACGGGCAAAAAACAAAAACAAAAACTTCCAATTTAATGACTAGGAATTCTAGTCTTGTTGGATATAGTTCACACTAGATATTCGTCATGAAATCTATGTTAGATGGACTGAACTTATCAAAAATTGCGTATTGACAAGGTCCTCACTAGTCAACTGATGAGTCCAAGTGAGATCGCCGGGACGAAACGCCTAAATTTTTGTGGACTAAAGGCCGTAAAAAGCTATTTTGAATCAATAATTCAACAAGTCCAATTAAATAGTGCTAAGTCTTCTACTTGGCTGATGTATTTCAGTAGTATATAGAGTTTGTATTATTAAAAAAAAAACCTTCTTAATTCATTTTAGTAAAAAGAAAAATAAACTATTTGATAAAAAATAAATTAATTAGTTAAAATATATACCTAATAAAAGAAATTTTTGAAGTGAACTCTTGAACCCTTGTGTGTGTGTGTTTTTTATGTTCAGTGCTGTGCTTCAGTAGATTCTTTTTCAATGAATTTTAGATAAAAAAAAAAAAACAAAAATACGTGATGTTCCTGTTAAGTGTTTTTCTATCTGCAAATATTCATAACGCAAATTTTAATTTTTTTGTAATAAAATTTAATAAAGAATATGAAGTTATGATGGAAATTTTAATATTTTCGCTTTGTTTACTTTTTGTTGACGTTAAAAAAGTGGCAAATATTTTGGTTCAACGCGTTCGTGCATTTTCGGACAGTTTCACTTCTCTTTTAGAGAATATTATCCCCACTCCTCAAAATTTGACAGATGTCATTTTTAGTCCGGAAAGTACCCGAACAAACCTATTGTTTGCTTTCAGTACGGTGTGCGAAAAAGTGATTTAAAGAAAAACAATTAAAAAAGAAATATATTTAGAAAAATGAAAAACAATTTGAGAACAAAATGCTTATGTTGTGACCAACAAGGCGAGCCATGGACTGGACAGTGACGGACGATGCTAGCAGAACTGAAGTATCGGGCAGGAGATATAATATGGAATTTTTACCTGCAATTAAAATAGAAGCAAATACGTTTTGACCGGCGTATACTTAGCAACTCGATTTCACTGATTTCAAAAATTGTTATGCCAATAATTAGATGAACATTTGGTGAATTAATTTTTATAATTTAGTGAATCGTAGTTTAAAAGTTATTAACAATTTAAAGTTCGCGTGTAGTTAGCAGCCGATGAAAACAAAAGTAGGCTTTATTGGTATCAACCGACGGGAAATGCTTTGGCTTTCGTGAGCCTATTGCGAGGCAAGAGGATGGGATACGTTGGAAGAGCTAAGGCTGGAAAAATAAGGAAAAGATAGGAAATTCGGTTAGGAAGGGTTTCGAAAAAAGAAATAAAGGAAATGGAATGTCAAGTCCCGGGGGACGCGGCCTGCTTGCATAACACGGCATTCGCTCGCCGGAATGGGGGTAGGGATGCCAGACGTCCCGCCAGGCGCGGGACTGTCCCGCAAAACGACTCTTGTCCCGCAAGTGTCACGCCGTAAAATTATGTCCCGCAATTTGATATAATGTCCCGCAGGTCCCGCAAAATATTCAAATGATAAAACATTTCCTTTAATTGTCCGGTATTTTAAAAGTACACAGGGTATCTGTATAAAACTAATTAAATTTTATAACTTGGAATCCGAAAAATTCAAAGATATCATCGCCGATTGTCTCAAAAGAGTAATTTGTTCCTTAAATTTTTGTTTTGAAAACATAACTGCGTATTCAGCTGACAACGCCATTATTAATTTTGGTAAGAACCAATCTGTTTGTACAGAACTAAGAAAAGAAAACAATGAATTTGTACAACTTAAATTGAATTATGAAAATGAATAAAGAATTATTAAAAAAACTCTGTTGATATTTGGGTTAACTTTTTTAAAAAAATTCAACACCTAGCTTTGAAAAATTGCGTGATATTTTCAGTTTTATGTAAAAACTCATGGCATGAAGAAAGAAATAAAGTTTCTTATCCGGTTTAAAAGGCAGAATTATTGATTTACCAAAATTTTAATGTCATGTAGAAAATTCAAAGAATTCTGTAAATCCGATTTTGGTTTAACTGAGATTGTTTCCAAGGTTTTATCAGCAGAAAAAAAAACCACACAAAACTTATTTATTATTCACCTAAAATCTATTTATTTATCTTGTAAAAATATATGAATTATTACTTTTATTAAAAGACTATTAGGCCCATTTGCTGATTCGGAACATAAATCTTATGCATAGCTAAGTTCCACATAATTTCTAAAATGTGATACTTAAATTAATGTAAGTTGCACGAAAAAATTTATGTTCATCATAGTAAGGCATGACTTTTGAATTTTTACTAACTTCAAGTCGGTTTGCGCAAATGTCAAATTATTGAAAGTTTTGGTTTTTTTTGTGCGTGAGCGTATTTTACGGTCTGTATTTTATAAAAATGTCCGAAAATAATAAAAAAAGAAACCCGAATTTTTCGCAAAATGAAAAAACGCTTCTTCTTCACCGGGCCATCTAGCCACCACATTAGTAAATATCATTTTACCGTTGCAAATCGCTTGAACGTTGATCGAGAAATAACTTTTCCTGTTTCGAAAAACTTCTCCATCAGGTCCACCTTAATGTAACAAACCAATTGGTCTGTCATACTAAATGGGTCTTACCAATTTAAATTTAAAGATAACTAATATTAAAGTGAAATGAACCATATCCCATTGCTTGTTTGTTTTATTTATGACGCAAAAAAATTACCATTCTTAATTAAACCCTTTCTTTTAGTTTTTTAAGGAAAGAGTACTTTTCTTTTTTTCAATTTCTCGAAAACTAAAATGCTGTTACATCCGTTTTTCGATAATTGATTAAGAATTGATAAAAGCATTGTATTTTAAAGACAAGAATATCAATTTAACAAAACTGTTAAAAAAATCATTTACATAATTTCTCAAAAACTATTTACTTAGGCCTATTTGCTGATACGAAACATAAGTCTTGTTAATAGCTAGGTCCAACCTAACTTTTAAGTGATACACAAATTTATTTATGTTGTACATAGAAATTTATGTTAAACTTAGCAAAGAAGCAGATTTTAAACACATCTAAGTTCACTTCGCTCTGCTCTCATGTCAACATTTAAAATTCGTGGAATTTTTTTAAAAATTGATACGGTTACGGTACAGTTTTTTTATTTGCGGGTTCTTATTGTGTTCTTTGTTTGTTAAATTGTTAGTTTTCGGCTATACCTAAAAGGTGGTTCCGCAAGGCCACCAAAAGTTGATTGATAGGAGCTATGGAGTTGTTTATGAGAAAGCAAAAAGAATTTAAATTCTATAAGCTTTCTATTTTCTATAAAAAAACAATAGTTATTTCTTTTGTCAAGCGAAACATTTCGTAAAACGAGAGCTCATCAAACAATTAATTTCTCTTTTATATTTGACGAGGAACTCCAATTTCTACAATTTCATCAAACACATTCATCCATTTTTATTTTGTTTTTTATATTTATTTTTAGTGTCCGACCGAAGCTTCGGCTTCGGCCTTCGGCTTCGGCCGAATTCGGCCAAAAAAACAACATTCGGCCAAACCTTCGGCTTCGGCATTTTAGGCCGAAGTTTTGGCCGAAGCCGAAGAATCTGTTTATTATATCGAGCATCGTACAGGCGCCGGAAAAAATTTCAATTTTTGAAATTTTTGAATAACGAAGAAAAGATTGCAATCTTTTCTTCGGTAGGTATTCAAAAATTTCAAAACACATGTGTGCCATCATAAAAATTATTACTAAAAATTAATTATTTATTTCTTTTTTCTTTATAATTACTAATTAGTTATTAACTATTTTAATTTTATTTGTCTTATGTTTTTTAGGCAATAAATTTTAATAAAAATAATATTTTTATCCAATTGGAAAGGAGAATTCTTGACTTTTTTCAACCTTAGGCTTCGGCTTCGGCCGAAGATTTTCTTTCAGCCTAATAATTCGGCTTCGGCTTCGGCTGAAAATCGACCTTCGGTCGGACACTATTTATTTTGTTGAAATCACTCTATATTAGTTAACAACAATGAACACCCAAAATTGCTGTGTCTTACTTAAATATCTTATGTGGCACTTCATCTTGCACATAAATTATGTTCAACTTAACGTCTTTTAAGTTTAGGTTTAAGTTTGGAGCAAAGCAATATGTGTCACCTAAGCGTTTATGTTAAACATAAACAGTTAAGTTTCGTATCAGCAAATGGGCCTTAAACAACTCGATTTAGTAAGTAAATAAATAACAGAATGAAATATTAGCATTCAGAAAACTAGGATTTGATAAATATTTAAAAAATACAATATTTTGGTACAGGTCTTTTTTTAAGAAATTGAAAATTTGAAACAGTTATTCCAGTTCTGATTTTCGTACCGAATCTGGGTTCGAAGTTAATTTTTGTACGGAGAAGTGAGTTTACAAAAATAAATTTAAAAGAACAAAAAATATTTTCTGTCCCGTCCCGTGGCTTTCGTGAGTTTCATTTAGGGTATAAAAAAAACTCAAAATAATTCCACACTTTAAATTCAAAGCAAGGTTAAGGATTAAAAGAGAATTTGAAAACGGAAATATTTTACGAACGACTGAAATTTGAAGAATTTTTTCATTTTAATAATCAAAGTAACCGTTACCCAATAACTGCTAAGAATAAATGTTACTATAAAAGAACGGTAACGGTTATAACTGTTATCCAAAAATAACTGTTTAGGCCATCACTACCACATATATATTACAGAAAAACCTATTAATATTTTCAAAAACCAAATTTACCTTTTTTATGGACCAAAAGAAAAAGTCTCTATTAAAATTATCCACAAAAAAATTCAAAATCTTGCTCAAATCGATAAAGAAAATAGTAACTTATTAGAAATTATGAAAAGGCTTTTGCTTACTAAAGGAGTCATGTGCATTTATTGCGATGATTTGTCCTTATATCTGAATTTTAAAAATCTTTTTGTCAAATATTTTTCTATGAACAAAAATTTAAGACTTCTAAAGTCTAGCATTAAACTGAAAGACATCGTTGACAAAAATGAATTAATTACAATCATAAAAGATGAACATTTAAGTAAAAATCATCGGGGAATCAACGAAACGTTTATGGAGCTTAAACAATTATACTTCTATCCAAAATTACAAGTTGAGAAATTTGTGAAATTTGTATTCTTGCTAAACATGATCGACATCCTCCGCAAGTACAAATGGCAATCACAGAAAAACCCAAACATTTCAATGATATTATCCACATGGATATTTGTGGCCTTATTTATAAACGTTGTCTAACTTTAGACAACTGTCCAACTTTAAAAAATGTGTTCAAAAACCTTGTTTATTGTTGTCTTATAGCTGCCAAACTTAGACACAAGAGTAGATTGTCTTAACCGTGAATAATGTGATATTTATTTTTATTAAATAAAGCATATTTCCATCAATTTGAAAATAGTTAGACAGTGTCTAAGTAGACAAAAATCTAATAAATACGACCGTTGGTTTCCTGAAAGAGGGAAAATGTTTTTAACAACCCTAGATACATTTTTAAAGTATGCGACTATTCACCCTCTGGAGGATAGAAATTGGATCGTCATTCTGAGTGCAATAAAACAGAGGATCCAATTCTTAGGAAAGCCAAACAAAATTGTTTCCGATGGCGATTCATGTATATTGCACTCAGCAATCGAAGAATTTCTAAAAGAAAACAAAATTGTATTTCATAGAACAACTGCTTCACTTAAAACCGGGAATGCTGATGTTGAAAGGCTACACGGTACCTTAAATGAACACTTGCGTATTATGAACGCTTCAAAAGACAACTCAGATCTAAATGAAAAATTGTTTAAGATTATCACAATTTACAACTCCACTATACATTTTACCACGAAATAAGACCATTAGATTTTATCCACAAAAACTTCACAAAACAAGACATAGACAACTATGCAGACCAATTTCAAAAGGAAAAAGAAGATAGAATAAAAACCCAAAATAAGGAAATAGGAACAGATACGAACAAATGTACAAACATTGTTCGAAATAGAACAGTGGTTAAAAGTAGGCCAAAGTACAAAAAACTTAACCAATTCGCGACGCAAGGGAATTATACCATTGATAAATCTACTAAAAGAAACATTAAATATCACAAGAAACAATTAAAGCGTTTATATAAATACCAAAATCAATGAAACTAGAATTATCTAACTGTTTTTTTCAACCAAAATAATAACTCACTCACTAAGTCCACATCTATAATTTTTTTTTTTGTACAGTACAGAGTATCCTTTCGATAAACGACTATTTTTAGTTCCATTTCAGCTTTTTTCCATAATTCCGATAGTTTTTCTGTTATTTATTATAAGTTATTCATTCTCAATTTATTAAATTTTCATCTTCAAATCAGCTCTTAAATTTAAACGTTTGCCATTTACATTTCTTCAAACTATTTCCTTCCTCTTTCAATTGTTTTGACAGAAAACATAAATGTCACTTTAGACATATTTCAGTTTAGAAATAATTTTCTTCCATCCAAATTGTTTAGAATTGTATGCGTTTCGGGTTCATGAAAAAAAAAATATTGCTGTTTGTCCATAGTGTTACGTCATAAATTCAGAGTGTGTTCGAAGTTCATAAGAAAAATATTATTGTTTACACGCTGTGGTATGCCATAAATTAAGGATTCGTTTTGGATTGAAGCTAATTACTGGTTGCGTGGTTCAGAACAATTTTGTATTGCACTTTCAAACTAAAATTCAGGTAGATGTCAATAAGTTAAACCAAATTAAATAAATGCAACCTAGGACTGTTGTATAACGATACTTTCAAATAATATTCAGGATTCCCTTGTCCAGAAAATCATAAAAAAATAAAAGTACACAAATTGTAACAGATTAATACCAAATTAAATAAATGAATGCAAAAATGTATAAAAAACTGTTAAAATCTTACAAAACAAAATTTAAAAAAATATGTACCTATTTATTGTCTAAGTTAGATTTATGATTAAAAACAAATTCTATTGTTATATTTATGCGAACTCTAAAAATTGTTTTTTGATAAAAAAAAGTTAAATACAGAAACAAAAAATAAAATAAAAATAATAACAATCAATTTTCTAATAAAGTAAAGTTTATTCTGTTTATTAATAAAATAAGATGAAATTAAAGTTGAAAAATAAAAATTTATAATTGGTACTGTAAAAAATAAAACAATTTGAAAAAATTTTATATGTGAAAAAGGTTTTTTGTTTAGCTTTATTTGTTAATTAATTGTTAGTGAAAAAAAAAAATGGAAAAACTCGTATAATTGTTCAGCATTTTTGGAGACCAAAAATTCTTGGTGGGGGAGGTGTCACATAATTAAATGCTTCACTGTGCTTGATCACCACTCACTAAGGTATCTTTTTTTTTATTTGAAAATGGTTTTCAGAAACACGTAGGGGACTTAAAATGAAACTAAGAACTATGTCAACCATCCTCGTGAAGCAAGTAGTTTTTAAATTGAAGCGTTATATATATATCTACCAATTTCAAGAAATTTCTTAAAAGAAATTGAAATTTTCTGAAATTGCTAGTTATATAACGCTGTTATTTCCAAAATACTTGCTTCATTTGGATTATTGGAACGGTTCTGAGTTTGAATTGAGGTCCTCTAAGTGGTTATGAAAGCCATTTTCAAATCAAAAAAAGATTAAAAAAAATTATGTATAAAAGTAATTTCCGGCATTTTTCAGTTTTTAAGCAAATGCCGAAATTACTTTTATATGGAAATTTTTTTGAAATCTTTTTTGATTTGAAAATGGTTTTCAGAAACACGTGTTGTATTAAAAGATTTTTGTTTCCTTTTATGCACCGAGAGTGTAGATTTTGTTTTAGCTACATAATCTAGAACAGGTAGCTACCATAGAAAGATTTTTACTTGCAACTATAGTACTCGAGATTTTGATCAAATGAGACATTACTATGATAGCGAAAAAAGTGGTTCTCGCAATTCTGTCTGTCTGACCTTTTGGTACAGCCTAAACGAGGGCGTGGATTTTCTTCAAACTTGGTACCTTCGCTTTCCACAAGAACGCTTCATCTGATTTGGATAGCAAAAATATACCAAGATAAATAGTACCTATATGCAAAACCAAAATTTTATTTTTTTGGAATTTTGAAAAAAAAATAATTCAATATTTTTGAAATCGTGGTCAAAAATATTTTTTAACATTATTTTAAATATTTTGGATATAAATAATTCCTGGCATTAAAAAAACGGTACCTACCGTTTTAAAAAAAATCTTAGATTTCATTTAAATTATAAATATTTAAATAATATGGGAGAGACAAGAAAATCACATAAAGAAACAACAGTGCTTTTGACCGGTGTTATTTAATTTCACTTATACTTACATTTAAAGAAAAAAACGTGTACCTACTGTGGACCTTTAAATATAAAAAAAAAACACACTGAGGATTTCAATTTGTTTTTATTAAAGATTTTTATAACATTATTCAAATTCAATTACTTTTTTAGTTTTGATGAGCATCTGGGCATAAACTAACACCGTTCATATGTCCAATAATGAAATTGAGTTAATATTTTAAAAAATTGCAACATTTATTCTTGTCAAATTATTATATTAATACAAAAACTAAAATTCATGATAATTTCCAACACTGTATTTATGTTAGATTAACAATATTTTATATTTAAATTAATTGTAAGTTAAGTGAAACAAAATTAAAAACAAACAGAAATAAGAATGTTTTGTAATATTTAACTATGTAAGCAGTGTTGTGCCATGTAGACTAAAAATGTATACTACACGATTGTCTACGTGTCGACAATTCAACGTACACAATTGGTAATTGTCTACATAGTAACGTCGACAATGTAGACAATTCATAATTTTTTTTATTTTTGTTGAACAGAGTATAGCTGCCAAACATTCCTTTTGAAGCATTATTCGTTTATTCAACAGATTATATTTTAAATAATGAGAATTTATATTACCTATGCCTTCGAAGACGTTTTTCAGCAGTATTTAACAAATTTTTCCTTCACGACATTTTAATTTTTGTTTTTAAATAATACTTTGTCTTAAAAGGTCTTTCTGCGTCCACCCCACTCGTTATTCTGGAATGAATTTTTTTGATTTTCAATTTGACAAATTTGACAGCAGCAATTGTTTTCATTGTATACATGATTGTTGACGTTGTCTACATTGTTTACATTCTTGACATTGATGTCGACGCAATTGTCTACCTTTAAATATGTAGACAATTAAAGTCGGCACGTAGAGAAACAACACTGTATGTAAGTTGTTTGAAATTACAAGTACCCACATTTGTTAATTAATATTTGATATATTACATTTGATTGACATTATTTGAATAGGAATTTCTTTGAGGTTAACAATTTTTCAGTTATAAATAAATTGTAAAAATTCTTTATTAATACAAAATTTATTTAACTCATACTCAACATACAGAAAATTGGGTATACAAGTTATAAGTAAAATAAAAACTACATATATAATAAAACTATACGAAAGTGTTTTGTTTTAATATTTCGAAAAAGTTAAAAATTATAAAAGAACAAATCTCCAATACAATGATTCGATGCGTGCCTTAAAATCAATCAAAACAATAAGTATAGCCCTTATTCCGTAAGGCGTTTTATTAAAATGATACGTCTCGGCTCGGCTCCGAATCGAAAACTAGCGCTATCAGCTAGGTTCCAGAAATCTGGTGAAACTGAATGCTCTGCTTGGCAGCTTTGAAGCTACAATGAAATAAGTAAGTAGTAGTGTTTAGAATGCACGCTGTATGCAATCCAATGCCGTGGTTGTTCTATGGAGGACTCCAGATTTTAAGAAAAGAAAAGGTAAAGTAAAATAATTTTTATCTAGAAACAAGAATGTTTTGATGAAATTACCTTTTTTAGTTCTAATATAAACTTTGAACTGGAAATTATTGTTTTTTTTTCCCACTATGATTTAAAATGTTTTGAAAATCATTTTTTAAAATATTTATTCCATTTATTAATTATAAAAGATGAAATGAATGGAAAGCAAAGTGGGTTTGGCAAAATAAAGTAAACAATAATTATTATTTGACTTTTTTACGGTAAAATTTACCGCAACAATGACCATTCTTCGATTCCGTCCCTTCCTTTTTTTTATTTTCGTCTCGGCTGCAAAATACTGGCGAGGTTGAGGGCAACCATGGTACCATCAACCATTGGTGTACTTAGCCAGCATTTTGCAAAAGCGACAAAAATAGGTGTTCGAGTGATTGAGAGTGGAACAGTCAGTTCCAAAATTCTATTTGCATCTCTAACATGCAGACGGGCGGTCTCATGTAATGTGCCAGCCGATGAGCTGAAGAAGCAAAGAGTCAGGCAGACTCTTACATGCTTAACAACAACAATACAACATCATAAATATAACGTAGTTTTAACTCAATATTTTATCTTAATGGAAATGGGTAGTTAACGCTTTATATTCTTAAATTAATACCTTCTTGATTTGTTAATACGAAAGCTCGATCGGAATTAATATTTGTTAAAGTAGGGTTCGCGTTTTAGAAATATGCCTTCCGCTCAATCATCTCGAAACATAGTTTCTAAATGTTTTTTGGCACTTCGAATCATTCGCGAGTATTTAATAGTAACTAGGAGAATGCCTAGCAAGAGCCTTTTCTCGATTTTGTTTCTTTTTGATTTTTCTCGAAAAATATAGCTAGTTTGGGATGGGTCTGAACTCGACCATTAAGTTTCGGCAAGTTTTGGAAAGACATCCAACAACTTGTTGAATCCATGTTTGTGAGAGTGTTTGTAAAGTTTCGTTGAGATTCAACAACGGCGGCTTTCTAGGAAAGCACGTATAGCTTTCCAGGAAGTCGGCGTCCCGTGACCGATGATCACGAAGCGAATGGCTGAATGTTTGAATGTGTGAGTGATTGGATTGGTCGATGGAGGAAGTGGGTAAGTTTGGAAAGCCACTCTGAGGAGAGCTAACCAAGCGACGAGCTGTGTTTTGAAAGTTAATTTTTTTCGAGGAAAATTAAAAAAAAAGGAGAGGAGGAAATCGAGAAAAGAAATTAAAAAAAAGGGTCGAGGTTTTTTTAGAAAACACACTTATAACAGTTCTTTAAATAGAGTAAAATATTTTGTAGGAATATCCAGTAATATATAGAGATCATTGACATAAACTGCCCGAACTGATTACGTTTTCAAACCAGGCCCGCAGGACTAAAATATCGCTAGTTTATTTCATATTCTAATTGTTAACAAAGAAAACTTTTCTACTCTCACCTTTTGTTTAAAAAAAAACTGCTTGCTTCCTTACTTTTGTCCTCTATCCAATTTCTTTTTGAAGAAAATATATATATATATGTAGCTCCTTCCCAACCTATATAAATCTCATATATATATATAAGTATCTTAATACATCTATATTTTTCATCAAAGAATAGCTTAGCTAATTTTGATATTTTCTTTAAAAAAAACTTTTTTTTTTCAACCGATTAACAATTTTTCTTATTCAAAACTATTTGTTTGAAACCGCACTGCCAAAAAAAAACTTCGTAATCGACCTCACTTTTTCTCTTATTTCCTTGACTGTCGGCAACTTTCTATATAGCACTTCTTCACTCCACCACGGCTTTTGAGCTAATTAGTTAGCCGATATCGACCTCCAAATCTATGCCCTACTTTCCATGTACCGCTTGCTGACCAAACCGATTATTACGTGCCGTACCATCCTACCAACAACTTGATGAGCCTCGCTCTTTTCTTTTCTTCTTCCACCTCCCCTGCAGCAATCCCGTGGTAAAGACTATCCGCTCTCCAATCCACTACTTCCGGACCAACCTTACTGATTTGGTACTACCTTTAGGTTCTACATTGGCTGAACTTGGTGGAACTAACTAAGTTCCACTTTTGACCCTATTAAAATGACATTACTTTTTTTAGTATAACATATGGTTAAATGAATAGATAACCATTTAGTTAACAATATTCAAATGTTTATTTAAACTAAAATTAAAAAACTTAAATTAATCTGTTGACAAATCGTTCTGCTAGGCGATGCTTATAAGTCGACGATCGGTGAACGAATGGATAAAAGATAATGTATCTAGGACGTTGTTTTGTTGTGAGTGTATTTGTGAACGAATGCAGATTCTGCAAAACACAGTGTTGCCACAGCACCCCCTGCCTAGTGTTAGCGATATCTTGCTGGCATAACCACTCTGCGTCCTAGTCTAGATGTTGTTGCTTCAGTGGGAGTAGTGGATGGTGAAGGTGGTGATGATTCGATGTGAACCGGATGACTCGAAGATGGATGCTGTTGATCATTGGTTTCGGAACTTTCTTCTGAATCTTGGATATAAGCTGGCTTAAGCCTATCAATAGAAATATATTTATTTATGTTTTTAATATTGATTTTAAAAATTTTCTTGTTTCTACTAATAATTTTATAAGGGCCTTCATAAGAGTTTTGTAAAGGCTTTTTAACTGAGTCCGTCCTGACAAATACATGAGTGCAAGTTTGAAGATCCTTGAAAATAAACGATTTGTTGTTAGAATGGTTTGAAGCTGCAACCGGTCGAATTGATCTCATTCTCGATTTAAGACTTTGTAGAAAATCATGCGTGGCAAGTGTTGTCGTATCAGGTGATTCGTGGAAAAATTCGCCAGGAATCCGTAAGGTGGTTCCGTATAACATCTCAGCAACCGTTGCTTCAATATCCTTGCGATAAGATGTTCGCAATCCTAAAAGAACTGTTGGTAAGATTTCGGTCCAGTTAGAGGAGTCATGACATTTTATGGCTGCTTTTAGAGTTCTAAGTAGTCGTTCAATCATTCCGTTGGCACACGGATGGTAGGGTGTAGTCGTGTAGTCCTAATGTGTTCGATGCCTAGAATTCTGCTCAGCTCCTTGAACAATGATGACTCGAATTGTCGGCCTTGATCCGTGGTTATTTTTACAGGAACTCCAAAACGACAAATCCAATTGTTATAAAGTTCTTGTGCCACAGTTTCTGCAGTCATGTCGACTATCGGAATGATTTCCGGCCACCTTGAGAAACGATCGATCATCGTGAGACAGTACGGGAAACCATTGGATATGGGTAGCGGACGGATCAGGTCGATGTTTAAATGTTCAAATCGATTGTCTGGAATAGCAAAAAGTCCTATGGGTGATTTGCAGTGTTTTCCAATATTTGCCTTTTGACAAGCAATGCACTGTTTAACCCAAAATTTTGTATCCTTACGCATGGAAGGCCAAACATAACGTGACTGTAAAAGTTTCAATGTTGCATTGCCTCCTGGATGTGATAAGGAATGACATTTCTGAAAAATTTCTTGGCGACATGAGCTCGGGATGTAAGGTAGAATCTTTTGTGTAGACGTGTCACAAAACAGCTCTACATCATTGTAGCCGGGAATTTTAAAACGCTGCAACTTTAAGGCATTTGCACTGGTCAAAAGCTTTTTTAAATCTGCATCAGTTGTTTGCTCCATCGCCACTTTATGGAAATCCAAGGTATCTATCAATTCAAGAGTGTCGATGCGAGATAAAGTGTCTGCCATCACGTTGTCCTTTCCTTACCGGGAATATACTCAATGTCTGTTGAGAACTGACTTGTGAAACTGAAATAACGTTCTTGTCTAGGTGAAAGTTTTTCCGGATTTTGATGAAATGCGAAAATCAGCAGCTTATGGTCTGTGAAGATGGTAAATTCACGTCCTTCTAGCATGTAACGGAAATGCTTAATCGTGAGATAGACCGCCAGCAATTCCCTATCATAAGCGCTATATTTTCTCTGCGATGGTTTCAATTTTTGGCTATAAAATCCAAGCGGCTCCCAGTCCTTACCACGTCTCTGTTGCATCACACGTCCGACCGCTGTATCTGGTGCGTCAACCATAATAGAGAATTGAGCTGTAGGACAAGGATGAGTTAACATTACAGCTTGTGACATGGCTTTTTTGCAATTTTCAAAAGCTTCAGAAGTTTTAGCTGTCCAAGGAAACGTCGAAGTGCTTTGACATCTTTTCGTTTGGGAAAATTTAAAATAGCCTGTACTTTAGGAGGAAGCGGTTTTATGCCATCACTGGAAACTAGATGTCCTAAAAACTCTACGCTTTCCTTGCCTAAAGAGCATTTATCGATGTTGATGACGAAATTGTGATCGTTGAGTCTCTGAAAAAGTTGTTCCAAGTGAGCCTTATGTTCTTCTGGAGACGATGATGCAACGAGGAAATCGTCTATGTAGGAGAAACAAAAATCTAAACCTCGCACTACCTCTTGGACGTAACGTTGAAAAGTTTGGGTAGCATTGCGTAGTCCAAACGTCATCTTGCAAAATTTAAAGAGCCCAAATGGTGTAATAATTGCGGTTTTTTCAATATCCTGAGGATCCATCGGAATTTGATGAAACGCCCTGACCAAATCTATTTTTGAAAAAATTGTTTTCCCATTTAAGTACAGAGTAAAGTCCTGGATGTTAGGTACCGGCGTTGAGCAAACGAAAATCCCCACAAGGTCTCCATTCCATTTAGCCAGAACACTGTAGTATGCGCTATTTTTGTGAAGAGTCTTAATGGTTGAGTAACTGTCTGCTTTTTGCAACTTGCCTGGGACGGTTAGTTTGGTTTTATTGTCAATGAGGCGCTGTCTCTTTAAATCAACCAACAGATCGAAATGGGTTAAGAAATCAGCCCCGATGATTGCGCGGCTGACATCAGCAATAATAAAATGCCAGCTTAGCTTTCGCCTCAATCCCAAATCTAAATCCAACAACTTCTGACCATGGGTTGTAATTTTCGAACTGTTAGCAGCATACAGATGAGTGCCTGCTTGAGCAGTATCTTTTTTAGTGCGAGGGCACACAGAAAGATCTGCACTTGTATCGATGAGGTACTTTATATTCGTTTTATGGTCTGTGATGAATAAGCGACAATTTTTATTAGTAAGGCCACTGTCGTCAGTCGCCATTAACGACCGGCCGGGAAGTTTCCCTGACTTTTTTGAAAGTTGCACGGTGGCTTGCAATTTCTCGCTTGGCTCTTAAACCTCTGGTGAAACCAGCAAATGTCAGCATTTGGATTAAAACGGTTCTTGCGATTGGAATTGGAAAGAGAACGACGTCTGCTTAAGGAACCTGATTGTTTTTCTCGATTACGGCGACTTTGGAAACCGTGCGAGTATTCTAATCGCGAAAGCCTTGTGCAAAGTTCACTCAATTGAGAAGAAAATCTCGACGAGTCAATGGAGGTAGATGGTGTGTTGAAACCAACAGCCGCGACTTCCGAAGTTTGAGAAGTTTCGTGAATTTTATCGGCAATTGTGCCGAGCTTCATTATGTCCGTTTCTTGAATTGCGGAGAGAATCGCCTGGGTTTGGGAAGGTAACCGTTATAACCAAAGGGTACGTAGAACATCGTCGACAATCTGCTCGGTTGCAAGGCCCTTCATGTCACGTAATAGTTGTGATGGACGTCTATCTCCCAGATCTATGTCTTTGAGCAAGGTACGGAGGCGCTTTTCTTCCGTGTCCGCGAACTCCTCCAGTAGCCGTTGTTTGAGGGTAGCATATTTGTCTTTCGGCGGCGGATTTGCAACAATGTCAATGACCTGAGAAATTATGTTGCCATCGATGCTGCCTACAGCAGTGTGGAATTTTGTCTCATTGGCTATTATGCCTGCCGTTGTAAATTGGGACTCTAATTGCAAAAACCAGACCCGTGGATTTGCTTTCCAGAACGGCGTAGGTTTGATCGCAACTCGTGAAATTTCCTCGTTAGTCATTGTTTTTTTTTAAATATACAATACAAAAATTGTTTATGTACTTACGTACAAATTTTTATTTTGATGTTTCTGCTGCTGCTCCAGACAAAAAGGTGGCGACAGTCAACAGTTGTAATTTTTTAAATTTGTTATATGTATGTGTGTTCTGTATCTGCGGTTTATGTCTAACTGATGAGCAAGCAGTAAAACCAACACGAAAAGAAAAAGATAGAAACACTAGAGACAAAAAAAAAACTTTTCGAATGGCAATGGCCAATGCGTAAATTCAGTTTCGTAAGTCTTTGTGTATTTTCTTTTTACGGAATTTTAAGATTATTTTCGGAACCGTCGGGGTCACCAATATGGTTAAATGAAAAGATAACCATTTAGTTAACAATATTCAAATGTTTATTTAAACTAAAATTACAAAACTTAAATTAATCTGTTGACAAAACGTTCTGCTAGGCGATGCTTATAAGTCGACGATCGGTGAACGAATGGATAAAAGATAATATCTAGGACGTTGTTCTGTTGTGAGTGTATTTGTGAACGAATGCAGATTCTGCAAAACACAGTGTTGCCACAAACACTTATTTCTAAATTGGTTATTTTGCCCAAAAATAACCCTAATGTGTTCCAAACACAAGCTATCCACTATTCTTCATGTGCATCTGACGTTTGTAGTAAATCCTCAATTGGATGTGGAACACCTATATGGCTGTCTCGCTTCAGTGCAAAGTACAGATCGCTGACAAAAGGAACCGAGGAACCATTATCTACCCCTACATTTCTTGACTTTGTAATAGGGATAAGGAGTAAAATATTGAATGATATGAGCGAGGCATGCTAGTGGGTGCTCGGCTAGAGCTCGCCGAAAAAAAGGGTGGGAACTTGCTCATTCATCTCAATCTCATCTATTACTGTAACATAGATCATGCCTAAAGATATTCAACCAAAAAGAAAACAAAACAAAACAAAAAGAATTTGACTCATGTCTAATAATTCGGACGGACGTTACCATAAGAGGGCGCTGAGGTATTGTCAGCGTTGGTCTTACCCACCTTACCTTGGAGGTTGTCGACTATTTTGTAAACCTCCCCTTTTCTTTTCTCACCTTTAAATTCGACTCAGTTCAGTTCATCTCACCGTTGTACATCGCCGCCTTCAGCATCCCCTGGAAAAAAAACTGGAATCCTGCAGCAGTTATCATGAACTATACTCGCTACCGGTATTATATAATATAGCTATATACACATATATATATATAGGTATGCGTTTCCTATTTTATTTTATTTTATTTTTATGTACTTAATTACGGAATATTATTTTTAATATTAATAAAAGTAAGAAAAATAAACAGCAAACGCCGAACTCTATGCTCCTCGGTATAGCTCATATACGAAAAGTATGCGTGGAGCACCTCGTACCTCAAAAAGGGGGTGGGTGATCAGGACTACTTTATTGGATAGTCAGCCCGTGATCACCAAATACCGCAATGCCCTATCAACGAATAATTAATTTATTCACTTTTTTTCAGCTCAATTATTGATTTATATAATTTTGTGATAAAATAATTTTATGAAAATTATTTTTCCTTTTTTCATATTTTAAAACAATTCATCACTCACCAATTCAGTTTTTTTTTATATATTTTATTGATCAGAATTTTGATTTCGGGCAATAGATTCCACCCTCTCCTTAACTTTAACTTAGGTACTCCCTGTAAGTTTTTTTTTTTGTTTTAATTTATTTCACTTGTTATTCATTAAATTTCCTTTTTTTTTCAACTAACTTACTTTTTTATTTTTATTTCTTTTTTTTATTATATTATTAATGTAAATTTTAATATATATTTTTTTTTATATATATTTTAAAAATAGGTAAATACATATATATATCATCACTTCTTTTAGAAAAATTTTCTTTATGGAAATTGTCTTTTTATGTACGTACATACGTAGGTACATTCACCGAAGGTTAAATTTGAACTTCCCGCCGTATACGTTCGGCTGATAACACAACTATGTCAGAACTCAGAAGACAGATTTACAAAATATTCTTAATCGTTCCGTAATCAACGGCTAAATCGTTTGATTTTAACCACCAATCAAAAACATTCGCAACATACATTTGAAAATTTGCCCCCCTCATCTTCACATTGGTGTAATAACTTCTGTGTGTGTACGCCGGTGTAAACCAAATCATATTTAGTACACGCTTCCACGACATCTAGTTTTCGAAACTAAAAGCATATCCTGTGGCGGCCATCATTCTTTTATTTTGTGAAACGAGTGCAACTATATAAAAAGAAACGCCAAACAGAAAATAACACACACAAAAAAAATGTCAAAACAAAACAAAACCCAGAAGTGTGGCGATGGCGACACCGTGAAATTTTGACCTCAATAAATTTTTTATTTAAATTTGCCTAAAGGAATCCAGGTAATTACGATCATAATATTAAATATATATATATTCAATAAATTTCTTTCTTTTCCCTTCCTACAGCGACGTTTGCCTCATGCTGTGCCATCAGCAACAACAACAGCGGCAGCATCAACAGTAGCAGTAGATATGAGGGTAAAATAATGCAACATCTACGTATTGTTTACTGTTTGTTTGTTTATTTTTATTATATCTCATTACAGATAAATGCATTGCCTAGGACGCAGATGCTCCAGGTACACTGTCGCTGTAGGTGTCGTCCCAATAGTCAGTAAGTATACAGGAACACATGATTAATTTATTCACTTTTTTTCAGCTCAATTATTGATTTATATAATTTTGTGATAAAATAATTTTATGAAAATTATTTTTCCTTTTTTCATATTTTAAAACAATTCATCACTCACCAATTCAGTTTTTTTTTATATATTTTATTGATCAGAATTTTGATTTCGGGCAATAGATTCCACCCTCTCCTTAACTTTAACTTAGGTACTCCCTGTAAGTTTTTTTTTTTGTTTTAATTTATTTCACTTGTTATTCATTAAATTTCCTTTTTTTTTCAACTAACTTACTTTTTTATTTTTATTTCTTTTTTTTATTATATTATTAATGTAAATTTTAATATATATCTTTTTTTATATATATTTTAAAAATAGGTAAATACATATATATATCATCACTTCTTTTAGAAAAATTTTCTTTATGGAAATTGTCTTTTTATGTACGTACATACGTAGGTACATTCACCGAAGGTTAAATTTGAACTTCCCGCCGTATACGTTCGGCTGATAACACAACTATGTCAGAACTCAGAAGACAGATTTACAAAATATTCTTAATCGTTCCGTAATCAACGGCTAAATCGTTTGATTTTAACCACCAATCAAAAACATTCGCAACATACATTTGAAAATTTGCCCCCCTCATCTTCACATTGGTGTAATAACTTCTGTGTGTGTACGCCGGTGTAAACCAAATCATATTTAGTACACGCTTCCACGACATCTAGTTTTCGAAACTAAAAGCATATCCTGTGGCGGCCATCATTCTTTTATTTTGTGAAACGAGTGCAACTATATAAAAAGAAACGCCAAACAGAAAATAACACACACAAAAAAAATGTCAAAACAAAACAAAACCCAGAAGTGTGGCGATGGCGAACCGTGAAATTTTGACCTCAATAAATTTTTTATTTAAATTTGCCTAAAGGAATCCAGGTAATTACGATCATAATATTAAATATATATATATTCAATAAATTTCTTTCTTTTCCCTTCCTATAGCGACGTTTGCCTCATGCTGTGCCATCAGCAACAACAACAGCGGCAGCATCAACAGTAGCAGTAGATATGAGGGTAAAATAATGCAACATCTACGTATTGTTTACTGTTTGTTTGTTTATTTTTATTATATCTCATTACAGATAAATGCATTGCCTAGGACGCAGATGCTCCAGGTACACTGTCGCTGTAGGTGTCGTCCCAATAGTCAGTAAGTATACAGGAACACATGATTGACGTTATTGAATTCCCTTTTTCTTATTTCGTTTACAGGTGTCCACAACAACTTCATGTGCATCTGACGTTTGTAGTAAATCCTCAATTAGATGTGGAACACCTATATGGCTGTCTCGCTTCAGTGCAAAGTACAGATCGCTGACAAAAAGAACCGAGGAACCATTATCTACCCCTACATCTACATGTCATATAACATTAATTTTTTGTTTTTCTACTAGTCAGCATCAACCACATCATGGCGGCGACAAATAATGAATGTTATGTTTATGTTTTCTTGTTGTAGTTAATTTTTTGATAATTTTACTTAAAATTTCCTAGGTTTAGTTTATATATTTTGTTTTTTATTGTTTGCTTATTATATTTCATGTTTGACCTTTTTCGTTTTTGTTTATTTTCAGGTACTCGAAGTCCCATGACCGAAATACCTACCACGGAGATTTCAGGCGAAATCTTCAGTGGCGGATTAAGGTAAGAAGAAAAATAAACTTTCGACATTTTTAGTTTTTATTTTATTATGTTTTAGATTTATTGAATATTTTGACGATCTTAACAATAGTCTCGTTTAAAACTTTGAATGTTCAGCAAAATTTGGAACAAATCGTCTGTAATAAATAGTTGCAAAATGCAACAAACCGTTAATACCTCACCTGCATTTTTAGGTGTTGGATAGTCTAATATTATTTGAAATTTAGTATCATCTGGAGAAATGCCTTTGTCTATGCATTTATGGCCTAGGTAGGTCACTTCGTGACTGAAGAATGAGCACTTGTCAGGATGTTATTTTAAATTGTACTTTCGACACGTTTGGAATACGTCTGTCGAATTTCTTAACATATGAAATTCTGAACGGCCTTATACAACTAAATCATCCATGTATAAGAATGCTTGCGTTGGTTTTAATCCGCAGAATGCAATATTGTCATCATTCTTTGCAATGAGTTTGGTGCTGTTTTGAGGCCATAGGGTAGTCGCTTGAATCGGTATGAACCCTTGTCAGTTGAAAAGGACGTGATGTCCATGGAGTTTTCATCTAATTCAATCTGATGAAAACCAGACGTTAAATCCTGAATAGAGAAATATTTAGTTTTGCCTAATTGGTCAAGAATATCATCTTTTCTTGGCAAAGGAAACTCATCTGCAATTAATTTTTATTTATACTCACATATGTTATGTATATACTTATTTATACTAACATCCCTATTGACTTTCTTTCCTACACGCGTATATTTTGACGCCTGGGGAAACCGCTTAATATTGGAAGTGCTAACTTCCAATACTTCCAATAAGCCTTTCATCTCTCTATTGATATTTTTGGTTTTGTCGTCTGTCGATTATCAACAACAACAGCAATCAGGGCTGCCAGCGCCAGGGTCAACCGTATAATAATTATGCTACATGTATGATAATTTCTGGTCACAAAATGTATGACAATTTCCATATTTGAATTAAATAAATAAATAAAATTAAAGAAGAAACGAAACATTTCCATAAGTGTAAAATTTGTTGTCAAGAATAATGATCAATTTATAATAAATTAATCAGCAGGGTTTGAGCGTGATAGAACTACCCTTAACCATTTTATGTGTCTGCATCGAGTTGAAATAGACTTGGTTCGACTTGATTGCGCTCGTTCAGTGAAATAAACATTGAACCAAGTTGAAATAGACCATTTTAAAAATTATAATTGGAAATACGCTTTTTTAATTAAATAAAATGTAACACTAGTCAAGGCTTAGACAACCGATTCCTTTATTTTATACATTTTTCTAGTTATTTTTCGAAATTTTAAATAAAGGCTCTCGCGAAATATAAATAGCGTGATTATGTTCAAAGATTCGTATAGCACCTGTGAGGGTACTCTCATTGATCACCTTGTAAATTTATTTAGATAGCCAAAAATTTCGTTGTCGTTTCGAAGTATTTGCTTTTGTAAAGGGGAGTCTTAAACGTTATTAAAATAAACGCTTAATCGAATTCTTCCTGATGTAATTAATTGTGATTTTTGAAATTAAATTCATATTTTCCCTACTGAATCAGTTGGTCCCTAGGTTTAGGTCTAGATGCTGAAAGTGTTCATTACCATACGTGATGTACTAATATATGTACATAAATATGAACAATATGTAACTATTGCACCTACTATGCATTTAACAGTTTAGACTGAAAAATGGTTAAAAAATCAATATGATCGATTAAACTTCTGAAATTGTTATAACAGCAACGCGGTGTACGCCATCTGATTTCTAAAACAAATCTCAATTTATTAGAAATATGTACTTTTAAAAATCTTTGGAAGCGTTTAAAAAAAATAAATAAATTTTGAAACCAATTTAAAGAAAAAAACTGGTACCCTATTTTTTGCATTTATTAATGAAAAATTTTTTTTGAAAAATCCAAAAATTAAAAAAAGAGATTTTCCTTAACGGGTTTTGGTTTGGTAAGGTACCGTTATTTTTGATTATAAGAACAATTTTTGTTTAAAATCTGCCAGAAAATGTTTAAAAAAAACTGGCAAACTGTATAAAAATGGAACAAGCCGTTTTCGAATTATTAAGTTTTTTAAGTCATTCATGTAAAATTATTAAATCAAACAAAAATGTTGAAGTATGTACAGTGTACAGTAGGTACATTATGTATCTATAAAAAGCCAGTTTTGAAAATAAAAAAAATGGTTGTGTTATTTTATAACCACAAATCTTTATACAAAAAGGTATCCTTAGGTATTTTTAGATAATTTAATATTACTTTGATTAGTTGCTCAATTTTTTTTTGTTTTCTCTTAAAAAAATAAAAATAAAATAAAAAACAAATAGACGGACAGAATTGCGAAACCCAATTTTCGAGTTCGCTATCATCATTATGTAAAGTTTAATCAAAATCTCGAATACGAATACCTACATAACTTGCCATAATAGTACGTACACACATAATATGTACATCGCAAGTAAAAATTGTTCTCTTTGTAAGTATGTTAAGTAAAAAATGTTAAAGAACTGTTTTTTAACAAAAATAAAATTTTAATTATTTTTTTTTTTAATCTTTCTTCGAAAGCTATTGAAATTGAAACAGAAATTTTCAAAAAATGTATTACCAAATTAAAAAAAAAAATTCATTAAAAAAAAAAAACATTTTTTTGTTTTGCGTATGATAGTTTTCCCTCTGGTATGATTGAAACTACCGTATTGTATGATAATTAATTTTTAAGAATATGGCAGCACTGACAGCAATAGCAAAACAAACATCGGCGTTGAATTAGAATGGTAAGTATTATTTTTATTAATTTCTATTTATTTAGGTATTTTTTCTTATTGAATGTACTAAAAAAACAATTATTTGTATTCTTCTTTTCATTCTAACTGATTTCTACTGTAGAAAAAGGAAGCACTTCTATGACTGCTTTTAGACGACTGCAATGAATATCTCGAAAGATACTAGTAGATCTAGAAGTGTGGGACTCATTCTACAGCAATCGGAAGTGCTCCATTCCATTGATCGCAGTTTTGATAAATTAGGTGGATACCATGTCTCCTAAATGATAAACTTCAAATTTTCTATTTTATCTTCGGTATGCCCTTCAAGCTCTACCGCTCTACCAAATTACATTAATCAAAAGTGCTCAAGATTACAATAGTCGGAAGTGCTCCATATAATTGATTACATTTCTGAAAAAAAGAGGGGAGTCGCGCCCCCTAAATGGAAAATCTCAATTTTTCGACCTACCGCAGTGCGAAATGATGACATTCTTCGGTGTCGTGACTCGTGAAGTGATCCATAATTTTTATGATCTGTTAGTGAGTTGGTGGGTTAGTTAAATTTTTACTTGTTTTTGAAGTCCTATATCTCAGGAAATTTTGTGAGGCGCCTGTGCTTGGCCAACCTTACATTGCGAATTTGAAGTTTCTGGCTTTACTGTTACTGAAGTTAGAGGGAGTCGAAAATCGCCGGAGCTTGTTCCTTAAATAGGTTGTATTGCCACAATTTGGCTGGTGCCCTTTGATAACAAATTTCGTTTAATGAGGTGCATAGTATAGTTATTGTCGTCAATGTATTTTTAAATATCCCAGCCGTTAAAATTTAAAAATGCAATAAAAGAAAGTGAAAATGATTTTCTCTAAAACCGAACGTGAGTGATTCATGTAGTTGTTTTTTGATTCATGGGCATTGTTTTGGAACCTTTGCAAGAGAACTCAATTTCATAAGAATTCTCACGTGCGTCGCGATGTAGACTAATAGGCAAACCTATTCTGTTTTGCTTCAAAATTGCAGCTGTCAAGTATCACACACACAATCACAAAAAATAAATCGATATTTTACAAATTCATTTCAACAACAGAAAAAATTCGATTCTGTTAAGAAAAAAATCGATGTTTTTGTTGAAAGGAGTTCGACATAAGAAAAACAATTTACAATTTAAATATTTGGGTATAATATTTCCTATTTCTTCTATGTATATATGTACGTGAAAATTTCTTTTTCATATTTAAGTACCTACTTACCTGATGCTTCTTTTATTTCATAAGACGTATCTCTAACCTTACTAAATTGTCATACATTTTATATTACGGCAATTTTATTTTCACTCCATCAGTTAAATACCTATTAGTCTTTAATATTAAAAACGTAACAAAAGATAACCAATTTAAAAGAAGGATGTTAATCCCTTGTCTTATTACATCATTATTATTATCATAATTATTTGATATTACATCAATAAATATTTTTTTTTTTAAAACATTTCTGCACATACACCTTAATTAAATTATGACTATGAAACCATTTGTATGCTTGCTGTACAAAAATTACTAAAATTGTGTTCAAGTAGTTCAAGTGCTTTGAGTTCTGGTCGTATTGTACAGCAGAGGTATTCCTTTACTTTGCGTGTCATCTACAACGAAATTAAAATCAACATAAAATCGATTATTAATTTTTTTTTTAAACATTACCTGGATTAGATCCAGTACCCGTAGCCGAAGCTTCCATTTTCTTCCGCGAAGTGAATTTTTGCCAACCGCGCAAAAGTATCTGTTTTCTATATTTGGGTGTTGTAAATGTATACAGTAGTGGATTAACTGCTGAATTGAGTGGCAAAATGAATATGACTAGCCATGCGTAGGTGTCATCTAGTTTGTGTTGAAAAATTTTAAATCATATTGTTAAATATAATTATGTAATAAATAATATAATTTAATTATTAAAACCTGATATGGTGTATCGAACGAATGCCCAAATTTTCATCACTATAATTGGCGCCCAACACATGACATCTGTCAGTACTATAAAGAAAAACCTCACAGCAAATTCACAATCGAGTAGTGACAAAGGTGTGGCTTTACGCGTTCTACAAATTGACACCATAAGTGCTGTGTATAGGACAATTATCGACAACAACAGGGAAAAGTTCATTCCAAGGAAGATAAATGCTGAGTACTGCCACCCCAATGGATATGGTTCTTGTATGTGTAATGGAAAACACGTTCCAGAGTAGGTTCCATAAAACATCGTACTTGATCGCCAAAATACAACTGGTGCAACTGCTACTCCCGCACCCATCAGCCAAATTAAAAGTAAAGAAACAAATATATTTTTTGGATTTAAACGATGATGGGCACGAAATGGATGGGCAATTAATAAAAATCTCTCCAAAGACATAAAAGCTAATATCAGCATTGAAACTTCAGATGATGTCACAGCTAGAACACCAATAGCAGCACATTTCCACGAACTTATCCAATCTCGAGCCAACTTATGATATTGATTCCGAAACCGGAAATCTTGAACTGCAATGCTGAATAAATAGAATCCCATTAACATGTCAGATAGGGCAAGGTTTCGAATAACCATAGTTACGCCACGATTTTCATCTCGATAGATGAATCTTCCCCAAAGGACCATTAAATTTCCAATCAAAATAACACATGCCATTATCCAAGTAGAATATCGTAAAACTGGTTTAGTTAGTAGATCTTGAAATGAAGAAACTCCGTCTGAGTTAGGTTTACACATTCTTACTTGAAGTGTCATCGAACAAAAGTAGAATTTTTCAAACACAATATACTTGAGATTGGCGATTTCAGCAACAGCTTTAAAATCTATGTTTTCAAATGCAATACCATCTAAATTAAGGTACGATACATTAACATTGATTAAGATATCAGTGTTGATTGTGAGTCCTGTATGACCAAGCCAGCTAAAAAATAAAGACAAACAAAAAAGTTTTAAAGAAAAAAAAGATAATATTAAAATAAATAACAATGGCGCAAAATTTTAAACAGCCTGATGTTAAGGTATTAGCACGATATACTATACTTAAAAATACTTTTTACTAAAATGTTCTTAGTTTTTAAATTTGTTTAACTAGTATCATACAGTTTTCTCAATAAATTTCAGCTGAACGCACCTTAAAAAACTGACAGTTCGTGAAAACAAGTAAGCAAACATACCATTAGGTGTGTTTATTGAGTCACCATGGGGTCGTCCTAAAGCGGTTTTTGAAAAAAATTCAGAGTTTGGTCTTATTACAATTAACAAATCGAAATAAAGCCAATTTGGCGTTATTTCGTTTTCAACTACAGTAAAAAATCACCATAACTTGTTAAATCTTCTGCAAAAATACAACAAAAAAAGGAATACAAATGTGAAAAAATCGCGCGATTTTTTGCGATTATTTTATCTCATTTTTTAAAATTTTCAAAAAACTGATATTATATGATATGTGATAAGGGAATTTTTGTTTTTTTGCTTGCTTACATAAATATAGTGCTATAGCACCGACCATTACGACGTTTAAACAGTGGGGTATGCAACCCCCCTGCTTGCGCACACTATAGGATTTGGGGTAGGTGCGACGTGCGAGGTTGGGTGTATGTAAAGTTTGGATCATATAATATCAGTTTTTTGAAAAACGAGATAAAATAATCGCAAAAATCGCGCGATTTTTTACAATTATTTTATCACATTTGTATTCCTTAATCCTTTTTTTGTTGTGTTTTTGCAGAAGATTTAACAAGTTATACTGATTTTTTACTGTAGTTGAAAACGAAATAACGCAAAATTGGCTTTATTTCGATTTGTTAATTGAAATAAGACCAAACTCTGAATTTGGTCTTATTTCGTTTTTGAAAACGTAATTTCGTTTTTGAAAACGTAATAAGACCAAATTTTTAGAATTTGGTCTTATTTCGTTTGGCGTTTATTTCACGTCACCGAAATCCACTTTACTAAAGTGGTCCTTGTTCCCATGCAAGTTGGGAAATTCGTTACAAAAAACTGTGGGTTATAGAAAAAAATAATATATGTAATTTTACAGTTCTGAAAAAAGCGTAATAGTGCCAAAAATAATCTTAGATTCAACGAAAGTCTGGAGACTAGTTAATGAAAGGGTTTAATTGTTTATTGGTAGCATTTTGTTAAAGCTTAGCACTTTGTTTTAACCTTACAGTTAACTAATAGTCGACATTAGCGTTTGATTATTAGTAAGGCCCATAGAGTCTCGATACTCATAGTTTTCCATAGGCGCTTTTGAAGAGCCTCTAGTTTGAGATCTGCGGCTGGCTGTCATCGGAGTGTAGCGAATATTCTCCCCGGGCGTTATAGCTGTGGTCGATCGTAAATTCGCTTTCGTAGTGTAATTTCTGGAAAATTCTTTAAATAATGATCATCTCCTTTTTTTCACATGAAAACAAAGAATTAATTAATATTTTGTAAAATTTATTAAAATAAATAAATCCTTTTTTTTCTAACTACGCTTGGTTATCGGTTATCGATTTATACAACCATAAAATTTGCCCATGTTACTTGGGTTAAATAGATGAATGAAAATTTCTAATTAAGGCGTCGGTTGTGTTGTGTTTACGTGTGTTTTTGTTAAAATTAATTAAAGTTGTGCGGTTGAATAAATAAAAAAATCAAAATTCGAGTGAGCTTGATAACATTGTGTTACAGGTATGTAAGTTGATTATTGTAAATTTTTTGAATAATTTATGTTATTTTGATAATTATTAAGCCATTATAATTTTCCCATTTGATTTATATGTGTTTGTATGTATTCTCTTCGGATAGTCTGCTAGGGCCATTTTCATCATTCCGAATTAATAATTTCCGTGGAAAAAATTTTGTTTGTGTGTTTTATGTTATTTTAGCAGGAATAATAACTTATTGGCGTCGCACACTGGGGCAGAATGGCCCTATCGGTGGCATTAAATCAGCCAATAGAGCTAGGAACCTAAAAATTTCTGGAAATGTTTATATAACCAATTTATTGATATTTTTGAGCCCAACAATGACCACGCCCACCAAAACGCCCACTTTTTTGTACTAAAAAAAAAAAAAAAAAAAAATACCCAGCACATCCTTTCTTCTTATGTCCTTTGTTAAAAATAAGTACATAAAATTTTTTCCAGTAGTAACCGAACAATAAAGAAATTTTTAATTTAAAAATAACAAATTAAATTAACATAATTGAGTATCCATTAATTCAAAACAAAATCATCGCTTTCTTCACCACTGTCATCTTCTTCGGCCTCAGAATCATTGACGTTTTCCACAAGTGGAGCTTTAAGCAAACCCAATGCTTCAATTGGCAGGTGTTGTTGTTTTTTTTTGGGAAGTTTCCTCATGCCTGTGATTATGGAATCAGAACTTAACAAAAAAGAGTTAAAAATATCTCGGTTTGTATTTTCTCTGCTTGTTTTCCGAGAATGATGCTCCCTAAAATTTTTGAAGTCCTTGTTTCTCGATTCTTGTGCTTCTGGTGACATATAGTACCAGGGATACTTTCCTACATAATATCTGGCAGTATCATTTGCGAAACTCCTGAACTCCTCGAAATCAATTTCATAGCCACTAGCCACAACAATCATAATAGTATGCATCTTTTTTATGAGTTGAAAATCAATATTTGTAATTTCTGCGGAAATATCAGCATTTTGAAAGAAACGTCTTGCAGTATTACCATCATTAGAGTTCCCGAATCCGGGCTTTGGTTTATCCATAATCAAACCACAACGATCTTTAAACTCTTTTTGTATTCTTTTTTTTATTCTCTGCAACAATTATTTTGTCATCCCCTCGAGCTTGCTATTTCTTAAGAGGAAATTTGTAGAATAAGTGCAGTAAGTTTTCGAAAAACCTTATCCATCTGTGAAGAACCGACAGGCCAAACTGCAATTTTTCTGTTTTAACTTCCCTTGTCAACATACTGTCTATATCATTAAAACTTTTAAAAGAAGCACCACACATGAAACACTTTTCGAAAAGCCTGTTCCCATCGAGATTTATACTCGGATTTAAAATACGATAGAGTTTTATTAAAGCCTATGTTGTCGAAGTTTCGAGTTCGCTTTTTTAACTCCTCTCTCAGAAAAACAAACTGGGCTTGTAAATTATTGTTATCTGCTGTCCGAATTATATTTACAAGCTCCCTCCGGGTTATAAAAATCGTATTTGAGATTATGACTAAAGTTTAAAACAAATCTTAGAATTAAACAAACAATTTTTTTTTTTTTTTGTCAGAAACCACATTTTTTAAAACAAACTTTTTAAAGAAAACCGCAAAAATCCGCAAAATTTTTTTACAATTCCTTAAAAAGGACATGACCTGCTACCAGAAACCAAAAAAATTTTTGCTTGGAAGCCCTCGGAACACAACTAAATCGATCAATGTTTGCACAAAGAAGCAAAAAAATCAGGCATTTTAAAGTTTTTTTTTGATAATCACCGTTTTATATCATTTAAAGCACTTTCTCACAAAAAAATCTCTTAAATAGCTTAACACATACCAGAACTTGAAGGCTCCATACCGAAAATTTTAATTTTATACAACCGTAATTTTTTTTAAGCAATTAAAATCACCTAACAATTTTCTTCACAACAAACTCCAGTAATCTGATAACAAGAATGGCTTGCGCCGATGCATATAATGCAAATTCTGTTTATGATAACGGTTTAAAACTTTTACAATATTAACAGTGGGGTATTTGACTATTAAAAAAAATAACAATGGCCCCAAACGAGCAATTTCATTTTTTGATTTATTGCCACCGATAGGGCCATTCTGCCCCAGTGTGCGTCGGTTAAATATTGGATATGAATTAAATTATGTTTAATGGTTTTCGCACATACGTCGGTGATTAAATAATTTTATAAATTAGTGGCCTTTATACAGTGTTAAGTGATGAAATGTTGATAAAATACCATTAACGTATAGTTATAATGTTATTTCTTTGGTATAATAATTTTTTTTTAACATTTGATTTAAACTAATTATGCTGATTTATTTAACGGTAGAGGACACAATTTGGTTATTGGACGTTTGAATTCGCCATGCTGAGTTTTTACCTTCACAACTCTAATGATGTCGTCTGCTCCAGGATAGATGTTTATAATTCGTCCGAGATTCCATTTTTTTGGTGGGAGTCTCTCATCTTTGATAAGTACGATGTCACCAATTTCGATTCGAGGCTGTGGCTTGAGCCATTTTGGTCGCTGTTGTAAACGTGCTAAATACTCTATCTGCCAGTGATGCCAAAAGGCGTAGTCTACTCCTGTATGACAGAATGGTCTCGACATTGTTACCATAGATGTTGGTAATTGACCTATTAATTGATGAGATGGTTTGGCTCTGTAGCGATAATAATATATGTTACAAATGTTGATGTATTTTTTAACAGTTTCCTTCGTTTGAAAAATCCAATATTTTTGTCGAATAAAACCCATCATCAGCTGGATACCTCCGTGAAGAGTATTCTCGTGTGCTTCCCGAAGAACTAATTTTGAAAAATGGTGGTTCGAATTCAAAATGATTGGATGTTGTTGTTCATATGACAAGTTAGCGTTTTTCAATCTTCCACCAACTCGAATAACTCCATGTGCATCTACCAAAGGACATAAAGTACTCATACCTCGAGACTTGATAATACTAATACTAAGGTTTTGCTTGCACCATCAAGTTCCTCTGGTGAAATAAGTCCAATATTCCATTCTGATATGTCATTTTGTGAGTTGTTTATAAAACGTAGAACCATAGCAACAATCCGTTTTAATTTGTTAACTTCAGATGACCGCAGCATCAATTCATTGATTGGGCGATTTACATGTTCGACGTGATGTGATTGTACAATTAGCTTATCGACTTCCGTTGTATACTTTGATGGTTGAGTAGGATACTGAAAATTCCAGTCGGTACGCAAAAAGTCGGGTCCATTCCACCATAGTGTGTTGTCTAAAATGGAAAAATTTCTCTGGAGACTAGGTCTGCAGGATTGTGTTGGGTAGGAATATGTTTCCATATATCTGTAGAATTCAAACGCTGAATCTCTCCCACTCTGTTGCGCACGAAAGTATCCCATTTTGTTGGTGACGCTCGAATCCAAGCAAGCGTAGTTGTGAGTCGGTCCATGCAAAAGCGTAGTTGTGTGTCGGTCCATGCAAAAGTCTGGATGATTTTGTTTCCCAATACTTGCGTGACGTGATTATGAAGTTTTGCCAGCATGACGGCACCGCAAAGTTCTGAACGAGGAAGACTTATAGGTTGGACAGGAGCATTCTTGGGTTTGGCGATGAGAAGATGCATTTCTAACCTAACCGCCAGAGTTTAAAAACCTTAATATAAAAAGGACATGACTTTTAAATGTATCAAGAGAGTTAGCTTCTCTTAAGCACCTTGTAATTGGTTCATTGAGTCCATAGTTTACTCTATGAAAAGGTTCAAAAAATATACTACACACTCGAAGATCCCTCGTTGGAGCATATATTTTAACAAGGGACAGAAGAAAAGGGCAATCTATTTGATTTTTAACAATGTCTCTAATAAAAATTATTGCAAAATATTTTCTTCGAGTTTCCAAAAACTGGAGGCCAATCAAATTGCATCTAGTTAAATAAGGAGACATTCGAATGTTCCAATGAAGTCTATAAATAACCAATCTAGTAAATCGTTTTTGAATCTTCTCGATACGGTTTAAGTGAATGGCATAGTAGGGATTCCATATTACACAGAAATATTCAAGGTCTGGCCTTACATAGGAATAGAATAATGCCATGAGAGTGTAGGGATCGGAAAATTCCTTGGAGTTTCGCAAGATCAATCCAAGTAAGGAATTTGCTTTAACCACTATAAAATCAACATGTAAGCAAAATGTTAGCTTAGTATGGAAGATGACACCTAGGTCTTTTTTTTTCTTTTTTCCAAAGGAATACCATCAATGTTGTAAATATAGTTTACAGGGACAAATTTCGGCGGAAGGATAGGAAATCACATTTTGAAACATTGAGAAATAGATGATTAGCGTTACACCAATCGGACAAATTATACAGGTCTTGCTGGAGTAAAACGCAGTCATCAAGGGATTTTATGCATCGAAATATTTTTAAAAGACATTGCTCTTTTGCCAAGACTTGTTTGGAATGAACGGGAAAAAGAAAATTATGAGTCTAGACTTAGTCAGTTTATTATTCAAACAGACTTAAGTCAAGCAAATACGAGCCTCCAAATTGATTCTTTCATTGAAGCTATAAAAAATTCGGTCTCTTTTGCAGAAAGGAGGCAGGTAGCTAAATATAAGCAAAAGTGGTTTGACAAAAACTGCGAAAAAGCTAGATCCAAATGCTTCAAACTCCTAAAACTTACAAGATTAAGAAACGGGGATTATTTTCGTAAAGCTTATGTCCAAGCAAACACGGAATACAAAAAACTTTGCAAAATAAAGCGAAATGAATATTATGTAGCAATAGCAAAAAATTTAAGTAATGTCAAAGATTCTTCCGAGTTCTGGAAAGTAGTTAAGGAGTTGAATGGGAAAAAATTCAAATTGGCAACAATTTGGATGCCCATATTTTAGCCGATTATTTTAAAAATCTTCTTAACCCACCTGAAATTGAAGAACCAATCCAATTTGCGGAGAATTTCATAACAGTAAGCTCCATAGATCGAGATATCACCTTAGAAGAGATACAGATTGTTTTACACAAATCCAAATACAACAAAGCTCCAGGAGAGGATAGAGTTCCTTATGAATTCTTCAAAAACGCACCGCGCGCTTTTTTGGAAAATCTAGCAACGACCTTCTCAAACATATTGCATACAGCCGAAGTACCTGAAAATTTCAGAAAGTCACTAGTGTACCCAATACACAAAAAGGGAGACGTAAATAACGTTGAAAACTATAGGGGTATCTCATTTCTAAACGTAATATTAAAAATATTTACAGGGATTTTATTAAAAAGGCTTGAATTATGGGTTAGTGATAATAATTTGCTTAATGAATTTCAAGCAGGGTTCAGAGCGGGATATTCAACAACTGATCACATTTTCACCATTCAGAATATTGTTGATTATTACATTGAAAATGGTAAAAAGTTATATGCAATATTCATTGATTTTAAAGCTGCTTTCGATAGTATTGATCGAAGGGCGTTGTTCTACAAATTGAATATAATGGGCTTATCATCTAAAATTTCAAATGTAATAAGAAATCTTTATGAGAAAACAATGTCGGCGGTATGGGATGGTAAACAAGTGTCAGAGTGGTTTGAAACTAAAGGCGGAGTGCGTCAAGGATGTCTTTTATCTCCTTTGTTGTTTGCGCTTTTTATCAACGACATAGTTGATGCCCTGCCAAATGGCATTACAATTGCAGGGGTTGTAATAAAATGCTTGTTATATGCTGATGATGTGGTTATGTTTGCTGAATCCCCAGAAAGCCTTCAACTCATGATAAATAGGCTTAATAATTATTTGAAATTGTGGAGTCTGAGTATAAATATAGCAAAAACAAAGATTATGATATTTAGAACAGGACGAGGACGACATAGTAGAACTGAAAGGTGGTTTCTTAATGGGGATAATATTGAAGTTGTTAACGAATTTAATTACTTAGGAATGATTTTTACACCCCAGCTCAACCCAAAAAAGCAATTTGAAAGCAAACTAAAGAAATCACAATCTGCTATAAATTCTACATGGAAAAACTTGTTTAGGAATAAGAATGTTCCCCATAATGTAAAATTTAGAGTGTTTGATTCTGCTTTGAGATCTATAATGTCATATGGTTCACAGGTATGGGGATATCAGCAGTATGATGAAGTGGAAAAATTGCAACGGTTCTTCTTAAAAAAAAACTTTTAGATTACCGCAATCAACCCCTAATTATATGCTTCTACTTGAAACAGGCCTGTCTCCTATCTTTATTTTCACTCTAAAAATGCATTTTGATTATATATCTAAAATATTTTCGTATGATGATACTCGGTTACCAAAAATTTTGGCCAAACACAGTGTACAAAAAAATATTAGCTGGTTTAAGAAATGGGAGGATATAACTTTTTTAAGCGGTGTGTCAATTAATTCCTGGGAAATCCAAAATGAATATATGGGTCAGAAGTTCAAATGTATTCTTGAAAATTTGGATGCCAGGATTAGAGCCGATCTAATTGAAGAAGCTAGGGGCTCTTCTCGTAGATCTCTATATCCAAAGCTAGAATACAATCTGAACGATCTCAATTACTTCACCGACAAAATGAGTTTATATGAAATTTCTGTTATTTTTCGTCTAAGAGGAGAGCTTCTTGACTTAAATTATAGGCCATATTTTAATGAACGGGTTACATATTGCTCGTTATGTAACTTAAAAGAACAAGAAAACTCGTATCACTTCTTATCAATATGTCCCATTTTGAAAGAATTAAGATTTCTGTACTTTAAAAAGTCAATATTAAGCGAATCAGACTCCATAAATATTTTAAATGGACAAAATTGGAAAATTCTTGCCCAATATTGCATTGAAGCCCTAAATTATAGAAAAGATTTCATTACTTAGTTAGAGAATTGAATCCAAAAATTTAACTTTTTGCTATATTTTTATTTATTTAAAAGCTCTAGTTGTACTTATACCTATTCTTGTACTGCAATTTATTTAATTTAGTTTCATTTACATTCTTCACAAAAAAAAAAACAAAAAAAAAAAAATTGTTGGAAACTGTAAATTACATTAAAAAGTTTTATTGATTATTATTATATTATTATTAAAATTTTTATATTATGTATATTTTATTATATTTTTGTAAAAGAAAAAAAAAAGTTGGCATCTGGCAGACGGTTTCAAAACCAAGGCCATAATTTATTTATTACATATAAAATTGTTAAAATTGTTTATAATTTGAAAAATAAAGTTTTATTATTATTATTATTATTATTATTTTTATGTCATCTGCGAACATGAGACAAGAAGAAAATTTTATACAATCAGGAATTTCATTGATAAGATGCAAGAAAAGAAGTGGACCCAAATGGCTTCCTTGTGGTACACCAGAAGTCACTACTATGAATGACACTAAAGGAGGTGAGCTATGCCAGGCTATACCAGGGGTGGAGTGGATGCACCATCATTGGCACGGCGGCGAGACTGTGCTCTTGTGGTGGGACCCCCATATCCCACATTAATATAAAACGAAATAAAATAAAAGCAAAGTAAGGAAATCACTTACTTGTAATTGACAAAATGGCGTCACAAAATCCTCGTGAATTTAAGGTTATCCAACGTTGACACACTTCTTTCTATAAACACACTTTTATATCTTTATTTATGTAAGAAGTCCTTTTGTAAAATTTTGTATTTATTTTAAGGCTCGAAGGACCAAATGTTGGCTGTATCAGCTCATGAATTAGTTAATCGTAAAAAAACAAAGTTCTAATAAAAGAAATCAACACACTTATTTTAATTAATCAAAAGGACAAATTTATTGCAGCCGAAAGTAATTTTAACAAGCCGGAAAGTGAGTGTCATAGAATTGTCATCTTGACGTTCCTTTTCCTGACACTCGCTATGCCATAGAGTCTCTATACTCATAGTTTTCCATGGGCGCTTTTAAAGAGTCTATAGTTTGAGATCTTCGGCTGGCTGTCATCGGAGTGTAGTGAACACTGCGAAACAAGTCAGACATATAAATAACTTATTTTTAATTAAATAAAACCTTTTTTTGTTTGTCTCTAATGGGATTCTTTCAGTTATAAAAGAGAAGTTAACAGGTTATGGCCCAGGAATGGAGGAAGATAAATATAAGGTTCATTTGTTCGACAGTACAAATTTCAACAATTGGAAATTTCGTTTAGTTGCGCTGCTGGAGGAGCAGTGTCTTGAACAATTCATATTAAATGATCTCACAGATACATATATTAAATGCTCAGTCTGCGGAACCCAAAAGAACAGAGGTACGAAAAAGGAAAAGAAATGCAAATCTCTGATAATTCATCGCATAGCAGACAGTCACCTAGAGTACGTTAAGGACAAACTAACGGTAAAGAAATTTTTTGATAGTCTCGTAAGCACTTTTGAAAGGAAAAGTATTGCTTCACAACTTTTTTTGCGAAAAAGCCTACTTACTCTTAAGTGTTCGGAAGGCGGAGACATGGAACAACATCTTTTAAGATTCGACAAACTCATTCGTGATTTACGTTGCACAGGAGCAGTTTTGGAAAAAGTTGATGTTATTTGTCACCTACTATTAACAATGCCATCTCCCAATAGAGTTTGTTAAAGGTCGGATCCTGGATGAAGCCAAAAGAAATGAAATTCAGGTATTCAACACAACGATTCCGTAGCAATGTATTCCAAAAGCAAAATTAAATGCTATAAGTGTGGAAAGCTGGGGCATAAGCGCTCTGAATGCAAGAGTGGAAGAAGACAAAATTAATAACCTCTTGTTAAGGCCAAGGTCAGTGAAAAGTTGAAAAGTTCTTGTTCGTTGCACATACACAGATGGGTCTTAACGCTGAAGCCAAAAATAGTCTAAAATTATACCTTGACTCTGGAGCTACTGATCACATGGTCAATGACGAAAAATATATGTCTGAGCGTAAAATTTTGCATAGTCTGATCAAGATATCAGTTGCAAAAAATGGAGTCTATTTAATGGCAATGAAAATTGGAACAATCAAAGGAAATCAGTAAAAGGAAAGAAAAATGCTGGCGTGATTGAAAATGTTTTATTTGTTAAGGATTTATCGTGTAATTTGCTTTCTATTCGTAAATTGGAGTCAAAGGGAATAAAAGCAATCTTTGCAAATGGAAAGGCACAAATTTGGAAAGGCAAAAATCTCCTCACTGAAGCTATAAGCAATGGAAAACTTTATGAGCTGTGTATGGAAGTTGATGAGTCTCATTTTGCTGGAATAAGTGGTGGGAAAAGTCTTGACCTATGACATAATATAGAGCACGTCTTGTCGCAAAAGGATTTTCGCAGCGAATAGGATTTGACTACACAGAACCAGTGGCAAAATTAACTACGGTTCGATTGCTGTTGGCTGTGGCAAATAAAACCGACATGTATATTGACCAGATGGATGTCAAATCAGCATTTTTGAACGGAGACATTAACGAAAAAATTTACATGCGACAGCCGGAAGGTTTTGAAACTGGAGATCTGGTATGTAAATTAATTAAATCTTTATATGGTCTAAAAGGCTTCAAGAATGCGCGGTTTCACAAATTTATTTCATCAATTGGACTCAAAAGGACGGATTCGGACTACTGTCTTTATACGAGAATAAGGAAGGAAAATCAATTTTTCATTCTCATATAATATGTCGATGACCTACTCATTATTGGAAAAGACTTAGATGAAATAAATGATACAAAAAGAGATTTATCCAAGGAATTTAAAATGAAAGATCTAAAAGGAATTCGCCATTATCTCGGAATCCACGTCAAACGTGAGACAACAGGAATGAAATTAAGTCAGAACGAGTATTTGAGAAATGTTTTAAAACGATTTGGAATGGAAGACGCTACGGAAATCTCCACTCCAATGGAAAGCAATTTGCAGCTGCCTATCGGTGAGGGACTTGCTGAAAAGTATCCATATCGTGAACTAATTGGATGTTTGATCTACGTTATGATGTCATGCCGTCCTGATTTAAGCGCGTCAATATACAGAATGGCATTGGAATCATTTGAAACGTATTTTGAGATACATTAAAAGGACTATTGATTTTGAACTATAGTATATTCAAAGACAGATAATGACATCCCATTGCAAGGTCATGCAGATGCAGACTGGGGAAACGATATCAATGACAGACAATCTATATCTGGGTTTGTTTTCAAAGTTTTTAATTGCACAGTTTCTTGGTGTTCTAAAAAGCAGCAATCTGTCAGTCTTTCTTCAACGGAAGCTGAATATATTATAGCTTTATGTAATGCAGCATGTGAAGGTATTTGAAGATAATCAAGCTTGCTTCAAAATAGCTGAAGAACTTCGAGAACACAAACGTATGAAACATATAGATATAAAATACAATTTCATCAGAGATGCTGTTCAGTTTGGGAAAGTAAAAGTTAAGTTTTTACCTTCAAAGAAGCAGATAGCTGACATTATGATAAAAGGTTTACCAAAATTTCAATTCATCGAGCTTCGGAAATAACTGGGCTTATATCATCAAGCTGAGGAGGAGTGTTGAGATAGGGCACTTGTTGTATTAGCACTCTAGCTTTATTTAATTGATTACTTTTTGTTTTGTAAGTAATATTTTCTTGTCAATATTTACTTATCGTAATACTGCGAAACAAGTCAGACATATAAATAACTTATTTTTAATTAAATAAAACCTTTATTTGTTTTTCTCTACTGGGATTCTTTCATTTATAAAAGAGAAGTTAACAGGAACAATATACCGCTGAGATGTTCTGTAAGTCCTGCTTGCGGTTCATATTATTTTTGTTGTTAATATATGTAGTGTTTCTAGTGTGTAACGTTTCGATGTATTTTTTTCTGTTACAAGGATTTCTACTCCTTCAAAGTTTAGTTTGTGGCCAGTCTTAACACCGTGACAAGCCAGCGCCATCTTCACAGTTCTTTTTAATCTAATATCAGACTTGTGGTTTTCCATTCTCTGTCGAAGAAGCTGTTTTATTGTGCCGACGTAGCAGAGGTTACATGCTTCATCCGGTTTTCCTTGGCAGTTTATTTTGTACACTACATCTGTACACTGATCTTTCTCTGTCTTCTTCTTCAAGCCAGTGAAGAAGGAAGCCATGGTTTGATTGGATTTGTACGCTAAGTTGACATCTAGGTTGTTCTTGTCAACTATTTTCTTAAAGTTTTCGACAAGTTAAGGAACATACACAACACTCTTGTAAACACCTTTCCTCTCTTCTAATAAATTTTCCGATGGGACTTTGTGTTTCTGGCATAATATTAAGCTCCTTATAAAATCAATCGGAAACAACTAACAACTGAATCTATCACCCGCTTTACATTATTGTAAGAGAATTAAAGTAATCTATATACATAAATCATCTCGTTATATCGTTTAGGGTTATCTCTCTTAAGCTTGGTTTTAGATATACAACACTCCTCCCTTTCTAAAATGTCATCATCTTCTATGCCGAAGTCGTTCATTTGGTGTGAATCGAACAGGTGGCTTACGTATACGATGAGAGCGTCGTTGTATGACGTCAGCTGTTGGCTTAAGAATACTTTTTGGCTCCGATGGTAGTGACGTAGTAGGTTCAGTATTCTGGCTTAGGCTAGCCAGTCGATTTGCTTCATCAAATTCGGTAGATCCAAGAATTTTCCTGATTTGATTTTGATGCCTTCTTGTTGTGCCCGCAGCCGTCTTTACTTCAAACATCTTTCTTCCCACTTTAGCAATGATTGTAGCTGGTACCCACCTAGCTCCTCTCGAGAAATTCCGTATATATACTGCCTCTCCTATGTGAAACTTTGAATCTATGACTGGCAAAACTGGTTTGTCCTCTCGTGGAGCAAACTGCGAAAACAGCGTGCGGGGTTGTCTAGAGTGTAAGAGTTCTGCTGGTGACTTCCCCGTTGAATTCGGTAGGCTCCTATAAGATGAAAGAAAGTTTAGTAAACAACTTCGTTCGTCATTACCTTCATGATATAGCTTCTTCATAGCGGACTTAAAAGTTCGAACCATCCTCTCCGCCTCTCCATTTGATGCAGGATGAAAAGGGGCAGAGCGAAGATGATTTATGCTGTTATAAATGCAAAATTTATTAAATTTCTCCGAGGTAAACTGCGGACCGTTATCTGATACTAGCACCTCTGGTAATCCCTCAATGGCAAAAATATTTTCCAAGGCTATAATAGTTGCACTAGTTGTTGTTTGCGGCATCTCTACAACAAAAGAAAAATTTGAAAATGCGTCCACGCAAATAAGATACATGTTCTTCATGAAAGGACCGGGAAGTCGACATGTACTCGCTCCCAGGGCTTCGTTGGAGACGGCCAGCTTACAAATTCTTGACGAGGACTTGAGCTATTTTCCAAACATTTTGTACAGCTTCGGATGAGGGTTTCAATTTGCTTGTCAATGCCCGGCCACCAGCAGTAACGACGAGCAAGCTGCTTAGTTCTAACTATTCCCCAATGATTTGAATGTAGCATCGAAAGTACTTTTTTTTCTCAATTTTTCTGGAATTATGACTCGTGACATGTTTGATTGGTCCAAAAGCACACAGCATCAGGCCCCGAAGGTAAACGTGATAACCCATCTGCGTTTCCGTGAAGATGTGTTGACTTATATTTAATCGTATAAGTATAGCCCATTAAAATGATAGCCCAACGTTGCAAGCGGTGTGCTGTCATCGTCGGAAGTTGTTTGCATGGATTAAAGATGGATGTAAGCGGTTTATGATCAGTCACCAGCTCGAAAACTCGACCATAAACATATTGATGGAACTTCTGGACTCCAAAAATTATAGAAAGCGCTTCCTTCTCTATCTGACTGTACTTCAGCTGTTGTGCATTCAGAGTTTTAGAGGCATGAGCTATTGGACGTTCAGATCCATCTGGGTACCGATGAAGCAGTACCGCACCAATTCCATGAGATGAGGCATCCGTAGCTAAAATAAGCGGCAAATCATCTAAATAATGAGCAAGGCAAGTGGCTTTGACAACTCCAGCTTTGAGTTTATCAAAAGCGTCTTGATGGCAGCTATTCCAAACAAATCAAACATTTTGCTTTCTTAGCTCATTTAGCGGAGCTGAAATTTGAGACAAATTATTAAAAAATTTTACCATAGTAATTGACTTTTCCTAAAAAAGCCTGCAGCTGCTTGAGATCTGTTGGTGCCATCATCTTTTGTATAGCTTCAACCTTTTTTTCTGAGAGCTTAATGCCACTTGCATCGATCATGTGTCCTAAATATTCGTCCTTTTCCTGTGCTGATTCTAAACGCCTAAGAAGCTCTGTAACCGTCTTTAAGTGTTCTTCATTGTTTCTTCCTGTGCATATATAATCGTCTAAAAACACAGCACAATTATCCATACCTTTAATTATCTGATCCATGAGCTGTTGGAACATTTCAGGAGCACATGCAACTCCAAAAGGAACACGTTGAAACTGTAACAAGCCAAATGGAGTGTTAATTACCAAGTAGGATTTGGACTCTTCCTCCAGTGGTATCTGTTAATAAGCTTCGCTCAAATCTATCACAGTATACAACTCACCACCTTTAATATTGTGGAAAATTTCTTCTGGACGTGGAAGTGGATAGCTGCTCACTTCTAATTGAGGGTTTATAGTCATCTTAAAGTCCCCACAAATGCGAACACTTCCTGAGCTTTTATTTACTGGAACGATTGGGGATGCCCATCGACTAGTTACCACTGGTTTTAAAATTCCAACCTCAACCATCCTGTCTAGTTCACGTTTGACACTGTCCATTTGTGCGAATGGTATAGGCCGCGACTTAAAAAATTTTGGAATTTTAACGTGCAATTTTGCCGTAAATTTTGTGCAACAACCAAGTCCGTCTTGGAAAACCCCCGGGAATTGCTTGCACACCTCACTTATTTTTTCTCTTAAATCTTGTCTATCTGAAGAAGTTTGAGCACATAAAACTTGGTCTGAACAATTTACTTTAAACCCTAAGACATCAAACCCGTCCATTCCAAGGATATTTCCACCTTGGTGTGTGTCGATAACTAAAAGCTGTAAGTTATGCTCCCGGCCTTGAAACTGTACTTTTACCTCCGCTTTTCCTTTAATTGGAATGGTGTAGTTTCCATACGTTTTAAGCACTGTAGTTGTTTGCAGACAGTTTATATCACCCAGTTTCTGAAATGCTTCCAGACTCATCATAGAACACGTGGCTCCCGTGTCCAATTGAAATTCCTGTGGAACTCCATTAACAACCAACTTCACCATAAAGTGTTTTGCATAGCGCGTAACTTCAGAAGGATTTTGACTTAAGGTTTGTATACTCTCCTCTCGAATCGTCTGAATCTGCTCAACCCTTTCAGATCTATGGCCCTGCTTTTTTCGTTGTGAACATACCGAGGAAATATGATCCTTTTCATTGCAAATGCGACAAGTAGCTTCGCGCATAGGGCAATGATTGTAAACATGCCTAATACCACAACCTGGACATGCTCGTTTTACCTCTCTTTGAGTGCTACTATGATTTTTGAATTTATTTCCGCGACTACGTGAATGTGAACGTCTCCTAGAAAATTGCTGTCCTACCTGTTGTACTGCATGCACCTGCATGGTATTGTCACCTTTAATAGCTAAAACTGACTTTTGGGTGGACTCGTAAGTCTCTGCGATTTTAATTACATCATCTAGGCTGGGGTTTGATTTCTGAAGTGCCGCGGAGCGCACAGCATGATGTGGTGTGTGAAGTACCACTATGTCTCGAATCAAATTATCTACAAACGGTTGTTTACAGCTTTCTTTGTCACACACAAACTCACAATCACGTGCTGCTCCGCGGAGATCCGCTAACCATTCACCGTATGTTTGCTTTTCTTTCATACGTAACTGGAAAAAAGCGTAACGGGCCGCTAGAACATGCGTTTTTTCCGAAAAATGCTCCGTAAGCTTTTTTATTAAATTCTCAAATTTTTCGTTCTCTACATTCGAATCAGAAAATAAATTTTTAACTAGCTCATAGAGATCTGGACCTGACCACGATAAAAAAAATGCTTTCTTCGCCACACTCTCCCACATTTTTTGTTGATCATCCATGACCCCCTTCATCCATACTGACTGCTGCTCAAATAATGATTTGAACTGCAACACCAATTTATCTGATTCCGACATCCTCATCGCCAATTGTTACACCGTGAGTAAAACAAAAACTAATTTTCTACTTCAATTAATTATTCTTATTTAATTCAACTTAACTCTAATACATTCATAATAGTTAACGCGGTGGAGGTTGAAAGCAGACTGAATCTATCACCCGCTTTACATTATTGTAAGAGAATGAAAGTAATCTACATACATAAATCATCTCGTTATATCGTTTAGGGTTATCTCTCTTAAGCTTGGTTTTAGATATGCAACACTTGACATTCGTGACTTATTGTAATTTTAATTGTATTGTTAACAACTTTCATGTAAGCTACATACACCATACTTTTGTTATATGCATAATAATTGTTCTCGTTTTTTTGTGAATAAAGACACCCCCTGAAGATTAAGGCAACCACCGTCGAAACGGGAAAAACAACCAACAAAGCCGATGAGAACTCTTTTCTTAAAAATTCTTAATATAAATAGTGGCGAGATTGAAATGGCAAGTGCGTACCTTTTTATTCGACAAACAAATTGTCAACAAATATTTTTTTTAAACTTTGCTATTTACTTGCAGCAAATGCCTTCATTCATTAGAAGTATTTTACATTTTAAAAATCACATGACTGAAAACCACAATTACATTGATAGCAAAAATGTGATCGCGAGTTTTTTAATCAAAACGAATGAAAATCCGCGCGTTCAATACATGACAATTTAATCTGAAAATTCAGATTTCTGAATTTTTCTGTCTTTTAATTGGGCAGTTGTCATAAAAAGTTATATGACTTTTAGAGTCATTTGACAGTTGACCAATCACTAGTTAGAAAAATTCAGAAATCTAAATTTTCAGATGTAAATTGTCATGTATTGAACGCGCGGAATCTGAAGTTTGTTCCTAGCTTTAATTACAAAACACACTCTAACAGACACTTTCAGCGCAATAAAGCACCATCCAGTGTGAGGACAAGTTGTTAGCCCTAGGTTCCCTGGTCTAAATAAAATTTTAGAGATAAGAAATGTTTGTTCTTTGGGATAAGTTATTTGTTTTTAGGTAGATACAAGCCAAGAAGGATGATTGCTGTTGCAATTTAGTAAACAGTAAATTCTCTTTCTCTCTGGACACAAATCCGATATAAGCAGCGGGGGTACACAAAAAACGACACTCGCCTTACATTGTTTGCAAGAGGGTCATGTACAGGATCTGCAAAATGTTGAAGTTTTGGAAGTTGAGCAACATAATTCAAAAAGAATGTAGCTTGAAATGTTGTAGGTACATAATCCAAAACAAAAACTCAATTAATCGCAGATCCGATTCTGACAATCTTAGCAACAATTACAGTCAGCTTGTAAATAAACATAACTAGGTTCGTTCGCGTACTCGCCAGAAACTACCCAAAACTACCATTTTCTACCAGATTTAGTCCGAACGTGTTCGCGTACGCAAATTTCGTGTAATTTCTGGCAGGAGAGAGCGCTCAAAAGGGAGAAAATTATTTCCCCTTCTTGCCAGTTTTTACTCGAGAAATTTCTTCGGATGAAGTGAATGTTTTTTTTCGTTCATATAAATTAATTAATTAAATATAATATAAGAAACTTTTGAAGTGTACTTGTGAGTGTGTTTTTTGTATTCAGTGTTGTGCTTCATTGGATTTTTTTTCATCGAATTTTGGATTCGATCTTCCTGTTAAGTGTGTAGGTATTCGTTATTTGTAAATATTTATAACGCAAATTTAGGTTTTTTTTAATAAAATTTATTAAAGAAAATGAATTTTTGATGGAAATTTCAATGTTTTCGCTATGTTTACTTTTTTGACTTTGTTTACTTTTTGTTGACGTTTAAAAAGTGGTAAGTATTTTGGTTCAACGCGTTCGTGTATTTTCGGACAGTTTCACTTCTCTTTGAGAGAATTTTATCCCCACTCCTCAAAATTTGACAGATTGCCATTTTTAGTCCGGAAAGTACCCGAACCAGCGTTGCCACAATGTTACAAGTGTAACAAAAGTGTTACACTTTTCTTAATTTTTTTGTATTTGTTACTATGTTACTTTTTTTTTCTTTTTGTTACACTTTTTTCTCCAATTTTTTTTTTTTCTTTAAAATTTTACTTTATTATTTTTTTAATCAGTGTGAAGTGCGCTTAAACAACACTTCCACCTATTTGTACACCTACTTCCTAAATTAAGTTGAAATCACCTTCATTCGACTCGATCGAACTCGTTCAGTTACAGTTTAGTCGAAATCTTGCTATCTTTCACTTCAAATTCAAACTCGATCTCTCGATCCAGCATATATAAACATGGTTTAAACTTATGTTCTTATTAAAAATAAAAAATTGAGTTCAAGAGCATTCTTTGCATTTAAATCATTTTTTCAATTTGTTACATTTTTTTCGGTTTTGTTACGTTTTTTAAAAAAATGTGTTACACTTTCGTGAAGCCAAGCGGCAACGCTGACCCGAACAAACCTTATAGTTACAAGAAAAAGTATAGGTGATTGTGGAAAAAGTAGGGGGTGACATTTTTAATGCTGCTATTGCACGTAAATTCTAGTTTTTTAATCATAATGTAAATTTAAATTAGCTACATATACATATATTTTTTTACTTTAGTTTTAAAATGAAAAAATGAGTGCTGAAAATTTGAAGCTAAATATTTTGTAATAATTTTGTAAGTTTTTTATTTTGTTGATGTCAATTTCGACCACTAATGTGTGTTGTTTTAATGTGTTTTGTGAATAAAGGCCTGATGATGAGCGTAAACATGTTCGAAACGTCGCATAAAAATAAATAAATAACATCTTTAACTTGACCTATCTATACTATAGCCCACTTAACATATAAAAATTATGGAAACAGTAAACTGTAAACAAATTGTTTTTTTTGTTTTTATAAAGAAGAACAAAGATTGTTTCTGTCTGCTCATTAACGCGCCAATTGTTACTGAGCAAACAAAACAGAAAGGTGAGAATTTTCAGCCATTTATTTAATTTATTATGAATAAATAAAGCTATCTATGAAATAGAAAGTTTTATTATTTTAAAGACACGAAAACGCTATTCGAAAGGACAAAGGTTTCTGCGCTGAGCTTGATAATATTTCAAAACAAACACCACAGTCTGGTTTCTTGGAGACAATTACAATGCCTTTAAGGAATTAATGCTTATCCGAAGACAAGAAAATTGGATAGTGGTTCGGGCCGAATACTGTGATGCAGGTGTTGGAAAACTGGTTCGCTATGATGATTGGTGTTCCAATATATATGTTCTATATTTAATAGAATACCGATTTTTATATTAAAAGCTCGGCTGGCGGTTTGCGAAAATGCCATTTCATTTGTTTAGTACAGCTTTAAACATGGATTTCCGTGTATTAAATTTTAACATCTGGCTAGTGACTAACCTGTAGACTAAATTCGTTATTATATTACATATGTGGTTTTTTTGAAATCTGGAGATTTTCGTTTAATTATCAACTAAATTTGGTTATTAGTACCTAAGGCCCAATGGGTCGACTCCTTGATGACACCAAAAATATCATATCATCAATATACTGTCAACGTAAACTGTGTCAAAGCATGAAACGTTGACGCTTACACAAGTGACACCATTCGGTCAATATTGTCAAAAATGCATTGAATTGTTATCTGTGTGTACGCGTTTTTTATCGTTTGACATTTAATATCATGAAGATCGCACGACTTGACCACATACGAACATTTTGACCGTTGACTAGTGATGTGCAAACCCGAGTTGACTTTGTAACTCGAGTTGACTCGAGTTATCTGTAACTCGATGACTAAGGTTAGTAACTCGAGTTGACACATCACTACGGCGTTGACCCAGAGTTGACTAGACCATTATTCAACCATTTTCGCGTTGACGATCACATGCTGTAAATATACATTGAAGGATGGCTACGATGTCAATGCAATAAAAAACTTTTACAAAATCAGATATTTTTGATACTAAGATGTAGGTCAACGCAGGCTACTTTAATCCGGTAAAAAATTCTTCTATGTCAACATTAAGAAACAGCAGGGTTACCAGCTTTGAAAAAGCCCAGACCCGGAGGTTTTTCCAAAACCTATATTTACATACTTCCCCCTTTCACTTAATATCCTCAAAAAAAACAATTTTTATAAGAAATTTAAATAAAATTTCAACATCATTCCAATATTGAATAGAAAGGTTCAATTTCATAAATATATATGTAGTACAAATTTACGTACCTACATACTTTATTCATTTAATTTTTTTTTTTCATTAGTTACTGGAATTACAATTAACAAAAATGAACTTTAAAAATTAAATAAAAAGTATTTCATAAGTATCACCAAAAAATAATAAATAACTTAAAAAAATTCAAGGTACACACAATTTGTATATAAATTACAATGTAAATAAAATAATGGTTATTTTAAATTATTTTACATACAAAGTTATACTTTTGATTTGATTTTGCGGCCAAAATCATTTTTTTTGTATTGGGGTGTTGAACAAATTCAAAAAATTCTTGACATTCCATACCAAAATTGATTCGAATACAGAGCTCAGCCTTACTAATTCAACTCTTAGCTTTTTTTTCAATAAATGCATTACTAACAGGAATGCTTAGTACTTTTAAAACAATTTTATTAATTCCAGATACTTCTGAGCTTGTAAAAATCGAAACCCAAGCTCTACTTACAGATAAGTTCTGGGTTTCTCTCAAATTTGGTAAGATTCTGTTAATTTCATCGTAAAGTTTATCTAAATCTACATTTTTCAAATTAAGAACTTCTTGTACTTTATTTATATCGTCAAATATCAAATTTCTTTTGATTATATTCAAACACCCCAAAAATTGCGTTGGGTTTTTATTAAACTTATATGATTTTTCTAAAAAGTCAATTGTTCGTTTATAAACATCCAAAGCATTTTTCGAGAATTTAATTTGAATGTTCTGACTGAAGCCTTTTAGACATACACGAGCATATTTTTTAAACCACAATTAAAATGAAAATGGCAGATCAGATTTGCTGACAACATTAGGTGTGTTCCGTAACTTGAAATTTCTTACAAAATTTTCAATGCTGCCAAACTGCAATTAATATTTGATCATTTTGGTAAGAGTTATGGAATGCGTTCAGGGATGAAATAAAATAAATGCAAACAGCAGGCCCGGAGAAATTTTGGCTAGGTGCGGAGCCCGGAGATTCGATCGAATTCCCGGAATGTCCGGGCGAAAATAACCCTGTTGGTAACCCTATTCCTATGCCCCAGCACCCTATACTTTATTTCCTGCAAACTTTCTTTTATTCTATTGATTGCACTCCATAAATATAATAATCAGCAACAATGGAAATAAGTAAATAATTTGTACCTCCAATCAAATCAATTATTGCTTTGCAAACAAAAATACAATTAAGCTGGAATTGAATTTAAATAAAGAATTAGATGTAAACTCACAAGAAAAGAATAAACATCTTTTATTTACTCATACGGTTCATCGAGATAGAGGTTCAACAGCTGGACCGATTTGCTTCAAATATCGTACAGTGCACGTTCTGTTGAAAAATGAAATAAAACTCATGATTTGTTTCAATTTTCATCATTTCGTCATTTACAGGACGTAGACACAGATCATTTTAATGCAATTTCTTAGAGGAGAAAATCGAATTATAATTTTATCAAGGATTAAAGAAATCCATAATTTTAAATTTTTATCATCAGAACCAGAGTCAGAACATTTATTACAGATTTAGTCTACTTTAGTCTTAAGTCAAAACCACGTCTTGATGTAAATTTGTATTTGGCTATCAAAATAGAAAAGAAAGAAATGCATCGATTTTGAAAAACATCGATGTTTCAGGTTGGATACATTTTTTCACCGATTTTAACACCGAATAATTTAATCGCCCATCCCTAAAATCAGAGCATTGTGCCAAGAACTTATATAAACTTTGAATTTGGAGCTATAAAAGCACACTTAATAAGCTATGCATATGAATAAGAAGTGAATAAAAAAAGGTTTTCAATTATTACTACTGTTCAATTTGAAATAAATCCACCGCAAAGTTTCTGAATATCAAAATAACGAAAGAGTTTTCACGAACCATGTAATCATCACAACGATACGTGGCTGTCAAAAAGACGAAAGACGAAACGAACGAATAATGTCAGCGTCAAAGGGACTTCAATATGAGTAGTTCAGGCTTTGCCATTTTTAAAATTTATACATATGTATTAGGGTGGTTCACGTTTATGAGGTAAAAAAAAAACTTTATACTAGATGGGAAGCCATCTTAAAATTTTGTTATACCTTCCTATAACAACATGTGTGTGAAGTTTCGACCTTTTAAATTATTCGAAAGACGGTGCTCATCAACTTTGAAATATCACATTTTAATGAAACAAATGAAGTAGGTAAGTTTAAATCCAGGAAACTTAAAGAAATGCGTTAATTTATATAAAAGGTTGATTTATTATGATTTATTACAAAACAAAAATAAGTCCACCTGAAGGATAAACTGCCTTTCTTCTTCATCCTTGGTAAAAACTTTATTAAACTCTTCAAAAAGTTGTACGCCTCTTTCCGCAGTATCGTTTACTACACGTGAATTCCAAATGCGATTTTTTACTTCGAGAAAATCAAAATTTTCATTACAAGTTTCGGGGGGTAGATGCAAAAATGGCTCTTATATCAAAAATGTCAAAATGTCAAATGTTTTCAAGGACGTCATCACCTGGTGCTTCTGCTGCCAAGAGAGCATTAATCCAAGCTTTGGTATAAACAAGTGCACCAAAACTGATAAACCAAGAAATCTGTTTCTCTTCTCTTTTAGAAAGCTTGAATATATCACTTTGACTTCGAAAGAGAAATATTTTTGTAGCATACAAAAGTTTAGCCATCCAACGAGCATGATGGATAGTTCCCGGTGATCGCCAGTGAATCTTTCGAGGTGGTTTGTTTGGTAACACAAAAGTAACGGTTTAGTAAAAAGAAACAAAAATGATAATTCTCTTATTGTTTGTGTTTTTCTTCTTCTTCTTCGTAAAAAGAAACAGACATATGACACAGTATAAAAGATCAATAATAACTTCACGTTAGTCAAAGCAAAACGTTTACAGTCGTTGAGCACCAGGACCCATGTTCTGTAACTATCGCGTCGATAAAAATTGTCGAGAAACGATGGAAAATGAAACGAAACACACTTTATCGCATTATCGGGTTTCTATAACTTTGACAGTCGATAACTTTACCGACTGGAACACGCGGTATAGAAATCCTGGAAAAATTCGATAAAATGCGTTTCTGTATCTTTGAAAATCGTTAACTTTTTCATTTTAAATGTCAAATATTATCACGGACCCAGAAGCAAGCGATAATAGTTTCATTCAAATTTTGAACGTGTTAAAGGGAAGTACAAAAAAGAAAACAACAAAAAAAAAACAAATTTATCTATGGCTGAAAACAAAAAGGTAAACAAAACTGATTATTTAGTGATTTTTTTTTAATTAAAGAGGAACAAGGGTAGAAGGTTTAGGACAGAAAAAAAATATAAAAAAATAAAGAAAATCTGTTAAAAAAAGAAATGAAATTTCAATTGGTCACATGGGTCACTGCTTTGAACAATATTTAGTAATTTGCGCAAATTAAATAAATAGAGTTCGTGGTGCAGTGGAAAGATGTAAGTTATTAATAAGTAGGCTAGTTTTTATGAATTCTTGTCTAGCTTTAAGTTAGTTATGAGTAAAATGAAAAACAAAAATGAATTTAAAATGAAAAAAAAAAAGATCTCCGCTTTAGACGTGAGGGGTCTCAGGTTCGATTCCTGTCACCGGCAACATTTTTTTTGTTGTTTTTAATAATTTACTTTTTTTTCAACACATTCGCTGGAAAACAAATAAAAAAAACTATTTTTTTTTAACGCCCTGCGAAGCGGGGGGGTTTTGCTAGTTTATTATATTTTTCACTTTCCAAACAAATAATTCAAATAAATAAATCGCGAATACAAATAAATTTGATTTCAAATTTAACTTTTTTTGTTTTAAAACGTCAAACTGATAAATAGACTTATCGCCTTCCAATGGAAATTCCAGTCAAAATAGTGTGGAAGTTGAAGTTATCGCATCGACTTACAGAAACACATTTTTTTCCAGAGGCGATAAATGTGGAATGGATCGTTTCATTTTTTAACGATGCGAAAAGTTATCGCCTGAGTTACAGAACATGGGTCCAGGTTGCCCTTGAATAAATAAGCTTAAATTTCACATGGTTAATGCAATATACCTTATGTAACAAAATTTTAGGGTGGCCCACCAAAATTTATAAAAAATTAAAAAATGGACCACCCTAATATGTACATATGTATGTATGTAAATACATCATCAATTCTCAAATAAAAAAAAATTCTCATAACATCAGAAGATACATAGGTGTTTTTACTTACAGTGCATCCAACAATGTATTCCTTGCAAATGTTTCAGCCGATAAAAATTTTAAAGGATTCCCCATCAATTGTCTGTGAAGCAAAAACAAAAAATAAAAAGTTATTTCTTTAAAATTCAGATTCGCAATCAATAAAGTTAATAGTGCGTGAAATGATCAATTGTCAAAATTTATTGTAAAGGTCTATCGAATATCATGTCGTAGGCATTAACATAAAAAATGTTGTAGACACCAAATTAACATAAAAAGCCTGATTTAAAAAAAAAAAAATGATAATTGAAATTATGGACTGTCAACGATGGCAAGAAGATAACGATACTTCGAACTGGATCATACTTGTTGAAAATATACTTACTTTATCTTTTGCATTGGGGAATGTTATGTTCTTTTTTTAGAGATAAATGATAAGAGTTTATGTGAAATCTTTAAACTAACTTTTTGTTGAATGTGCTATCAATTTGAAATTGATTGAAAATATTTTGAATAATTTATGGTGTTTCTATGCTGATTTATTGAGTTTTGGAAATATGGTTATGAAATTGATTAGGAACAAATAAAATATTATTTATATTATTTATATAATAAATTATTAAATTATTATGATTTTATGTAGTTAAATGTTTAGGAACATATTTCAACTTTAATGGGAAAATACTGCTTTTTTAAAGGTGGAATAAATTCCCATTGGAAACAAGATTTATTTTTACATAATGGTATATGCTTCAGGGAGTCATAAAACAACGGCAGGTAAAATAACCCTAAGTTTTTGTGTAATTCTACCGTTGTTCGCATTAGGAAGTGAAATAAATAAAACACAACGCTAAACTATTACTTTTTGGCTTTAGTTCCTTCTACATGACATAGAGTACCTATATTATCTAGAGAACCGACTTCAGCGCTTTATTCTCTTTCAGCCTACAAGCTGCACTGAGAGGATTTCCTCCACAAGGCTGAATATGTGTTATACTCTGTCCAACAAAAATTGGCAGTGTAGGCAAGATAGGACGTTTGCCTCTCATTCTGGCTACAGTGGATTGCATAAATCTGTCCTTCATTAAAGCTTTCACAGGGTTGTCGTAGTGTCCACGATAACACTCATCATTAAAAACTTTTTCTTAAAGCTCGAAAATCAAAAGCACCTTAACAGAAACTCAAGGAAAAAAAGCTGAACGAATTACCAAATGCACACGGGTAACTCTGAATGCACATCAAGCAGCAGCCAATCGCCACTGGCCACAGCAATTCAGTGCACACTCAGATGTGCCTTGAATAGGACGTTGGGTCTGTGTCAAATGCTATTGGAAATTCACGGGCGGGCAAACATTTTTTGTGGAGGAGTTATTTCAATTTAATATGGACTATATGGTGCAAAAATATGGCACGCTACTGATTTTAAAAAAGCTTTCCCATAAGACGTGTACTGCCAATTTTTGTTGGACAGAGTATAGTTGCCGAATGCATTTTTAATGGAATCGCACTAACCTAGCGATAATTTAATGGATATTGGCCATGGCCGTAGCTAGGGGGTGGGTATTAGGGGGCAATGCACTACCTTGAAACCTCCAATGCCCTACCTTAAAAACAAATTATAATAATATGCATCTCTGAGAGTTGTGCCGTCTGCCCGTATTGAAGTCTTTGATTAGTTTAAAGTAAGCAAGTTAGAGTTTATTCGTCTTTAGTTAAAGTGCTCCTCTTTATATGACAGTAAATAAATACATACATACTTTTAAATTTGTCATAATAAAATTACTAATACCCATTTGCTGAAAAGAAACATACATATTTATTTTCAACTTAAACGCTTTTATGTCTCAAATAAGTTTTTAATGAAGATTGAACTTATAAAACTTTAATTTTCGAATAAGCAAACGGGTCTAAGTAATTTTTGTTGGAAAAATGCAAAGCGTTAAAACTGATTTTTTAGGTCTTACAATTCCAAACTTTAATTTTCGAATAAGCAAACGGGTCTAAGTCATTTTTGTTGGAAAAATGCAAAGCGTTAAAACTGATTTTTTAGGTCTTACAATTCCATCAAGGGAGGAGGCTGCTGTGGTAAAAGCTTTTTTAAGTCACCTCAAGGATAAAAAGGAAAACACAATTGATGTTTTGTACAAGCAGCGAGAGGGTTTCAAAGATACATATGAACTTTTTGCATCTGTGGCGACCATAGGATGTAGCACTGCCGTGTGCGAATCTACGTTTTCATCATTGACTGCAATCAATAGGCCTCAAAGGCTATCAATGAGTCACGAAAGAATGGCAGGCATGGTATTTCTGGCCTTTGAAAAGAAAAGAACCAAGTCACTTGATCTGGATGAAGTCCTTCGTATTTTTTAATAATATGGCGAATCGAAGAATTTAGTTATTTTAATTTAAGAACTTTGTTTTGTTATCTATGTAGGTATACTGAATATAATATGTTAAGAAATAATAATATAAACCAATACATAAATGAATGTTTATCACTTATCTATCCGACAATTGAGTACCACCTTTACCAGATCAGATAAATTTTCATATCAAGTAAATTTTTTACTTCCGCCCTACCTGTCATCACCGATGCCCTACCTTAAATTCAACTCTAGCTACGGCCCTGATATTGGCTCAGTTTTGCTCAGTCCTCAGTTCTCCCACCAGATATTAAATACCTTTTTTAAAACTACATTATAAACCATGTTCATACTTCTTGTAAAAAAAAGTCCATCGCTGGAATTTGATCTCTCTTTTACTGAGATGAAAACAAAACAGAAAAACCGAACGATGGTGGAAACAATGCCTGCGTGCACGTCTTTCTTTTATTTTTTTCAGTGTTCGTATTTTTGTGTGTATCTTTCAAAATTAAAAAGATGGGGAGAGAAATTTGAAGAGAGATGCGCTATATCTACAATTCACACGAATTCACGGATAGGGAATTTAGGAGAGTGTTCCCTTACTGTGCTCAAATAAAATTTGCGGGTGTTTTAGGCAAGGGGGGTACGAGTCGGTTCTCTAGATAATATAGGTACTCTATGCTACATCATATGAGTTTTATAGCCTGTGGCAAAATCTCTGTGTATCTAAAGTTCTGTTTAATTAATTTTATTATGAAACATGCCGTTATAAAAAACAATATAATACGCCCAGAAAATGACGTAAGCATGGCAAAAAATAGTGATCATTTGTTTTGAAGCTTATTGAAAATTTTGCGTATGTGGAACATTTTTCCAAATGTAAGTTTAACAGGTATATTTTCATGCTGATGTGATACACCACAGCTTACAAAAACGACAACGAAAAATTACCCACTCAAAGTGCACACAACGCTGATATGAAAGAAACAACATATACAAACACCGTTACAACTCGAATGTCACTTTTTCGCACACAATAAATGGTCTGGACAATTAATTCTTTGCGAAAAAAGAGCGGTGACTTCTCCAAACAATCAGCTACAAAAATCAATCTCGCTCGTTGAACAGCGTACTGCAAGACGTAGAGCAGAACGAAATTTTTAGTTTATGATTTCGCTGTGTCATTTTTGTATGGAAATTTTTGTTTCGTTTCAGTTGCGTACTATGCTTTAAGATAAAAAAAACCTACTTTTATGTTTGGATCTGTCAGATTCATCATAGTAAAAGCTGTCACTTTTGAACCTGTAGAATAATTAAAGTCAAAATAGGAAGAATAACTGTTATTTTGCGCCATTAGAAAAATGAGATCTCAGAGATTTTTCTCACTTAAAAGGTGGGCAAGCGAATCCAAGATTTTTATTGACAAAACTGAGAAAATTTGCTGACGAATCCTGTTCATGTAACTGAGATTGCTGAGATCTTTGAGATCTCATTTACCTGAACACGCCTATATCGTCACTAATCGAAATGAAATGGAAATGTTTTTTAAGTTTTAAACTACGGTATTCGCGGCTTTCTAACATAAAATAAAATTGTCGCGGTAAGTCCGAAAAATACTTTAATTTTGAAATGGAAATGGCCTATTTCGTCACTACTAATCGAAATGGCCATATGTGTGCACTTTGTGTTTCTTATTTTATAAAGATGTAAATATATCCAGAATTTCCAGAATGAAATGAATGAAAACATAAAGAAACAGAACTACAATACAAATATTGGCATATTGTGGTTTGGAACCGTTTTTTGCAGTTTTTAAATAAATAACTTTAATGCGAATCTGTAATAAATGCGAGTAGGTGCATAAATTGCAAATATATAATAAATTACAAAATTGAAATTAATCCGATGGAAACGGTTATTCGTTTCAAATTTATCATCAATTAGGTAGATGAACGACAAAAGTTGAACCCCAATGAAATTCTCTCCATTTTATTTATTTAACACGCAGTTTATTATAAACGTCGTCGTGTAAACACCTGTCGTGACTCGTGACAAGCTTGCAAAATGAGTGGTAACACTGGTAACTAATCTACCATTTTAAAAATAAATCAAAAGTTAAATTGCTTATCCCAACGCAATTCAATAATGCATGCTTTTTGATCCAACATTTCTTTTTGGTATTTAAATACAAATATTTGGTGAAGAGATAATTCGTGGGGAACCAGAGCTTAAGTGACTAAAAACTCTCTACCATCCCTATATGTGCGTGTTGTCGGTAGTAATGGAGGTGACCTACAATTTTCTACCAAATCTGAATGGCTAGGTTAGGTTAGGTTAGGTTAGGTTAGGTTATGGCAAGATATACAGATATTCAGAAATCTGAATTTTCAGATGCAAACTGTCATGTGTGGAAAGCGCGGAGTCTAATTCCTTTGCTAAATTCGAAACGTTTTTAATTTAAGTGTTGCTCTTCTTCTTAAATATAGTTTTTTTTTTACACCCTCTCAGATCTTTGGCGAAAAGAGCTTAGTTCAAGCGAAATCTTGCGACCAAAGATTTGTCAACACAAAACATGTATTATCCGGGTCATCACTTAGTGCATTAAAAATCTACTACTACAAAACATACACTTTAAAAACAATTAATACAAAACTATTACATGTTAAGTAAATACAAATTATAATATAAATACATAAAAAAGAAAGAAGAAGAAAAAGAAATTAAATTAATTGCAAACATTTAAGAGCGTGTTGTACTGGTTCTTAACGTATGTTTCAAACTATTTTACTAATATTAAAATCAAAGAGGTTTGAGTTCCAATTCAAAAGCCTGCATATGCGGGTAAGAGGCTCATGCATGCCATAATTAGTTCAGTTCGGTGTTGGGATAAATGCATTAATTCCATATTACGAAAATAATAGTTACCCCCACGGTAATTAAAACTAATACAACTTAGTAAATCAGGTACATCAATAACGCCAATTATAAGTTGATGAATTAATATAATCTGCCCTAGCGAGGTATCCGTCGGAGCGGAAATTTTTTTGCAACGCACGCTCTGTCGGAGGTTCAAATTACATTCGAGGTATCCTTCATCGGAAAAGAATACTAAACAATGCGACGACGCGTCAGTTTTCTCTTGCATTAAATTAACCAAAAGCTCGATTTGCCTGCTTGTTGTTTTTTCGATTGCTCCCGGGGCCTAAAAAATAAAAAAATTCAAGCAATAGTTCCAAAATTACTTTATTAACATGTTTTTTTTTAATTTCTTACATTTTTCAAAACTTTACACAAATCTTTAAAAAGTTCCGCGAACTATTTGTGTCGGATGATATCGGAAAAATAAATTTATGAGCTGTCAAAATATCACTCAAAAAAGCAATTGATCGCACTGTAACGCAAAACGCCGGTGTGCGTTGCATAATGTCGGAAAAATGTTCCGAATAGCTGTCCGAAAGTATACCTCGAAGCAAATATTCTCCGATTCGTATAAAATCGGAGAATTTTCCGCTCCGACGGATACCTCGCTAGGGCCGAATATCTTTATTAATCCTACTTTGTGACAAAGTCTGAACCTGAAGAAGTTTAAGCCTGTGTTCATAAGGAGGAAAGTTATAAGGATCGGACAACGGTAGTCATTTCAAGGCGAAACGTATGAAATTACGCTGTACGGCTTCTAATCTATTTGTATGCATTTTGTAAAATGGAGTCCATATCTGGGATGCGTATTCAAGATGGGGACGGGCTAAACAGTTGTAAAGAGCGAAGGTAACATAGGGATCCTGAAATTATTTAGACCTCCTTTTAATAAACCCTATAACATAGGATAAAATTCGCCTTGTTGCCGATCAGATTGATATGCTTAGTAAAATCCAGATTGGAAGTAAAGTGAACTCCGAGGTCTTTAGAATTATGAACACGGCGTAAAGTGTGCTGCGATATTTTGTACTCAAACGAAAGAGTTTGTTTTTGGAAAAAGTCATTGACTAACAATTAATAGAATTAAGATTCAAACCATTTTTATTACACCAAATAAGAAAACTTTTTATATCATCTTGTAAAAGTAGACGATTACTAATAGATTTGATACTTTTAAAAATTTTAATATCATCTGCAAAAATTAGAATTTCACTATAACGTATACAGAGCTATTAATGACGTAAAAGAAGGGGACATAAATGGCTTCCCTGCGGAAATCCCGATTTGGCAATGAAAAGGTTAGAGAAAGAGATTCGAAATTTAACCAGGTAATATCTATTAAGGAGATCCAACTTGTTGTGGTAAATCTTACCTTTTCTTTTCTCATGTATTGGATCTGTTCGTTCACTTAATTTTAATGAGACCTCGGTTCATTTTTAAATAACCATTTAATTATAAGTAGCATAAAAGTAAATAGATACTCAATGGGTAAAAAAGAGTGCAATCCCGGACAATTAACAAAAACTATCCCGGACGTCCCCCACACAGTGAAAAAAGAGTACATGTCCGGGAAAATCCGGACGGATGGCAACCCTAACCTGGCCTATCCTTTTTCCTTAACCAATTTTTAACCTTCCCTTCTTCGTTGCAGCTCCAAAATGCTCGTAGAGTCCTGTAGAAAACCTGGTATCCATCAACCAGAGCCCTGCTCTTAAAGTTTCTTGGAAAAGTAACCAAAAACAGGTGATCGAGCGATCTTAAAAAAAAAATAACTTCAATTTAAAGTAATGTTCTATTGTAAGCTAAATGGGCCTTTAAAATATATTATTATCTTAAAATATGAAAAAATGTATAGAAAGGGGTTATCGGAGGGGAATTAAAACAGTAGGGTTCGCGTTTCAAAAGAAATTTGTCTTCCTCCCCCTCATCTCAAAAAAAAAAAAATTGATTGATAACATTATTTATTCGTGCCTCGAATCACCCGCGAAAGTTTTGCTGTAGCTAGGAGAATGCCTAGGGTAAACTTTTCCTCGGGTTTGTTTCTTTTTAGTATTTCTCGAAACATAGTTTGCGTTGGGTCTGAACTCGGTTTTTGGTTTAAAAGAAAAAGTTTGAATCGAAAAAAAAAGTGAAAAAAAGGAAAGGTGAATCGAGGAGCACTGGAGGTTGTGCAAGAATCAGAAAAAAAATTGGAAGAGGAAATAAAGGAGGAGGAAGTACAGAAAAAAAAGATAAGTAGAGAGGACATATTGTCCAGAGTTAGATTAGAAATTGTTCGTTTTCTTTTTTTTTTTGTTTCTATTGTAACGGGTGATTTTTAAGCTGGTTTGGTTTTGGCAACACTGGTTTTGACAGCTGACGTGTGTTTAGTACCTTGTGTCACTGTCAAACAGCTTCAGTTTGGTTTGCAATTTAACCATGGATCGTCTTACAAATGAACAACGCTTGCAAATTATTGAATTTTACTATCAAAATTCGTGCTCGGTTCGAAATGTTGTTTATCGAAAAATTGTGTTCAGCGATGAGGCTCATTTTTGGTTGAATGGGTACGTAAATAAGCAAAATTGCCGCATTTGGAGTGAAGATCAGCCAGAAGCATTGCAACAGCTACCAATGCATCCCGAAAAAGCCAGTGTTTGGTGCGGTTTATGGGCCGGTGGCATTATTGGGCCATATTTCTTCAAAGATGATGCGAATCGCAGCGTTACTATCAATGGTGAACGCTACCGAGCGATGATAACAAACTTTTTTTTGCCCGAAATGGAAGTTCTTGACTTGCATGATATGTTGTTTCAACAAGACGGTGCCACATGCCACACAGCACGCGAAACAATGGCGCAATTGCGAGGCGAGTTTGGTGAACAGTTAATTTCACGTTTCGGGCCGGTCAATTGGCCGCCTAGATCGTGCGATTTGACACCATTAGATTATTTTTTGTGGGGGTATGTCAAGGCTAATATCTATAGGGACAAGCCCGCTTCGATTGACGCACTGGAAGCCAACATCCATGCATTCATTCGTGAGATACCGGCCGATATGTGTGAAAGAGTATGCCAAAATTGGACTCAGCGGATGGGCTACCTGAGATGCAGCCGCGGTCAACATTTGCATGAAATTATCTTTAAACATTAAATTGCAAGGTTCAAACTATCGATTCAAATAAATATTTCATTCATTTTTTCGAATTTTTTGTATTTTTTTTTTTTAAAGTTCTAAACCTCTTAAAAAATCACCCATTAAATCCAAGATTCCGATAAATCTTATTTTATTTTCATTTGCTTTACTAAATTTCGACTTGAATCCCAGTTGAACGAGGGACGCGGTATTTTCAATTGTTAACGGCCTATTTTTCTTTTATTAATCAGATTGGATTAATAAAATACCACTTCGCTGAACCCACCCCATTGCTGAGCTACTGGGTGGCAGCACTTTAATTGTTGCCTGTTGGAAGTTATTTAAACGCGCCTATATCATCTGACAGGTGTGTCCGTCTGTCATCGAATTTATCTTACGCACTTCGGTTTCGTGCAATCTGATTCGTTGAATTTGCGGATTGATGTTCCGCCACCGTAAATATCTGAGTCAAAATTGAAATTATCGTGTTAAATTATTTTGCAACAAAGTGATGATTCCAGGAGGAAACCCAAACACTTTTAATTTAAATTAGATAACTTCATGAGAGAGATGATCAAAAGTTTTAGAGTAATCTCTATATATAAAATCGATCCTAATCCTTTTTCTAACGCAGTTGTACACGCATAAAAGCAAGTAGATTTGTTGCACTTGATCTCTTCTGCATGAAACCATGTTGTTGTTTGCAAATGATGTTTTTACAATCGAATGCCAAACTATCGCACACCACCTGCTCAAAGAGCTTAGGAGACAGGACAGCTTGGAAATCGGCCTATAATTACATATTTCAGATTTGTTTGCCTTTTTAAAAACTGGTGTAATAAATGCCTTCCAAATACCTCGAAATTTACTTGAACTAAGAGATAGGGTAAATAATTTTGTTATATTCATTTGATTTTTTTCAAAACTATACGAAGTATACCATCTGGTCCAGATTAGTAATCAAATCATCATGAAGTAAGGAAAGATAATGTAAAACTTTGTCTGTTGGAATGGAATAGCAAGATTATTGAAGGTTGCTTGTGGGCAATCTCGTAAGTAAAGAAAGAAGTCCTCGTCAACATCAATTGAAGTTACAATGAAAGACGAAAGTTATTTGCAAAAGCATCACAAATTTCAGGGGTATATACTATTTGGGGGCAATCTTAAGGCAGCTTTCCACTCTTGAAGGGACTTTAAATTCTTTTACCAATGTATTAGGGGGCCAGGTACTATTAAAAGTTGGATCGAACAATGAATGTGGAGCTAATTAGAACTTTTTTGACATAAAATTGTAGGAAAATCTATCAAGTAAAGTTCTGATTTACTTACTCAGAAGTCGTGAAACAAGCACTTAACAGATGAAATATTAAGAATATATTTTAAGGCAACGAGGTGTTGCACTATATCTTCGGATACAAATTCCTGTAAGAGACAAGAGACGAATATTGATTTGAGCTTAGGTACTGATTCTAATGTTTTAAGCGGAGCTAAATCAGTCATCAGTCGGAGGGTTTGAATTTATAACTTCAAGTTCTAAAACTGATTCCAAAGGCTGTTTTTCCGACAAGTTACTAGTCATAACTGATGGATAATCTCCGACATTAACATTAGTGATCACGGCTAAGCTTTCATGTTGATTAAGGTCAGGAGTTGAGTCAGATTTAACCTTGTTGCTTCTTAGGTTTGATCGTTTGGGAGCAGGACCTACGTTTTTGAAAGTGGTAGCGCCATTGCGTCCCCTTTTTTTGCCTTTCTCAGGATCAATTTCTAGCGCATTAGTTGAAGTGTAAGGTGCAGGATCCGTTTTTAAAAGTGACTCTGATTGTGTTTGAAAATCTCTTGCAGGGGTTGATTAAAATACTTTAAAAGGAAAAATTTTCAACAATTGAAACAATACTAGACAGGTTATGGGTTAATTCTTCAAATCCCTTGTAGATGTTAATAATTTCGGACTGTAAAGCAAGCGTTTATTTTAAAAGTAAGACTCGATAATGAAAACTTTCAGCAATTGGAACAGTAAGTACCAAGAATCGATTTGTGAAATGTTTATTTTTTCAATTAGAGCATTATAGTTGCCTCAACACATTTGGCATGATAAAGGTTTCGACAAGGACCATGGCATTTAAATAGAGAAGATGTAATTGAATGATCGGAACATTTAACTTCAGAGCAGGCCTTGATGGAAGAAGTTTTTTTTTCCTTTTTGTGTTTGGTAAAAAGATTTAAAATTACACAAACAAATTTGAATTAAACAAAATATATGAACCAAATAATGAAAAAAATAGTAATAGTGAAGCAGAAAGCTTTGTTATACACACAGAAATTGGAATGTGAAATATTATTTACAACACAAATAGGCACTCATTTAAAATTATGAAAAAAAAACATTTAAAATATTCTTGCCAAGCAAGCACTAAAAAATTAAATTTAATAAAATAATTCTAAAAAACTAAGGGAGATATTTCTCCATAATAAAAAACTCAATGCTACATATGCCATGAAGTGATTTTTTTTTCTTTTTTGGCACTTACCTCGACATAACATACCATGCTCAAGCTTCACAATGAATGATGTCAGTTCCACAAAAAAATACTCAGAAAAAATATTTCATGTTTAAATGCAAATCACGTACCAGGACTTTGTACTTGTTGCTTCTTTAAAAAAATCACCCTTAAACAAAAATGTACACAAAATAGTTCAAGGTATCCAACAATAAATTAATGGACAACTGAAAAAACAATATTCTAACACAAATTCTCCCGCATGTTTGCAAAAAGCTTACGACAGTCTCGACATCCTCGCGCTAAATAGACAACAATGGCTCAATCGCGCTTGACTCGAACGTGACATTTGGCCAGTTCTGCGTTCACACCTAATCCTGGATGGATTTGACCCAGTAAGCTTTAAGGCAACATGCCGTGCTTGTGTTGTGTGGTTATTGCTGTTAAAATTAGGATGAATAACAAATTTACGTTCTAATGAAGATGAATTTGTTTCTAATACATTTTTTTTATACCAATTCTTTGTACATTGCCTTAAGGGTCATGTCGATAAGAGGGTTCGTGTCGAAAACAGAGGATCTTGATGCATAATATTTGTATTAAGGAGTATGGTAATGGCGAAAATGAATACATATAACAAAAAAAGGGTACATGATATACAAATACGTTCTTGATTGGACTTGTGTGTCTAGACAAACTGGTCAAAGTATCTCCAGCGGGAATTAGGGTGTTTCCCTGAGAAATATTATTTTTTTCAAAACAATTTTAAAACTCCTCTATGGCGGGGGCGGCGATGGTAAAATAAAAGCACATCGAAAAGCTTTGACTATAAATTATAAGCACGTTATAAATTTGCATAAAATGAATTTCTGATTATTTTTTGCAGGCAAAAATGTTCTCTATTTTTTAACTTGATTTAAATATGAACAACTAGCTTTCAACTTCAACCTTTATTGTGATGCTTTTGTAGACCCCCATGTTTTATAATTTTTAGAACGGAACATGTGCACTTTTTGCTGAGTGATTTTTTTCTTATTTGGCACTTCCCTCGAAATACCCTGCTCAGCCTTCACAATTTCATGTATAAATGCAAATCACGTACCAGAACTTTGTACTTGTTGCTTCTTTAAAAAAAAATAACCCTAAAACAAAAATGTACACAAAATAGTCCAAGGTATTCAACACTTAATTAATGGTCAACTGAAAAACAATATTCTAACAAAAATTCTCAAATTCTCCCGCATGTTTGCAAAAAGCTTACGACAGTCTCCACATCCTCGCGCTAAATAAACGACAATGGCTCATTCGCACTACACTTTGTAAAGTTTAAAAAACTAAGTACACAATTAATAAATTGTAGCTTTTTTGTAGTAAATTAGTTGTGGAATGAACAAATTTTTAGCTCTATTATTTTTAGCATAACATATATATAACATTTAGATAGGTATATATTATATAACATATAACATATTTAAATTTAAATTAGCTTATAATAAATATTTATCACAAACTTGTATTAGCTTATAAGATAATGTATCTTAAAATGCAAGTATACAAACAAATAAATAAATAGTGCAAATGGTATCAAGTTAGCATTAGTTGCGGGAAGATAAAAATTCAACAAACAAAAATTTTCCTTAGTTTTTTTTAAGTTAGCATTACACTTTTGGAAATTAATAAAATTAAGTATGCAGTTAATTGAAGCTATATTCTGTAGTAAATTAGTTTCGGAAAGAAAAAAATTCTAAAGATTTGTTCGACAAAGTTTTTAAAAACACGCTAGCTAGGTAATGCGAACTTCACATTGTGAGTTCAGGCATTAAAAAGGGATATTCAAAAAACTAAGTACTAAAACTCTAAAACTGCACTATATTTCAAACTCCTGCGGTTGTTGCACCCGCTGTGCTACTTCCATCTGGAGTTATAACCATGACAACAGCAAGTAGCTACGAAAGAACCTGCGAATTTGATTCCAGCAACAGATTTCGGAACCATAAGATTGTATAAGTCGTGTAAATTATTCTCAATAAAAAGCTTTACCAATTTAAAGAAACATACATTTTGTTTCATTTTTTCTATGTAGGTATATGAAATGTTGTTTTCATACCCTTGGAACATTTCAGGGCTCCGCTATTTAATTAATTGAAGAGTATGTGTACTTTAAAATATTTTCTTTTTCAGATCAAGAAGTACTTGCGGGTCGGTCTGAATTTGTCTCATTTACTTTCGTAGTAAATGTGTCAAACCAAGTCCGTTGTCTACAAATTTATTATAAAAAAAATAAATTTGCAATTATTATTAAATTTTCAAAAATTTGGAATACGTTCAAAATAGATAACACCTTGTTACTTATACATATTCTTGGTCAAATATTTCAAAAGAAAAAATATTTCCCTATGTCCTGGAAAAGGGGCAGGGTATCAAAGACCATCCCTGGCAGAATTGGCCTTTGTCATATACTAGACGTAAGGACAAGCAATAGGATTTCGACAAGCTTGATTTACATTGTTCGTCCTTTTCCTAGTATATAGCACCTATTAGATTATTTAAAATAACAAAATAATAACATATTATAATTATTACTTATATTTTATAAAGTATAATTTTATAAGCTTGTGTTGTTGCAAGTATTAATGAAAATTATTATAACTTTTAAAAATAATTAAAATTAGAACAGAAGGAATTATTGTATTTTGATGAAATAATTATAAAGACAATTTAGATATTGTTGTTATTGTAAGTAACTTAATTATTTACAAATTTTATACCTAGCTTACAAACCTAGCTTAACCTATCTTATCTCTAGTTTTCTATAAAACTAAACTAACAATAGGGTTGTAAAGAGGATAACGACGATGTCTGACATATCCTAATGCTAACAGATATCATAAAACACAATCTGCGAGATCATTTATTGTTATATGACAAGGTTCAACGCAACACAGCATCGCCATCCAATATACTTACACAATATATTTATATTTACACAATACATTCTACTGTCCAAAAGTATATTATAAATATATAAAGATAACTTAACAGTATGAACAAACTTAAAAAAAGTCTTATTTTGAATGGCTGGTTCAAATTGAAATTGGTAAACGCCAATTTCTAGAGAAATCGAATAAAAATCTTGGCAATTGTCATGCAGTGATTTTTTTGTTAGGATAAATATTTTAAAGTTACACTCAAGCCTAATTTGCATATTATTACCAAAAGTTAGATTTCGAACGGGTGGCTTAATTTAAAATTAGTAAAGTGCACTTATTAGAAGATTCAAATTAGAATATAGGCATGTACAAATTATGTTTCTAGGATAGATACATACTTTAAAAGTTACACCACGAACAAATACGTTTTTTTCGAATTCTAGTTTAATTTGCATATGTTCAAACAAAAAGTCAGATTTATAACGGCTGCTTAAAATTCAATTTAGTACTTCTTAGATAATTTGATTTAGAATCATCTTCAATCATTTTCTGGGATGTGAACTTTAAAAGTTATATCCACGAATATATTCGAATTCTATAGATTATATAGTGTAATGGGAGGAGCTGCAACTTTTGGCACCTATGCTGCTAATGTCGGAATTGATAGATTTGGAGTTTATGAAAACACCCAAACTGTGATCGTATAGCCACAGTATCAAGTGCCTAGATTTTTGCTCTTTTAAAAATTTTGTCAACTAAATTTTAAGAATTTTTTTCTCTTCACGACTAATTTACAACAAAAAAGTAAAAAATAAATGCGTAATTATTTTTTTGAATATCCTTTTTTAATGCCTTAACTCAAAATGTCAAGTTAGCATTACCTATGTTTATGTACATACATACCTAGCTTGTTTTAAGAACTTTGTCAAACAAATTTTTAAAAATTTTTTCTCTTCACAACTAATTTACAACAAAAAAGTAAAAAATAATTGCGTATACATACGTGTAATGCTAACTTGATATCAAGTAAGCACTACATACCATTTGTACTAAAAATAATAGAGCTACAAATTGTTTCATTCCACAACTAATTTACTACAAAAAAGCTACAATTAATTTTGTACTAAACTTTACAAAGTATAGTGCTAACTTGACATACGTACAGTCTACTAGTATTTTCCAAGCGGAAGTTCACGCCATAGCCTGTGCAGATCGAAACCTCAAAAGAAATTACCGAAACCAGAACATTGTCATTATGTTAGATGGTCAAGCCGCACTCAAAGCACTAAGTTCCTATGCCATCAGCTCACAACTAGTGTGGGAATGTGCGAACAGGCTAAACAAACTTGGCAGGAACAATACTGTCTCACTCCATAGGGTACCTGGCCATGTCGGCATTCAGGGTAATGAGGTGGTAGACTCCTTGGCAAAAATAGGTGCAACTACCCCCTTAGTGGGAACTGAGCCGTATTGTGGAATAGAAAAAAATGTGATTAAAAACAAAATCAAAAAAGAGGAGGAGGCCAAAAGATTTAAATATTGGAAAGTACTCCCAAAGTTGAGGCAGGCAAAATTATTGCTTGGGAATCACAACCTAGATCGTTTTAAAAACTGTAACAACCTTAGATTAGTACCGGGTGTACTCACTGGCCACTGCAAGCTAAGAAGACACTTAACAATGCAGATTCTGCAATATACATGAGGTGACACCGGATCACATACTAGGTAGATGTGATGCACTTATGCATCAAAGAAAAAAGTAGGTTGAAGAGAGCGAATTATCCTCTCTGAAGATACTCCAAAAATGTACTTCAATTCTTTAAAGGAATAAATTTGGAGAAGAAGTTTTAAGATGAGAAATATATTTCAGCTCTAGATGGGGGCAAAATAGGCCTTCAGGTCGCAGAGCAATATACCCCCAATATATCATTCATTATTCATGACATTTTCTCACTCCCATTAAATTTCGAAAACATTCATTAGGAACATGTAGGCGTGTTTTTTTGCAAGCCCGGGGGGAATTGGACGAGAAAAACGACGTGTGTCGGTGCTAAAACAATCATCATGTTAAATGCAACAATAACTAATCTCCTGCGGGCTAAGCTAAACAGCACACAGAAAAAATGAGCTACCGGCGCAAATTATATACTTGTTTTAAAACTCTATTCTGTTTCTGTGATGGTGTCGCTAATCCCCGCGGTTGTTTTCTTCGCGCACGGGCTTAAACGCCCTGTGTTACTTTGAATCTGACTAAGGGTTTGTAGTCAGATGTTTAGAAAGAAAAATATTTTGGAATACAATTTCTGCAGGGTGTGTGGTACGATTTTAAAAAGTAAAAGTAGCTATTTTCCACTAACAATATACATCAGACCTTGTGTCAAATCGGGTAGTTCTGATTTTTTGTTTAGTTCTTAAGCATGTCGGCCTAATGAATAACCCAAGTTTTCGACCTTGAGCACCTAACGGATCATGGTAAAAAAAATCAAAAAAACACGATTTTTTTGCGCTTTTTTTTCAAAACAAAAAATTATTTTTTTTCTCAAAATTTTGAGTTTAGAAATAAATTTATCAAAACTTGTTAACTAAAATAACTTTATTTAAAAAGAAAATTCAGGAATGGATATCTGGCTTTAATAAAACTTATATTAAATACAGATGGTGCCGTTATTTTTGTAAGGTTCCTTTTCTATTTTAAGATTTTTTTTAGAAAATTGCTCCTCCCACCCAAACGGGGAGTGATAGACTCCCTTTCCCATGCTATTTTTTTCTTCTTTTGACCCAGCCTACACGTTGTAGTATTTTGATGTATCTCATGCTAATGATCTTAAATTTGTTTCTTAACAGTTTTTATACTACTTGTTGTTAGTTGTTAAGTAATCATTGCTATATTTTGAGAAGCTCTATCTTGAAAGCTATTGGATCTACAGACACGGATTGGGCTCAAATTAAAGAAAATTCAGTCAGTTTGAAATCGTAGAACGAAGTGAAATTCGAAAAGTAATCCTTTAGGGTTAAAATCGCCAATAACTGAAAAAAGTGCGAACAAATGGCAGTTGTTTGGATTTTTTACCATGATCCGTGCGGCCGTCGAGGTCGAAAACTTGGAATATTTATTAGGCCAACATTATACACAATTCGGTAAAAAAATGAGAACTACCGGATTTGACGCAAGGTTTTGATCCTTTGAGATGATAAGGTTACTGGACTACTACGCTCTCATAGAAAATTCTAATATGTATTTCAAAAATCCAACATTTTTTCCCTACAGTGTAGTTTTCAAATCACGTATGGCATCACTGACTGTATTAATAAATCTTAAATTATAATCATAAAATTATATAAATTTGTAAACGAATTGTTATTTTATTCCTTTTTGGTTGTGGTTTGTTTTTTTTTTTTTTTTAGGGGTGGGGGGGGGGTTTGGGTTAGTGTATTAATATTAGAAATGTTTTTCCTTTTTTACATTTACATTATGGACACTTTAGCTTGGATGAATAGTTCTATATTTAATTTTAGTTATGTTCTTTTTGAAAAAAAAGCACGGGAATGCAACGTATTTCGAACCCCAACTTTAAAAAAAATCAGCATTTTTTTTGCAAAAAGCTCAAAAAATTTTCATAAATTTTACCTCCCTTGAACTATTTTTTTTTTTTGATTTTCGGTTTTTCAAAAACAGTTCCGCTGATTTTGATCAATTTTTTACGGAGAATATTTAAAAAGGTTTTGTACCTGGGTATATCAAAATTTTAATTTTTTTTTGGATTTTCCAAAAATATTTTAAAATATTTTTTTTCAAAATTTTATAATTCGAAAACGACTCGATTGGCTTGGCCCGCAGTTTTTTTTTAGCATTATCTTGTAGATTTTAAACAAAAAGTATTCTTATATACAAAAAATAGATACAAAAATAATCTTAAAATTTTAATCTGATAGACGGCTTTGGGCCATTTTCTAATTTCATTACTTAAATTTATAATTTTGTTATCAAAAGAAATGAAATAAAATAAAATGAAATGCTTATAACCAAAAATAACATAAAATAAATATGCAACACGTTGCTATATTTTTCATATCTATGTTATACTCACATAACTGCCTTAAAATAAACTACTTTTTTGGCAGGTGGCATACAATATTGGCTCCAATAACTAATTTATTTCTTTTATCAGATGAAAAGTTTTTAAAATAGACTTTAAAACCACAGTTTGGTCGTATATAAGAGCAAGTTCGTGCGATCCAGTCGCTCATTTTATTTCTTCTTTGAAATCGGTGTTCCAAATTATGAATAATTATGTATGTAAATATATGAAATTGACGTATGTATGTACATTGATATTAAATTACACTCTTCTCACAGTATTTCATTCTTCCAGTTCGGTACTGGCATCTGCATTCTCATTTATTCTTTCCCATGAATGTTCAAGTTGAGAAAAATATTATTATTAAACAATACGATGCATTTGATTATACCGAATTCAAAAATCTTGCATGAAGACGTGATGCCAGCCCTTCTGGTGGGAGAAACACGACCGTTAAAATTTATATCAAACTAAAAATATAAATGTTAAAAAAGCAAGAATTCTTTGGCGTTAAGATTTTTCAAAATTTGCAAAGAGCATTTTATGAGATTTCCTTAGAAAAGAAATTCGAATTTTTGATATGACAAATTATCCTTTCGCATTGTTCATTTCCAAATTTTCATTTAATTAATTTTTATAGTTCGGAAATTTTTTATTTGGCATGTTGTTGTTTCGCTTTATTTTATTTGGCATTCAATTGTTTTGCAATTTTTTTGGCTTCTATTAAATTACATGCTGTTAGGGCTACATCCCCTACAGCAGTGCGTGCCTTGCTATATTTAATTTAAAAAAACTTCAATTTTGTATGATAAATTTTATTTTTTTTTAAACTGCAACTATAATGGTTGATTTGTTTTGTTATACCATTAGAAGTACTTTTTTCAAAAATAAAAAAAAAAAATTTTTGTTTGGTGATCCTTATTATTTTACAAAGAATAATTCTTAAAATTTATTTTAAAAAAATATTTCTTTTAAATATTAAACATAACTAAGGATCATATAGACTATTCTGATGTTCTATTTTTCTTGAAGTAAATTGCTTTTGTTTAGTCTGAACTCTGAACAGATTTTCACAGAAAATATTCGACTTGGCGGACTGTTAGTCAGTTGAATGCGCACTGGTAAAATTTTCTGTAGTAGTTGCTAATAGAAGGAAACTGTCTCAAAGTGTTGTTGATATTTTTCTTAAAACATTTCCTAATATAAAATCAATAAATTAAATTAAAAAAAAAGAAGAAAAACAGGAAAATTTTGTTAATTTATCTAATCAATTCGACCGGAATGTATGTATTTACAATTCCATTAAAATTAAAACTTGAGATTGAACAGAAAAAGTATGCGGTAGTAAAAATATTAAGTTTATGCACCCTCACAAATATTCTGATAGTTTTGACTCATTTAGGATAGTTGTTCTATGTCCCACCATACCCCACCAGCATCACCAATCGCACCTAAATATAATACATATAGGTATGTATGTCTTTTCGATTATGATGAAGATGAACTACTACTACCATATATACGGCGGGAGTTGGGGATAGAAATTGGATGCCAAAGCAGAAGTTTTTCTCTCTAATAATAAAATGAAATTGTTCCAAAAGTGGATGTGACTAGGTGATATGACGACGGACGAATATATGTACATATGTATATAGACAACCTCCATAAAACTATTAAGTAAGTCAATAAAGAAACAGCTATGAAAGCTTTGTCAAAAAAAATATTATGACGGATCACATAAAAAACAAAATACACAAATACTTACATATCTCGTATGCTCTCAAGTCCTGCAAATGCCTTCGCATGGATGTGAATTATTTTGTTGTAATTCAAGCTCCTGCTCTCGATGTCACCGTTGACGTATATGTAAGTTTTTTTCAGATGTGGATGTTGCCAAAAGGGAAAATAGAAAGAAAAAACAAAAAAGAGTATGAAAATTTATCTGAATGCAAAGACTGGTGTGTCTTTTCTTGTTAAGTTTGGCAAAGTGCTTACCAAAATAATGGCTTAAAGATGATGCAGAAAATTAAAGGACCGTATTTATAACATTTAAATAGCTTATATATAAAAGATTAAAAATAAAACCTGGCCATATAACCAAGCATTCTTCTGAACCTGATCACGAAGCACAATGCGTGTTGCTTATGACTCTGAAGATGTTTGGTCCATGTTCAAGCCTCAGCTCCAACTCAACTTATTGTTGTTATACAAACGATACAGCTTTGACGAAAAATCATACGAACAATCGTAACTTTTCAACGTCTGCTATGGTTTTTACTTTCTGGGGTAAAATTTGCAATCTGTCAAATTTTGAGAAGTGGGCACATAATTCTCTCGGAGAAAAGTGAAACGGTCCAAAAAGTACACGAACGAAAAAAGTAAACAAGAAGATAATAAACAAAGTAAAATTGTTATTAAGAAACTTGATTCTTTCAAAACTGTTTCAGCGGTTTCATTAAAAAAATAGCAATTTAAACACAAAAGTAAACAAACAGCCATTTTCTATTTTGATGTTTTCATTTGACTTCAAATCGGCTTTTGACAAAAAACGGAACTTTCAAGTTTCTATCCGATAAAATTTCTCGGGTAAAAATTGACACTTTATTCCTTCGCGAGTGTTTTTGTCTGCCCAAAACCTTACAAAATTGACATAAAAACTTCCCAACATTTCTCGCAAATCTTTAAATGTCAAATTTGAATTGGAATGAAATGCTCTCAAAGAGAAAAAACGGTCAAAATTTCGGGAACGGTTTTCACACTCTGTGCGTTCCTTTACTTTGAAATTCTGTGATTTTCTGTATAGTTTAGAATTCAATATAAAGGAACGTGTAGCAGCATCTTTTTATAAATAAATAACTTTTTCTTTTTCTTTCTTTTTATTTCTATTCTGTTTAAAACCTACATTAAATTCTAAATTTAAGTTTTTCACATTAAATTTTTTTACTTTACTAAAATTAATTGAAGTTGTCTTCAATTTCCAAGAAACAAAACAAAATTAATTTCGAAAATTAAAATTTAATTGTCATTATATCATTATTCATAAAACAAGTTGCTAAAATTTAGAAAAAAATAGATACAAAAAAAGCAGTAGTGAAAATATTTTGGCTTAGGAAAATATTAAAAGATTTCTACATATTCAAGAAAACACAATATATTCTGGAAAATATTTAGAACAGATTTTAAGGTAATAATAAATAACAAATAAAGCTTCTATATATATATTATATGCGATACAGCAACGAAAGAAACCTAAAATCAACAAAAAAAGTGGAAATAAATCAGAAATTATATTGATAGCAAGACGACAAGGAGAAATTACCAAAAGAATAAATATTGTAGGTATTCCTCTTAAATATTTTGTTGTTGGTAGGTCAAATTCTTACCAAAAGAATCAATTTACAAGATTCAAAACAAAATTGAATTCTATGTACGAATGTTTCTACAAAAAAATATAAAAAAAAAGGAAGTACGATAATACCAAAGACAAAACATTAATACTTTTAAAAGAAAGATTCATTAAGACGAAGCTTTTTTGTGTTAACTTAAAGTGACTACGTTTAATTAATTTCTTACTTATTCTTATTTTAATGTTATTTCATTGATTTCTCTTCTTATATCTCGTTCAACTTTAACTTCATAATAGGTACATGCTCTTTTAGTATTAACTATACCTTATGTTCTCTTGTTAAAAATTTGTTTTTTCATTGCATTACATCAGATCAGATGTAATCCTGGGGGTTAGGTTGTGCAATGTGCACCTTAAAATCGACGAAGATTTAGTTTCATTTAATATCTTAATATTAGTAAATAAATAATAAATTGTTTTTTAAAGGTGAGATATATGGTGAATTTTGGGAGAGGTGAGATTTTGATTCTTCAGGGGTTATTTTCTAGAAAACGCAAATAACTAGGTGTGGTATTATGTGCATTATACCATACGGGGGAGATTTCCAATCAAAATTAAAAAACACCTGCACTTTTGAATATATGAAAGGGTAGGCATAGTTAAAGGGAACTAACGGGTGGTTAAATTTTAAGGGCCGATGTTGAATGTGAACCACACCTAAACGTCAAGTTTTTTCTGCATTTCATTTGACATTTCTCAATTTCAGACTAATTCAATTTGAACCATGGAAAGATACACAATCGAACAACGCGTTAAAGTGGTGGCAAGAAATGGCAACAGTGGATGATCAATTTTCGAAGAATATCATCTTCAGTGATGAGGCACATTTTCACCTCAGTAGATTCGTCAATAAGCAGAATTGCCGCTTTTGGGCGCATGATAATCCAAGAGTGATTGTGATATTCCCAGAGTGTTATGGGCTGGCGGCATCATCGGGTCGTATTTTTTCCAAAATGAGGCCGGTCAGGCAGTTGCTGTGAATGGTGTTCGCTATCGTGAGATGATAACGAACTTTTTATAGCCCGAATTGGAAGATATGGATGTGGACGATATGTGGTTTCAACAGGACGGTGCCACTTGCCACTTGCCACACAGCTAACGAAACAATGGCTCTTTTGCGCGACAAATTCAATGGCCGTGTTATCTCACGTGGTGGCGATGTCAATTGGCCGCCAAGATCATGTCATTTGACAGCGTTGGACTTCTTTCTTTGGGGATATTTGAAAGAAAAGGTGTACGTCGATAAGCCAGCAACAATTCAAGAGCTAAAGGATGAGATATTTCGGCACATTAACGGCATAGAACCCCAATTATGCCTCAGCGTCATCGAAAATTTGGACCATCGGATGGAGGTGTGCCGCCGAGGTCGCGGCGGCCATTTGGCCGATATTTTGTTCAATACATAATGGAACCATTTTTTTTTTTTTTTTTTTTACACTTCAGAATTCTTTGTTGTAGTGAGCTTAGAGCAAGCTGCAAGCTACAATCAGAGGCTCATCATAAGTGCATGTGTTGGTGGTTAGTAAATTAGTAAAAATAATTCAAACTAATAACACATGCAAATACAAATCTAAACAAATACATAGTAACAAAACTTAAAGAATATAATAATACAAGTAAACCAAAACTGGTTCGAAACGCTTTTTTAATCCAATTTTACTCATGTTAAAATCAACAGAGGAAGCATTTAAGTTAAAAAGTTTGCTCATTCGGTTAAGAGGCTCATGTATGCCGTAGTTAGTTCTATGAAAATCTACGTGTAATAGTTCAAATCTTCGCAGGTGGTGAGATCCTCCACGGTAATTTATGCCAATACAGGCTAACAAATAAGGAGCGTCAAGTTGACCATTCATGAGTTGGTGAACAAACAATATGTCGTTATTAACACGCCTTTGGTATAATGTTTGGACCTGCAGAAGATGGATCCGATGTTCATATGGTGGAAGGTCCAAGGAAGACCTTTTAGAGCAAAGCGAATGAATTTATGTTGTATTTATTCAATTCGGCTTTGATGAATTTGATAGAAGGGACTCCATACTTGTGAGGCGTACTCAAGATGAGGTCGTACATAACAATTGTATAATGATATAGTCACATAAGTATCATTGAATTCCTTTGCCCAACGTTTTATAAACCCGAGCATGGAGCTCGCTTTGTTAACGATGTAGTTTATGTGTTCAGTAAATTCTAAATTAGAGCTGAAGTGAACACCCAAGTCCTTAAAGCTAAAGACACGGTTAAGATTGTGCTGCGAAATAGAATAATCAAATGCACTAGCAACACGTTTTCTTGAGAACGTAATTGTTTGGCATTTGGAAGGCTTGAGAGACAGACCGTTTTTCCCACACCAAACAGTAAATCTTTCAATATCCTCTTGCAGAAGAACATGGTCATGGTAAGCCTTTATTGTCTTAAAGATCTTCATATCGTCAGCAAAAATGAGAATTTCACTAGAATGTATACATGATGTTACATCATTTATAGCAAGAATAAATAAAAATGGACCCAGGTGACTTCCTTGAGGAACGCCTGAGTGAGCTGTGAAGAGGTTTGAGAGAGAATTTCGGAATTTTACCTGATAGGATCTATTTTCCAGGTATGATTTTATCCATGCTATAAAAAAAGGTGGAAAACCCAAAGCTTTTAGTTTATAAACTACCAATATATACCAATATTATCATAATAAAAAGAAATGTTTTATTTAAAATCAACATTGGCCCTTAAAATGTAATGTTCATCTTCTGGTACAACCAAATACATATGTATTATATCATTCTTTTGTTTTAATTTTGACTTTATATTCCCCGACCATTACGGCGAGCTTAGCCGAGCTTACGCCAGCGTACCAGCTGCTTCAATTAGCTCTTTACAAACGCACCTAAATTTTAAACGTCAAAAAATATACTTGACTAAAGTTGCTGTAGATCAATGATAATTTTTTTTTAAATTTTGATAAATCACTACCCAAGAAAATTTTATGTTAACAAAAAATGGAGGTACCGGTTTATATCGAGTTCATTAATATAAAAACAAAAAAAATTTTAATTGTGAAGCTTAAGCAGTAATGAAAAAATTTGGACTTACTTTAAGCATGTTTTCCTTTAAAAAATTGATAAGTTGAAAAATTTCTAAAATAATAACAAATTTATATCAAAACTAAAATAAAAATTAAATTAAGATTATTGGGCAACCCTTGGTCGAAATTAATATTTAAATTCAACTGACAAATTCTGTCATCTGACAGAAGGCAGCCTGGCATTTAACACCCACCAAAAAATGGAAAAAAAAATGTCGGACAAAAACTGGCAAGAAGGGGAAATGTTTTAATCTCTCGTGAGCGCTCTCTTTTGCAAGAAAAAGCACAAATTTTGACTTGTGAAACGTCTTCATACCAAACATTATATTAAATCTGGCGGTCTGGAACTGTTTGAAACTAGGTGCGGAACTGAGCTATTGTGTCATTCCTTTAGCGTCGTTTTTATATTGAAAGTATTGCCATTTAATTTTTGTTCATACAACTAAGTACAAAAACGGTTTTGCTCACACTTCCCCTACATTACATTTAGAAAAAAAAAACAATTTTAAAAATATTGTTGATCTGTTAAATGAAATTGGTAAAAAAAATCGAAATATGTACATTCATTTAGAATAAAAAACACCAAAGAAAATTAGTGGTTGCATTAAATTTGTATAGTAAAATATGATTTTATATTTTATAAGAAAAACACGTCTTTATTATATAGAAAACACAGATAGATAGATTGATTACAAAAATTCAGTGGATATTAATTATTTGATACATTTGATATAAACTACTTGATTTATATAGTCAAAGTAAAACTTAGCAAAGTAGTTATTATATTATGTATTTAGTTTGCGTTGCTATAGAAAACATATTTACAACAATTTGTTAGAACAATTATTTAAGCAATTAAAAAATAAAATCAAAATCGGCAAAAAAATCAAATTTGATTGAAAATTATTAAAACTGGACTAATTACAAATCAAAAGAACTTAAAATAAACAAATGAAAATAATTTCACCTACATTTTGTATTTTGTTTAAATACAAATGCGGACCTGGATTGGCTTATTTGATTTGACTTTCTCAGGCTATTTTATGTTCTCTAGTTGGTACATAAATTCACTTTTTAGCTTAAGTTAAAGAAATTTGTGACTGCAATTCAAAAAATGCGACAAAAAAAGAAAAACTTAAAAAGGGATGAACCCCACAAATTATTAAAGCGCGATTACTTTTTTACTATATAGCAAATTTGAGAATACCATTAAAAAAAACGACGCACAACTTTAAATAAAGATAATACACCAAAAACCAAATATAGGTGCAGAAATCTTCCCCACAGACTAAAAGATTAATGATAATAAATTTGGAAAATTTATCCATCGAGTTGAAGCACTTAATACCTCAAGGCTTAAAAATGCATTATCTTCTTTATTGAATTAAACACAAATAGATCAATAACCCTGTCCTTTTTCTAACACATCCCTACATACATAAGTTTGATTTATTTGGTATTTACCTTGGATAAACCTTTTAATAAAAACAAATGGAACATATATATATGTACCTACTTATGTATATGCTTTTTTGTATGGCAGATAAATAGTTTAAAAGTTTCTGACAGGTTAACTTACTTGCTGACGGAAAAAAAAAAAACAAAAAAAAAAAAACAATTTGTATATATTTATAGCTCATAGAAAGTTTTTTTTAGGAAAAAGAAAAGAAATATACTTACAACAAATGTAGATTATCCAGTTGTTTGAAGACTTCATCGTCTATTGAAGTGATTGCATTGAAATCCAGACAGCTAAATTTATGGAAGAATAAAGTATCTGTTGTTTAAGGAATTTTATTAAATATAAAAAGTAGGTTTCATATATTTAATTAGTGTAGTTAGTTTATCTATTATTAATTGACGTTGAGTATTAAAACTATATTAAACTTATAACTATAAATAAGTACAAAAAGAGGAATTGGGAACTTAAATATTGTGTTTTTGAGATACTTCCGCGCCACTGATCAGCTGTCAAGGACCGTATTTTACATCGTTACCTGGGCCTTGAGAAGTAATGAACTTTTAAAAGCACACTACCCAGTGTTCTTTTATGGTTTAATTTTTGCAGTAACGAAAAGCATTGTCATGAGTTGGAATTGACTTATAAGTCCTAGTTTTTCAGTTTAGTTGTCTTACATTCCATGTGTATTTCAAAAACAAGCATTTTTTACTGGGGAGTCTAGTCTATCTCCCCCCGTTTAGGAGGTACGGACAATTTTAGAAAAAAATGACAATGAAAAAAAATATTAAAAAACAACTAAATTAAAATTAAATTATTTATTTCAATAATTTTGAAAAATTCGCATGCACACTCAAAATTTTGATAAAAAAAATTAAAAAAAAGTTTAGACCAATTTTTTCAAAATTGTGAAATGAAGTGCTAAATTGGGTATTTGTGGTCAATGCATATATCAATTTTGAATCGAACCCAAAATTCTAATGGTTTATGTCTTCCAGTTTTTGAGAAAATAACCTAAACTACTTTTTTATGAGATTTAAATCCAGATTCTTTAAATGCAAAAGAAACTTTGCATACACCCCCCAAATCCTATAGTGTGGTCAAGCAGGGAGGTTGCAGGGGGCAGTATCCCTCCCATACATACCTCACTCATTATACGCTTTAATGCTGGGTGCCAGCACTGTATTTATATAAGCAAGCAAAAAAACAAAAATCTAATACAAAAGTAGTATTAGTAATTTTCAGTTTTCTCAAAAACTAGAAGACATAAAACCATCCATTAATTACAAAAAAATTATGCTTTTATCACAAAATGCACAATTTTTGAATTAAGCTGCCCCACTACATAGAAATGTAAAACCCTTAACTCTTCCGATTGGTTTATTTCGAAAACGGTTGTTTTTATGAAAAAAGTATCTTAATATTTTTTGTAGCAGATTTTCTAAGCTACAAATTAGTCTTTGACATTTTTTTCTACAACTAACCATTCGGGAGTTATTCCTGAAAAACCATTTTGGGATCCTTTAACCCCCCATTTTCCAATATGGCGGCGCGAGCGGCAAAGATAAGAAGTGGCAAAGTTTAAATTCTGAAAGAGCACATCGAAATCTATAAAATTGCCAATTTTCAAAACTCCAGGAAAACTTTACACGTAAAATTACCAAATGAATGAATAGTTTTTAAAAAATTCGCATGCAAACTGAACATTTTGATTAAAAACATGAAAGAAACAAGTTTTGACCAATTTTTTTCAAAATTGTAAAATGAAGTGCTAAATTGGTTTTTTTGTGGTCAATGCTAATATCAATTGTGAATCGAACACAAAAAACCGAATAGTTTTATGTCTTCTAGTTTTTGAGAAAATTGAAAATTACTAATACTACTTTTGTATGAGATTTTTGTTTTTTTGCTTGCTGACATAAATACAGTGCTGGCACCCAGCAATAAGGCGTATAAAGAGTGAGGTATGTATGGGGGCCATACTGCCATCAGCAACCCCCCTGCTTGGGCGCACTATAGGATTTGGGGTAGGTTCGAGCTTGGGTGTATGCAAAGTTTCTTTTGCATTTAAAGAATCTGGATTTATGGATAGATAGATAGATAGATAAGGTCTTTTATTTTTTCAAACATGAAAATTACAATAAGGGTATTCATGCAACGAGATAAGTTTACCAATTGTGTAAAAAGATAAGTTAACGCAAAAGTTTGCGTGAACGTCCTTTTTATTTATTTGGATAAATGCTGCGTAATTGAATCAGCTGTTCGTTAAACGTCACGTTAAAAGTCACAATGACGTTTGTATAAGTTTATCCAAATAAATTTGTATAAGTTTCCGCAACAAAATCCTTAGATAATTTTATCCAATTTGCGTAAACCATTTCCCATACAAAATTTGACAGTTCATTTACCAAAAGATAAATATATCCAAAAGATAAACTTATCTAGTGTTTTACGACGTTGCATGAATCCCCCTAATATTTTTTAGTTAAAATATTTACAAAGCATGGCTTAATAAGCCGTCTGCCGGTAAAATTAAAAAAAAAATAAACAATAATAATACAATAAACAGAAAATTATTGACAAAGATAATATTAATATATTTATAACTTACAGATATGTATAATTTACAATACAGACTGTGATTATCCGACTCTTAGTTTAGTCAAAACAAGAAGAATGTTTTAATAAAGATACAAAACAATAATTTTTTAAATGTTTAGATTCTAAATCGTGAAAGTAAATTAGTTAAATTTTTTCAGATACAATTTTTTTAAAAAGGTGACTTTTAGTGTAGTCAAAACAAAAAAAAGGACTTTTAGATCAGTGAAAACGGAAAGTAAATTGAAAGTAAATAAAAAAATCCGAGTCTGATATGCGGTTTTCAAATCGAAGATGAATAATGATATGCATATTTTTCTTGTGCGCTTCATGATATTTGTGTGGAAAAATATTGAAATTGATTTTTTGAGAATGTTCGGAAAAAGTTAATTGAAATAAAAATAAATGTAAATATTATAAACAAGAGAACGTTTTATAAGGAAGTTTTATATCAATTTGCAGAGAGAAGAGGTTTTTTGAATTATGTATCATTTTTATATATATTTACAATAATAGCCAATTTAATGTAGGTAATTTGGGACCTAATAACATTTTCTTTAAGATACCTCACTAGGTCTACGTAGTTATTTTTCGTTCTAATTTTTTGATTTGTAGCTATGTATACCTAACCTACCTATCAGATCAAATTTAAATATTTTATAATAAATACATATTTTCAAATTATTTTGTAATTGTTTTCTTCTACTAAAAAACAAGATCAAAATGTTGAAATATATTAATAATCCCTAAAAATAAATTTGTTGATATAAGAAACTGGAAAATGATTATCTAAATAAAATGATATTTAGCTATTTAATCAAAAAATGCTCCGATCTAACGAATCTAGAATAAAGTACAAAACTACAAACTTCACGCTCATTCATAATCATTATTCATAAGAAAGAATCCTGAAACAACCGAAAAAAAGGAGATACTTTTTCCGTCATTAAAAAAATATCCTCCACCACTCAAAAAAATCTCTACCTACCCACATAAAGAATATATCCAATATCCATGGATCAATGCAAAGAAGAAAAAGAGTTCATATACTTTTTTTTCTCTGTCGTCAGCCTCAGACGACCTTAAAAAAAAACGTACATATAACACAGTAAAAAAAAAACATCATCGCATTGTCTTTCGTCTTCCTCTCGATCGTTGCTGATTTTCCCCATTCATTCCTATATCCTGAATAACAGAGCAAGAGGGAAAACATATGAGCGAGCACGCAAGAGAGAAATTTTTGCAAAAGACAAATAGCTTTCTTTCTGTGCTTTACGATTAACAGGCAAAAAAGCTTTCTTGCCTGTTGATCGTCTGCTGGTGTAAAACAAAATTGGGACATTTTTTGCTATGGGGATGCTACATCTGTATAGTTTTTTATCTGTGCTTATAGATACAACTCATCATAACTCAAAAAAAATTCAAATAATCATTACGAAAATTTCTTGCATGTGAGACATAGCGCATAAGAGGTATCCAACCACTATTGTTTCAAGTGTGGAAAGCAAGGACATATAGCACTCAATTGTAAGAACGTTAGGTTAACTGTTAACCCATCTAAAAATCCATCAACGGTACTATTGGTACAGCAACCAGAAAGTAAACCAGAAACTGAGGAAGACGAAGTAATAAATTCAGTTTTTAACGATGACTTTACAATTTATGTTAAGTTCAGATTTTTAAGTAATTTTAATAATGATATCTTTGAATTTCAAGCAAATACTATGGTAGACACAGGAAGCCCTATAAGCTTCATTCAGGAACAATTTATACCATCTTTTGTAATCTTGCCAATAAGAGACGATGAAGCGAAACTAACCATACTTGGAAGAGTTAAATGTAGTATTTATGTAAGTGATAGTTCTTTAAGTTGCATGTTGCATGTACTTAAAAATAAAACAATGACTAACTCTGTTGTTCTTGGCAGATATTTTTTACAAGCAAGCAAAATTAAATTAAGTTATTCTAATATTAATGTGATAAATCATGCAAAAAATTATGATAAAAAAGTTTTTAACACCTACATATACTACTTATTCAACAAATTATGATAAAAATTTTAACGAGATATATTCAAATATTAAAAAGAAAAATTGTGATAGTAATTTTAACAGCAAATATGACAAAATGGAACCAAATGACGATAATTTCGCGATAGATATTTTAAATATAGATACTTGTTTTGACAAAAATGAATTTAATTTAACAATAAATAGAAACTTAACTTACGAAGAGACACAAAGAATTTACGATATTATGAAGCAAACCAATTTAGATAAAAATATTTCTCATACAAATGTTCCTTATGAAATGAAGATTAATCTTTCTGACGCAAATGTAACTTTTAATTGTGCACCACCACGACGGTTACCCTACAAGCACAGCGTTGAATTAAGACAAATTTTGGATGATCTTTTGAAACGAAAAAAAAAAGAAAAATAAATAAAATTGATAAATAATAATTAGGAAACACCATTCTATCGAATTTTCTTGTGTCCTACAGAATAAATAATTTCGTTATTTAACTGACGTTTTGCCTAAGAAGAACTTTTAATCACGTCATGAATTTTTAAGTTCAAAAAGTCATTTTGTGTTGAAAATACTAAAAGGAAAAATTTATATTAATTTATAAATGTATGTAAGAAAAAAAAATCGAGTCGATTTTATGTCAGGAATGGCCGAAATGTAGGCTTTAATTGTGTATTCACAAATCCTTTTATAAACAAACAAACAAACATCATCAATTTACCTTATTATTTTAAAATATTATATAATCTATGTACTATATTCTAAGAATTATATGTATATTCTATATCTATATTATTTAGTATGTAACCATTTAGAATTCTAACGAAAGAAAGCTGGAACAAAAGTAGAGTCTTCGGATTTCCTGTAGGATTGGACAAAGCGCTAAAAAATGAAAGACATCTTCGTTCTGATGAAGGTTGCTAAGTGAGCATACTGGATTTAAATCCGATCTATGCGGTCTACAGTTCAAATCAAGCATTTCGGTTCTAATCCTAAATATCAGGCTCATTTCAGATACTGTGAACTCTTCTTTGGATTTAAATCTCATAAAAAAAGTAATTTACGTAATTTTCAATTTTCTCAAGAACTAGAAGACATAAACCATTAGGATTTTTGTGTTCAATTCAAAGTTGATATATGCATTGACCACAAATACACAATTAAGCACTTCATTTCAAAATTTTGAAAAAAATTGGTCTAAACTTTTTTTTTATCAAAATTTTGAGTTTGCATGCGAATTTTTCAAAAAATATTGACATAAATAATTTAATTTTAATTTGGGATTAAAAAACTGATTTCTGGCTTTCAAAACCGGTATAGTAAATCTTTTAAGTGTTGCCATTGGTTTTTAATATTTTTTTCTCATTTTCATTTTCCTAAAATTGCCCCTACCTCCTAAACGGGCGAGATAGACCTCCCTCCCATAGTAAAATATGCTTGTTTTTGACCCCTCTACGGAAAACCGTTATCAATTTTTGGCGCCATAGTTATTTGCTAATGCGTAGTTGAAAAATCAATTAAAAAAAACATCGATTTTTTAAAAAATAATTTTGAAAATTTTACTGAAAATTCAATTTTTTTTGTTTTAATTTTGATCTACAATTTTATTGCAACTCATTAGAAAATCTGTGTAAAAATTTCATTAAAATCTGTTCAACAGATAAGGAGATAGGTTACAGTCCATGGTCTAAGGAAAACGACAGCCTCAAGTACGTCCTACAAACCCGAAAATGATCCTCGTATAAGATGTCCAACAGAAGGAAAGCTGGAAGCAGAAATTCCAACAAGAGATTTCCAATCCTAAACACCTTACCTGCCATACCATCCTCCCCCCAAACTACCCCTCTTCCCACCTGTCCTCAAAACCATGGTTATGGTAAACAAGATATTGGGTCCTGCTGACGAAGATATAGAGGGCATAGACCTCTCTCCGAGTCGAACGGACCATGACGTAGATCTTCCTACAGAAGAGGAAGATTGCCTGCTAGCAGTTGAAGGGGCCTTTGCCCCCATGCTGTCTTCCTAGATATAGAGGGAGTGTTTGACAACACCTCCCATGATGCAGTTAACAGTTAACACAGGTTTAGTAAGGAAGTGTGTTCCCATCATTATAACCAGATGGATTAATGAAATGTTAGGTACTAGAACAAACCAGACATCCTCAGATGGATGTACACCATGATGGTAAGACCCATGGGCCATGATTACCTATGGTGCAGTTGTATGGCATAAAAGAACCGAATTATTAACAACTAGAAAAGCGCAGTGGGACTGGAAAAGTCTCAGTATTAGAGACTGTTTTTCAAAATCCACAATAATAAACCTTATTGACATTTCTAGAGATAGGTTAGGTTAGGTTTAAGTGGCTGTCAGCAGAGAAGCTTGACACACTTAGACCATAGGCTGGCCCATTGTGATACCACAAAAATCTAAGAAGTCTACTTCCTGCTCGTTGAACCACTTAGACCTTCTTACGAAGCGAACGAACTACTGATGTCATGATTTGCCAGATCACTAGGGTCATTGTAGTAGAATTCTCTTAGGTGGAGCCTACGTCTTTGAGATAAAGTAGGACATTTACAAAGAAGGTGAGGAATCGATTCTTCCTCTTCTTTATCCATACAGCTTCTGCAAAAAATCATTGGAAAATACTCCAAGCCTCGTTGCGTGCTTGTCTATAAGACAATGTCCGGTAATGACACCTATAACGGAGCTAATATGCAATCTGCCTAGGTCAGATCTGTTTTGAGGTCTGACATGTGGCGATGTTGTTCCACCTGAGGTTTGTTTTCTCTATTGCATCTTCCTTAAGCATGAGTTTACATGTAGCGGTGGGTATACCAATATTAGTCCAATTGGACGATATTGGAAGTAGTGTTCCACTTTTGGCGAGTTCGTCTGCTTTACTGCTTTGCCATCTCTATGAGAGGTGATCGATATTTAAGGGCTGTTTTTGAATTTGTAGAGACAGAATCCAGAGATTTAATGCCTGCCTGGCTATCTGAGAAGATGCTGATATCTGTGTTTGATATTACATTTTCCTTTACCCAAGGACAGGAAATAGAACACCGCCTTGCGTATAAGATGTTTTCTACAACTTCTACAACTTTTCCTAATCGACTCGAGCCCTGAGTTTCACCAGTTTGGTTTCTTTTTTCCCCTCACCTGAGTAAGAGGACATGAGATCGCCACGGAATTGTTAAGAGCAAGATTGAGATCCTTGACTTTGCTGTCTAGTTCGTTTATGTTAGAGGGAGGGCTTTAAAGATTAGGTTTGACTAAAGGGTAATCTGGCCTAACAGCAGCATTTTGGCTGCAATTAGGCAGATCGACCTCCACCACGAAGGGGTGTGGAGGCACGCATTCCGCGTCTTCCTCATCTTTTTTATAGACCCTAAGGGTAATCGTCTCAAAACCAAACCTTATCACACCTTTAGTCTGCGCTAAGGGGGCAAGGGACTCCTTATTGACCACGACAATCGCGCTTCGATAAAAACCCCTTACCTCCTCAAGCTTTGCGACTTTCCAGTTGTCGGCAGGGAAGGATTGCTAAGTTTTATTACCTGGAGAATCTCATCAATGCAGAAAGCTTCAGCCGGTATCTATGTACGAGTTCTTGGCCTACTAGGGATATCCTCCTTAGCAACGGTCTCAATCTTCGCACCTGGCCAGATTTCACCTAACCTGCTGACAGCAAGCTTATATAGATCGCATGATCTCTGATCATTACAAGCGATGAGTTTTACATGACTTTGATGCCAACCGCCATACCCTCATGACATTTAAGAAGCCAGCCGAGAGCTTCAGTTTCACCAACTGCCAACGATGCCATCAATATCACTCCTATCGATAACCGCAATCACGATTTTATCCTTTAAGGCATCGCTGTAGGACTTCGGAGGATTGTGGGGAGTGCTAGTATTATGCACTTGGAGCCGTACTACTGAGAGAGGGAGCAAGGAACGACGGACAGCACCAACGCCATACCGTCATGGGAAGGATGGAACGATAGACAGCGTCAATCAAGAGGCAGACTCCCTAGTTAAAATAGGAGCAAAGACCACCTTAACGGGACCTGAGCCTTATTGCAGCTTAGGAGAGAATGTGATCAAAAATAACTCCCCAAACTGATGCAGGCCAAACTCCTCCTTGGGAACTATAACCAAGAAATCTTCAAGGACTGCACCAACTTAAGTTGAAACAATCTCAGAATTATAACGGGCCTCCTCAACGGCCACTGTAAACTCAGAAGGCATTTAAATATTCCAGGCCTAGTGAGTAGTGCTACATGCAGATTCTGCAATACCCATGAGAAAACACCAAACCACATATAAGGAGATTGCGATGCACTCATGCACCAAATAAATAAACACCTGGGACGCTGCCAGGTAGAAGAGTGCAACTTATCGTCTCTGAGAATACTCCAAATACTCAAATTCCTCAGAGAAATAGGTTTGGAGGAAGAGTTGTAAGATGAGTAACATCGTCCAGCTCTATTTAGGGGCACAACAGATCTATAGGTCACAGTGCAATTACCCCCATAATATATTCATTCATTCATAGCATATAAAAAAGTCGTTTTCGAGAAAAATGAGATTTTCCTTAATGGTATTTAAACACTTGTGCTGTAGGTTGTAGGTACCGTTATTATTGGTAAAATTAGCTAGACAATGTGAAAAAACTGCTAGGTGCCAAGTTTAATAAGTCAAGTCAAGTAATTTTCGTATTATTAATTTCTTTCTTTATATACACAAAACTTTCAAAAATAATTTTAATAAAAAATGATCGAAATCAGTTGAACCAGTAGCATATATGTAAAAAAAACTACTGAATTTAAAAAAAAAAGTCAGCACGTTTTTAAGAAAAATAAGATTTTCATTTATTGCTACAAAAATTGGACTGCAGTTAGGGTTCCCAACATTTTTTCGATTGAGTATAGTATTTTTCAGAATTAGCCATAAAAAATATAGTACTCTTCAAAAAAATATAGTATTCTATAACAATATAGTATTTTATCACAATCAATTTTCAAATTTACATACATACATAGATCAAAAGTTCAATTTTTATTAATGAGATACTCGCTCTGTTAACTTCTTCTCACCATTTTTATAATTGAAAATATTCTTTCTGTGAATGAACAGAATGTGGGAAAAGGAAAATTTGAAAGATGTTTTTAATTTGAATTTAAACGTTTGACAGCAAGACTCAGGCGCATTCGGATACATGTATAAAATAGAACCTCAAAGTGCAATCAAAGTGTGTTTGCTGTTTGTTCCTATGATTGATTAATTTAACTTAAATATAGTACTTTTGCGTACTATATATTTCTTTAACAGTATATAGTACACAGACCCGAAATATAGTACAATACTATATATTATAGTACGATTGGGAAGCCTAACTGCAGTACCGTTATAGTTGCCCTTAAAAACACGAAAAAAAATGTCGGGAGAGTGTCCACCTGTTTAGGCTGCAGACGAACGGACAAAATTGCGAGACCCACTTTTTTGTCTCCTCTGGAGTTCGATTTCTTTTACGAATCAATAACTAGCATATAGTAAAAACGATTATTTTCAGTTAAATAGAAATTAAGATTATTCGTCTTAGTAAAAAAAATTAACAAAATTTACTAGACTGCGAAGTGGAAATAAATATCTGGTTCTTATAAATATAGAATGGTTTGATACTATTTCACTCATTCTATTTTTGGCATACAGTTCAACTCTATTTTTCATTAAATGGATGTGCATAAGGTGAAGATAGCATGCCAATCCACCATTAATATCTTTATAACGTGTGGGCCATCTAGTGGTTTCTTTTTAAATCATATGTTATTTTGATATGTTATTAAGGCCAATATCATCCAAGCAATCCGTGAGCTACAAGGTCTTGGAAAATTGGAGTGACTGTATTTTTTGGGCTGGAGTGACTGCGCTACTGCGAAAATAGCCGAGGCAGCCACTTGAACGACTTTGTATTCCATAATTAATGGGAATGTTTGCTTTTACTAATAAATCCATAATACATGGAAAATATTTAATTTTCTTAATTTTATTGCAGAATCCCTCAAATCCAACATGGCTTAAATGAAATAGGTCACTGTAGGGTTATTGAGAAACAAGTATTGTTTTGCACACAAATTCAAATCGGTCGCACATCATGCATTTCTTTCCAGATTTAGCAGTTCATCAAATAGTGGGTGTAACTCCATGTACTTTTAATTTTACTGTTAAGATAGTAGTACATACCGTTTCTTCCTCAATTAAGAAAGTTTATCAATTTGAAATAAGACTCTAAATTTGTTCAAGAAAAAATTAACCAACATTTTAAAGTCCTTATTTAATAAAAAGTATAATAAAAAATAATATACCACTGCCGACTTTAATAAAGTTATGATGAAATAAGGGTTTTTTTGTGAAATTGAACAATGACCAAGCACCACTGAAAAGGAGTCTGATGATCGGCCTGGCAGTTGGTAAGCTTTAAAGTGAAGTTAGAAGTACTTGAAGTTACACCCACTATTTAATGAACTGCAAAATTCGGATAAGAAATAAAAACACAAAGTCAGCAATATCAGTACGTAACCACAGTCCCGGTGCATTAGAGTAGGTGCTATTTGACGAATCCACAATTCGAACCGTGGGACCAATGACCCGGCTATTCACATCGTGGGACAAATGAGCATTGGGATTCCGTTAGTCAACTCTTATAGTACCGTGGCGCGAGCGATACCGCAATCTTCTAATATTTTATTATTGTATTGTGCTTTTATTCTATTATTTCCCTTGTAAGTTAAACAAGTTAGGTCAGCCCCACGGCTGGAGGTTCGCGTTTTTTTTTGTATCGTCTTCATGGATATTATTATTCACTTTTAGTTAATTGTTTATTTTTGTTTACGTTTTTTTCAGCTCAATATTTGCATTACGGTGAGAGTACAAATTACTATATTGCGAAACAGTTTTATTTTCTTTAGAATATGTAAAAAATGAACTCTAGAGTATAATTTTGTAATAAATTTATCTTTATGTTAGGCCTTGAGGTTCAATTTACGACGATAGAACTAGTATCATATATTTAGAGTTTTTTACACTTTAAAGTCATACTTACATTTCAAAGATATTCTCCATTCTGGGAAATTGATCTCCTTCCAATGTTAACCAATTATCAGTTAAATTAAGCCACAAAAGCTTTGGTACATCTTTTAAATTGACAAATGAAAATTCTTTCAAATGATTTGAATTAAGAAAAAGCCATTCTAACGATAACAGACCATGAAATGAACCTTTAGGCAGTGTTTGAATTTTATTATAGCCAAGCTTTAGCTTTTCTAAATTTATTTGGCTAGAGAATGTCCCAGAAGGAATTATTGATATGTTATCATAAATTAGTGAACTGAAAAGAATTACAAAAATAACAACTATGTTTTTTTAATAATTTTAATTTTAAACTTACATATAAGTTAAGTTTAGTCCTTGAAATGAATTATTGTTTAAGGTTATATTGCTGCTCACAACAATTAGATGTGTTACCTATTAAATAAAACAAAAATTAAATATGTAAATTAATAAAAATAATAATAATAATAATAATAATAATAAATATTTTAGAGATAGGTTCATATTTTTTAGTAATATAAACACGATTCTTCAGCTTTATTAATTTAATAGTCAAATACTAGATTTTGATTCAAATGCCCAATTTTCAACGTAAACAAATTATTAAATATAATGTGCTTCAAAAAATGTTAATATTGCATACGCCGAAATGGACATTAAATGCCACTTTTTCTGTTTTTTGGGTTTCTGAACTCAAAAACAACATTAGCCGTGTTTTTTTTGTTACTTAGTAGTTACTCATTTTTTATTTTTATAAAATAGATCGAAATAGCTAGTTGTTCTGCAAATGATTAACTACTGAGTTATTAAAAACACAACTATTAAAAAAATTAGAAAGTATACTGTATAAGTTTTCAAAATTGAGAGTTTTGATCATTGAGAATTATTTTAGACGGATTCAATTTGAAATTATTGATGATGATTTACAATAAACATTGCTTCTTTTTTTCTTTGTTTAACTTCCAGATCTGCTCCGAAATTCTATTACTGAGGCTCGAACTCTGCTTGTCACAGATCATAGCACATTTATTCAGAAACACTATCAGAAATAAGTACAAGATATGTATGTAAATCCTTACTCAAACCTAATATGTGATAGCGACTTATTAATAGAGTTGGTTTTAGTTTATAATTCTCATTCCATTAGTTTTTATTTATTTAAAATTACCTTAGAAATACAAACTTAGACAAAATGCATTAGTTTTTCAAACAGTGTTAAAGTATTGTGATACTGTGATAAAATAAATGTTTCGTTTTTGAGGTCTGAGTGTTCAAATTTATTTAGTATTCTTTTTTTGTGTAAATTTACTATAATATGTATCATTTATTAATTTATTTAAACAGCAATACAAACATTTTATATATTAACTCCGTTAAAAAACGAAGAAACGTAAGTTGTTTTTATTTGCATCCTAAATAATTTGACCAAAAACAGCCAACTTAACGTTATAATTTAAAATATATAAGGAATTGGTCATATAAAACATTCATAAACACCACCAATGTTCTATTGATAAATTAAAATCAATTAGGTCACTGTGGCATATACGTAATTTTTATTTAAATTTTTCTTTTCAAAATCAAAAACTCTATAATACGAACTTGCTCTTGTGGTTTATAACTATAAATATATACACATTAAATAAGTATGTTACCCGTTTAATACTGTAATGATATTTTTAACGATAAAATGTTTGAATTTGTATTTTTTTATAAAAAATTAATGTTCACATTTTTAAATGCAAACATTATTCAAACTATTTAGAAACAACGAATGGCAAAATTATAACAAAATCGATTTGGCCATCAAAAAGATATAGGCACATACATACGTTAATAACTAAAAAGTGAGTCAATTTTCTCAAAAACTGTCAAAACATTATTTTACAACTATTTAATTTATGAGACAAAAAATTCAAATTTGTATATTTTGAAAAAAAAAATGATACTGGTAATAATAGCTTCATATATTAAATTAGTTCATCTTAAGTTATAATATCTAATATTAGATCATAAAAAACTTAATATCAAAATCCTAAGAGTTGTTTTCGAGGAAAAAAAAGAAGAGATTTTCTTCAACTGTTTTTAAAAAGTTTTGTGGTAGGTACTGTTATTTTACTAAAATTATTGGAGACTATTTTCGAAACGACTTTGACGCAACTATGATTCACTTCGCGACACTGCGTCATTTTTTCAAACTTTTAATTCTCGAAATCTCGAATTCAATAGCGAGATTTTGAAAAATTAAATTAAATCCAGAAAATCAAATCATGAACATGTTTAAAAAAATAGAGAAGATGCTGATGCAGATGCAGCACTGCGAGGTTAAAAAGGCAATTTTCATATTAACCAATGGGACTACGACAGAAACTTGCAGTTTCGTTTGCATTTCTACTCATGAATTTGTAGTTCATCGCAAAGTCTCTGTGTTTTTCACTTAAACACTATTACATTTGTTTAGTCTAAATAAACTTAAAAACTATTCTTGTTATTATTATTACTTAATGTTTATGGCCATTATTTTATTTTATTTTTAAGGTAAAACTAATTGGATTGAGATCGCTGACTGGACCACACAAAACCAACCATTGGCTAAGTATCGCTTTATACTTACTTAATTAGAAAATAAAATCATTAATTATAACGTGGTATAATTTTTTTTTTTTTCAATTTATTACTTCTACATTATAGAACATATTATAGAACATATCCATTAAGCCTGATTTCAGTTGTTGTGACCCTCAGCCACGTTTTTAACGGTCTTAAAGTGGAAAATGAACGTTCTGGCTCTGCAGACGTCATTGGCAGTACACAAAGGACTTCAATCACTTTTCTCAAATTAGGATACAAATCCGTATTGCAAAATGGAAGTGGAGCTAAAACAGAGTCGGGTATATTTATTTCGGTTTCATCCCTACACATTTGTTTCCGTATCTGGATATTGAAATAAAATACATTTTTGAAAAGAATGCAATAACCCCTTTCACCGATGTTGTCTAAACGCTTTCCACAGCTGTTTTTTGATTACTGAAACTTTCTTTTTTTTTCAAATACATATTCTTAAATGACTAAAATCGACTTTTATCGAGCCGATTTAAACAACGGTATAGTAGGGGTATTTGAAAATGCAATTGATATTCAAGTATATTTATAGAATTTCCTTTTTTCTTTAAGTAAGGTTAAGTATGCTTTGTTTTAGTTTGTAATTAAAAGTAGCGCAAACAGTTGCTAATACAATGAAACAAAATTAATTACGATTTTTCAACGGCAGTTCTGTTTTGTTTGGGTCGTATTCATAGTGGTTCACTTAACATACATTTTACTTAACTACTTATTAAGTTAGATCAATTAAAACCTACAAGTTCTTCCAATTCAATTTCTGTACTTATAAAAATGTAATCTTATTAAATTATTCGACTTCAAAAAAAGTATGTTGATTAAAACTAAAATAAATACAAATTCAAGGTTTAGGTTAATCTAATGGTTTAAAATGACTAGGAATACGGCCCATTAAATTTATAAAAAGAGTATGAGAAGATTCTCTACCTATTAATCCCTTGTGACAAAAAAGATGATGCAACAACAACCCAACGTATCTGAAAATTTCTAGGATAGGTTGACGCCTATTTGATAAATCTCCGAACGCGAGGAATTATTTCGCTATGTAGATTTTCTTCTTCGTGTGACCAGTGTTTTGTTTTCGTAACACTGGTTTTATTTAAGATGGTTGAATTTTTGTTTGTATGCCTTGTTACACATTTTTAATGCAATACTTACATTTTCATTCTGAAATATAATTTGATCTCTGTTTTGTTTGTCTTTAAAATTAAACAAAGGCATGTAAAGCTTAATACTGCTAATAGTATTTTTACTTTGTAGTGTTTTACACACAGGGTTGCCGTAGTGATCATTATACATCGGTATAATTCTCTCATAAATGTCGGTAGGGCTAAATTAAAATTAAATTACTAAATTAAAATGAAATTAAATCTACCTTATTTGCACTGCACTATTTATTCAAGAAATCCCCTTTTTTTATTTTTATTTTCATGAATACAAAAACTACTTGTCACTTAAAAATTATTGCAATTAGATAATGAACCGAACTCCATCAAAAACTTGCTCAAACAGTAATCCTTCCTCTAAAAAAAATAGCCAAATATTATTCTATAGCTGCATTTTAACAGTTTTTTTTTTCAAAAAAAAATTATTATTTAAGCAGAAAACAACGCAGCGACAAAACCTTATTCCCTTAAACTTATATCTATAAGAAAGCTTTAATTCTGAAAGCTACATAACAAAAACCAAAGAAAAGGTATTATAAACACCAGCGTGTTTGAAAAAGATCTGCCATAAGGCCTGTACTGCATATTTAAATTGAACAAAGTATAGTGATTTCATTACGATATCCTATAGGCATTTTTGAATTAAAATTGAGGAATATTATTAAAGCTAAAATTTAACAAAAAATTAAATTTTATCGAAAAAATAAAATTAATATTCTTCGACATTATTGAAAATCTTAGCATGTTATTTTGCTTGGAGGGGTCAAGTCCCCTTAGCCCCCCCCCCCCCCCGCGTACACCACTGGCTATATACATGTGAATTTTTATGCAGCATTTATTTTGAAGTTGATTTTAGGAAAGTGGAGAAAACCTATTTTATATTTATTGTTTTATGTAAAATTTAGAACTAAGAACTTAAATCTAACTAAGACTAACTAAAACTAACTTACACCTTGGGTTCCAAGGACCAGGCCCTGCCATGTGATTCCCATTCCATAAATTAAAAGTTTAATTCAACAAATAATCACATGACAGGGTCTGGTTTGGCTTATTTAACAAAATGCTTATACTATAAAGTGTCTAACACAAGTCACAAGTTCAGTTAAAATTAGAAGATCCCATTGGTTACACAATTTCATTAGTGGCAACGCTAAAAATAAGTACTAAGATTCCCGCCACATAAAAAAAATATTTATTTGGAATGTATGGTACAGCATCGAATATTTCATTAAAATAAAAACGATACATAATATAAATGAAAAAATGCAATTTATGTCCTCCAAATATATCACTTATATTTTAATGTGACAGTCAAAAGATAATATAGAGAATGGCATCAATTTCTCGTGATGGATTTACTTTGACGATGATGTGGTTTGGATTGGGGTGTTTCAATAAATGGTTTAAATTACTAGCTGAAAAAAACATAAAACTCTGCCTCAGAACAATGGTCCTTGAAATGATTTCGAATCAACAATAAAAGAAAGAAAAGGCAAAGTAAAAAATGATGACAAAATGAAATGTGTGTGTGTTTTTTGTTTGTTTCAAAATTATTGCTGTTTGGTTTTTTTTTCTGTTTTGTTTGCATGATTTGAAATTGGGGAGATTTTAGCATTAAAAATAATCGACCGGAAAATTACGGATGACGCTATTGCATGGATATTCAATCGGATTGTTTTATCTAAGGTGCAATGTTTTCAACCATGAAATGTTTTTACAGGAGTCGCAGAAACTGAGTGGAGGTAAATATAAATACTTGAGTTCCAATTTAATGTAAGTTAAATGTTGTTTTTTTAAACCATGAATAAAAATAATTTAAAGCAACGCAGTTCAAAAAAAAGATGGGTGAAATTTTGTATATAACGAATTTATTTAAATTGGTCAATGACTCTCCTCCTCTATGTGATTTGAATATACATAGGTCATATTCCTACAGACATTGTACAAAATGTATCTATATCAATTTTTATAGGTGGAGTTGAATTATGGCAAGTTTTGCATTCATAAGAAAATTAAAGACTCGAAATTTTATTTACATTGTTCGCGTATCACTAAAGGGGTTTTGACTAATCTTCAAATGATTGAACACAATTGGAGCATTATAGTAAAATAAAGCAGGATTTATAGTTCTATCACCTATAAATTTAAAAGCTATATTTTGAACTTTATCCTAGAGACTCAAGTGAGTAATATTTGATTACCTTCCTGCCCAGATAAAATTATACGTAAGCTTTGAACGAATGAAGTCTTTATAAATTAGATTTTGTAAACATTTAAACAAAAAAATTGGTATGTAGGCCATTTTTAGGAAAATATAAATTCGGAGAAAAAAATTGAATTTTCAAAAAAAAAATGATGTCTAATATCGGGTTTGCCAATAGGGACTTGACAACTTCGAATTTAATTTGTGAACGCACCCTTTCACTAATCATCGAACTGTCATTTTCAATTTATTCAGTAAACTCAACATTCATCATGGTAAAGTACACGAAGGAGCAACGTCTGCAAACTATAAAATTTTTTCGGAGTCGGTGACCGCAACTTCAAGAGTGTTAACTCCAATTTTCGGTCGTAAATGACGAAGCTCATTTTTGGCTCAAAGGGTTCGTTAATAAGCAAAATATGCGTTATTGGTCGGGTGAAAATCCACATTTGATTCATGAATTACCACTTCATCCACAAAAAATAACTGTTTGGTGCGGTTTGCATGCCGGCGGCGTTATTGGGCCATATTTTTTCGTCGACAATAACGATCGTCACGTTACTGTGAATGGCCACCTGATTACCGATTATTTTTAGCCTGAATTGGAAGATATAGACTTGGACGAGATGTGGTTTCAACAGGATGGTGCCACAAGCCACACAACACACCTTACAATCGATTTATTGAAGAGTAAGTTTGATGAGCGTGTTATCTCAAGAAAGGGGCCAGTCGATTGGCCGCCTCGTTCTTACGATTTAACGCCTCTAGACTATTTTCTTTGGGGTTACGTTAAGTCATTGGTTTATGCATGGCTTTGTCAAAAAGAGATCCACTGTTACTAATTTATTTAACTTCGTGTCCTTTTGTCTAGATGTATTTGAAAAACGCGGGCAAGTTGATTGCGTATTTACTGACTTTAGTAAAGCCTTTGACAAGCTATGTCACAATACACTAATTCTAAAACTATACCATCTAGGATTTAACAACAATTTTATAAATTGGATTTCTTCATACTTAAAAAATCGTCGTTATTCTGTCTTGTTTCGTAATGAAAGTTCAATTCAATTTGTTGTCAATTCTGGCGTCCCTCAGGGCAGCCACTTAGGTCCTATTTTATTTGTTTTATTTATTAACGACTTGGTTTCAAACTTAAAAAACTCGTCTGTCCTTGTTTATGCTGATGACATTAAGCTTTTCAAAAGTATAAAATCCTCCTCTGACTGTTTATTATTACAAGAAGACTTAACAATATTTAGGGAATGGTGCAATAAAAACCGACTTGTTTTAAATGTTGACAAATGTAAAACTATGAGTTTTACACGTAAAAAATTTCCGTTTTTGTACAACTATACGTTTGATTCTTGTCCGTTATGTAAGGTTTCTATGTTTTCTGACTTAGGTATTATTCTAGATCCCAAATTATCATTTAATGATCATTTAAATTATATAATTAAAAAAGCCAATAGGGTTCTTGGATTCATTAAAAGATTCGGTCGTGATTTTCGGGACCCTTATGTTCTTAAACTTCTATTTATTTCGTTTGTTAGACCAATTCTAGAATATGGCTGTGTAGTATGGTCACCTTATTACTCGATACATGTTACAAGAATTGAAGCGATCCAAAAAAGGTTTCTGCGTTTCTGTCTTCGGTCTCTTCCATGGGCAAAGGAAAATCTACTTCCGCCTCATTCTCAAAGACTAGCTTTGATCAGCCTCCCTTCTTTGACTAACCACAGAAAATATATACAATTTTGTTTTATTGTTGGGATTATTAATGGTTCGATATCATTACCATCAGTTCTAAGTAAATTAAATTTCAGTTTCAGTCGTTCAAGTTTAAGGCGACAGCAACCTATTATTCAAATATTTAGCAGATCAAACTATGGTGTATGTAGCCCATTCAATCAATTAATAACAATTTATAACGAATTTCATTTTTGTTTAGAATCTGTAAATGATAATATAAAATGTAATAAATTTAAACTTATGTTTTTCAACAATGTTTAATAATAATTGTAAATTATGATAGGTATTAGATTATATTAGATTATAAGAACTATTTTTAACATTGTTAACGTTAGATTTTAACGAAATAAATAAATAAATAAATGCCAACAAGCCGACTACGTTGAAAGAGCTCAGAGCCAACATTGAACGCGAAATAGCGGCCGTTTCAGCCGAAATGTGTGGCCGAGTCAACGAAAATTGGGTCCAACGAATCGACCGCTGCAATCGTGCCCGCGGTGGCCATATGAACGAAGTCGAGTTCCATTCATAAATGTTTTTATCGTACTTCAAGCCGATAATAAAGTTTTTGAAATATCTCAAATGGTTTGCGTTTTATTTAAAAAAAAAGTTGTCAACTCCTTATTGGAAAACCCTTTAAACGGTTACTCAAGGTTCTTAGTTTTATTATTTATTATTTATTATTTATTTCCTTTATTTATTAACTTCCACTTATTTCCTGTACAAAAAAACACACTTGATTTCACTTTTTATAGCGAGTTCAATGGTTCTACCATAGAGCACGTATATTATCTAGAGAACCTACTAAAGGGGTTTGTTCTCTTTCACCCTACAAGCTGTTAGAATAATAATATATACTATATATACTACTCGATGATAAGTGGTTCTGTGCATTTTAAATGGGACCCACTCCAACACTACTTTTCAAGGTAGTAACCCTTTTTCATGTAAATTATGATTAATATCATTTTTTGTTGCTTCTGGCATATAAGTCGGCCATTCACATGGATTCACCAATAGGAAAAAAAGAGAGAAATAAGAGAGTTTTCTTTTACTGTGCTCAAATAAAATTTTCGGATGTTTTAGGCAAGGGGGGTACGAGTCGGTTCTCTAGATAATATTGCTACTCTATGGGTTCTACACTCCTCTTGAATGTTCTGGTCTATATGCTTCTATAGTACTTTCCTTTCCTAGCGGTGAATTGAACTAAACCACTTGATTAATTCTTTTCACCACAGTATAAGGGCCTTCCTAATTTTGTTGAAGTTTTGGTGACAGTCTTCGAAATTCGATGGGGATAGTAAAACCACACAAGGTCTCCTTCTTGAAATCCTGTTGACGTTGCTCTTGCGTCGTGTCGTGTTTTCATCCGATCACTTGATGATTTTATGTTTGTTCTTGTCCGTTGATGAATGTCAATGAGCCTTTCCTTCAGGTTATCCACATATTCCTCTGTTCTTAGCGTACGTCATACAAATTTAACTTCACTCGGCAGCCGTATCGTTGTTCCGAACAGAATTTCAGATGGTGTATGTCCTGTTGAGCTATGTACCGCATTCGATATGCCATCAGGAATAATGGAATATGTCGATCCCAGTCTCCCCGATAGTCGTCGACAACCTTAGACAGATGTTCTTTTAGCTTGAATCGTTCGACCATTCCATCAGATTGCGGGTGAAGCGGTGTTGTTCTCGTCTTTTTGATACCAAAAAGTGCGCAAACTACCTGAAAGATGTTTGATTCGAAGTTTCTTCCTTGGTCAGAATGGAGTTCTGTAGGTACGCCGAACCTGCTAACCCAGTTTAAGAGCCGGACTTCTGTCTGAGATGTCACTCCATTCCGGCTTTTCTTGGTGTTCCTTCAATGCAAGAATGGGTTTGATATCGGAATCTTTCTGTTGAGCAGTCCTTAGTTCTTCGTTGCTCCAACCGTAAATGGGATCCGCTCTCGTTCGTTGGACGGAACTGTCTCTTTTTCTTCTAGACGTGTGCCGTGCTTGCAGTCTTGCTTGCACTGTCACCGAGATAATGCGTCTGCATTTGAATGCAGCTTCCCTCTTCGATGTTGAATCTGGTATTCATATGTTTGTAGTCTCTCGATCCATCTTGCAACTTAACTTTTTGGATTCTTAAAGTTCGAAAGCCAATGTTATAGTATTGGTACTTATTTATACATAACGTATTCTATTTACATATATAATTGCAACCATCATATGTAACATATTATTGAATTCAATAAATCAGTTCATCGCCAGATCTTCTTGACTTAACATAGTGTCAGAAGTTAAATTTAATTGGATATTTAACAAGAAACGGAATGACGGAAAAAGTAAGTGTGAGTATACCACCGCCGCGACAAGTTAATGTGCCAACAATGGGAAAATTACGAAGTGGCGGCCGAACTCACTAAGAGATCTGCAGAGGTAAGAGTAGCTATACTAAAGGCGACGAATGTTTTAGAATTTTGGATAAATTGAAATTAACAGCAGACGAAAATAAAACTACACAAGGTATTTTAAATGCATTGGACAAATATTTCGCTCCAACCAGAAATATCCGTTATGAACGTTATATATTCAATAGAGCTAAGCAGCTTGACTCTGAGAATGTGGACGCATATATTTGCAGACTGAGATACATAATTAAAACATTCCGATACTTACCACAAAACGAAGATGAATATAAATGTGATCGTCTAATAACTGGGATAAATTGCAACGACATGAAGACGTTTGCTAATGGAAGAAGAACTCACGTTGGAAAGAGCACACAAAACTTGCTGTTTAGAAGAACAAAAAACAGAGAGAATGAAAACGTTGGCACATGCATCTAAAGTTAATGACGTCAATAAATATGGAAAAGCATGCATATTGAAAAAGGAAAGAACATAACAAAAGAAAAAAGCTCATCATCGAAGTAACAATAATGACGACAGCTGTAGAAATGTAGATATTATAGAACTGTTCACAAAAAGTGTAACTATACTGCATATGGTAAAATATGCAATGAGTGCAAAAGAAAAAGCCACTTTAGTAAAGTATGCATATTTTTTGGCATAGAAAATAAAGAATTAAAGTCACCAAAAATATTAAAGTGCATAATAGATATGGGTTCTTCTTGCAATATCATAACCATCGATGATTTTAAAAATATAACAAACAGAAAGTACAATTTAGAAAAAAAACAATATAAAATTGAGAGCTTTCGGCGGAAACCTTATTAAACCAGTTGGAGTTGCCGATTTGCTTGGTCGACATAAAGATATAGGTGCCAGACTAATAATAGAAAAATATAATGATGTTTTTCAAGGTGATAGTAAGCTGGAAGAAGCGTCACATTAGAAATTGATCACAGTGCCATAGCCTCGACGCAAGAGGATCCAAGACGTACTACAATTGGACCTAAAAAAGATCTGAAATCTAAGTTAAATGAACTCGTGCAGAAAGATAGCCACCCCACGCCATTGACAAGTAATTTAACTCTAGTAAAACGTAAAGACAAAATGGGAATTTGTCTAGATCCAATGTATTTCAACACATTTGAAGAAGTCTTGCCAAGCTTGGCCAACGTAAAAGTTTTTTCAACACTAGATGCTAAGAATGGATTTTGGCAAATCGCTTTAGACAAGAAAAGCAGTGAAATTACAACATTTTGGACGCCCTTTTGCCAATATTGATGGAATAGGTTGGCGTTTAGACTCGCATGAGCTCCGGAAATTTACCAGAGAAAACAGCATGAAATCATAGATGGACTTAATGGTGTGGAGGTAATAGTGGATGATTTTTTGGTATTAGATAGAGGCGAAAATTATTGCAAAGACTACGGGAAAAAAAATTAAAGCTAAATCCACTTAAGACAAGAGTCGGACGGATTACTGTTCCTTTTTTTGGATTTATTTTGACATCTGACGGGTTAAAAGTAGATGAAGGAAAGGTAGAGGATGTTTTGCAATTGGAGCCACCTAAAAATGTCAAGGACACACAACGGTTTATAGGAATGTGCACTTACAAGAGTTTTACCTAAGCTCTCTGAGGTAACCGAACCTTTAAGAATAATTTGTCACCAGGATGCTGAATGGCATTGCGGATCTCATCAGCAAGAATCATTTACAAAACAGAAGAAAATGATTATGGAAGCTCCATTACTAAAGTATTTTTAAACGAATAAGCACACAGTTATAGAAAACGATGCAAGCAGCATAGAATTAGGGGCAGTATTTAAACAGGACGGTCATCATATGCATATGCATCTCGAGTTTTAACAAATACGGAACGTAAGTATGCGCAGATTGAAAAAGAATGCTTAGCAATAATATTTGCATGCAAGCATTTCGATCATTATCTCAGTGGGCAGAACAAAATAACTGTGGAAACAGATAATCTTCCACTACAATCGATTTTTAAGAAATCATAGTTGAAAGCTCCCAAACGAATTCAACAAATGCAGCTTTCTCTTCAACGCTACAATTTAGAGATAACATATAAAAAGGAAAATTGATGCATATATTTGATGTACTATCAAGGCTACCATTTGGGCAAGCAGAACTACACAAAGATAAGAACGAACTAATTATAGCAAACGGATTTGTTCTTAAAGGTTCACGACTTCTATTGTATTGTATTGTATGTTTATTGTTTCCCCTAAGGGTTACAAGTCTTCCACCACACTCTCCTCTCTTCCCATCCCTCTCTCTTTACTCCTTCTCACAACCTCCAGTGCCTTTATCCACTCTTCCCCCCTCCCTCCTTCGTCCACTATATCCCTCACCTTCACACACTCTGCACATTCTCTCTTCTTCTTGTTTTCAGTACCATCTTTCTCTAACCTCTCTAACCTAGCTGACTCTCGCTATTCTTCCACCTTTTAATTTCTCTTTATAATTCCACGCTCTTTTCCCTGCTCTTATCGTTATCTTATCTCTTTTTGTTTCCTCTCTCACCATGTATCCTGGAGTTTGCCATTCTACCCCTAGTGTCCATTTGACGTACCTCTCCTGCATTTTGTCCATTTCTTGTCTCTCCCCCATCCCCATACTTCCGCCCCATATCCCATCACCATCCACACCAGGGTATCGAAAAGCCACATCTTCCTCTCCCATACCTTCTCGAATTTCCTCCCCCCAATCCCACAGGCTTCCTTCATGACCGATGCTGCCTTTTTTATTCTGTCCCTTATATGTGCTTCCTGCCCTCTATTCTTTTTGAACACATACCCCAAATATTTAAATTCTTTTACTTCTTCTATTTTCTTTCCCCTCCATCTCCAGTCTACTGTTGTATTCCTCCCTCCTCCTTTCCTGAACCTCATCACTTTTGTTTTTCCCACGTTTACTTCCAGTCTTTTCCTTTCGAAATACTTCTCCAGTCTTCTTATCATACTTTGCATCTCTTCATTTATCGCCATTACCACCACATCATCTGCGTATGCTAACGAGCAAATTCTTCCACATAGTTCAACACATATACATTGTCTATCGTTCCTACTCCTCGTCTAAAACCCGTTTGATTTGGTGGTATCATTCCTTTTTCCTCCGCTTCTTCCTCTAGCCTCTTCGCTAAAACCGCCACGACTTCTAGTTCCAGCAAATCTTCGTCAAGAAATTCTACAAAGAATCCATACCAACCCTGAAGGAATTGAGGCATGTCTGATTAGAGCACGGGATACTGTATTATGGCCAAATATATCAAATTCTGTGCTTACAGAACTCCAACAAACAAACTAAAATGCCATTGCAGTGTCCTTCCTTATCAGATTATCCTTTTCAGCGTATAAGTATGGACCTGTGCGTTGTTGAAGATAACAACAAAAAAAAAGATACTACTCGTGACTGCTGATTACTAGTGACTTCATTGAAGTGGATGAACTTAAAGAAACAAATGACAGGACAATCATCAAATGCTGTCAGAAAAATTTTAGCCGGTTTGGTATACCTGAAGTGGTTGTAACAGATGGTGGAACCTCATTTCTGTATGAGGATTTTAAACGTTTTGCTGAAGAATGGGAATTTCTACACTCACGAAGCACTCCTTATCATCAGCAAGGGAACGGAAAGGCTGAAGCATCAGTTAAAATTGAAAAAAAAAATATTTAAAAAAAGCAAAAATCGCAAAACAAAGTTTCTGGAAATATGTACTGGAATGTAGGACGACAATCAACAAAATTGGGTCGAGCCCTGCGCAGCGACTCATGAGCAGACGTCTACGATCGTGCATTCCTTTGATAACAGATATTCACGTTGGTCTCAGGGAGAATTTATCGACGTACCCTCTGACCGAAATGTACTCGTTAGCGTTAACGGCCACCAATACTTAAGAAACCGAAAACATGTAAAAACGTACCCAGATGGTAAATCGGCAAAAACCCCAGCAGACATTGGAGAAGATAAGCCAGCAACTACACAGCATGAACAGTTTTACGATACACTAAAAGACACTTTGCCGGAAACAGTGGCCTGATTGGGGAATACGAAGCGAATCGTTTTAGTTGGCGAAAATGAGGTTTGGCATTACTGCTTTCGCTTTCGCCTCTTTCGTTTTACATTCGCCCTATTTTCAAAATCGAAAGCGAATGTGAAATGACATTTCTATTAAATTTCCGACATGTTTTTATTTGCGGATTGGTGATTGCTTTTACATTTTGGGGTTTCTGTCTCCAAGTTGTGTTTACATAAATATAATATTAATTAAATAAATATATACCCATGGACAAAACAGACTACCAAAACGAACTCAACACAATAAAATACATTGCTCTCGCTAATGGCTACACAATATTAATCATCGATTAATTACTCACGAAGAAAAAAACAAAATAAACAACAAAAAAACCAACAATAATGCACTAACAGAAAATAAATACACGTAAATAACTTACACTAATATATTACCCCAAACAATAAACTATGAATTTAAAAAAATAAAAATTGATATATCATATAAAACAAACAACAACATCCAAAACATACTAAAACCTAAAGCTAAAAATGAAGCCAAAACATGTATACCGGAGTATATAAACTTAAATGCAATGACTGCGACAAATATTACATCGGACAAACAGGCAGAACATTTTATGAGAGGTTTTTAGAACATAAACCAAAGTTCGACTCAAAATCCACATTCGCCCAACATCTGACTGACAACAACCACAACTATACTGACTTCGACACAAACCTAACACCATTGCACTATTGCAGAAAAGGGAAAATATTGGACGCGATGGAAGAATACGAAATCTATAAGGCCAACAAATTAGAACACGACAGATTACTAAACGACAAATTAACACTAAAAACTAACCCACTATACGACACTGCCATTACATATCAAGTAAGATGAAAGGAGACAACAAAACATCCGAACACAAATCAATCAAAACAAAACTCAACAACTTGCTTTGACAGCACATCACCTTGTCAAATTGAGTATTTCGCCGGAAGATGGAGGTACACTCCGAAACGCGTCGCGAATCCTAATAATTAATAATTAATAAATAATAAATTAAGTTGTGAAAAATATTTGAAAATTAAAAAGTTTTAAAAAGTAAAATAAAATTTCTTTTTTCTTTTATTTAATTAATATATATTTATGATTGTTTTTGTTTTTTTTTTTTTTTTGATAACACCGGGAACCCACTGTTTTGATAAAACTATGTTTTAGTTTTCTGTTTTTCCTGTGGAGTCATCTTAAAAGTGATCATTTTTGGACACATCAACACCTTACACAAAAACACTCACTCAAAGTAAGGAAGAACAAGAGAAGAAGAAGCACTTCTTAATAATTTTATTGAAACTCGCAAGTATGAGGCTTCTTCAACTTCAACACGTTCGGCATATAGAAAAAAACATTATAGAATCCATTTTTAATATAAATAATATTTTAATTTTATTCATAAGTTAATGACAACAAATTGTGTTTGCACACAATAAAACCCTGGAAATCAGCTGTCAATTATCTGGAAATCTTGGAAATATAATTTACGGCTCGCTTCGTATTCGATAATTGATCAAATCGAGGCGAGTCGAAAAGGAGATATCGAATTTGAAAACGATTCGCTTCGTATTCCCTAATCAGGCCACAGGTCAACTTACATCACCTGGTAATGACAACCCACAACCTGTTGAAATAAGACGATCAACTCGCGTAAAGAAAATGCCTGATCGATTTGTGCCTGGTACTTAATATTTTGAATTATTATTTTTATTGAACCAGTTATTTATTTTGAAAGTTTTGTTGACTTAAAACAAGAGGAAATATGAATTTTATTTTTGTTGAACTACATATTTACTTAATATTTTTAAAAGTTTAATTTAAAAAAAAAGAATAATTTCTATTGAACTACTTAAAGAAAAAACTTAAATTATTGAAACATCACAATCTGAATTAATCTTAATATAAAATGTTTATTTAATTTCTTAAAAAAGTAAATATTTATATATTAACTTACTAAAGAAAGGGAGATGTTATAGTATTAGTACTAATTTATACATAACGTATTCTATTTATATAATTGTAACGTAACCATCATATGTATTGAATTTAACAAATCAGTTCATCGCCAGATCTTCTTGACTTAACAGTCAATTAAATGCTCCGCGGTCTGTTCGAAGAAGGAACTTCTGTCTATAGATGTACTTATGGTAGTTCTTTGTTGCCAATATCAGAGCTAGAAGTTCTCTTCTGGTCACATAGTAGTTCCGCTCCCTCTTCGAGAGTACGTTGCTCTAGTAGGCCACAACTTTCTCTTCTCCGTCTTGTGCTTGTGACAATACAGCTCCAATTCCAACATTACTTGCATCAGCGTCAATGATGAAAGGTTTTCCAGGAGTGGGATATGTCAACATAGGCGCATTACATAAGCGCAGCTTCAATTCCTGAAAGCTTTTCTCGCACTCACCTGACCATTTGAAGGGCTTCCCCTTTTCAGTAAGCTGATGCAAGCTTTTGGCGATTTCAGCAAAATCTTTTACGAAACGCCGATAATACCTGGCCAGACGTTAGCCAATTTTTGACGGTGTCAATATTCTCAGGATCAGTCTTTACTCCTTGAGATGAAATGATATGTCCCAAGTATTTTACTTCAGTCTTGAAAAGTGCACATTTGTCTGGATTTAACTTTAGATGTGCTTCTCGAAGCCTCTGGAATACAGCTTTAAGGTTTCCACAATGTTCAGCAAATGTTTTTCCATACACAATGACACCGTCTAGATAGACTAGGCAAGATTTACAGGTAAGACCATGTAGAATGCACTCCATCAAACGCTCAAATGTTGCCGGAGCGTTACATAGACCGAACGGCATCACTTGAAACTGCCAGAAACGGTAAAAGCCGTCTTTTCCCGATATTCTGGATGGATTTCTACCTCCAATAGTCCGATACAGCACGGCTTCTGTTGCAAACTGGTTAATAATTTCATCTCCTGCTGTTGGATATGCCAGATGAACCAACCATTCGATATTAGCTTGAAGTTGGTGCAGAGTTTCTCCTCTTTTCTGGACTCTGGAATTGAGTTGGACTCGGAAGACTTCGTGCATATGGCCATCTCCAAAGCGTTTGTCAACCAAGAAGTTTGTCCATCAGAAGTTGGTGGATGCATCTCCTTCCTCTCTACTTAATCGCCAGCACTTTCTATTACTTTAATTTTCCGAACTCGGTCTAATTCCTAGGTAATGTACTTAATTTTATCTTCAAATTTCTCGAATTTTTTCTGAGCCTTCAACGCGCCCATTAAGAGCAACGAATCTGTTCTCGTATGCATCGAGCTTACCTTCGATAAGGTTCTTCTGTTGTTCTAGAAGGTTCTTTTGCTCATTACGTTGTTCTTCCAGAAGGTTCATTACGTTGTTCTTCAAATTGAGCAAGCAGCAGTGTCATCGTATTGCTTATGGCTACACCAATAGTTTTTTGGCCTTCCGGCATTTCAATTTCGAATAGAAACGTGTCCGGGTTTTCTCCGTGTTGTCTTTACTCTTCCTGCAGACGAATAATAAGGTCATTTTTTGTTCCAGCAGTAGGAAGACCTATTCTGTGCAGTTCTGCCTTGAGTTGAACACAATTCAATGCATTCACAATTTTGCCCATTTTTCTTTCTTAACAAAATCACTTTTAAATTTAAATGTTCTGGTCTATACTTCTAGAACTTTCCTTTCCTAGCGGCGAATTAAATTATACCACTTGTGTTAGTTAAGACACGGCCCTTGCAGGTATGACGTTGTAAGTCTCCACTTAATATTTGCATGTTTATTTGTAAGATCATATTTTTAGGCGTTCTGTATAGGCGTTGAATAAGTTACTATATCTAACGTTCAAGAAACTTTTTTTTTAAGTTTTGATATGCAATATAATTTAAGTTTATTAGAAGCACTTGTATGAAGAAAAATAAAATAAATGAAATAAAATAAAAAACATAGGAATTCATTTCAAGTCATTGATAGGCAAACAAACTAAATCCCACTGCTCATTTTATTTACTAGTCCAGGAATATTAGGGGTTTCACCTCGGAATGAGAGATAGTCAGCTATAAACTTTTATAAACTTTAATTTTGGCGCCCTAAAACTTGTCTCAAAACCTACTTATCGTAGAGTGTCCGCGACTACAGATATTCAAAGGTCAAAGGTCATAGAGTATCATTCGAGGTCAACCTGTAGTCCCGATTAAAAACATGCCATATAAAGTTTATAAATATTGATAAATATATAATTCTTAATATGTAATTTGCATTTTTTATTTACTATTACGTTATAATTAATATTTTTCCAATAATTCAGTATCTATTCATTTTTTTAATTCTGATTCTGATCTTATTAATACAAATTACTTCCAAACTAAATAAAAAGAAAAGAATTAAATTTGTAATTAATATTTTTATTTAATACCATTTCATACATTTATTTAAAAAATGAATAATAATAAGAACTACAAGTTCTAGTTTCAATTTTCTTCTTCTTCTTCATCATCGTCTTCCAGTCGCTGTAAAATTTGAAATTCCTCTGTGTTCTCATCTTCAACGTCATTTGTCTCTAATTCTTCCAGGATTTCGGGGTGGAAAGTACCGCCTTCATTGATATCACTCTGATATGGTAAAGCATTAAGCCAAGCTTGCCCATTACACTGGCCGCAAGCTAAAGAGCACTGCAACCCTGCTTTTCTGGATCTACATCGCGAACCACAACCATTTTTGCAGTTGCAGAATATTGTTTTAAGCAATTCCTCCGGAGCTGGTGGATTGATTGTCATAAAAAGTTCCAGGAGTTCATCACGCATTATCCAACTCCAATTCTGGGGTTCTAAATCATGCTCTAACCAAATCTGAACTTGAAATATTGGTGAGCTGCTGCAGTCGTTGGTGGAAGATTTGATTACTGCACAGGTTTATTCAGTTTTGTTAACTTGATGAACTGTGCATAGCGGACGATCGATACATGTCCTCAGATTTAGGAGCATTATAGATTGCCAAAAAGGTTCTCACTCCATTCTCAAATAATGATTGAACCGAGCAGTTTTCTTCTTCAAAGCAGCAATTTGATCCAAATTCGGAAGTTTGTCGAGTGTTTTTACAAAAGGTCGGTGTCAAAACCACTTATTGCGCGCAGAAAAAATATATATTTGTTTTTAGAACGAGGATATTTATCAAAACTTTTGGAAGAGTATATTTCAGTTTTTACATTTACTTTGCCAGCTTTTTAAACTTTCTTGTTGATGAGATATGGTACGCCCAATTAAAATGACAAGTAAATCTATATCTTCTCCTATTAAAACAACAGTTTTTTGACGTTTAGATTCATCAATAGCTGTTTCAATAATAAGAACATCCGCATCATCTCTGGCCTGTTTTGTTGTGATTTGAGATATTCTTTAAGATTACTTTCAAATTACTTGCTGACTGTTATTAAATGAATAGATACTGAATTATTTAAAAAAAATATGAATTATAACGTAATAGTTAATAAAAAATGCAAATTATTTAGAATTATATATTTATCAATAATTTATAAACGTTATACGGCATGTTTTTAATCAGTACTACAGGTTAACCTCGAATGATACTCTAAATAGTTAAACACTGCGCGCGCAACTTAGATTCTTTATTAAATAAAACCACTTTTTAAAAAAGGTAAAAGCAAAATTGCAACTTTATTGTTATAGTACACGAATTCAACTGATTATATTTTTATTATTAAGAAGTGGACGAAGCTATGCAAGTTCATACGATCGTGCTCATTTGCCAATGTCAGCATAACATAATTTCCAGGAATCTCTAACGAGACCGGACGATTGGCAAATTAACTCGATCGTTCATAGTCATCATTTTATTGATAACCTGATTATGGCTACCTGTGGGAACCTCTATTTGTTGGGTTGCTGAACTTGACATAACCCGCACTGCCCTCTATTTCGAAAATGGTTACAAAAAATGTTTGAACATAAGTTGTAGAGAATTAAATCCTCTACAATATTAAGAATAAATGCAAACAGCATAAAACCCATAGGAAACGAGATATTTGCAATAAATGTGTAAAAAATTGATTTTTTGACCTTTGACCTTGGAATATCTGTAGTCGCGGCCACCCTACGATAAATAGGTTTTGAGATAAGTTTTAGGGTTCATAAAAGTTTATAGCGGACTATCTCTCATTCCGAGATATTTGCCCTTATTTGACTAATATTACTGGACTATACGTTCGATGACTCAGAGAATTTAACGTTTACAAACAAACTAGCGATAGCAAAATAATAATTAGTGCCGGTAATACCTACAGTTTTTATCGGGATTAAAGTTAAGTCCCGAACAATTGTCCTGACTTAGTTATGTCCATGTCCACTTAAGTTATTGTTGTATATACGCGCTTAGATCCTCCGATGTTTTTTTTCACACAATTTTATTAGGAGTTGTAAAATGACGCGTCAAATAATATAACTGAAAATCAAAAAAATGGTTCTATGAGAGGTACTTTTAATAATTGCTAAATGTAAATCTATTGCTTATTAAAAGCAGATTGTACTTGTATCATCACACAGAAAATTATAATATTCTTTAACAAATGATTTTAGCTATAAAAATATCGATAACATGTGTTCTTAATCAACAATTAGTTCTAGATTCAACAGTAAAAGATAATCAACAAAACTCTAGAATCAACTTCAAAACGTCCCACTTCTACAGATCCTCATGAGAAATCACCAAACTAATGTACTCGGGTTCCCCGGACAAAGGTCAAAACAAATTATGTCTTAGGCAAGCCAGAGGAGTGGCCGCTTTTTATAAGTTGGTGGAGAAACTCCACAGAAGCTTGTGGGTTAAGCAACTATGAAAATACGCTTCGTCATCAACGGATGCCTGAAAGGAAAAGCACTGGAAGCGGTCCGATTCAGACTTATCTACCCGGATCAAGTCGATCAAGTAATCTCAACACTAAAAATGTGATTTGGACTACATATGTCTAAATATAATGTAATGCTGAAAGTTTAACTTCTGTTGGAGGCAGCGAAGAGGTTAGAGAGTGTTATCACACAACAAAGCCACAAATACATGTATAATAAGCTACAACCGTTTTTCAAGGTGGAAGCGGCTTCAAAAAACTCTTATGTACATTTTTCGATTCATCAAGCTTTTCGTTCTTAAATGAAGGAAAAAAGACAAGCCACTGTTCATGTTCCTATACAAACAATGTCAAAAGGAGAGCTTTCCAAATGAGTATACAGCCCAGCGTTGTGCTAAAGTGCCCAATTGGGCCATTTGGCCCCAAGATTTTTATTTTGGCCCCGTGCCCCGGGCCATCACGAAATGGCCCCAAAATCGTCAAATTCACAAACTTAAGTAACTAATTTTGAACAGCATAATAAAACATAATTTAAAAATTTTAGAAATCGGTAATTTCAAAGTAATCGATATTTACATTCATTGAAAAATATATACATATATAATAACATTTGCTCTTTCGCGATTGATATTTTAAGTTGCATTTGCAGAACGTGTTTTTTCGGCTCTTAATAATATTAAAACGGACAATCGAAAAAGACTCAGCTATGAAGTTATTACTGTACTTATGAGCTTTAAAGGTTTTCTAAAAAATGTTACCTGTGGAAATTTTATTCAACCTACAGAATTAAAAAAAAAAAATAGATTAAAATAATTTAAAAATATTTTATGTTATGTTATGTTGTTATGGTCGACTACATTGTGTAAAAGTAGCCATATGTGAAATCATATTTTGTCACTCAAATGATCGAATTTCGATACCAGTTTTATTAAATACGGAAAAAGTAAGTGGCCCCAAAAATTTTAAAATGGCCCCAAAAATGGCCCCAACATTTTTTTTCCCAGGAACAACGCTGATACAGCCTTAACTAGTGCAGCAAGTAGCCAACAGGTGACTAAGATCTTCATATCTAGTCCTCACTACAAGCTCTCACCTTATCTAGATGAGAACGGAGTGATTCGTATCGGAGGACATATCGATGCATTATAAAAAAAAGGTACCGTTAGAAACCAAAAGACCTATTATTATGGCAAAAGATCATTTTATCGCGATGACCTTTTTCATAGAAACAGTTAATGGTGTTATTTTATGACTTACATCTGTGAACATTATGAACAAGGGATGCGTCGTCGCATCGTCGTCGTTATCCACTTTACAACCCTATTGTTAGTTCAGTTTTATAGAAAACTAGAGATAAGATAGGTTAATAAATGTAAATGTAGTTGTAAGTTAGGTATAAGACATTATAACTAGAATCTTAGTGTAGTTTATTGAAAATAAAGTTAGAAGTTTTTGTACCACCAAACAGTGCGGTTCGCCTTTTGCTATTTCCTAAATATCTTTCCTTTGTGGCGGTTAGGTCTTGTTCATGGTGACCCCAAGTGAAAATTAGAAACACATTTTATTTTATCCATCATTATTTATATTCCTAAATATTCAAATTCATGTACTAGATTAAGTAAACATTAATATGATATTATAAAAAAAATAGCATTATATAAAACCAAAAGAAGAACGTTGGGCCCCTATTGTTGAGCCAACAAGATTTAATTTAATAATAAGTTAGTTTTAAGTCAATTGTATATAAAACAAATTGAAAAATAAAAATTCTTAATCTAATAAATAATAAAAAAAAATTAGAATTCAATTTTTTAATTTTTTTCAGTTCAAAAAAAAATAGTTCAGTATTCGTTTTTCGGGAAAATTGAAAATAAAAGTTATTTTTACGTAAAAAAGCGTTTAAAATAAAATAAAATAAAATAAAATAAAATAAAATAAAATAAAATAAAATAAAATAAAATAAAATAAAATAAAATAAAATAAAATAAAATAAAATAAAATAAAATAAAATAAAATAAAATAAAATAAAATAAAATAAAATAAAATAAAATAAAATAAAATAAAATAAAATAAAATAAAATAAAATAAAATAAAATAAAATAAAATAAAATAAAATAAAATAAAATAAAATAAAATAAAGATGCCAACGATGGAAGATATCATCAAGGAGTAGAACACCATTGGTCAAGACGTTGTAGAGCTATACGTATACAACCATATGATGTCAGCTTCCTTCGACGAGAAGAAGGCGTCCCTGCTGAAGTGGAAGGAGAAATTGGACCAGTTAATTGCTTTGTTCACATTAAATGACGTCCAGCTTCAGAAGTACACTAAAGCCAACAAAAGGAATTATTCCTTGAACTGATAGATGCCAAAAAAAAAGTCTAAAACACAGGAAATGGTTGTTTTGAAATCCGTCATAAAAGGTGACGCCGCAGCAACTACGATTCCAAATTTGCCTCCATCAGAAGCAAACTATGATATAGCGTGGAAACTTCTGAACGAAAGGTACACGAATAAAAGAGCAATAACTACCATTTATTTCAGAAACCTGGTTGATGCTCCACATGTAGATTCTACAGTGGAAAGTGTGAAACAATTCAATGATAATATTCAAGAAAGCTTACAAGCGCTCCAGGTTGCAGATTTGTCACCTGATAATTTGCTGCAAGCTTTTATTAGTTTTTAATTAGTAAGGAAAATGGGGGATGACTTAAGGATGAAGTTTGAAGCTTCATTAAAAATTTCCAAGGAGTTACCATAAGTGGGCTCTTTACTTTCAGTTTTAGAATATCAGTTCTATGTCTTGGAGGCTTTTCAAGGACCCTTAATTGATGGTCAACGCTTAGAAAGACTTCCGAATTAACTAAACCAAAATATATAATGGAATGTAAAACAACACATTTTACACATCAATGTCTTATATTTAAGAATTAAAACACAGTTTAGTAGATAATTTGATTGAAAAACATTCAAATAAAATTAAAAATCAAATGTCGACGCTTTTCTCGCAAAATATTGAGAGAACTATTTAGGTATATGTCTAATGACAGACTTATACGGTTTATCAGTTTTAACAATAGACATTTCTTTAAAAAAATGAAAGAAAACAGCCGATGAAATAATTGTGGGACATGCTCCGTTATCAATTTCAGCTTTCATTGGAACTCGGTTTATTTTTATATAGATAAAACATGAGTTTATTGCAAATATTATTATTTCCCTGGGGATACTGCTCATATCCTTGATCGCATTCTTCCAAGAAGTTATCTGCTGATCCATTGCCAAGACCAACATTTTCACTCTCCAAGACAGCATTAACATTTCTACGATTAGCTGCACAAACTCGAGAAGTATGCCCAAAACTTTGACATAAATAACAAACCCAATTTACAGCTGGGCACGAATGAACATCGTGTCTTCTTCCACACCTATGACAGGGGCGAAGGATTTGTGTTCTGATTCCAATGATGTCTTTGTAACTGAAATTAGTAGAGGATTCATTAGTCGACTGGTTGTTAGGAAATATTTGGTAATTGACCGATTTATTTTTACCACCATGCTGACGACGAACATGAAAACCAATTTGCGCCATGTGGACTTGAAACATTTGCTATAGATGACGACGACGTGAGTGAGTTTTCATGCATTAATTGCATGCATTCTGAAATGTTAAATTTTCTTCCGACAGTAATTTTTTTTATAACTTCACTTTGTTTGTCGCAAACTAACCGATCGCGTAAGGCCTTCGAAAGAAATGTATTGAATATGCATCTGCTTGATAATTTCTTCAATTCAACGATGTACTCCGATATTGTTTCATTCGGTTTTTGATCCCGTTTGTGGAATCTAAAGTGTTTTAATACTACTAACGGTTCCGGACTAAAATGTTTTTTTTTTTAATAAATCAATGCAAACTGTATGGTCTTTTCTGTCGGAGCAGCAAGGACACATAAATTCTTCAACGCGCTGAGTGTTTTCCCTCCGCATAGTGTTAAAAATGACGGAAGTTTCAATTCTTCTACAATTTTATTACATTTCAATAACTGTTCAAACCGTTCAATGTATGTTTTAAAACATCGAATGGTTCAATTGTTCCGATTTTGTATTTTAATTTATTGTATTTATTTTTTTTTAATCTCATCCCCAATGTTTTATTGTATAGAATAAGAATTGCGATCCATTCGATAGACTTAACTAGCCCAACTCTTTATTCATGTATAATAGTTAAGTATAATTAAAAAAAATATGTACGTAAAATATGTACATAATATACATACATATATTTGAGTAATAGTAATGCTATAATTCATTAAAGTTTTAGTATATAATAATACACAACAGTTGATAGTTCAAAGTTCGGGCCTTTTTTCGTAATTAAAATATGCCCTATGCAATAATAATTTTGAATGAAATAATACCCCAATTTTTTTTTTACACACAACAGTTTATTTTCGAAAATGAAATTATACCCCAAATCGCCGTCATAAAAATACTTGCATTGTAACTTGAACAACTTCAGCAAACGATTCCGCTTAAATTTTCATGTTGCATCGCGCGATTTTTGTCAGCTATTCTGTTGCCTTGTAAGCATTAAACAATTTGTGCTGAATGTAACATAATAATACGTGCTGAAAACCATCATCGAATAACAGAATATCGCGAAATTTTTCAGCTATTCGCTGATGATTGTCAGCACGATCCTTACATTGAAACAAGATTGCTGGGTCCCAAAATAAGCGTTATTTTCAGAGTCCTGAGCCCTCGATTAGCGGATTTTCACAATACTTTTTGAAATTATTCACATTTCATATTCATATTTTATTGGGGCTTTATTTCATTTTAAAACAACACCCCACAATGTGAGAATTTTCGTTGTTATTGTTTTGCATGCATATGTTTGAATTATTTCTTTGGGGCCCTTTTTCGCGGAGCCTTCTGTAAATAAAACTACAGCCTTAAAATTTGTTCTCAATTATCTTAAACTTGACTTTTAAGATGAGAGTCTATCCCAAACTTTGAAAGAACGAATTTTAGCAAACAGCTTAAATACAGTGGACCTGAATGAAGGTAAAGTCAATTCAAACAAAAGCGACCTAGCCAGAAATTAGAAAACCCTCATTTTAGTGTAATTAAAGAATGAAATTTCTGGAAATATCGACTATGAGAAAAATTTCTATAGGAGTTTTAAAGACATTAAAAATACGTCAGTATAATTTTTATATAAACCTCCCTGATGGTAAGATAATCTTAATACAAAATTAAACTCACTTCTTTACTTATCTTTGGAATTTCTGTAACCATTGAATTGCGTCCACAGTGTATTATTGCCTTTCTACAGGAGCACTGTTTGGGATATGTTTGAATTTCTGAAAATATAAAAATTACAAACAAAAAATCCAACAAAATAATAAAAAAAATAATAAATATTACATTATTATTTTAAAAACCCAAGCTCTATATTACCACAATCTTTATTATTAGAAGTGGCATTACGTAAATGGGCTGTTGCCACTATATTCGACATCAACTCCTTGCTACCATACAACATACCGCATTCAACGGGGTGTTCATCGCTTTCATCCTTGCAGTCCGGACGTTCATCGCATATCTTCCGTTGTGGCAAGCATAATGTACCATTGTCGCAGGCAAATGTTCCTCGGGGACATGGTCCTATTGTTCCACATTGTCATTGGGGGAATTAAATGTAAAGAAAAAGAAGAAAAAATGAAATTGAACTTTAATCAAATTGATTGTTGTAAATAATAATAAAAAAATACACAAAAACGATACAAGATGAGGTGATTTCAAGTGATGGAGAAATGGTTTAGATGATGTTTTTATTCCTTATTTAAGGGTCACATCCATTTGTCGATGGGAAGTGCTAATCAGGCAAGCCATAAATAAGCTATAAGTGTTAATTAGAGAAAAACAGTGCCTATAATGCTTTGAAGGTTTCACATCTGATTGATAAATTTCTGCATTTGAGAATTAATGACAACAGAATCTGAAGACAAAATACAAAGATTTTTTTCATTAAAAGATAAAGTGCAAATTCATATCAATCAATCTTAAAATCCTATTAATTAAGGTGATTTAGGTGTAAATACGTGCGTATACATAATTATGCAGGTTGGGATAGTTGCTGATTTGAATAAAGGGTAAGTGGGACGACTGTTTTGTGTTTCAAAATTCTGTGCTTGAATATTACGATAGTTATTGAAACATATATTTTTAACAAACATAATTTGCATTACAATATGCTGAAAAACTATAAAAAGTCCTCATCGCTATAGCCACCGCTAACAATTTAACGGAAATCAAAGTTCCCAGTAAAAAATAAAACATTTTTTTGGACGATATATTCATTAAATTGTTAGCGTTTAGCGTAAAATTGTAAGCAGTGCTCATATAGATGGGTCTTCTTGCAGAATATATACCCAAAATCAAAATTCCCAACCTTTGATGTGATTTTCGCTTTTCAAAATCAAAAACTTGATGAAAAATTCCACAATTTTGAAAAATAATATTTGTCAAAGTTATCGCACCAATCTTCATCTACAAAATTTTACACATTTTCTTGGAGTAGATGGAACAGGGGAGGTGGGGGGCGCTTCGAAACTAAACAATGAAAAGCTATTTACTGAACATTGATATTTTGTCATGCATGTATTTAAATCACTTGTCGCACACAAAATCTTAATATATGGAAATGTAGGAAGTTTAAAATAATTAAAATATCATTCTATGTGGTTCCAAAAGTTCAACTGTTTTTCGACAATAACTTTTAAAGTTGTCGAAAACGATCGTCGGCAAAAGCTTTAGAGAATGTTCTCACCAAACAAAACCAAAAGACAAAACTACTCTACGACGACAGATGAAAACTTCATTCAAGCGTATAACGACTTTTCCAAAATGGCGGAAAACGCAAACATTTTTTGTTCGTACTTTGTGGATCTGGACTATTAAAAGTGTTCCGGATTATTTTGAGATTTTTTAAGCAAAATTGTGAAGTGGTGTGTATCGAAATAAGAGTGTCTTTATAAAGTATAGAAACATATCTAAAAAAATATTTTGCTCAGTCAAGTAATTGATTTTGATAAGTGCACAAGTAGAGAGAAATATAGAAATGTCGGTGATAAATAAAAAGTTTTGGGCTGAATTTTTGGAACTGTACCAAAGCCCTACGGCCATTCTTTGCGCCATATTCGTTTCTTTTTTTTATTTTTATTTTTTATTGCCAACGCAATCAAAATTACTGCTACAGCGGACTCGGAACTTGACATGTTGTCTACTCAGCGATGAACACACTATAATATTTTACAATTCGCATGAGTAGTTTAAGTTGAAACGTGGTTGTGCATTCTTCTATTTGCGCATGCAGGCATGTGTGGTGTACGGGCCCTATAAGCAACTGTTTCTTATCGTCCAACTCTTCACTTCAAAACATCTCAAACCCAAATGAAAACCTACCGGAAATACCTACTGGATAATAAGCCCGCGATTGTTTTTTTTTTCAAACTATACAAAAAACTGTACAGCTGCATTTTAAATACACGTAAAAAATAGCACAAAAATAGACACTTTTTCACAGCTATTTTCCTGTTGCGCACTCTATTGTCTTCAGCCAGCTAGTTACGTCCGAAAAATTCTTCGAATTATTTCATAGATTCTTATTACCAATCATTAGTCGCTTTGAATGTATGAAGTTTTCTCATTGAATGCTTTTAGACGACTACAATTTTTAACGGGGTTTCTCTTTTGAGTTGCTTTCGGATTGCAGCATCCATTTAAACGCTGCAAATTTTAATAGCTGCAATTTTTTTTAAATGAAAAGGAAATATATATCCACACTCTTTACTCCGCTTATGTCTCAAACAATAAGAAAAAGCACAAAGAAGAAAGAGCGATAACTCTGCAATTATTTCAACTTCAGCAACTTTGTTTACCCCGGCGACCGCATACGTCCCTCGCCAACGTGCTTAAAAATTGCAGTGGGTAATTGCAGCGTTTAAAAGCAGTCATTGCAATGTAAAAGTAAAAGGCCGTGTTGCAAAGGCTAAAGACAAAGGATTTTGATTTTTTATGATAATGTATATATAATGTATATATATAGTTTAGTTTAAGGATAGTATTTTGTGAGTATGCATAAACAAACAATATAGCTGCACATAAGTATACATATGTATATACATGCATGAAACTTACAGTAATAATTAATTAGAAATTTCGTCATTTTTTAGCATTGTTTAATGCGGAGTTAAAAATCAATTAAAAAAAAACTATCCATACATTCCATGAAATATTCAATTTTCAAAAAATTATTTTCGGTTTTTTTTTAAATCCAAAATTTTCAAAGAATTACTTTGAATTTTTTTGTAAATCCAAAATATATATTTTTTTATTTAAACTTAATAGAAGCTCCAAAAAAATTGAGAGATTTTTTTAAATAATTATGTAATATGGTAGATCGGACTTATATAAGCTCACATAAACATTTAAATCAAAATCGTAGGAATTGTTAAAAGTGAGATATTCCTACGGTTTTTTAACATTTGTGTGTTATTTTTTTTTAAAAGAATAAATTTAGTTTAAAATCTTGATGCCAAGTTTAATAAAAATCGACTAAGTCGCTTTTTCGAATTACATATAAAGTTAAAAAAAAAGTTAAAACTTTTTTTAAATATCAAAAAAAATTGAAAATTTTGGTATACTTTAATTTAAGATTAATTCGAAATTCCGAATCACAAAATCTCGATTCACAGAATCCCGAATCACGAAATCCCGCCATTTCAATACTAAATTGACAGCACTGTATGGATTTTCATTTCCATAGTAGTGACCAGAGTTGTCAAGTTTGAGAAAGCGGAATCGCCTAATAGAAAATTTAAATCACAAAAAAATCGCCAAATTTAAAAATTTTCTACCCAAAAAATCCACCAAATTGAAAAATGAAACAAAGTTTCGCAACTTGTAGCTTTTACATCAAAAAACCTTTGATTAAAAAAACAAAAACAAAAAATATATAACCACATTATAAGTATAAGAAACTTCATCGGATAGTAACAATTATTTTAACAAAAACTTAAAAATTAAAGAATACTCCTTGGTTTACCTAGTCTTCTTCAATAAATTCAATGTATGTATCAATTGTTTTCATCAATTGGATCTTTCTCATACATTGAGGCATTAAATGCCATGAGCATTACAGCGCAGGGGTCAAAATTATAAGAATATTAGATTTTCAATTCAAAAAATTTAAATCGCCAAAAACTAAAACTATCGCCTTTTTTGGGGTACATCGCCAAATAAAATTTCAAATCCCCTATTTGGCGACAAATCGCACAGTCTGACAAGCCTGGTGGTGACACCAATCAATGAGAATCAACGAGAACTATTTTGGTTTGTAGAAGACCGCACTGGTTTAGGCTCCTCCTCCTTCTTAAAAAAGTATATAAGTTAAGTAGGATTCGGTCGACAGTAAACTTCAGTAAAGGACAACCGGATTTGAACACCCCAAGAAGAATAAATTTTAACGTATATATTATAGGTAATCCAACCAATGACAATTTTTAAATAATTTTATTAAAAAAAAAAAAAAAACAATGTAGGTATATAGTTAGGCCCCTTATGTGCCAACAAAACTTAAAACTACCAAGATGTAATATTATTATGTAACATAGAATTAAGAACCAATTGTAAATATATCTGTTCAATAAAAAAGTTAAACAGTTAAACAGTAAACTTCAGTTCTTATTACTTATTAGAACTTGGTAGAGGTAAGACCTCACTAAGATATATTGGCCTTTTTCATTTTGGTCGGATTAGGTGAGGTTGTACGGTAAGTGGACGAGATTGTTGGACGTCGGCTGATTTAAGTCGCTCGGTTTGGGAGGGGTTTGGTTTAAAACGCTTAAAAGCGTTCTTAGGTTTTTTTTTAAGCTTGAAAAAACAATTAAAAAAAGTTCTTTCAAGGACTACAAACAATTGTAAAGAGGTATAAAATAGTTTAAAACGTTGATTAAGCGGTTTTTAATTTGTAACTTTTTTTGACTAAAAACAGATTGTTACTAGTTTTTCATGTTGCGTCTTAATTAATTCTTGGACAAAAGTACCCTGGGTGACCCACCCGCTCACGCAAATCTGTTGCTCCGCTTAGGATATCTCCAGTCGCCATGCAGCCGCCAATGTCAACAGTTTTCTTGGAATAAAAGTGTTTTTTTGGACAACAGCACCTTGAAGGGTGGCACGCTTCGCGGGTTCTCAGTATTTTAACTCTCTCTTTGGGGGGCTTTGTACCGCTCACGCAACTCTGTTGCTCCGCTTAGGGTATGTCCAGTCGCCAGGCAGCCGCCAATGTCAACAGTTTTCTTGGAATAAAAGTGTTTTTTTGGACAAAATCACCTTGAAGGATTTTCAGGATTTCTCAGGATTTTAACTCCCTCTTTGGGGGGCTTTGTACCACTCACGCAACTCTGTTTCTCAGCTTAGGGTATGTCCAGTCGCCAGGCAGGCGCCAATGTCAACAGTTTTCTTGGAAAAAGTGTTTTTGTGGACAACAGTACCTTTGGTGACCCGCTTCGCGGGTTCTCAGGATTTTAACTCCCTCTTTGGGGGGCTTTGTACCACTCACACAACTCCGTTGCTCCGCTTAGGGTATATAAAGACGCCAGGCAGGCGCCTATGTCAACAGTTTTCTTGTATAAAAGTCTTTTCTTGGATCGAAGTGAGATATGTATGCGACCCCCCTGCTTGGCACACTATAGGATTTTAGGTAGGTGCGAAGTTTTTTTTTCTACACTTTTTTTTTTACACTTCAGAATTCTTTGTTGTAGTGAGCTTAGAGCAAGCTGCAAGCTACAATCAGAGGCTCATCATAAGTGCATGTGTTAGTGGTTAGTAAATTAGTAAAAATAATTCAAACTAATAACACATGCAAATACACATCTAAACACATGCATAGTAACAAAATTAAACAATATGATAATACAAGTAAACAATAATACAGAATTATACTAAACAAAAGTATCTGTTGTCAAGAAGTAAAAACAATCACGACCGTGGAGCACTGGTTCGAAACGCATTTTTTAATCCAATTTTACTAATGTTAAATTCAACATAGGAATCATTTAAGTTAAAAGGTTTGGTCATTCGGTTAAGAGGCTCATGTATACCGTAGTTAGTTCTATGAAAATCTACATGTAAAAGTTCAAATCTTCGCAGGTGGTGAGATCCTCCACGGCAATTTATGCCAATACAGGCTAACAAATCAAGAGCGTCAAGTTGACCATTCATGAGTTGATGAACAAACAATATATCGTTATTAACACGCCTTTGGTATAATGTTTGGACCTGCAGAAGCTGGATCCGATGTTCATATGGTGGAAGGTTAAACGGATCGGCCCAAGGAAGACCTTTCAGAGCAAAGCGAATGAATTTATGTTATATTGATTCAATTCAGCTTATATGAATTTCATAGAAGGGAGTCCATACTTGTGAGGCGTACTCCAGATGAGGTCGTACATTGTACAATTGTATAATGATAGAGTAACATAGGGATCATTAAATTCCTTTGCCCAACGTGTTATAAACCCAAGCATGGAGCTCGCTTTGTTCACAATGTAGTTTATGTGTTCAGTAAATTCTAAATTAGAGGTGAAATGAACACCCAAGTCCTTAAAAAAGACACGGTCAAGTTTGTGCTGCGGTATAAAATAATCAAATGCACTAGCAATACGTTTTCTTGAGAACGTAATTGTTTGGCATTTGGAAGGGTTGAGAGACAGACCGTTTTTCCCACACCAAACAGTAAATCTTTCAATATCCTCTTGCAAAAGAACATGGTAAGCCTTTATTGTCTTAAAGATCTTCATATCGTCAGCGAAAATGAGAATTTCACTAGAATGTATACATGATATTACATCATTTATAGCAAGAATGAATAAAAAGGGACCCAGGTGACTTCCTTGAGGGACGCCTGAGTGAGCTATGAAGAGGTTTGGAGGAGAATTTCGGAATTTTACCTGATATGATCTATTTTCCAGGTATGATTTTATACATGCTATAAAAAAATGTGGAAAACCGAAAGCTTTTAGTTTATAAACGATAATATTGTGACTAAGTTGACCAAATGCCTTAGAAAAATCAGTGTATACGCATTCAACTTCACTTCCATTTTTTAGTGAATTAGAACATTTGTGCAAGAAGGTTAAGAGGTTTGTCACTGTTGATTTTCTCCCCATGAACCCATGCTGTTATTCACAAATAATATGCATGGTATGGAAAGCTAAAGTCTCACAAACGACTTGTTCAAAGAGCTTTGGAATACAAGACAGTTTGGATATAGGCCTATAGTTCTTAATATTAGTTTTATCACCCTTCTCAAAAATTGGAGTGAGAAATGAGTTTTTCCATAAGCACGAAAATCACCCCGATTTTATAGAAAACAAAAATTGAAGGGGCTGAGCAAGAATAAATCTACATTCTTTCAAAAGTATTGGAGGAATTCCATCTAGACCAGATGAGTAATCATCATTTAATGATGAGAGCAAATTTAAAATACTACACTGTTGCACAGGGAGACTATAAAAATTAGTTTGGGCGTAGATATGTAAATTATTAAAATAGTTTTCGTCGACATCAACAGGTATTTCAACAAAAGAATAACGAACATTTTTCGCAAATACGTTACAAATGTCATTGGTTTCTTGTATAGAACAATTTTCATGTATGAAATTTGCCGGATAACCATCTGAGTATTTCTTCGAATTAACAAACTTCCAAAATGCCTTAGCAACTACCCATTTTGTTTGCATGGCTAGAGTAAACTGTTTTTGAGAGGGAGTGTGAGAGTTCTTAGGTATATTTTCCATGCTCTATTTCTTTTGTTACGGAGGGTTTTTAGCTGCTTCGTATACCAAGAGTGGCAGAAATTGTTATTTTTTGAAATTTTTAAGGGGATATTATTATTAATACAGTTATTAAGGATGGTAAAAAATTTGGTAACTACTTCGTCAATATTACTACACTGATATACTATTTATACCAGATCTAGTTAATTCTTCGAGAAGCAACCGAAAATTTGCTTTTTTGAAATTAAAAGTAAATGAGCAATCATATGCGTTGCTGTTTTCAAAAATATGATTGCTCATAAGTCAAGAAGTATATCCAAAGGAGGATGATATGTATCTAAATTAGTAATTCCAGAACTAGAATTTTTAATACAGCTTACTTGCTGTAAGTCATTAGAACTAATTTTATCAAGTAAACGAAGCTCAGATTGTAACGAAGTTAAAGAAGCTTCTTGACAGGATTTATCTTCAGAAGGAACTCACTCTATATGCTAAAATCTCCTAAAAGTAAAATTTTGCTATTAGGGCAAGACCGGTCAATTACAAAATCTAGGGCCATAGAATGTTCGTCAAAAACTGCGTCTGGACTTTTGGGGGGAATATATGCATTAACTAAATAAATGAATTTGGACTGTAAAGTTATCTTTAAACAAATTAACTCGATAGATAGACTGAAAGGAAATACAACAGGAGAAGATATAATTTTATTTTTAATTTATATTTACCTCTTTTGGTTTATCATCATGCAATCTTTCATGTAAACAAGGAACTCTTGATTAAAAAGTTCATTGTCTAAGAAACATGAATTTAGTTGAATTGTCAGCAGTTTTACTGCGGAGCCCTCTTACATTTTGGTAGAAGAGGGTGATTCTACTTAGTTTTTTGCAGATGAATTATTGGGTAAGTTAGGGGCGAGTCTATTTTTACGTACAGTAAAAATTCTTTAAAAAGAACTTCAGAAGGCCAAATATTTTTATTACAAATGGACTCAAAGTAAGACAAATGCGTTACTATCTTAAAAGATTAATCAAAGCTATTAACTTTGCTAATTTTAGTACACTTAATAGAAGAACTCGTTGGAATTCTTTTATTAGCGATTAAGTGGGAAACGATATCATCTGGACCAATTTCTGGCTCTAAGCGAGAAATAAAAATAGATTTAGGCTTAGAAACAGCTTTAATAGGCCTATGATCGGTAACTCTATCAGATATAGGAACTATATCCACACGAGGAACTGGACATGGCACGGAATCTTGATTCACAACTTGAATCGAACAAGGATTTTTTTCGGAACTATGGGGACTAGTATTTGTACTTAGGGGTGGACCAGAGTTTTTTACTACTGTATGATCCCTACCTCTTTTATTGTTCTTTTTTGTAATGGTATGGTAATGGATTGGGCAAGCAGATCATCATTATCTGGTAAAGTCAAAAGAAGAAGAGGTTCCTGTATTAGGTCATCAGTTGATGTTCCGATATCAACAGGATCGTTTGGTATAGAGTTAATGAAGTAAAACTTGAGACCGCTTTGTTGAAACTTATAAGAAGTTCTTCAAAGCCTCTGGAGAGTTTTGTTATGTCCATTTTGAAATGAGACATTTTGAAGGCCAGTTGCGATAAAGAGAATTTACGGCAATCGGTGCAATACCTATACGCAAATTTAGAATTGGTTATTTTCTCAATAAACGCATTAGTTGAACCGATGCATTTGGCGTGGTATAAATTCCCACATGGACCAAAACAGGCAAAAATTGGCGTATAATTTGAACCTTCGGAACATTTTTTTGCGGGGCAGATCATATTAAAAAAAATAGATTTAAAATTAAAATGAGAAAATCAAATAAAATGAAAAAAAAATATTACACTATACCAGGACTCGAACCCACACTACGAAAATCTAAACGCCGTCGCGTGTCATTTCATTTTTAATTCATTTTTATTTTTTCCAAAACTTATAACTATCTTAAACCTAGACAAAAATTCATAAAAACTAGCCTACTTATCAATAACTTACAACTAACTTACTGACCCTATGCGGGCGCTCTAAGTTAAGCTATATCTTAATAATAATGCCTTTCGGCCTAAAAACTAATTTAATCATAAAATTCCTTATCAGTTTTATTTTTCACCAAGAAAGAATTTTAAAAAAAACTTGGTATAATATCATTTATTATTTTATTTTATATAAAACTTAAAACTACCTAAAACTATGTTAAAACTACTTACTACTAATTAAAACTAAGTACTTAAAATACTTACACTACTTAAAATTACTTAAAACTTCTTAAAAACTAAAACAGCCATAGCAGCGTTTCTTTTTTGGTTTTACATTTTTTTTTTATTTTTGTTGGTTTTGTATTTTTTTGTTGATTTTTGCTGGTTCTTTTTTTTTTTGGGTGCCATCCCGACTGTCCCTACTTAAAACTAATACCTACACCTATGTAAGTCACTATGTAAGACACGAATCAAAGTTGACTTTAAATATCAAAATTAGGATTGAGCCACCAAAACTGGTTCTCCTGCTTCCTCCTATCTCTGCGGTCCCGATCGGACACAGTCCTACTAAACCGAATTCGCTCAGCACCACCTTGTGCAAGCACGTCTCGACCATATCGAAATCGCCTATCCACAGTTCTACGGCCGACGTGGTAGATAAGCGGAATCACCTCTCTATCCTGGATCAGCCCTCGACTGTCTAAATAGAAGAATGCGTTAGGTGGAACATAGCCACTCATACGTACACTCTCGAAATATTCAGTGTTGGGGTAATAAGCCCCAAAGATTAAGCTATAAGCTGAGGACATCGCTCTTGCAATGTGACCCCGAATCAGCTTTAATAAGAAATTATCAATTCTGGTGTTCTGTGTAATCCAAGGCAACGACGTAGGCACTGCCTAGTGCCTCCTAAACACCCGAATCTTTTCCATTTGAGATGCGCCAACGTTGAACCACACGGGACATCAATAGGCAATCATCGGCCGTATGAGGGCCATGTAGCAAATCACCTTTACCCTGGTGTCAAGTCGGCTGCTATAAAACAACCGTTTCGTCAGGGCAAAGGCTCCCCTAGCACTCGTCAGAGCAGCATCTATATGTCTGTCGAAATACACATACTGATCTAACCAGATGCCAAGGTACTTTACCACACTTTTACTCGCCAGTGGATGTCCATGCGGCCCAACGATCACCAGCTTGCGCCAGTTCTTTTTAGTATCCCTTGGGGCTCTAGCCAACGGAGTCCTAAACAGAATGGTTTCTGATTTCTGGAAATTGATTTTCAACTTCCAGTCATCACAATATCGCTGAATCTTGTCGAAGTCATGCTGCAAAAGAATTCTGATGACCTCAACTTTTGTAGCTGTTCTGTACGCAATAAGATCATCGGCATACACAATTGCCTGAGTTAGACTACCTATCAGATCGCTGGTGTAAAAACTGAATAGAATGGGTGAGTTAACCGCTCCCTGCTGAAGAGCATTTTTAATATTGAATACTGAGGTAGAAGTTACATTGCCACTCTTGACAACAAACTTTCTACCATTGAGCATGTGATAAAACATATACAAAAGTGGTTTACTTATGCCAAGCCTAGTCAGCTTTAGATAAAGACCCTCTAACCATACGGTGTCTAAGGCTTTCTCCAAGTTAACCAGACAGGCACCCGTACACTGTCTTTTGGATTTGTTCCACTGAATATAAGAAACGAGTTTAGACGCAGCATGAATGGGCAATGTATCGAAGATGAGCTGGAGCTCCACCCTCGTAACTGACCCCATTTTGCTCGGCGATGATTGCATTCGCCCAAGTGTTGTTCATTGAACCCGCTAAAACCGAGGTTCTCAGATCGCCATTGCGTTATGTCGTTATGAAGATAGAAGTGATGCAGCAGTGCTCTGTTCTCCAGGTCGTGGTTCGGGCGAATGCTAGCATTCACCTTGTACACTTGCTGAAAAGCAGCCCCCACAGCCTCCACTTTCTCCTGCGGATCTTCAACAATACAATGGTCATCGTCCAAGACGGCGTCCTCTGGATCAAAAGTACGTCTATACTTGGCAGCTAGAGTTAACGGCCCGAATTTTATTGTTCCAGTATAAATTAATAGACAACCTATAATTTTCTTTGATCAGTTGGTTGATGTTTTTAATTGACGACTTCAGTGGCCCAATCTCCAGGTCGCGTGAGTCAGTAAACTGTCGTCGGTACAAGAGTCTTGTCAGTAGTCCACTTTTTTGTCTGTGTAGTTAATAGTCGCGTTACGGTACATGTCAGTTGCGTTACGTTCTTGCATTTTGGTATTGTTCTGTTCATAGTTCGTAGGATTAAAAATATAAAAATAATTATAATAAAATTAAAAACAATTTATTTTTTATTTATTTATTTTAATTTAACAAAGGCTTATTTTCACAACTTTTTTATTTTATTTTTAAACTAATATTTGCGACGCGTTTCGGAGTGTGTCTACTACATCATTGGGCGATATAAATACTTATCAGCTGGTTGATGTTGTCAAATCCAAGCTTTGTACTGTCTCAAGCTTAGGTTTGTTGTTGTTGTTTTTTGTATGCATATTTAGTGGTGGAGCTTTTGTGTGGTATTATACTGTGCTTTTTTGACTAGTTGTTTTGTTCATACTTAATTGCAGTTTCGTATTATGTGTTTGTCTTAAATGTCAGTTTATCGTTCAGTAATCTGTCTTGTTCTATTTTATAAGCTTTGTAAATTTCGTATTCTTCTGTTGCGTCTAGTATTTTGCCTTTTTTTACATATGCGTAATGGTGTCAGATTTGTTTTAAAATCTGTGTAATTGTGGTTATTGTCGATTAGATGTAAAGCCAACGTAGACTTGGTGTTTTGTTTAGGCTTGTTCTTTAAATTTGTCATTAAATATTCTCCCTGTTTGGTCTATGTAGAACTTTTCACAATTATCGCATTTGAGTTTGTAAACTCCGGGGCATAACTCTGTATCCTTTTTTGTTTTTGTTTTAAAATATTTTGTATGTTGTTATTAGTTTTATATGAAATGTTAATGTTAAGTTTTTTAAATTCTTATTGTAAAATTTGTGTGATTATGTTGGTGTAGGTTACTGCTGTGTATTTTTTATTCTCCATTGATGTATTTATGTTGTTATTGTTGTTGTTTATTTTCTTTTTCTTTTTTTGATTAATTTGTCGATTATTGTTGGGTTATATCTATTTGAATATGCTATACATATATTTAATGGTTTTAATTTCATGTTATATTTGAGCTTATTGTTATTTTTTTTAAATGTTGAGGTGTAAGAAATTTATTGAATTATTATTTTCCATTTCTGTAGTTACATACTTTTATTTTTGTATTTATGTTGTTGATATATTTTGTGAGTATGTCTATTTGTCTTTTTGTACCATCAAATATGACAAAAGTATCATCGACATATCTAGAATAAGTTAATATTTTGTTTTTTTTGTGGGTTAAGTGTTGATTGGATGTATTTATTTTCATAATTGTTTAGATAAATGTCGGTTAGTAGTCCACTAAGAGGAGATCCCTTAGCCAATCCTTCTGATATAGAATTCGATGTTAAATGCGAAGTAATTTTGTTTAAGTATAATTTTTAATAAAAGTATTAGTTCGTCTATTTGTTGTTTTTCAATGCTTGCGGTGCAGTTATGGTTAGGTTGTCTTTTAATATTTGTATGGTTTCGTCTATAGGTATGTTAGTGTACATGTTTGTTACATCAAAGGAAATCATTTTGTAATTTGTTGATATGTTGATGTTTCTAAGTTTTTCTATTAAATCTGTTTTGTTTTTTATACTGTTGTTATTACTTAAGTTTATATTATTTTTTATGAGTTTTTGTAGTTTTTGGGCTATTTTGTAACCGAGTGCTGTAGTGTAGTTTATTTCGTAGGATTGTTTCGTCCATTTGTTCCGTCAATTTCATTATTTGTCAAATTCCTGTCATTTGGTGGGGATATATTGCTTGCACGAATTTCGCCAAATAAGGCGTTGCGTTGGTGAAGCGTGGCCAATGCATCTTACTGTAATTGTAAAAATGCGGCGGTACATACTCCTCCAAATCCACTAGCTCGTTCAGAAGTTGTATTGTTGCGGCGAGTCCGCAGTGGTCGCTGTCGTATTCTATTGTCTGTAAACAGTTTCTTGTCCGTTGACCCAAAGTGTCAGTAATTGTCAGTTTTGAGTAAGTAATTGTCAGTCTTGAGTCTTTTTAAATGGGTCCAGATAGGCAGCGCTTCTTGGAAACGATGGTCTATCAGTAGCCAGAAAATCGATCATATACTCAATATTGTACTGACCCATCCAATTAAATAGATCGTTGTAATGCACTAATAAGCAATAACTATGCAAGATAAATTAAATTCAAGATAATAATGACACTTATGAAGTAAAACAAAACGTTAAAACTAATTATAATTGACAAAAATCAACAAAAAATAAAGAAACACAATTAACACAGAGCGATATCAAAACAAACTAGCTTAAACAAACCAGTGCTGTCCACTGGGTGTAGGTATGTATTATCTGAAAAAAAATCGACTTTTATCTTTAAATACGATTTGCGGCTAAACTAGACGTGCTAGAGGCATCAAAGTTGACACCTTTAAACTTGACTTGCGGCTAAACTAAGCGACCTAGCGACTTCAAAAATGCATATTCGTGATCTAGGAAGTGCCAGTTCTAAAAAAAAACAAAAAAAAGTTGTTAAAAAAAGTTTTTTCCAAAACTTTCAAAAAAATAAATAAATAATAAATAATAAATAAAGAAATTCTTACTGTCAAATCTACAATTGCCTGGCCCGCTGCGCGGGTAGCAAGGATTTTTACCCCCCTTTTTGGGTCATCTGTACCGCTCACGCAACTCCGTTGCTCCGCTTAGGGTTTGTTCAGCCAGGCAGGCGCTAATGTCAACAGTATTCTTGTATAAAAGTGTTTTTTGGACAAAAGTACCTTGGGTGCCCGCTTCGCTTCGCTCCTCTTTTTTGGCGGCTTTTTTGTCCTCTTGCAACTCCGTGGCTCCGCTTAGGGTATGTCCAGTCGCCAGGCAGGCGCCTATGTGAACATTTTTCTTGTACAAAATTCTTTTCTTGGATTAAAGTTTCTTAATCAAAGTTAATGAAAAAAATCCTATCTCTTTCCCATCATTTTTAGCCCTTTAAAGAACTTTTTTATGTTTATAATAGTGTCAGCAGCGTTCTAGGCTTATTGGCACAGAATTGCAGCATCTATTTTTACGTATTCGCTTTCATTAGCACCGAAATCAGACTTCGACATCATCGTCACATTGACTTTCCATACAAAAATATATTTAGTTTAAATCATTAGAATTAACAAGAAAGAAGGTAAAATTTGCCGACCAATTAATTTTTTACTTTTTAAGGAGACTTTTGAGGATTTTCCAGAATTATTTCTAGCTTAAAATGCCTTTTTAGCGTTTTGTTCCGTGGCCCCGCCCAATTGGTCAAAAATATTTTCAAAAAAAACAATATTTTTCCTCTTAATAAAAACGCTTAAAATGTTATCTAAAAAAAAAATTTATACATTAAGGAATTTTGCATAATTAAAAAAAATCCTGTTTAAGATGCGTTTTCGTGAAATTTTTGCCGTCGTCCAGCCCATTTCTTTTGATTGGCTGAGAATAATTAAAAAATATTTCAATAAAATTTAATGTTTTGCCAAAAAACATTAATTAAGTATATTAAAAATAATAGTGAAAACCTCGTCAAATATTTATAAAATCTTTCGGCGGGATTTCGTGATTCGGGATTTTGTAATTCGGGATATCGTTACGCTCCCATATGTAAATAAAATATTGCAAAAACAATCATCAATATATTTTACTATTTGGCCTTAACACTCCTTGCTCTCTCTCTAAAAAATATTTATTAATACCCGAACACGACTGAGAGAATGAGTATCCACTCATTTCTACCCCCCAAAGGATCTCTGTATTTGTAATGAACTAATACTCTCATACATTTTATTACCCACTTTCTATAGATCAACGATTTCAAGTAGTTTCAAACACTACCTATTGCATGACATCCCTCCAATTGGATGATCCTAATAAATCCTTAGCTGTCTATAATATTCTTACCCTACCAATTTTGTTCATTCTATAAATATTTAAAGAAAACCGTAAATCTAAAAAAAACACTGATTTATCATTCATCATATTATGTTTTATTAGTATAATCATAAAACCAACATAAAAAACTGAAATGAATACAAATATTTGACACAAACAGTTGACACGTACCTACTATAGAAACAAATTTAATAGGATTTTTGTTTTTATCAGCAGGATTTCCTGACACACCCAAATGCACACAACAACAGATGTATGCGCCACCGCCGCCGCCGCCGAACGTCTACATTAACTAATTATGTTTTATTAAAGATATTTTTATGTCCTCAATCCTTGTCTTCAGCTTTTTGATTAGTTTTTCTGTTTAGCCGTTTCGCGACTTTTTCGCTTAAAATACTAAACATTTTTGATACTCGAAGAGACAATGTCAAAACATTCGACCAGATATTGTTAACGATGCATGGTTAAAAGTGCGGTACAGTTGGTTAGACACAAACAATAACAAACTATTTATAATCACTTTTTTTGTTATTGTTTGCGAGTTTGCTGAGGTGGCTATCAATTTTTTTTCAAAAAACAGGGGTAATGAATAAATTAATTCATTTTTAGTTACCTAAGATTGTACTTAGTAATTTAAGTCATTAGATACTATAAAAGATTTAAATCTTGTTGTGTCATTGTTATTTATATTTTTTGAAATAAATGAAATTAAATAATAGTCCAGTAACTATATACATCAGACCTTGCGTCAAATCCGGTAGTTTTTTGCTGAGTTGTTTATGATGTTAGTCTAGTAAATAACCCAATTTTTCGACCTCGAGCATTTGAACGCATCATTATAAAAAAAAATCCAGCCTAAATGACTAGTTTTCGATTTTAACTTCGTTCTACGATTTCAGGCTGACTAAATTTTTTTTTTATTTGAGCTAAAACTTGACTTAATAAAGCTTATCAAAATATAGCAATAATCTATCCATCTATATATATAAAAATGAATTGATTTTTTTGTTAGTGCCAACATAACTCGGCTGAACATCATCCGATTTGAATAGGGTTTTTTTTTATTGGATTAGTATTAAATAAGGTTAGAACACAAGGGAGCCGAAAAATGGAAATTTAGACCGGAAAAGTAGGAAAGTGCTACAACTAGACTGGATTTCGTTCCAGTCGATTTTTTTGTGAAATCACACCATCTAAGGAAGAACTAAAAAGAAGAAAAGTATTCACAAACATCGGCACGATTTTAGCTATGAAGAATAAGAACGTCGATGAATTATTCAAATTCAAAAAGCAGGAAAAATGTATTTATTCAAATTCAAATAGCAGGAAAAATGTATTCGTTCAAATCGGTTGATTGATCGTGTTACAAATGATGACTAAGCTACAAGCTATCCAATTGAATTTTTGAATTTGTTGGATGTACCTGGTCTACCACTGCACCATTTGCAACTTAAAGCCGACACTATCATCATTTTGCTGCGCAATATGAACCAACCGAAACTTTGAAATGGAACCAATTTAACAATAAAGAAACTGGTGAACAACGTCATCCAAGTCACCATATTATTAAAGGCAAATTCAAAGGAGATGAAGTTCTTATTCCAAGAAGTCCGATTATACCAACCGACTTGCCATTCGAGTTTAAGCGCATAACAAAGTTTATGTGTTTACGTGTAACTCACGTAATTTTTAATCAATTTAATTGGTTTATCTTTTAAACTATTCAGAAAATCAATAAGGACATGGGCCTTTTTTCAAAAAAAAATTGACTTTTTCATTTCAAAAAATCCAAAGAACAAGAGTATTTCGCTCATTTGCATCATTTCATAACTTCTTGGAATTTCGCAGAGAAAAAATTGTCATTTGTGTAAATACTGATCTTTATTCTCTATCATTTCAATTTAAGCCGTGTGTATCAAGTATTTTCTTATATTTTTACACGAAAATGTGAAAAAATTACAAAAAATCAAGAGGAATATTTTTAATCGATATAAATTTGAATGAATTTTCGACGGAATAAAATTTTAATTGAAAATTAAAATTAAAATATCAAATGCAATTGACATCGGAGAGTCAGTCGATACCATTATGAATGAAGATGAGGTGGTGAATTATCCCACAGAATTTTTAAATTCATTGGATTTACCCAGGTCTGCCATCGCAAATATTGCAATTGAAAGTTGGAGCACCTATCATCATGCTTCGTAATACCAATTTAATTAAAATTGTGCAATGGTAGAAGCTATAATGACTAACGTTATTGAACCCACTTTTTTAAATGGGAAATTCAAAGGTGAAGACGTTTTAATTCCACGTATCCCGATGATACCAACAGACATGCCATTCGAATTCAAACGTTTGCAGCTTCCAGTGCGACTGGCTTTTGCAATGACTATCAATAAAGCGCAGGGACAATCTTTCCAAGCGTGTGGTTTGAATTTAAACAATAATTGTTTCTCACATGGACAATTGTATGTAGCCTGTTCACGTATAGGGAAACCTGCTGATTTGTTTGTGCTTGCACATCAAGGAAAAACCAAAAATATTGTTTATCACAGAGCCTTAAATTCATTTGAAAGAAATAAAAATGTTTTCTAATTTAGCAAATAAACGTCTAGCGAAGCGGACGGGGTAACGATAGTGACTTAATAAGAACAAGTAGTAGATATAAACAACAGTTAAATAAAAAATTTAGGGTATTTGGCATAAAATGCACCAAAATACTATAGCGTGTAGGCTTGGTCAAAAGAAGAAAAAAATCGTATGAGAAGGGATGTAAATCACTCCCCGTTTCGATGGGAGGAGAAATTTTCCAAAAAAAAATTCTCAAAATAAAATAAAAAGACCATATAAAAATAACGGCAGCATCAGTATTAATATTCTATCACTTTTCTTTAAGCCAGATATCCATTCCTGAATTTTTCTTTTAAATAAAGTTCTTTTAATCAACAGTTTTTGAAAAATTTACTTCCAAACTCATAATTTTGTAAACAAAATATTACTTGCAATTTATACATTTTGAAAAGCTGTATTTTCGAAACTATTGGTTGCACAGAGGTGGTTTTGGGATCAAATTAAAGAAAATGTATCGGGTTTTTCAATAAGATCGCTACAAAAGTTTTTTTAAATAAAACGAAAAAGGTTTTGGATATCAATGAAATTCTTTATTCCTGTGAAAGTACGTTCGATGCCATTATGTATGGAACTCGATTTCTTTTGCATGGCCACCACGGGCACGCTTGCAGAAGTCCAGACGCTGAACCCAATTTTTGACAGTTTTCAAGCATAAATCGGCCAATACTGCTGCAATTTCAAGTATTTCAATTTCAAAATATTCGGTTATCATTGAACGGTAGCGGTCCGCATTCACAGTAACGTGCCGGTCTTGATCATCACGGAAGAAGTACGGCCCAATGACCCCGCCGGCCCATAAACCATACCAAACCGTAATTTTTTCGGGATGCAATGATGACTCATGGAGTACGTGTGGATTGCTACCTGACCAATACCGCATATTTTGTTTATTGACGAAGCCATTCAGCCAGAAATGAGCCTCATCGCTGAAGATGATTTTTCGATGAAAATCCGAATCATTTTCAAGTTGTTGCTCAGCCCAATTCACGAACATACGACGCTTCTGGTGGTCAAGCGGCTCAGTTCTTGCGTCAATTTAATCTTGTAAGGATGTAGGCCAAGATCTTTTCGCAAAATTCGCCACAACGACGTCACAGAGATGCCCAATGCTTGAGAACGACATGTGAGAGACACATTTGGGCTTTCTGCAACTGAAGCCTCAGCGGCAGCAATATTCTCGACACTACGGGTACTTCTTTGTCTCACTGGTACGGAAACATTTTGTACTGTGCCTGTGGATTCAAATTTTTCCACTAGACACTCAATTGTTGATCTGCTAGGACGATTATGTCGACCATAAATTGGACGTAGCGCTCTTAACGTTGAGGCCACTGCCTCCGAATTTCGGTAGTAAATTTTAATAATTTCGACTCGTTGTTGGCTCGTATATACCTATTTCCATCATGAAATGGCAAACTTTACTGAAGAGAAATGTCAAAAGAGCAGCAAGAAATATGGCGTCGTTTGCTGTCCCAGTTGCTCTACTTTTGTAGCGTCCCTGTTGAAAAACCCATTACTTACCTTGAAATCGTAGAGCAAAGTTACCATCGAAAACTGGTCCCTTAGGATTCAAAAACAATTCAAAGAAGATTTGACAGATCAAATTCTTATAACAATTTAGGTCCAAACCAAACAGTAAATTATCAAAATTATCAACGCAATCCTACATTTAGTAATAATTATAACAATAGATTGACTAATAATACAGGACAATATGAAAGACAAAATAACTCAAACTTCAGAAATAATAATTCTCAGCAAAGTAGACAAAATAGTTCAAACTTCAGAAATAATGATTCACAGCAAAGTAGGCAAAGTTCCAATCATATGTCGGTAGATGCTCTAAACGATGAAATAGATGAAACATTTTTTACAAACTAGCCTTGGAAAAAAGTAAAATATATAATATCAATTACATTTAATGAAGTACGTTATGCTACTCTTGTAGATACTGGTTCTACATTAAGTCTTTTAAATTCTAAAATAGTTTCAAATACAATTTATGAGCTCATGGAAGGTGAAGCAAATTTTAGTACAATAGATGGTTTAGTAAAGAAAAAAAATCAGTTTGTAAAAACAAAATGTCCAGATGAATTTAAACAGGTAGTGAATGCTACGATAAAATGGGTTAAAATGGGTTTAGAAAAACCATACGGGTTTTTATTAGGAATGGAATAATGAAATGAATAATGAAAGAATTCCATTTTTGAATAAGAAAATTGTTGACGAGGTTATGTTAGAAGAAAGTGATTTTAAATGTATAAAATTAGAACATTTAAACTAGGAAGAAAAACTTGGTGTAACTAAGTGGAAAAATATAAAAATCTTTTTTATAAAGAAAGCGATATGTTAACGAATACAACAAGTATAGTCCATAAAATTAAAACAATAACCAAAACAGATTAATTCGAAACTGTATAGGTATCCTCCTCAGCATGAGTCAGAAGTTCGAAAACAAATGAGGGAAATGGAAGCTCAAGGCATAATAAGAAAAAGTAAGAGTAGGTATAGTTCACCTATTATAGTCATACCTAAAAAAGCGGATAATTCTGGTATACAAAACTTCGGAATAGTAGTAGACTATAGAAGACTTAATCAAATTACAATTGACGACAAACAACCACTTCCTAATATGGATAGCATATTAGACAAGTTGGGAAAAGCACAATACTTTACTGCAATTGATTTGGCAAAGGGTTACCACCAAAATTTAGTAGCAGAATAAGATATTGAAAAAACAGCGTTTGTTACAACGGAAGGCCTTTATGAATTTTTAAGGATGCCTTTTGGTTTAAAAAATGCTCCCGCTACATTTCAGCGATTAATCAATGAAATATTGAGGGACTGCATCAATGTAATATGTGTTGTCTATCTTGCCGATATTCTTGTTTATTCAACTACTCTAAGTCAGTTTCATGCAGAAAGATACAAAATTTTTAGGACATATTTTGACCAAAGACGGCATTAAGCCCAATCCAAGTAAAATTGAAGATATTAACAGATTAGAGTAACCAAAGACTGAGAAGCAATTAAAAAGTTTTCTTGGAATGACTAGATTCTACAGAAAATTTATAAAAGATTACTCTAAAGTAGCATATCCACTAATAAAATATTTGAAAAAAGACATAAAAATTAATACTAAAGATCCTCAATAAATCGAAGCTTTTGAGAAGCTCAAGCTATTAATTTCTTCACACCCAATTCTAAATTTTCCCAATTATTATGAAAAAGAGTTTATGGTCACAACAGATCCTAGTGACTATGCTATTGAAGCAGTTCTTTCACAAGACAGTCATCCAATATGCTACGTTTCTAGAACTCTGAATAAACATTACAAAAGCTACAGTGTTACTGATAAAGAATTCTTAGCAATAGTTTACTCAGTTACCAATTTTCGACCATACTTATATGGTAGAAAGTTTAAAATTGTGACGGACCATGCTCCGATAAAATACTTAAATTCTAGGTATAAAGGGAAAGAATTCTCTCAAAGAAATCAAAGATGGATTTTGAAATTACAGAAATACAACATTGAAATTGAGTATCTTAAAAGGAAAGAAAATACAGTAGCTGATTTTCTAAGCAGGCAAGCAACTAGTCCTCAAATAAATGATGAAAACAGTAGTGAATCTAATATGGACCTATCTGATACCATTCATTCAGCAGAGGAACAGCTTCAAGATCATATTTTCATAAAAGAAGAAATTGTAATTAAGTACAGAACTCAGTTAATTTTAACTTATAGTCCAAGTAAGGAAGTAGAGGTTCTTCATGGTAGAAGAATAATAGAGATAAATCCACAAAATGATGAAGATACAATAAAAAATATTGTAAAGAAATATGTTAAACCAGGTCAAAATGTAATTTATTCATATATTGAAGAAAAAGATTATAACAAAATACAGCAGCTCATTATACAATTATTTTCAAACAATAAAAAAATAAAATTTATGAAATTAACTAAAAGGGTACAAGAAATAGAGACAGAACAAGAATGTCATAAGCAAATTTCTTTATATCATACTATAGAACCTTTACATAGTGGTATAAATGAAACTTACCAAGTACTAAAAGATAAAATATATTACCCAAATTGCAAGAACATATTCAGCTTATTATAAATAATTGTGGCAAATGCCAAGAAATTAAGTACGATAGAAATCCCATCAAACCAGTTATGAGTGTTACAGAAACACCAAAAGGTAGAAGCGATATTGTTCATACAGACATCTTTCATTATAATAAACAAACATTCATTACTATTATCGATAAGCCTACAAAATTTGCGTTGCATACTTAATAAACGATAGGAACTGGGCTAAGAAAACCGCTATATTAGAAGGGTATTTAGCAACTTTTAATAAACCAAACAAAATAATCATGGATAATGAATTTAAATCTGAACGACTTATTAAATTTTGTATATGATAAAGAAATCGAAGTACATTGGACAAAACCCAATAGCCATACAGGCAATGCGGATGTTGAAAGACTTCATTCGACTTTAATAGAAAAAATTCAAGCAATAGAAGAAAATATTACGGTTGAACAAAAGATTCAGAAAGCCATAGGAAATTATAACGATAGGTATCATTCAACCATAGAAATGACTCCCAGACAAGCTGACAGAATCACAGACAGATTATTAATAGAAAAATTAGTAGAACGTATAAAAGCCAAAAAATTAAAACTATTACAAAAATAAATAAACATAGAAAAAAGTATGTAGAATATAGAACTGAAGGATATATTAAAAATTATAAAATAGTTAGGCACAAGGACCAACCATATTATAGAAAACTTCCATTAAAGAATGTACATTTATTAAACATTAAAAGAAAACCTAAATTTGCAGATAATAATAGTCCTAATGTTGATGATAACCTCAGTAAAAGGGTTATTGCAGGTTCATCACATTCCTGAAAAAAAACGGTTATACAAAAATCAGGATGAAAGAGGTATGATATAGTTAACGATACTGATATTTTTTTACATATGGTGAGATGATGCAAATTTTAAACAACTTAGAATCTAATATAAACCTTTTGAATATAAAAGATAAAGAAACTTTGTATCCTGAAGTAAATTTAATAAAAAGTAAGATAAGAACAATTAGTAGATCAAACAGACCAAACAGAAGATTGATAGATGCTGTTGGTAGAGTTCAAAATTGGCTATTTGGCACAATGGGCGATTCTTGAACATTTAAAAATTACTGATGAAAATAACTATGCATCTATCAATAACCTTAACAAACAAATAAAAATAAATGAAAATTATAATAGATCTTTGTCTAATCTAAAAATTATAATTGAAAACTATAGAACTAAAATATTAGAATCACTTAACACAACAAATGAATTTGTTCGTAATTTGAATAATAAAATTTTAGTTTTGGAGCAGTCAACAATGCTTAGATATTTGGAAAATAAAGTAAATAAAATTCTGGATAACATAATGGCTGCAAAGAATAATATAGTTCATCCAAGTATGTTAACATTAGAAGAACTTGAAACTTATAATATCGATTTTCAACTCTTAAAAGCAGGAGTCATGGAATATAATAATCAATTCCTTTTAATTGCCATTAAAATACATGTTAATAATATATCAACTGAATTAAAAATTATAAAACCAATCCCTAACTCTAATTATTTTATGATTGATGAGGAAGAGGAATTTGTAATAGAAGTTAATGATAATATATATAAATACGAAGAAAAATCAATTTTTAAAAACCTTAAGAAGATAGAAACTGTGTTTTTTCTAATTCATGTCATTTAGTATATAATAATGTGACGAGTATCGAAGAAATTGATGGAAAAACTTTGTTACTCAAAAACATGTTTAAAGAACTAATTTATCAAAATTGTGATCAAAGAATCATAACATTAAACGAAACTATTTGATTAACTATAATAACTGTACTATACAAATTAAACAAAATAAATTTACCAACAGAGAAATACTAATTCCAGATAAATATTTTTATCCATCCGATAAACACAATGAAATGTTTGTAAAACCACTTGATTTTAATAAAATAATAATGGAAAATGAAAAAACTTAGATGAAATAAAAGAGTTAAAATATCATAAGAAAATAATTTATGGCTCAAATATAAGTTTAGCTCTAATTTTAATACTAAGTATAATTGGTGTAATTATATTCATATTACTAAAAACAAAAAAACAGACAATAAAAATTGTTAATAATTTGAAGCCGGAGACTTCTGATTTAAGGGTGGAGGAGTTACGGACAATAACCTCCCAACCTTGAATGATGAGTCTTCAGGTGAACAACCCATATTCAAGCCACTATTATGGTAAAGAATATGTTTATTTGCATTAATTGATAAGTAACTCAACACCAATTTGCTTAAATCATATTTTGTATTTCCGTTACTCTACTGAGTAAGCATTTTGATTAGTTATCTTGTATATATATAAATTAAAGTTTAGTTTTGTGTACGTTCGCTAACCAGCCAAACCGGTTGACCGATTTTCTTAATTTTTGTTTTTAATTAAAAAGGAATAAGGGTAGAAGGTTTAGGACAAAAAAAATTATAAAAAATTTCAACACATTCGCTGCAAAACAAATAAAAAACAATATTTTTTTTAACGCCCTGCGAAGCGGGCGGGGGTTTTGCTAGTTACTTATAAGTTATAGAATGATATATTTGATGAATAAAAAAAGTTGAGTTGAATTTTGACGCTTAAAGAGAAAGATTGTGATATTATTTTCGGAAGAATTATAAACTTAACTCGCGCGAATTTATCCCTTGATTCACTACTTGCACATCTTCTTTTTGGGATGTTGTCTTCAAGAGATTTTATATTGGCGATTTTGTTTTTACTAGGTTTTAGTTTAAGAATCTTTGGGATTATGGTTTTTTGACAAACATTTCAAACTCAAAATAAAAAAATCTGATTCTTTTTAGGGGCGGCAAAAACAAAAATGTCCAGGGCGGCAAATTATGTAAAAATGGCTCTGACATAGGTATATTACATATGTATGAGCTCCTCACAACAGATCAAATATTCGCCGTCGCGAAAAATTCTGCGAAGTGTTTATAGGTTTTTATTTTTCTCCTTTCTTGATCTGATTTGAATTTTTGAACCTTTAAGGCATGATGAAATAGTTTAAATATTGAGTAGTTAAAGTTCTCATTACTTAAACACCCATTTGAGTATCTGAGGACAAATTAAAAATTTTTGTTTTATCACATTAAGACGGTTATCTGCCATATTTTTTCGAAAATGATTCTCTCGATTTTGATTAACTTAATACTTGTCATGTATAAAGTAATTGAAATAATACTGCATTTCAGTTTTTTTTTTTCAAAAAAATGCTTTATTATTGGGTTATTTACGTTCATCTCTTCTTTGTCTTAACTGTTTTTTTTTTTTTAAATTTCAGAATTGGGGCTTCAAGTTTAAACAATATCAATTTTTTAGTGGGTAAAAAAATGGTTTTTAAAATATTATGAAGTAATTTCGGATTTTTTTAAATTTCTTTCTTAAATTTTTTTTTTCCGAAAAATTTAAATTTATTTGATTAATTTTTCAAACGGAGTTTGAATAATGAACATACTTAACTGAACATTTTATAAAGTCTGTAACTTAAAAAAAATTCAAAAAATAAGCACACATTTTTCAACATCCATTTTTGAAATTTAAAATTAATTTAAAAAATTTACACAAATCCATAATATATTTTAAAACTGTAGATAATGAAATTAAGAATTTATTTAAACCCGTTTTTTTGTTGTAAAAAAATAGTCCCACCAAATTTATTTATTTATTTCCAAAAGCTTACAAAATTTAGAATCAACAATTTGGGGAACAATACATTAACATTTGTTCAGAAAGTACCTATTTGTAAAATACAATAACTGCACATAAATAATTTGAAGTACTTAAACGATTTATGAACATATTAGTAAACAATCCCAGGACTATTATTTACTTATTTAAGCTTCTTTATTACTTTAAATCAATACAGGTTTGATTGAAATTTCGGTTTCTTAACAAAAATATTTATATTAATCTAAAATCTAAAAACGATGCCTTTCAGCCTTAATTCAGTACATAATAAATTATGAACATTCCAAACAAAAAATGTCCACCCACTGATTTGTTTACAAGAGTGTATCTTCAAACATCCAAACCGGTTAATATAGCTTCTCGAAACTAAGTAAACACCTTCTGTTATTACTTATAATTAAACAAAGGAAAACTTTTTTCAATTAGGTTTAAAATCTCATTCCAATATTTGGAATATTAATTCGCATAACTAAAAGTCATTTGTCTTACTTTCTTCTTTTCTAGCATTGTATACCATATGATATCCTACAATCAAATTTTAAATGTGTTCACACCGCCAAGAAATGTGTCTTTTAATTAATCAAATTTTCAAATGCCAAATACAATTATGTATATTTTAGCAACTCCCTCAAATTATTAGTCAAGTATCTTCTTCTAAATCGATGGGAATATATAGCATTAAGTACCTTTAAAATAACTTTTTTTGACAATGTATACCTCTTGTCGTAAAGAACATTAAGGCCTTTTTAAGTTTTAATCTATAAATTTTTTAATCTATAAATTTTTAAAACATTATTCTTATTATTGGCCTCCTTCTGCCGTTGCACACAAGTTAAATGAAACATCACTTTTAAATTACACTCTGACATTGAAGAGTAACTCTTTATGTCCTGACAAATTGCAGTGAACCGGGAGTAATCCATATTTTATACATATGTACAGAAGACACAACCACTTTCACTTTCTCATCATTAGCATCCACTAAAGAAAACAAACAAAAATAAACATAAATAAAAATCATCTTCAATTATTCTCCAAAGCAAAGGAATTTTTAAATGCAAATTACTCCTTAGGTGCACTGCAGAGCACACAGCAACACATCCTTGTGCAACTTACCCAAACTTAAGTAGAACGTCAGGGCAGAAACAACAAGCACAATGAACAGAATACTAACACCCGTCCAAATACTTCGCCTGTACACCATCCTGAATAAAAAAGGTCTTAGCTTGATTTCTGATGATGACCTAATCACATCCTCGGGCCAGACTCATTATCCTGAATTGCAGAATGAGCTTCTTAACAAACGCGGGATTTCGTATTTTTATTTATTTTTATTCAAATCATACACCAACAACACTAGACAGTAAAATCCGGGATTTTACGTTTGAGCTTTACAAAAGCTACCGAACAAATTACAAGTTGGTTTAATCCATGTGCCAAACAGGGTGGAAGTCTTAAAGTATATCGAGTACAAAATATTAAATTCTTTGCCGACCTACTTAAATACACACACAGTAGGTACACATGAGGAGTAAAATGCCGGCAATTCAATATTCACACAATTGCCTGGCTGCCGACTGACATAAATTTCGAAGACGATCTCTCTACGGAACACTCGACTTAGCACGAAACATTCGTGGCAAAGAACATTAAGAGTTGTTATCGCGCCCTTCCTTACAGAGCAGAGCCCAGCATCCAACTGAACATATCTTCCTCAAATGCTCATTCAGAAGACATCCTTTTATATTTTACCTTTAAAATAACAAAAATGTTGTATGGAAGTGGCAGGGTTGCCATTTATTTTAAGTCGTGTCAAATAGAATAAAATTTGAGAATTTTTACAAATCTTTTTTTATTTTAGTTTATTTAAATTTTTTTTTAATTTTATTTTATTTTATTTTATTTTATTTTATTTTATTCTATTTTATTTTATTTTATTTTATTTTATTTTATTTTATTTTATTTTATTTTATTTTATTTTATTTTATTTTATTTTATTTTATTTTATTTTATTTTACTTTATTTTATTTTATTTTATTTTATTTTATTTTATTTTATTTTATTTTATTTTATTTTAAATTATAAAGACCTCTCTCAAAGAACAATGCGTATAGCACAGTACACAAATCTAAGGTAATTATGTCGATTATGGAATCCGCAATACAGGGCTCTCTTTTCTCTTAACTCATTTGTCTTGAAAAGAAAAGAGAACACTATACTGCGAATCACAGCGGATCCAGTATTGCGGATTCCATAATCGGCATGAATATATTGCGCAGGTTGTCAAAGTTGCAGCTGGAATAGGTGTCAAAATAATCAATACACACAAATTCAATGTTACGAACACAACACAACGCAACTGCAGTCGGTGCTGCAAGAGTTCACCGACTTTTAATTTTTCACGTGCAGCACTTTTGACGTTTCAATTTGTATAAAGAAAAAAAGAGCCGGAAAAAGATACTGAAGGTTTTTTTTGCTTATTTGTTTCGCAAAAATTATTATTGATTAAAAAATATCAGAAATGAAAAGATTGAAAAATAAGCTCGTGGTTGCTTTTTTTTTTTAATATACAAATAGTACTTACGGTCATTTGGAAAGTTTTCCGGAAGTTTTGAAAATTGGCAATTTTATTTTCTTGTGCCATGCCCCTTCTGCCCCTTCACAACACCTGGTCCGTCAAGAACAGCGACGGAGAATGACCTAAATTTTAGAATAGCAAGTCAGATGTGGATTAGGCCCAGATTAGGGGATATCACGATAAAAAAACGCAGCGCTTACTCTACCTCAAGCTGGTGTGAAAATGAGTTTTTCTGCCGAAACTACTTTGCGACGCTCGTACGCCGAAACTATTGATTTTAGAAAAAAAAAAGGTAATAACATAAATTTAAGGAAATTTTTTCTATACTCTGCTCAATTTGAATATGCAGTACCGGGAAGATAGGATATTTGCCTTTCACACATACTTTTATGGATTTCAATAAAGCTATATCCATTTCAAAGCTCTCACAGGGTTGCCGTAGTGATCATTATACATCGGCATAATTCTCATAAATGTCGGTAGGGTTACCAATTGTTTATTTAGATTTTATGAACAGAAACATGTAGATCGTAAACAAAGAGTTTTAAAGAGTTCCCAGGAGGCCTAATCTCTTTTATCGTAAAAATAAATCACAGAAAAAAACCTAAAAATCATTCACAGAAAATAAAAATAAATTTAAAAAAACACTTTATCACTCCGACGAGTACACTCAGAAAAAAATACTATAAAATCAATAGGAAAATCGCTGTTTTCAATAGTTTTTTACTATTAAAATTGGTCAATGTGTTTTATCCTATTATTAACTATAGGTAGTCCCTATTAAATCAATGCTGTACTAACCCTATTAAAATTATAATTTTGTCGTTTTAATTCAATAATGTGTACCATAGAAAAGTAATAATATCTCCTATTAACTTAAAAGTGTCATACCATTGCACTTTTATGGTATTGCCCCTTTGGAATAATTCTGTTTCAGAATTGATTCAATAGTGTGGGAGTATCAAAATAAAACTCTAATACCATTGGATTAAGAAGACGGTCCTATTAAAATAAAAGTATTCAAACGATTGTTTTAATAGGATGACAGAATTAAATTTATAGTTTCTTTATATATAAAGAAAAGGATGTCCCATTGGATTAATGAGATGGTCCTATTAAAATAAAAGTAGCCAAACCATTGTTTTAATAGGATTACAAAATTAAATTTATAGTTTTTTTTTATATAAATAAAAGGATATCCCATTGGATTAATGAGACGGTCCTATTAAAATAAAAGTAGCCAAACCATTGTTTTAATAGGATCACAGAATTAAATGTATAGTTTTTTTTTATATAAATAAAAGGATATCCCATTGGATTAATGAGACGGTCCTATTAAAATAAAGGTATACAAACCATTGTTTTAATAGGATGAAAGAGTTAAATTTAAGGTTTTTTTTTTTAATTAATAAAAGGATGTCCTATTGTATTATAAGACAGTACTATTAAACGAATCATGCTGATTATAGATTGGCAATACTGCATTCACAGAAATTCGTTCTGCAGTGATCTCTTCAAGAATGATTACTACGAATACAGTATTGCGAATCCATTATCAGCATCATTGGTTTATAGTAAAACAATATAGAAACATTAGCGCAAAATTTTAAACGATTTAGTAAGATGTTAAAGCCATTTTATCATAGTAAAAAAGCTTTAACATCGTACTAAATAAAATATTGCGCTAATATTTTAAAAATTTCAAAATAATGCTTATATATCTGAAAATTAAAACATTATTTCATATGATTTTATAATATGTAAGCTTAAAATAAAACTTTAATTAAAAAGATTTTGTAATAAAAATATTTGTTAAAATTACTTACGTTTTTTATATAAACAAAAAGTTCTACAAGTTTAATGTTTTCTGAAAAAGACGTGTACCAACTTCGAAATAAATTTTCGATAAATAAAAGATTTATTTTTAATTTTAAGGTTTTACATTTTATTTACGTTTTATATGTTTTAAGTTTTTTTACGTGTACATATATTTATGTACACCATCACATAAATATGTACTTATTTATAAATTTATACAAAAACTGTTTCTAATGTGATATCCATCATGATATTAAAAAAATAAACAAAATATTATCAAAACAATAGAGTCTGTGACTTAGTGGAAGCAATAATAATAAAAACTAGGTTATTTTAATGCGATATTTTGAATGCCGATGAAATTAACTTTATAATTTTCAAATGCTTACCGGACACTTTACTTTACAAAAACGAAAAATATCAAAATTTGGTTTTGGACTGATTCGGGAGTTTAAAGTAACAAGGTTTTTTTTAATTTTTACTTTTAGGTACTTCAAATTTGATTTTTTTTTTTTAATTTAACAAAGCAGTGGTAGGTACTTGTATTTTTAATTGATGTGTTGGGGTTGTTATCATAGAAATAATTTTCAAGAAATATAATATACATTTTTCCCTTCAATCGGGTATTGAAAATTCATGACGTTGTACAATTTGTAAGTAGAATCCAAACATTGTATGAAACTTTGAAACTTGTTAAAAATTCCATCATAAAATGTGTAGAATTAGCTTAGCTCAAAAGACTTACGGTCGGGGAATGAAGAAGTGTTGAATTCTGGGCATCTTCTATGCTGGGCTTCCACTTTTTGGCTTTTGACGTGACTATTGATGATTTCAGGAGAGCGTGCAGCAGCAAAAACGTAATACAGTCTCGAAAATCTACAAAAAAAAATACATATGTATATTAGGTTCTTTCAGAAAAATAAATATGCATTTTAATCTTTTCTTCTTAATAAGTTCAAAAGTTGTGGTATATTGATAATAGATAATATATACGCACTTAAAAATTTATCAGGAGGCGATCTGAAAGCAATATTTTACTTAGTATTTTAAATAGAGTTAATAATAAATCTATACCCTTCCTAAATTTTGTTTCTGTAATTTTAAAATTACCTTGCTTCTCCTCCATAAATGATTTATCTAATCTTCTTAATTTGTAACGTCCGTTAACGGCCTTGTAGTGCAACTTTCCAATCTATTTCAGGCCCCGACCTCTTTTTTTAAAGTAGTACTCCTGTGATCAAAAAATAAAATGAAAACTTTAATAATTAATAAGTGGAGTAAAACACTTAAGTAGGTAGTGATTAACTAAAAAAGCACAAACAAAATGAAAATGTACTATGTTCCCACCAAAAGGATACCTCCGATTCAATTTAAAAATTGATTTAAATCAAAACAAATTTTTTATATGTTTTCAAACTTCACCATTCATGGTGCAAACCCTTATTTAGGAACCTCAGTTACGAGACGCAAATGGCTTGTAGTGATGAACTACAAAAAAATTTTTTATAAATTGTTTCGGAAGACGAACTTATTGTTAGTTTTGGCAGTGTGAACACAAATTTGAAATCTCAAAAGTATTTTTTTTTTCAGAATCTCGACTTTTGTGGGAACATTGTATTAAAGAAAAAATAAAAATATTTTTTGTAAGAATATAAAAATTTGCGGTTGTTTATGAAAGTGGAATAAGTTAATTCTTGAACTTTTTTCAATAGTCAAATTACGAAATAATGTTAAAAACGTTATCGTTCTCAATAAAGAGATGTGGTCTTGGTTCCATTTGTTTGCAAACAAAATTAATTGTTAAATTAAATTGTAGAGATAAATTAATCAATTTTTTAATGAACTTATTCCACTTTCATAAGTATAATGCCTATATTATATAAATTAAAAATTTCCAACATACTTTGCATTCGGAAGGAAAAATTGCAATTATAGCATTTGTGCTATTTGTGATATCTCCCATTTTTATAAAAATCGATATTCACATTGTTAAAGATTGTTTAATGTTCACCAAAACCAATGCAAATTAATCGGAACGCCTAAGAAACTTCCAGAACTCAAAATTATTAACATGGCGATAAGTGAGAGCATCAAACCGGACGCCACACGTGGTGAGACTTTCGCCGTGTTGAACCCGACGACTAATTATAAGAATATTGTCAATTACCCCTATGTTTCGCGTTGGTTTAGGTGATCCTTAAGCCAATCTTCAATAATTTCAATAAAAATATTTATTTGTGCATAATTTATTTACCAATATCACTTTTGTTCCTCAGCCAACAGCCACACGTATTAACACTTTTTTATTCACAGCCAACAATCACCAGTAACTGCACTGTCCGACAATAGAATTACCACTGAACAAACAACAAAATTATAACGGACCTCACAACAAACCAAGAACACGAAAAATGGGGTTGGTTTGGTGTGTTGTATTTGCGTTTTACTCTATACTTGCGCGATACTTACTTAACCTGCGGGGTTGCCACTTTATTACATTACAATGTAGATACTCGGGTTGATGATTGTTATTGAATATTATACTTTTATGTAGGCAACTGAATATTTTAATAGTTTATTCTGGATTCACACAACACCCAACGAGATGTCGATTTACTTTAACGGAATGGGATAATATTTTAAAAGAAAAATACCAATTATTGAAATAACTAATAATTGTAGTTTAAATTATACCTATTGATTATATTGATTATCCAAAAATAAAGTTAGATCTCATTGTAAAAAAGCTCAACGCATTGAAAAAAATATGGCAACAAAAATTTGGTGTAATGGAAAAAAGAAAGTGAAAAATAAAGCATCAAAAATACACAGCAGAGTATTGTAAAAAAGATGTGTAATACATATTACGAATCAACTAAATAACACAAGCTATTATCTTTTAGAGGTGGCGAAGTACTCCATTAGTAATTTGACGGATATTTCAATGAAACGCACATAGAAAAGAATACTTGTTTACACGGTCGTTTTACTGAAAGGCGCATCCAGTGAGTCAGGTAGATTTTACACATAAAATGTATATACCTGTCGCACTGGATGCGCCTTTTCAGTAAAACGAAAGGCACTAAGAATCTCATCTATTCGCACATGACCATGAGAGCTGAGTAGTTAGTTGGTTACTTGATTAGCGTTTGGTACCTCCAAAGGAACGTGCAAATTCTCTACGAATTTCTAAATAAGCTTAGTATTAGATTTTAGATTTTAAAGAAAATACAACCACCAAAAGGTATTGAAATAGTTACTTTTTGTGTTTGGTAAAACGTATTTAATCTTATGTTTTTAATAGTATGATACTTTTAAATTAGGTTGAAACTATAGGATCACCTTATTAACTATCGCAACATATAGGTTTTTAAGCATTGTTTCAATAGTACATCACCATTAACCAACACTAACAATTCTATAATACTATTGAATTAATAGTGCTATAGATTTGAATACATACAATTTTCTCAACTACTTGGAAAGAGTATCGCCACTGTGTTTTTTTAATGTTATGAAATAGTGGAACTGATTTTTTCACCAATATCTTTTGTTTCTATGTTTAAATAAAATCAAGAGCAATCTTTTCGCTTAAAATAATTTAGAATTTTAATTTTCATTGAAATTTAATTTTTTCACTCTGTTTAAGTGACAAAAGGAATGCAAAATTTTGAAATAAGTAAAAATTAAAATAAAATAAGTATGCGTATTTATTTATATACCTCCAGAGTATATTTATTCAAAAATATTGTAATGTTATTTGTTTTTGTGTTGAATTAAAAAAAATAATAAGTAATGGCCCACGCCTTGGATTTGAAAGTCAATATTTATTAATTTATTCATTCTAAAAATTTCAAAATTCTTATTTAAAACTTTTAATTTCATTAAAGAAAAGTACCTATATTATAAAAATTATTAAATGAATTTAGTTAAGATTCAATACTAACCAATATTTACACTTTCAGTATAAAATAAATAAGATATTTAAGTTGAAAATTCCAAAATTATATCAATATAAATAAGGCACCTATAATTTTAACACAATTGGGTTAATCCATTATGATTTATTGGATTTAATTATTTTATTACAAAATATTTATATTCAGCTTCATTTTATTTGAAAATAGAAATTAAATTCGAAAAAAGGAAACAACAAAAACAAAGTAGTGAGCAATTGAAGTAAATTAGATAGCTAGTACCTTTTGAGCGAAAAAAAAAATAAAACACTTTGGACAAAAATAACTTTTCTGTATATTTAATAGATATGTAGGTAGTATCTACCTATGTAGATTACCTACATTTTTTATCATTTATAACGAATCAGGAAAAATTTTAGATTGCATTATTTACGTAGATACCTACTATATTTTTAATCGATTTGAAACAAATAATTAAAAGAATTTTAAGTATGTAAATAAATACATTTTTAGAGAAGACATTGTACATTGTTTCAAATTAATAAAAAGAATAGTTATTCCATTTAATATTTTGAATTTTAGAGAATAAAGAACAAATAAAAACTTTTGAATTCATAGTATGTAGAATATACCTAGGTTTTTAAAGGAAACATTTTTGCTTCATGGTTTTCTATACAACAATATTCAAAGATTAATGGTATAATAATACTAATATCTAGTAAATACCATTAACTTAACTTTTATAGACCATACTATCAAAATAATAGTGCCAATACTATTATTTTAAATAATTAATAGTATCATATCATAAGAATTATAGTACAAGAGAATTGATTTAATAAGATGTAACTTATTTATAAATAATAGTATTGCATTATAGAGTTAATTGGATAAGACCTATAAGTTCAATATGGAAAAAACCATAACATCAATAGGTTATGTTATTGAATTGTATAACAATAGTGCTAATACTATTGTTGTAAATAATTAAAAGTATCATATCATAAGAATTATAGTAGAGCAGAATTGATTTAATAAGACCCACATTATTAATAAATAATAGTATTGCATTATTGAGTCAATGGGGTAGGAATTATAGTTTCAATATGAAAAAAACCATAAAGTTAATAGGTTATCCTATTGAATCAATGGTTTTGAAAAAATGGCGAATCAATAGTACAAGAGACTCCCAAAATCATTGATTTTATAGGAAAAACCTATTATTTCTTGTACTATTAAATCAATACTGGTACTATTGAATTTTCTTTTTTTGAGTGTAGTTGTAAATGTATGTAAAAGTTTATTGCACTGCACTATTTATTCACAAAATCCTCTTTTTTTATTTTTATTTTCATGAACACAAAAACTATTTGGCACTTACAAATCGAAATTGCAATTAAATAATGAACCGAACTCCATCAGAAAGTTGCTCAAAAAATTAAAAAAATAATAGCTAAATAATATTGTATAGCTGCATTTTAACCGGTTTTTCAAAAAAAAATAATAATTTTAGCAGAAAAACACGAAGCGACAACACCTTTTTCCTTAAACTTGAAATAAATAAAAGCTATAAGAAAGCTTCAATTCTAAAAGCTTCATAGCAAAAACCAAAGAAAAGGTATTCATGCTGATTATGGAATCCGAAATACTGGATCCGCAGTGATTCGCAGTGCAGTGCTCTCTTTTCAACGGTCATTTGTCATGAAAAGAAAAGAGAACACTGTACTGAGAATCACTGCGGATCCAGCATTGCGTATTCCATAATCGACATGATTAAAATTTCCTTCAACGAATGAATATGGTAACTATGGTAACTCTGAATAAATGTGTTTTTATTTTTAACAAACCAATAAAGCTTAGTACAGACGATTGTCAGATTTTACAATATTGTCAGAACTGTCAATGGTCTGACAATAGCTGACAATTAGCTGACAATTGACATATTTCTTACAATGAAAAATTGTCCGTTCAAACGGTTGGTAGATTTCATCCAAAAGTCTGACAATTTGATTGTCAGCTCTTGTCTGACAATTTTCGGACAATAATATATCTGAAAAAATTGTCAGCTTGAAAATTTTCAGTTCAAACGGTTGGCAGATCTATACAAAATTTTTTTGATTGTTTACATCTTTTGGGGGGAGGCATCATTACTCCTGGCGGATGTTCTGCAGCATTCTTATCGATTCCTCTACATTAAATAAAGAATCTTTTTCTTCTCTCCTTTTAATATAATATGTAATATTTTCGACCATTGATGCCTCCTCCATTGTTAGATTTTTTATCTATTTTTATTCAGAAATGCGACAAAAAAATCAACAACATGCAAAAAAGAATTAATAAAAGACAAATAATGGCGGCCGAGCATGAGCACTTAATTTATTCCGAATAAAACTACACAACACAAGGAATTGATATAAAATTTAATTGAAGTGAACTGAATAAATAAACTCAAAAAGAAAATATTTATAAAGCAATATAGATATTTTCTTTTTGAGTTTATTTATTCAGTTGTGCAAAAACTAATAATTTCCAACACAAATGTTTTTTTATTTCTCTTTAACCAACTCGACTCCAACCGTTGGGTTTCATTGACATTTTTTCGAACAATGAAGAAATTGTCAGCAATTGTAAGATGTTTTCAATGAAAACATCTGACAATGACCAATGAGTCTGACAATGTCCTAATCGTCTGACAATGATAAAAATTGTGTGTTCAGACGATTGTAAGATACCTGACAATTTTTTGTCAGATTGTCGTCTGACAATTACCTGACAATGACGTTTCTGACAATATTGTCAGACAAAATTGTGTGTTCAGACGATTGTAAGATATTTGGGACAGTTTTTTCACTGACAGATCTGACAATATTGTAAGATCTGACAATCGTCTGTACTTAGCTTAAGTGAGAGATAAATTGACGATCAGATCAGTCTCCTCTCCTCACAGATGGAGAAAAAACAGGTCGTGCTGGGACGTGGGTTTATGGAATATTACAAAAACAATTTCAATACAACTCAGGGGCTCGTTTTTTATTTCAATGGCAATTTCTTAAGTTGAGTGTCATGCAAACATCACTAGGCACCAGTGTGTTTGAAAAGGCTCTGCCATAAGGCCTGTACTGCATATTCAAATTGACCAAAGAATAGTTTTATTCTGTATATGTGTTTTTACTGTAAAATGTATACTGTATATTAATTTCATATTATAAAAATAAAGTCTAATCTAATCTAAAAAAAAAAAAATCTACTGTAAAATGTGTCAGAAAGGAGTTATCAAAAAACTGCTTTTAGGTGCCATTTTTCCAATATGGTGGTGCGAGCGGTTGAAAGTTGAAATTCTGAAAGAGCACGTCGAAATCTATAAAATTGCAAATTTTCAAAACTTCCGGAAAACTATTTTTTGTATTTGCCGCTACCACCAAAAGGGGTGGAAATACAGAGTGGGTCATGTATAAACAATTTAAAATTATACTTTAATCACAAAATGCACAATTTTTGAGTTAAACCTCCCAACTACGTAGAAAAGTAAAACCCTTAACTCTTCCGATTGGATTATTTCGAAAACAGTTTTTTTTTATGAAAAAAAGTATGTTAATGTTTTTGTAGAAAATTTTGTAAGCTACAAATTACATTTTTTTCTACAACTAACCATTCGGGAGTTATTCCTGAAAAACAATTTTGGGGGGCCTTTAACCCCCCATTTTTCCAATATGGCGGCGCGAGCGGCAAAGATACGAGGTGGCAAAGTTGAAATTCTGAAAGAGAACATTGAAATCTATAAAATTGCCCATTTTCAAAACTTTCCAAGTAACTTCTGTTTTTCAAACAAATCGACTGTACTAAAAGCTTTACAACTGCATTGTGGGCACATAAAAACTAGCGCGTACGCCACTTTTTCACAGCTGTTGCAGCTCCAGCTCCAGTTGCAGAAATCTATTGTGTACACTTTGTACAGGCAGTAAAGTGGCACTGGATTAACCATAACCATTTTCCTCGATTTTGACAGATGCGCAGAACTGAACAAAAATGAAAACAATAGGGTGAAATTTGTTTTTTATTTGGCACATAATATCAATTTTCGTTTTTAATTTCGATACACGTGTAACAAGGCAAAATTTTGGATCGAACTTGAGATTTCAATCATGCAAATGATATTCGATGATTGAAAACACGAAAAATGTGGGCCCCTCAAAAATGTCTGTCTGACTGTATGATCTACCTACCGACCTGCAGCATAAACCACTGAAGGGATTTTCTTCGAACATAAGGTTCTCCAAATTATCCTGCATTTTCAGTTATTTTCGATCCTAATCGACCAATGGACCAATTCTCGATTTTAATATGGACCTATCGACTGGTAAATGTGTTTGTTGCACTAAGTATTTTTAACTCGTGGCGACAATGGTTAACTACAGCTTGGACTTTGTGACAATTATTAACTCTCGATTATAACTTTGCTCTTGATTTAAAGGTACTTACGTTTTCCTCAATTGGAGACCGAATAGTGTCCAAAATACAGCCTTTCATGTCATGAAAGAGATTATTTTTCTCGGAAACGGAGCCAACAATTTCGATAAAAAAAATTGTTTGTAAGGTCTTTCAGCATTTTGGTAAAAAAAAAATGACTACAAACAGCTATTAATGCTCCTCCCATAGAACTGTTTTTATTTTCGTTTCGATTTCAATCAATTATTTTATTCAGTAGGTCCTTTTTGAGTCGAAATAATATGCGAGTTTTTTTTCAAAGCCCGTGGGGCATTGGAAGAAAAAAACCCGCAGGGATTAGCGACATCATCACAGCTGCTTAACTTAGACACAATAGTAGATTGTCTTAACCGTGAATAATGTGATATTTATTTTAATTAAATAAATCATATTTCCACCAATTTGAAAATAGTTAGTCTAATAAATACGACTACATGTCTTAATTACAAAATCTAAGCTTTCGAAGGACGTTAAGTAATAGAAAATTCAAAAATAAGAAAAGTGGGCATGGAAGTGGACGGTTAAAACTTGAGAATTGTGCCTTATACAGCTGATTTATTTCAGTTGTTTTTAGGAATTGTTTTAGCAATTTTTTTCTATTTTAATTTGTATTATTAATTATAATAATGTTAATTATTATATTATATTATATGCATGATTTTAATAGTGCTATTCAGTCGTGCATTTTATTTTATCAACCTTTATAGAAAATTTACTACGTATTTCGTGACGCTAGAAAATGCGTCAAAGCACTAGACAAAAGGTTTGAATAGACGCTTAATTAAAAGGAACGATCAAATCGATCGAGTGTCAAAGTCGATGAGCGTCAGCGGCACTACTGAATCGAACAATTACTTGCTCTTATTTATTAAAATAAGACTAGATATTTCAGATGTATGGTAATGGTTTAATAACGTTAAAAAAAAGTCCTTACTTCTTATTTAAATAATGTACTTTTTCCAAGGTTATTAAAGGTCGAAGTGAAATACGTGGGTAATTCCAAAAACATTGTATTACCTTTAAAACTACGTTTAAATTATTACCTAACAATAACCGGTTCTAAAGTTATAAAATAAAGAAGCAAAAAACAAAAAATGTCCCATACGATTTGTATGGAAAAAACAAAATTGCGATGAGCGACCTCTAAATTTCATTTTTAATCATTTTATATTTTTTTTTTATAATTTATCATTTCACTTAACTTAACTAAAAATCTAGTGGCATGAAAAATCAAAGAAATGTTAAATTTTTTGAATTAGTCAGTATATGCTGCTATTTATCTTTGTTGGAACTTAACCAAAAAATGTTCATAATTGCACCTGAATAGTAGAATAGTAGAAAGAAAATGAAATTAATCGATAGCAAAAATACAATAATTCATAACAAAAAAGGCCTAACAAAAAGTTGGCGGAAGTTGCAATAGCAGTTGCAGTAATGGAGTTTATTAAAATGTATTTTAAGGAAAAGCTCATTTAGTATAGCTTTGTTCCTCACCTAGCTTTTTTGCACTTTTTCACGGTAACACTGCCACTACGTAGCTCTTAGACTATATTTCTGATTTCCTTATAAAAAATTAGGATTCAAATATTTTTGTTTGCATACTTACCGTTAAACTTCAATTACTGCTTTGTAAAAAAAGAAAATCGAAAAGTTTGTTTGTTTTATTATATTTTATTTAAGTGTGTTTCAAACACATTTTCTTTTTTGTTTCCTATTTTGTGGACTGAATTTATATGTTAACACTTCATAACGTCATGTATTAAATATACAGTTCAATCAGACTGCATGCTGTTTTTGTCTTCTTTTCTTCAATATACATATTCTGTTCCCTATAACTAATTGATTTTAAATAATATGTATTATTGAGTTTTAGTCATGCTTCTGCTTCTTTTTGTAAAGAAATCGCTTGCAATATTTGCATTCGTTCATCTCTTTAATACTCAATCCTTTATCTGTGTGTCCATTGTGATGAGTGGTAAGAGATGTTAATTGCGCATACTTTTTTGGACAGTGTGTACAAGCGTAGGGTTTTTCTCCCGTGTGAATTCGTATGTGAGATTTTAAAGCGTTTGCGTATCGGAATTCTTTGGTACAAATTGCACACACATACGGATATTCATCTTTATGAACGAGAAGATGTGTTTTAAGTTCTTTCAAGCAGACAAATGAATTTTTACATTCCTCACACTTAAAGGGCTTGTTTTTATTGTGCCTCAATTCGTGTAGTTTATGAGTCGATTTATTGCGAAATGTTTTTCCGCAATATTTGCAACTGTAAGGTCGTTGTTCATTGTGAATTAGCATATGGTTATGCAGACTAGATAACAATGTAAAAACTGAAACATAATAAAATATTTTTAAACAACAATTAAGTACTGTACGAACTCTTCTGAAAACAAAACGAAAATATAATATGTATATACATACATTATTTATAATTAACTGAAATAAAATCAAAAATAATTATTTAAATCAGTAGTTATGTACGGAAGCAAACACAAAACTTCCTGCTGTGTTTATTAGGTTTTATGGGACCTGATCAAAAACAAGTGATACTTTTTAATTAGGCAAAACCGTTATTTAAGAAGAATCTTTAATACTTTTCATGTAAAAATTGACTAAGCTGACTATTTATTTTAAATAAAAACATGACTAAAAAAGATTTCTAGTTTTTCAACAATATAAATTCTTCATCAACTTTTGAATTAAAAATTTCAAGAATTGCACACCCTTTTGGAATAAAATATGTACATACATACGTTACGTATGTATGTGCAAAGATGCTACCTTCATACCGTGGTGAAACACATGCGATTGCATAAGTTATGCGATTGTATAAATTATTAGTGCCATATTATATCAGCTGTTTTTTTTTTGTTTAATCACGACGTTCATCCAAATAAATTGCTAAGCTTTTCTTCGTCAAATCGGAAAACTTTTATTGATTTTTGTATGATGTGTGTATTTTTAAAGGCGGTATTCACCAAGCGCTTATAAAAATGCTTATTTTTTTATTTCCTTTTGTTTCTCAAATTTTCATTTTGAAAATATATTTATTTTTTTTACTATCAATTAGAACAACTTGATTTAAAAAGAAAATTAAAAAAGGATTAAAGGTGTGTTTCACAATGTCTGATTTACGTTTCCATTAAGTTAAATGGAACTTATTCGACAGTTAATAACCTCATTTACGTTTCACAATATCTGAATAAGTCTAATTAGCAATTGAAGTTATAAGTATTTTACTGCCAAGTGCCGATTAGCAAATTAAACTGAAAATTAGAACATTCAAATCTGTCTTAACGCACACTTCGATTCAACGCACTTACCTGTTATTACTCTTAAACTCGAAACTTTTAACGCGTGCGATAAAAGTACGAAACTGCAAAATTAACTATTTCATGAATATAAATATATTTTTTAATCAGCCTTATTGTGAGTTTCACCCGAACAACATTCCGCACGGAAAATTTGATATTTCACTTTTCGCCTATTGTGTGTTTTAGGTACCCGAATTTTTATGTTCGAAAAGTTCCGCTTATTGTGAACATTTATTTCGGGCGGAATGTTATGCTATTGACAGCGAACGAAATTTAATTCGGGCGAAACTCACAATAGCTTTTTAAATTCCGGGCGAATAGAAATTTTAAGGTTAAATATATTTCGAGTGAAACTCCCAAAAAGGCTGAATAATTATTTTCTATTTCAAAATAATATTTTAGAAAATAGACCCACCCGCCTAAACGGGGGATATAGCCCCTCCCCCATACGTTCTATGCATATTACGTCAAACTTGCTATTTTATATTATTACAAACATTTTAAAATCTGTATTTTCGAAACAATTGGGCTCAAATGGAAGAAAATTTAGTTGCTTTTAAAACAGGTCGATAAAATTGAAAATTTTAAAAAGCGGTTTTATAGCAGGTACCGTTTCCATCAATTTTTTGCATGCTGAAGGTATTTTAAGTTGAAAAAAATATTGCATTTGCGAAAGAAATATTTTTTTGAAATTTAAAAATAACTTATAATTTTAAGCTCTAAACTTTTTTATGAGTTTTAAAATTCTGAGTAACTTGAGCCACAAAAGCAAGTTTGTGCGATTCAGTTGTGTATGTAATTATTTATAACTGCGGCTCGGTAAGATCTTTAGTTATTTGTGAAACATATAACATCATGTTTGTGAAGGATATTTTATTTTGTTTTTAATAGAATAATGCTCTCGAAAGAACATAGACAAAGATATTTTTTTAAAGTTTTCATAGCTAATTAAGGATCTTTTAGATAATTTAAGTGAATAAATAAAGAATTCATTAAGTTTAAAGATAAATACAGCCGCTCTACTCACCTTTACCGCAAGTCGCACATGGAAATGATGATTCCTTTTTCTTAGGACTCTTTCGAATAGTTATATCCGATTTGAAGTTTAAAGACTCACAAGAAAGATGTATTTTATACTCGCCTTTGTCTTCACTTTCATTAAATAGTGACGATTCTAATAGATCTTCCTTTTTGGCATTTGATTCATCTTCGATTGCATTCTTTTTTTCAGCTTGATAATCAGAATTCTCAGAATCTTCATTTGCGTAATTAATTTGGATATCATCGTTGTTTGAAACTTGAGGTTCCAATTTGGACTGTATTTTATGTGGTGAATATTCATCTTCCATCTTAATAACTTTCTTTGGTTCTCTATTTTCGAGGTGATTGTCCTTCATTTTATATAAAATCATTGGTTTAAGATTTAATGTATCAACGCAGTCAACTTCGTCTTCAAAAATCATTTTTTCAATCATCATTTCGAATGAATCACTCATTAGTTCGTCTTTTTCTGGTTCTACCTCTAACTTCTTTTCTTTTTTGCTCTGATTATTTGAATATAGAACAGAATATGATGAATTTTCCGTTTTGCTCTCAGTTTGTGCAGAGGACTTATTGAAATTGTTTGATGGTGCAGATATGATTGTTTTTTCGAGAATTTTCAATTCGGAATTGGGTGTCTGATTTTTAGTCTTTGGTTCTATTTTTGATTCTACTTGTGGTTTTTCGGAATTTTCTATGAGAATCTGCTTGAGTGTTGAATACGAGTGCTCACACTTCAGTTTGAATGTGTAACACCGATTGATTTCTCTGATGCATTCAAGGCAGACATTTTCAGGGAACCCATCGGATTTATCGGGCTAAAGAAAGTCTTATTTTATATATCTTTAAAACTGTAAAAACCTACTTACCCGAAGATCAGTTAGTTCTGTGATCATATCAGACACATTTCCAACATTTGAAAAACCTTTGGTTTGGTAGATGGATAAAAGATTACCCTCCGATCCAAGGCATGTTCTGCAAATCTTTATGACTTCCAGAGTCATCGTTATTTGGTTTTGTGTATACTCGTTTTTTGCTTTCTAAATTCTAATTTTGTAACTAAACTCGCACGTAGTTTAAATTTAAACAAATATCCTTAATAAAGTGGTGTTTCATATTTGTTTTGGACCCCTGTTTGTATAAAGAAAAAGAAAACAAAAATTGACAGTAGTATACTTCGCATGTCAGCACTGCCAGGCACAAATACTTCCAAACTAATAAAATATTTTAAGTACAAAAAATTGTGGCAAGAAAAACAAATTTCCCTTCAAGCAAATTCACTGACCCAACTTTCTCGGTCTTTCTTGGATCCTTTTAAAACGTAGTGCCATTACACACATTAGCACATTTTCTCTATATGCATGCGCAAAAAAAGAAAGAGAATCGAGAGTACTTTTTTTACAGAGAAGGAGAGAGCGTAGTCGATAAACTAATGGTGAGTATTTTTTATGGACGGAAAACAGAGAAAGAAAACTACAAAAACAATAATCTTTTTTCAATGTGCCAAGCGCAACAGTTCAATAAAAATTTGCTTTAGAAAAAAAAAAAAAAAACAGTTTAAAATCAAAAGTGAATTATTTAATTCAAGTGATCACAAAATTGTTCCATTATTCAAAGGACAGGATCCACCAACAAAAAAGCAACCCCCCAAAATGCAGCTGCAACACCATAAATGATCACCATATTATGACCATATTATGTGTATGTTTTTTTTTTGTTTTGTGCATACAATATTTTGTTTTCTTTATCGAGGGTGGATGAAAGCCCTCTTTTGAATTAACCTTAGGACTAAATTTGTTAATCAAAAACGAGAAAAAAAACAAGTACAAATAAAACTTTTTTTATTTTGGTTGTAAATTGTGACAAATTGTTTTTTGTACTCGATTTTCGCATTTCAACACCTGTTTCGATTCGTTCATATTTTTGGATCCATTCTGGATCCGATTTGTATTCGGTTCTCGCTGAGTATGGTGAAATGGTAAGCTCTCTCTCTCACAACACATGCACAAAATGGGTCCGTGGTGATTCTAATTTCCATACTAATTTGAGCCGACAAACGCAGTTTTGTGGATCCATATTTGGATGCGTAAACGGATCAATACGTTGTTTACTACGTGCGCGGATCCAAAACGGAGTCGTTTGCTTGAAGGGTTTCGTCCAAAAAAAAAATATATATAGACTGCTTTTAAACGCTGCAAATATGCTGCAATTTTTAAGCATGTTGGCGGGGGACGTATGCGGTGTCCGGGGTAGACAAAGTTGCTGAGGTTGAAATACTTGCAGAGTTATCGCTCTTTCTTTTTTGTGCTTTTTCTTATTGTTTGAGACATAAAAGCAGTCATAGACTGCTTTTAGACGACTGCAATTTCTATCCGCAATTCTCTTTTGAGTTTCTTTCCGATTGCAGCATCCATTTAAACGCTGCAAATTTTAAAACCTGCAATTTTTGTTAAATGAGAAGGATAATATATCTCCTCACTCTTTACTCCGCTTATGTCTCAAACAATAAGAAAAAGCACAAAGAAGAAAGAGCGATAACTCTGCAATTATTTCAACCTCTGCAACTTTGTCTACCCCGGACACCGCATTCGTCCCCCGCCTACATGCTTAAAAATTGCAAGAGTAATTGCAGCATATTTGCAGCGTTTAAAAGCAGTCATAGACTGCTTTTAGACGACTGCAATTTCTATCCGCAATTCTCTTTTAAGTTTCTTTCCGATTGCAGCATCCATTTAAACGCTGCAAATTTAATACCTGCAATTTTTGTTAAATGAGAAGGATAATATATCTCCTCACTCTTTACTCCGCTTACGTCTCAAACAATAAGAAAAAGCACAAAGAAGAAAGAGCGATAACTCTGCAATTATTTCAACCTCATCAACTTTGTCTACCCCGGACACCGCATACGTCCCCCGCCTACATGCTTAAAAATTGCAAGGGTAATTGCAGCATATTTGCAGCGTTTAAAAGCAGTCATAGTGGTATTCATTCATGGTATAACCTTTGTATATAAACTTTATAGTAGTCTCATCAACATCGGCGATTGGTGCGCCAATTGGTGTCCAAATGTCTAACTAACTCTCAACATTTTCTATCATCTCAACATTGAATGTCAACTTTTAATGTTGAGCAACTTTGTTCAAATATTGATAGAGTTGAGATTGAAGGCAAAATGGCAAGAATAAGAAGACTATACACTATACAGTAGGTTTGTTCGGGTACTTTCCGGACTAAAAATGGCAATCTGTCAAATTTTGAGGAGTGGGGATAAAATTCTCTCAAAGACGCTGATTACACGAGTCTTTTTTTCGTTCGTTTCGTCTTTCGTCTTTTTGACAGGCACGTATCCTCGTGATTACATGGTTCTTTTTTACATTCGCGAAGACTCTTTCGTTATTTTGACGTTCAGAAACTTTCCGGTGGATTTATTGGAAAATATACAGAAGTAATAATTAAAAATGTTTTTTAATCACTTCTTATTCATATCTACAGCTTATTTAAGTGTGAAAAATTGTTTTACAGCTCGAAATTAAAAGTTTATAAGTTCTTCGCACAATGCTCTGATTTGAGGGATGGGCGATTAAATTTTTCGATTTTAAAATCGGTGGGAAAATTTATCGATGCTGAAACATCGATGTTTTTCAAAATCGATGCATTTATTTTTTTTTCTATTTTGATAGCCAAATACGTTATAATATGTAAATTTCCATAAAAACGTGTTTTTGATTTATGGCCGTTTGTTCATAGTAGGTTAAATTTGTAATTAAGGTTCCGACTCTGGTTCTGATGATTGAAATCTCAGATTAAGGATTCATTTAATCGATTTTCTCCTCTAAGAAATTCCATTAAAATGATCTGTGGCTACGTTCTGTAACTCACATCGATAAAATTAGTCGAGAAATGATGGAAATTGAAACACATTATGAGTTTTAATTTATTTTTTAACGTTTCTCGATCAATGTTATCGATGTGGGAATTATAAAACTTGCACTGTACGATATTTGGAGCAAATCGGTCCACCTGTTGAACCTCTGTCTCAATTGACCTCGTATAGTGCAAAGAGCGTAGAAATCAAAGGACGGTATGGTAAAACTACTTTTTTAGACTTCTCCATGTTTACACGAAACCAATACTTGCCCTATAGAAAATGTAAAAAGAAACAAAAATTTCCACTCTACATATTGTTTTATCAAGTACATTTTTAAATTTACGTGGTGTGAACATTTTATCGGGATTAAATAAATGACCACATGAATTCTTAATTTTAAAAACGAAAATTATACACAAAGAGAATTACTGTTTATAAAATGAGTACAGCAGAAATGAGAAAGGAAAGTAGATATTAACATATGCCTACGTTCTGTAACTCTCGCATCGATAAAATCAGTCGAGAAACTATGAAAATTGAAACAAATCGTATGAGTTTTATTCCACTTTTAAACGTTTCTCGACCAATTTTATCAATGCGAGAGTTACAAAACGTAGGCAATGATTTGGAATACTTTATTTGTAATTAGTTATTACCCACTCCCTTTACTGAGACCCCGCAAATCCCATGTAGTATGAAAAAGTATTCATGTTCCTTTCCCATGAAATAATCGATTTCCAAAATCCTTCCAGCGAAAAAGCGCAAAAAAAATCTACTTTCACATTTAATATTTATAAGAATGATGTTTTTTTTAGAAAGCACACATATTTGAAGTTGCTTTCTTTGCATTTTAGTTACATATACCATTTTATTTGCATTTTTGTAATATTCTGTGGTCGATAAATTTAATCTTAAAATCGATATCTGAAATCGATGATTTTTCTCTCAACTACGATTTTTGCTGACATCTGCCTATCGCTCATCTCTACCCTGTTGTCAAACCATAAACGTCAATGTTCAACCAGAAAAAATCTTCAAATTTTCATTCCTGCTTTCGTTACTTCATTCCCCCTACATTTCTACGCCCCTCACCCAAGCTGTCAAAAGCACGAAAGACGAAACGAACGAAAAAAAGACTCGTGTAATCAGCGTCAAAGAGAAGTGAAACTGTTCGAAAATACACGAACGCGTTGAACCAAAATACTTACCACTTTTTAAACGTCAACAAAAAGTAAACAAAGTCAAAAAAGTAAACACAGCGAAAACATTGAAATTTCCATCAAAAATTCATATTCTTTAATAAATTTTATTACAAAAAACTTAAATTTGCGTTATAAATATTTACAAATAACGAATACACACTTAACAGGAAAATCACGATTTTTTTTTAATCCAAAATTCGATGAAAAAAAAAATCCACTGAAGCACAACACTGAATAAAAAAAAACACACTCACAAGTACACTTCAAAAGTTTCTTTTATTATATTTAATTAATTAATGTATTTTTTGTCGAATTTAAAATTTTTTTCAATTAAAATGATTTATTTTTTTTTTATATGAACGAAAAAAAAATTCATTTCAACAAAACAAAAAAGTAAACAAGCGCCATTTGTATTTTTGTTGTTGTCTTTTTACTTTTAACAGAACTTACCAGATTGTGCCCGAAGAAATTTCTCGAGTAAAAACTGGCAAGAAGGGGAAATAATTTTCTCCCTTTTGAGCGCTCTCTCCTGCCAGAAATTACACTAAATTTGCGTACGCGAACAAGTTCGGACCAAATCTGGTAGAAAATGGTAGTTTTGGGTAGTTTCTGGCGAGTACGCGAACGAACCTAGTATACATGTAGGTTTATATACGAAATATATGGGAGTTCGAGGAGAAAAAAAATAGAAGAGAATAGTATTTATAAACATGACATGTAAGATATTATTAAAAAAAAACTTTTCGATGTTTTTTTTTCAACTATGTAGGTATTTCAAAAGTGATGCATTTTTGATTAAATATGCCACAGAAGTGTTGCTATCACAAATGTCAGCAGAGGCAAAGTATAGTATATATGTATATGTTTATTTGTATATATTATAAAAGCCCTGTTTTTTGCAAGTGAATAGTCAGCTCAGTAAAATTTTTACACGTAAACAATAACAACAAAAATTGATTATAAGTTTATAAATATTTTGTTATTTTTGCGTTTAAAATTTTTTTTTTGTGTGTAAAAATTTTGCTGAGTTGTTGCTTTACACTTTCACCAAAACACTGTAATAAGCTTGAGTTTTTGTAGTGTCTAGTTTAGTTGTGTAAAGTGGTCTGGCATGCTAGCGGTTGCTCGACATTTAACTCGCCGGAAGTAGTGGGATCTTGTCCACCCAACACAATCTCACTTATTACGTAAACATTTATCATGCCAAAAAAAATGAATTATAACATTCAAATTGTTTTATAATTTGGAAGAAAGAAGAAAAACACGGACGGACATTACCAATAGAGGGCGCTGTGGTGTTTTCAGCGTAGGTTTACCCACCCCACCTTGGAAGTTAGCAACCAATGTTTTTAACCTCCCCTTAGAAGTGACTCACCTTTATTTCTCTGCTCAGTTCTCAATCACCAAAATCCATCACCTTCAGCATCCCCTGAAAAAAAATCTCTTAAACAGACATCAAGCTAGAAGCTTGAAGAAAAGATCTTGATTCAACCATATTGGCGCGATTTACAAAGAAACTTTATTTAAATCCATAAAAACAAATAAAAAAAAAACAACATCTATATAAACATATATGCATGTAGAAAAAATTTATACTTTCCCCTTTTTTTTACGTTTTCGAAAATACAATAAGAAAAATTATTTTTTTGATCTACAAATAAATGAAATGTTTTAGGATGTTTTACAATTATAATATTAATTCAAATTATATTATTGATTAGGAATTTTCAATAAAAAAAAACATCAACTTTGGTCAAGAAAGATTCCACTTTAGGTCAAAACAATTCAACTAGTAAGTATATTATTCTTTTTTTTGATACCAGACTATAACGCGTAACTACCTATATTGAGCTCAATTTAGAAGTATGATCTTGGGGTTCAATTCACAACCCTGCGCAAAGTGAATATCAAGCAAAGCGGAAACTGACCTATACCCAGTAAGTGATTGAAATATTCCTGTACCAATAAAATGCAAAAAGGATAGTTTTCCAAAAAAAAGGAACAATAAAAATGTAACAAATAATATAACACAGTAAGCAAAAATTATTTATATCACGCCAATGTAAGTAACAAATAATTATTTATTATGAATTTTTTTAGTTTTTGGTCTACAAACAAAATTTTCCCTTTTCTTTGAAGTACTAGCTCTACAATTTTCATGCAAAATCTTGAAGGACGTAGGTACTCTTGACGTACAAAATCTTCAAAATGTGGGTACTCTTGACGTACAAAATCTTGAATAACGTACTCTTGACGTACAAAATCTTGAATAACGTACTCTTGACGTACAAAATCTTGAATAACGTACTCTTGACGTACAAAATCTTGAATAACGTACTCTTGACGTACAACTTATGGTTTTGTATTTTCCGGGTCTTGAATAAAAGGATATGGGCGACCACGACCATTCAACGAAAGTGTCGTTGATCGCCAGCTTCTTTTTAACCTGATAGTTAAATAAAAAAAGAAAACAATTTTTAGAAAAGAATTACGATTCTATAAACGATTAGATACAATCGCACATGTCTATATACATATATCCATACATATATATATATATACATATATATATATATATATATAGAAATGCATACATACATACATATATATATATACGTGCAGACAAAATTAGCATGTTGCACGGTAGGTATATCCAATAAATTTGTAATCACTTAAAATCTTTTATAAAAAGAATTCACTCACCCTCAAGTAAAATTGATGTATATCAATGAGATTCTCTTCAAAAGTGATATGCCGTATGCCGTATATGGGTATGCCGTAGATTCTGCACCACGTTTTTTTTTGTTTTATTACCATCTTAAAATTACCAAATATTAAAAATAGCAAAAAAAAATGTATAGTTTCATCCAAAATACCTGCACGTTCTGCTTATATTCTCACTTATCCCTTCTTTATGCTTATTCACATACAAAGAATATTCTCTTAAAGTAATAACGCAAAAATTTTAATTTTCTAAAACTTTTTATTGCGCCGAATCACTAAGTTGAGCAGCCACCAACTACCCTATAGGGCTAACCAAATCACTCTGGTCCTTTAGATATTTAATAACCAGTATTCCATTCCCAATCATCTCTTCCCACTTCCCCGTCAGCGACTTAAAAGCAATAAACCAATCAAAACTATCCACGTCGCATAACAAAATGAAGAAATTGGCCTCGTTCCATCAACCTCGACGTGTAAAACAAGATTAATTTTTTTTTTGTGCCATCTAGTTGTGAGACTTAAAAGTGCTTTTCATTTCGTTTATTTCCATTTTGTTTCAGTCTTGACATACGGGAATGACAAAAAAGATAGAAACAAATAAACAAACAAAAAAAAAGTATGGCTGCTACTCTTGCCAGACGATGCCACAACAAAAAAAAAATAAATACAGATAATTTTGTAAGGTAAGTAGATTCTAACAAACAAAAACAAAAAAATTAATAATAAAAATGCTCTTTTCAGCCTCATCAATATCACATTCTGCACGACGCGGCGGCAACAAACAAAACATGGTATGACAACCGAAGGAGGGTAAACAATTTTGACAATCTTTTAATTACGAATGTGAAGATTATTTGATTTCATTTTTATTTAGGTACCACAACAATAAAAACAAGTTATCGATGCAAATGTTACAGGGTAAATATATGAACATGTATATTGTGTAGGCATATTTATTAATTTGTCATTTTTTTTTTCATTCACAGACAGAAGGGTGTCCATAACAAAACACTTTTCGTGAAGGAGAACCTGTCGACTTCAAGAAGAGTGGAAGGACCACCAACAAAATCATCCTTCATCCAACACCAGTTACGTATCGTTAATACAGGTATAAGAATAACAATAAGTATCTTTATTTATTTGGTGAATCTAATTAACGTAGAAGTGTATCGGATGTAGTTTGTATTAAGGTAGATATTGGTATCAATAAAGGGATGATGAGGAAGATACTCATACAAAAAAAAAAACACAGATTTTATAGTTTCTATCTTTCTAATTACTAAGGGTGATTTTTTGTGGTTATATCAGTGTATGTATTTACTGTACTTGATCCTAATTACTTAAGAAAGTGGTGAAGAACCCTCACAAGCCGGGCAATATGATTTCGTTGTTTATATGCTTGAGGGTTTTAGTTAGGATTTTGTTCACATATTATCTTTTTCACAATTTTTTTCTAATTGGTGTTTAATTTATTGATACCCCATATTGGTTATGTGGATTAGGTATGTATGTTATAAACAAAAAGGTGGTTTAAGGTGAAGTGAAGAGGAGTGTAATTCATGCTTAAGACTTGATAAGAAGTACATAATGGAATAAAGTGATAATGAATGGATACTTCGAATAATAGTATAGGAATATCTAATGAATACATAAATAAATAAAAAAAAACATGAATAGATAAACAAAAGTAAATTAATAAATTAAAGACATTGAGATGCAAATAACTAAACGATGGAATAAATAAACAAAATAAACAACCCAATTATGTACATAGGTATTCAAACAAAATAAATAAATAAATGAATTAGCAAAGATGAACAATTGAATACACACAAAAAAATAATAAATAAGTAAATATAACAAATAAGAATGTAACAAGATAAATTAACGAATAAATAAATCAATGAATAAATTAATACATCGATACTCAAATAAACTCAAATGTAAATAAATAATTTAGCAATTAAATAAATAATTTGAACAGATAAATAAATAATTTTACATATAAATAAATAATTTAATAAATAAATGAATGAATCGAACGAATAATTAAATAAATAAATAAGTGAACGGAAAATAAATAAATAAGTTGAATTATAATAAATAAATGAATACTAAACTAAACTAGAACTAATATTGCAAATTTGGCCTAAAATAATTTAACCAAAATATCACAGTTGGTCTGATGGACTTTACTGGTTTAATAAATAATTAATAAATTAACATAAAATAAACTAGTTTGGCAACAATTAAATAAATACTATATAAATTAATACGAAACCCAAAAAAAATGTTTGATGAGTTATATACTCAAAAACTCATATATTTAGATGTAAATAAATAAATAGAAATGAAAAGTAATATAAAAAAATAAATTATAAAATGTTGTCATAACAATAACCAAAAAAAAATATTAATTTAAGCATATTTTATTGTTTAATGTCTTTAGCATGAAAAACTCCAATTGCTTTACCGGATAGGTTTTCTAATTCGTACATATTTTTGCCAACAGGTTTTACAACTCGACATTTAACAAATTTTGGACATAATTTGGCGCTGAGATATTTCGAACTATCACTAAGGATGAAATTCCTTCGGAATACTTCTTGGCCAGGTAGAAATCGAATGTTTCGAGTACGGGTATTATATTTTTGCGCGCTTTTTTCACCAGCTTTAGCTATACTATCTTTAATTTTATCTCGCATGCACTGCAGTCGGGTATGTCTAGGAAGGGTCAGGAATTCGCCATCTTCTAAAGAATATAATTTTTGGGCCAGTTCGTAGGAACTTCCGTGTGTCATCATATTTAACCCAAAAAGTGCAAAATATGGTGACACACCTGTTGAAGTGTGAACTGCACTTCTAAGTGCACAAGCTATGTCGCTTAAATGCAGATCCCAATCTCTCTGATCTTCTTTGAGATATGACCGAATGGCAGCGAGAAGGGTGCGATTCACTCTCTCGGATGCATTTGACTGAGGAGAGTAATTTGCGGTTTTGAAGTGCCTGATGCCGTATGTATTTAAAAAGTTTTGAAAATCTTTTGACACGAATTGTTTTCCATTGTCCGAGTGTATTATCTGAGGCACTCCAAACATGTTAAAAATATTTTCTTGCAGATAGTTAATGATACTAGAGGTATTTGCATTGCGTAGGGACTTTAAAAAGACAAACTTTGACAAGTGGTCAAGTACCACGAAGACGAAACTATTACCTGATTTAGAACGAGGATACGGACCTAAAAAGTCGATGTATAACTTTTGAAAAGGACGATCAACGGTATATACACTTGACATAGGAGGACGTAAGACTGTGTTGGACGGTTTACATTGAATGCAAGTGGAACATTTTGTAACAAATTCACGTATTTGCACAGTCATATTCGGCCAATAGAAATATTGACGAATTCTTGAAAGAGTTTTGCCTACTCCTCCATGCGCGACATGTGGGGGATTATGGGCACGAGCAATGATGTCATTAGTGAGGCCTGACGGTACCCATAATCTCCATGCGTGTTCAACTGTTGTGGGATCTTCAAGAGAGGGAAAAGAACGTTTATATAAAAATTTTTCTTCAATTTTCAAATCTGGTAAACGGTCTTGATTTTCTTTTACTGTTTTCAATAAAGCTGTGTATTCATCAGATTCGAATTCTTTTGATTGAAGATCGATTAGCGGCGCTATATGTTCTAACCCAATACTATCAACTTCCATGTACACTCTAGATAACGCATCAGGGACAACATTTAAACTACCTTTACGATGTTCTATATCGAATGAGAAGGCTTGAAGTTGCAAACTCCACCGTGCAAGTCTGCCGCTCAAGTCTTTAAGACTCATGAGCCATTTAAGACTCGAATGGTCAGTTATGACGGTGAATAGCATTCCTTCAACATAAGGCCTATATTTTTGAATCGCTAATACTGCCGCCAGACATTCTTTTTCCGTTACACTATAATTTTTTTGACACTTGTTTAGTTTTTGAGAAAAGAATGAGAGGGGTGTTTCTTCCTCGGCGTCATTTTTCTGGAAGAGCACCGCCCCTACGCCCGTATTAGATGCATCGCATTGGATATAAAAACGCTTACTAAAATCTGGATGTGATAATGCCGGAGCATTTGCTAAGGCCTTCTTCAACTTTTCAAAAGCCTCCAGAGCTTCTTCTGTCATTTTGAATTTTGTATTAGTCTTTTTCAGAGTGTTCGTGATTGGGGCAGTTAGGGTCGAAAAATCGCGTATAAACCTACGGTACCACCCTGCTAGACCAAGCAGCCTGCGAACCTGTTTTGGTGTTTTTGGTACCGGGAAATTCTCCACCGCCTCAACTTTAGCGGGGTCTGTCTTTATATTCCCACCACCAACGATGAAGCCCAAGTACCTCAATTCCTTGAAGCAAAACTTTGACTTCGTTACGTTGATGGTGAGACCAGCTTTGTCGAGGCACGCAGCAACTCCGTCCAGCAGAGCGATATGAGTCTCAAAATCCGGAGCAATGACGAGCAGGTCATCGAGATACACGAAGACACGGTCCCTTAACCTGGAGGGAATGACCTTATCCATTAACTGACATAACCTCTGGGCCGCATTACACAGACCAAAGGGCATGACAGTAAAATGGTATAAGGGCCGTCCCGGTATCGTAAAAGCAGTTTTTTCTCTACTCTGCTCCTCCAACGGTATTTGCCAAAATGCGTCTTTGAGATCGATACTACTTATAAAAATAGTATCGCGAAGACGACTGAAGATGCCTTCGAGATTTGGGAGAGGATATGCATTCTTTTTCGTGAGGGAGTTCAGCTTGCGCGAATCCAAACACAGACGATTTTTGCCGGGTTTCTGTATGAGGACCACTGGCGAACTCCATGGGCTTTCACTCTCTTCAATCACTCCAAGGCTCAACATTCTGTCTATCTCGGCATACATTAGGGTTTGTACCGCCGGAGAAACAGGATAGTGGCGTTGCTTTACAGGAACCGCCTCTCCGGTTTCGATGACATGCTCGACAAGCGTAGTCTTACCGAGGCCGAATTTAGTGTAACACCGAAACTTTCGCCTAACCACTTCCAATCTCATTTCCTGCTCTGGAGACAATTGGTGAGTATCTGAAGTACCTTTAGCATCAGTTATTGAAATTTCACTGACTATTTCAGGCGCAAGGTTGAATGCTCTCCAGAAATCGACACCGAGATACAGTTCCTGATCCAAACTTGGGACAAGGTAAAATGTAATTCTACGTGAAGTATTTTTATATTGAACATTTAATTCTATTTTCCCTATGATGCTCTGATTTTTCCCATCAGCCGTTTTTACATTAGAAGTAAAAGGACAAATTTGAACGTTTAGTTCACTTGCGAAATTTCTACAGCCTTTGCCAAGTATACTGACACTTGCACCGCTATCCAGCAAGCCTAAAATTTCTTTGTCAGCGATTTTTACTTTGGCATATGGCCTAGGGTCTTCAGAAACATCTATTATAGTAGATAATAGGTTGCACCTTAACTGTTTTCTACGCTTATATCTATCTCTAGCTTTTAATATATTTTTACTAACAATAGTACCATTGAAAATTCTTTCTTTGGCCTTATTATACTCTTCTATTCTTATATGTAAGGGTTTTCTATAACTAAATTTCTTAGCTCTCGGCTTTTCTTCTACAATTTTAATGTCTCTTTTCAAAATCTGTAATGATGGAACTTCTTCTTTTGCATTTTCTGATTGATTCTCTAAGTTTTGGTTTGATTTAATGACTCGGGGATCTGTGTCGAACGTGACTCCCCCGTGAAAGTCGCGCTCGTTTTTCTGTTTTCCGGTTTGCACTTTGGACAATTAGAAACAATTACGTTTCCTTCACCACAACGGAAACAAAACAGATTTTGTTTGGGAGATGGGCACTCCCAATACAAATGACCGTCGATTTTGCAGTTCCAGCAATTTAGGACTTTATTAACTGGTTTTGGCCTGTTATTGTTAATATACTGCATTGCTGCAATATGATCTGCATAAGGGTCTGCGTATTCATCATAATATTGAATTTCATTTGTTACTAATTTTGCAGGCTGTCTGTACTGCCTGGCTTGATTATACGTTTCTTTAAATGGGAATGCATTTTCAGCTTCTTTGCAAGCAAAGCGCAACTGGTCTAACGAAAATATTGCCATGGGGTAAACCAACTTACCTATTTTATCGTTTAAATTCCCTTTTAACATTTTTATGAGTTCAAATTCGGGTATCGGGATTTTTAACTGAGACTTAATTTTCGATATGGCCGTAAAAAATTTCTCACAAGACTCAAAAGCACCTTGCTTTCGATCAGCCAACTCACGCATTATTTCGTAATCCGATTTCGTATTTCGGAAATGAAGCAATAAGGCTTCACGCAACATTTGCCAATTCGGATGGTAATTGGATTTTTGGAAACCCCAATACCAGTCTTGGGCATCTCCTGTGAGAGTGAGATGGAATTGTTTCAAGATCTCAGACCAAGGACACTGATATTGACGTTGAAGAGTTTCTAACCGGAAGATGAAATCTTCAACTGTCAATATTTCGGGTTTTCCTTCAAATTTCAAACCCCATCGATCGATTTTAATTTGATCGCGGTAACCTCTCACGGGATTAAGATTCGGATCGGGGTATGGATTAGCCAAAGGTTGTGGATAACCATTAAGGTTACATAAATCGGAATAATTTTGAGAGAAATTATCTTGTTGTTGTATCTCGGGATTAGTAATAGGTTTGAAAATATTTGATGGTTGTGAAAATGCTGAAGAATGTTTAGTATTCAAATTTTGACTTTGTGTTAGATTCAGCTGTTGCTGTAGTTGCGGATTAGGAAGATTCTGTGAAAGTTGTTTTTGTAAATAGGGAATATTTTGGAAATTTTGTTGCGGGGTATAATTTTGGTTAAAATGTTGTTGTTGTTGTTGTTGTTGTTGTAAATTAGGATTTTGAAAAGATTGACCTTGAAATTGGCTAGAGGAATTTTGCGGTGGCTGAGGATATTGTTGGTGCTGTACGGAACGTTTTTGTTGCGAATGTTGTTGTTGTGGATATTGTGGTGATGGTTTTCGAATGGCAGGTTTAGGTTTTGACCCTTCACCTCTTAAAGGTCGAGTTGTAGAGTTCATATCACCTAGGAAGTCAATAAAGTTATCCTTGATGGATTGCTTTATGCTTTCGGAGATATCCGATTTCATGGATTCTGTGTAGGACGAGAAAGCATTCAGAATGGCTAAATTAACATAGGCTTTGAGATTGTTTGGTACCGAATTGGTATTATTAACTTTTTCACTGTTAGTATTGTCATATGTTACTTGCTCATTTCGAACTGTATGGATGCTGTGGTCAAGATCCACGAATGCAGCACCTAAATTACTCAGGCTACTATAGGACGGAGCTCTTACTGACTCTGATTCCGCAGAACCATTAAGCGGACCTACGCCTATTGAATTCTCCATATTATCAAAAGTTTCTTGTTGCTGACCTTGATTTTGACCAGGATTTTGAACTTGTTCAATACTTTGGATTTCAATTTGATTTCGCCTTGCGTTATTATTGTTTATTATCGGTGTATGTACGATGCGAGGACGTGATTGAATATCATTCAAAGTGTTATTAGGAGAGTTAGGATTGTTAGTGCGATTTGATGGTACTGTAGAATTAGAACTAGGTTGATTGCTGTTATTCAATTGTGGGTTATCCGGAACTAGTGGGCTTAGGCTACAAAGCAAGCGTTCTTGCTCGCTGGGGTGTAATCTGGCTGAAGATCTCGTGCCCTTCTTTTTGATAGTACCAGTTTTGGAACTTTGACTCATTTTGGTTTATTAAAAAAAATATAAACTCAGTAAATCTTATCGAATCTAATAAATTGAAAAGAAATTTATATTTTTGTTTTTGCTAAGTTAAAAAGCTTGAACGAAAAAGAAATTAAGTTCGATAAACTTGAAAACAAAAAAAAATTTGAAGAAAAAAAAACTTTAATAATAAGGGAACAAAAAAAACACAAAAAAAAATGAAAAACTCTGAGGATAAATAGTTTTAAGAAAAAGTATGTATGTTTGAAAATTCAAACTGAAATTTAAATACTAAGTTTGTGTAACTTAAAAGGAAATAACAAAAAAACTCAATCAAAAATTATTGAAAACTTAAACAATAATATTTGTTTGTTTTTTCTTATAAATAAGTTTATTTAAAAAAAATACTTTTGAGCACTTAATTTAATTTTGCCAATAAGTAAAACTAAAAAAGTGAAGTTGAACCAAAAAAAAACTCAAAGGAAAGAGGAATTGTTCAGCAAGAGAGGACAAAATAGTTTTTGTCAATACAAAATGTATATATGTGTATTGATATAAAGAAAAAGATAGTTGAAAACAATTGGTAAATCAAAAAAAAACTTAATTGAAAATTGTAGATATCTTCTGAAATGTTTTATTGGTATTTAATTTAGGTTATTTTGTTTGGTTCCTAAGATTTGATAATAAATTTTGAAAAACAAATTTTTTGAATGTTGTGTACTTGTTTTATTACTTGTGATTTTTCATGTATCATTTCGGGGATGCTTCAGGCAACTTCTTCGGTGATGATATTTTATTGACGAAGTATGAACTGAGCTGAGAAGGTGAGTATAATTTTGATCTGTAAAGGACTGTCGGACGGACTTTTGTTTAAGAAAAATTCCCTCTAAGTGGTAAGTATAGATATACACAAAATTTAACATGGACATTACTCGTTGCTATCTCTTTACTTCCGCAATTCTAGACCAGCCTGAGGCTTTTGCTAAAAGTCATGAAGCTGTGAGATAGGCAACACATAGAAAAAGATAAAACAAAATTGAAGAAGGAAGTTGTGCAGCAGTTGTGACATTTCGTCATCTAACTGGTCACAATCCTCTATAAGAAAAACAAGACAAAAGAGTGAAAAGTAAAAAAAAGGATATAGGAAAGTGAAATTATAACACTTAAGGATGGGATTAGACGAACTGAAACACGGTTTAATTGTTGTTGTCATCATCCTTTTGTTTTCTCGTCGCAAATGAAAGTGGTATGTTGGAAACTTTCCTCGATCATGACTTACGAGTTGCCCAGGATGATAACAAGAACAATAAGGAAATACTAAAACTGGGAAAAGGTTAACAAAAACGAAGACTCACGTTGCGGGCGCCATTTGTAATAAGCTTGAGTTTTTGTAGTGTCTAGTTTAGTTGTGTAAAGTGGTCTGGCATGCTAGCGGTTGCTCGACATTTAACTCGCCGGAAGTAGTGGGATCTTGTCCACCCAACACAATCTCACTTATTACGTAAACATTTATCATGCCAAAAAAAATGAATTATAACATTCAAATTGTTTTATAATTTGGAAGAAAGAAGAAAAACACGGACGGACATTACCAATAGAGGGCGCTGTGGTGTTTTCAGCGTAGGTTTACCCACCCCACCTTGGAAGTTAGCAACCAATGTTTTTAACCTCCCCTTAGAAGTGACTCACCTTTATTTCTCTGCTCAGTTCTCAATCACCAAAATCCATCACCTTCAGCATCCCCTGAAAAAAAATCTCTTAAACAGACATCAAGCTAGAAGCTTGAAGAAAAGATCTTGATTCAACCATATTGGCGCGATTTACAAAGAAACTTTATTTAAATCCATAAAAACAAATAAAAAAAAAACAACATCTATATAAACATATATGCATGTAGAAAAAATTTATACTTTCCCCTTTTTTTTACGTTTTCGAAAATACAATAAGAAAAATTATTTTTTTGATCTACAAATAAATGAAATGTTTTAGGATGTTTTACAATTATAATATTAATTCAAATTATATTATTGATTAGGAATTTTCAATAAAAAAAAACATCAACTTTGGTCAAGAAAGATTCCACTTTAGGTCAAAACAATTCAACTAGTAAGTATATTATTCTTTTTTTTGATACCAGACTATAACGCGTAACTACCTATATTGAGCTCAATTTAGAAGTATGATCTTGGGGTTCAATTCACAACCCTGCGCAAAGTGAATATCAAGCAAAGCGGAAACTGACCTATACCCAGTAAGTGATTGAAATATTCCTGTACCAATAAAATGCAAAAAGGATAGTTTTCCAAAAAAAAGGAACAATAAAAATGTAACAAATAATATAACACAGTAAGCAAAAATTATTTATATCACGCCAATGTAAGTAACAAATAATTATTTATTATGAATTTTTTTAGTTTTTGGTCTACAAACAAAATTTTCCCTTTTCTTTGAAGTACTAGCTCTACAATTTTCATGCAAAATCTTGAAGGACGTAGGTACTCTTGACGTACAAAATCTTCAAAATGTGGGTACTCTTGACGTACAAAATCTTGAATAACGTACTCTTGACGTACAAAATCTTGAATAACGTACTCTTGACGTACAAAATCTTGAATAACGTACTCTTGACGTACAAAATCTTGAATAACGTACTCTTGACGTACAACTTATGGTTTTGTATTTTCCGGGTCTTGAATAAAAGGATATGGGCGACCACGACCATTCAACGAAAGTGTCGTTGATCGCCAGCTTCTTTTTAACCTGATAGTTAAATAAAAAAAGAAAACAATTTTTAGAAAAGAATTACGATTCTATAAACGATTAGATACAATCGCACATGTCTATATACATATATCCATACATATATATATATATACATATATATATATATATATATAGAAATGCATACATACATACATATATATATATACGTGCAGACAAAATTAGCATGTTGCACGGTAGGTATATCCAATAAATTTGTAATCACTTAAAATCTTTTATAAAAAGAATTCACTCACCCTCAAGTAAAATTGATGTATATCAATGAGATTCTCTTCAAAAGTGATATGCCGTATGCCGTATATGGGTATGCCGTAGATTCTGCACCACGTTTTTTTTTGTTTTATTACCATCTTAAAATTACCAAATATTAAAAATAGCAAAAAAAAATGTATAGTTTCATCCAAAATACCTGCACGTTCTGCTTATATTCTCACTTATCCCTTCTTTATGCTTATTCACATACAAAGAATATTCTCTTAAAGTAATAACGCAAAAATTTTAATTTTCTAAAACTTTTTATTGCGCCGAATCACTAAGTTGAGCAGCCACCAACTACCCTATAGGGCTAACCAAATCACTCTGGTCCTTTAGATATTTAATAACCAGTATTCCATTCCCAATCATCTCTTCCCACTTCCCCGTCAGCGACTTAAAAGCAATAAACCAATCAAAACTATCCACGTCGCATAACAAAATGAAGAAATTGGCCTCGTTCCATCAACCTCGACGTGTAAAACAAGATTAATTTTTTTTTTGTGCCATCTAGTTGTGAGACTTAAAAGTGCTTTTCATTTCGTTTATTTCCATTTTGTTTCAGTCTTGACATACGGGAATGACAAAAAAGATAGAAACAAATAAACAAACAAAAAAAAAGTATGGCTGCTACTCTTGCCAGACGATGCCACAACAAAAAAAAAATAAATACAGATAATTTTGTAAGGTAAGTAGATTCTAACAAACAAAAACAAAAAAATTAATAATAAAAATGCTCTTTTCAGCCTCATCAATATCACATTCTGCACGACGCGGCGGCAACAAACAAAACATGGTATGACAACCGAAGGAGGGTAAACAATTTTGACAATCTTTTAATTACGAATGTGAAGATTATTTGATTTCATTTTTATTTAGGTACCACAACAATAAAAACAAGTTATCGATGCAAATGTTACAGGGTAAATATATGAACATGTATATTGTGTAGGCATATTTATTAATTTGTCATTTTTTTTTTCATTCACAGACAGAAGGGTGTCCATAACAACACGGCTATAGTATAACGTAATAATTTATCTTTATTTTAAGACATTAATCATTAAATCTGACCATTAGAACTCAAGTTATTTATAAATCTAACTAAAAATAATTAGAAAACTAAACCAAATATTTGCTTATTAGACAAAAATCGATTTCGGGTCCTGTCCCGCTGACGCAAATCCGTTGCTCCGCTTAGGGTATGTTCAGTCGCGAGGCAGGCGCTAATGTCAACAGTTATTTAAGATCTTAGTAAGATCTTAACCTTGAAAATCTAGCCATTAGAACTCAAGTTATAAGTCTTAAATCTGTATGCGGGTAGAGTACGATAACTTGGGCGCCAAAAATTGGTAACGGATTTTTATGGAAGGGTTCAAATACAAGCATTTTTTACTATGGGAGGGGCCCCGCTTAGGAGCTAAAGGCGATTTTCGAAAAAAAAACGACTTAAATGGAAAAATAAATATTAAAAAACAACGACAATACTTAAAATGCAAAACAATAACGGTTTTAAAAGCCAGAAGTCTGTTCTTTAATCCTACATTTAAATTAAATTATTTATGTCAATAGTTTTCAAAAAATTTGCATTCAAACTCAAAATTTTGATAAAAAAAAACGCAACAAAAATATTTGGATCAATTTTTCTCAAAATTGTGAAATGTAAAACTAAATTTCCGGGTGAGATAGACTCCCCCTTCCATATAGTCTAAGATCCCGCCATAGGACGACCTACCCGCATCGAGTTAAGTGGTATGCAGTTTTTTAGATAATGTTTTAACTAACATTTTGCTCAAGTGTTGCCTGGCGAAATATGGTCAAGGCACAGGGTTGCCACGCTTTAAAGGTCGATTTTTGGGTTTTTTTAAATTATGTGGTTGGGTTCAGAGCTAAAAAAAATATATGAAAGGAAACTTTATTTTAAAATTTTAAAATAAGGAATTCAAATAGGGTAAATTAGAGCTAAAGAAGATCATGACAACTGTACCTATTTACCCATATACTCACATTTTGGTTATACATAGTTTCTGTCCCAGAATTTGTTGATACCTCTCTGAGACTATCAAAATTGTATTCTTTAAAGCTATGAGTAATTCAAAAACGTCGATTATTAAAAATTCGGCAACTCTAAAAGTAGCCAACAGTTTTAAAAACAACATAGTGCCATAGTAATGATAATAAAATTCTCTTTATGTTACTGTTTTTTAAATGAAAATATTAATTAGGGTAAAAAAAAATCAAAAACCAAGAAAAATTGATTTAAAAAATATGAGTTTTCCAAAAATTCACCTATGGCTTAAAAAGCTTAAATCAAAAATTTTACAAACACGGATCTTTTCATTTTTTATCGGCTTCTCAGAAATATTTCTAGAAAACATTTACCTGATTTTATGTGATTTTTTTTCTCCAACGTCCATTTTCATCTTTTATTTTTTGAATTTAAAACGTTTTTATCTCGAATTTTAGATTTTCTAGAATTTTCTTTTATATACCTATGTGACTTTCTTGTATTTACATGATCTATCGATAAAAGAAACAAAAAACTCTCTATCACTTTTCGTTTAGAAAATAGAATCTAGACCTTTCTCTTCTTTTGCCCTAATTTACCGTATTGAAATTCCGATTAAAAAACACTTATTTTAAAATTTTTAAATAAAATCTTCTTTCATGATATTTTTTTTAGCACTAAAACCTACCATATAAACTGGGTCACATAATTGAAAAAACCCAAAAATCGACCGAAATTAGTCACTTCACTTACAATTCTACCTCTAGTCTGATAATTTACCTAAACTTTACCTTAAACTTGAGGATCTGATGCATAATGTACCTACCTAACCTAAGTATAATTATTTATTTTGTATTCAATTTTTTATTAAAATTTTATTTTAATTAAATTATTATAACGATAAATAAATAAACAATCACGTTTTTTGCCTACACTTGTATGTAATCACAATGAATTTTTAATTTAATTAATAAACTTGACATTATACCTACCTTCATTTTGAGACCTTAATCTTAAAGATCTGATTATTAGAACCGAAGTTATAGGAAAGTCAATCAAACCAACCAATCGACCCTTTTCTATAAATGTACATAGGTATGTACATATGTACATACATATTATGTACCTACATATCATTTTCATTAAATTTTCATTTTAAATTGAAAAACAATCAAAATTATGAAGTTTTTCACATGCAACTTTATGTGATCGCAATGATTTTTCAACTTAATAATTTAGCCTGACATCTAACCTTCATTTTAAGACCTTAATCTTAAAGATCCGAGTATTAGAACAGGCATTATAAGCCAACAAAACCAACGATATCAACCCTTTTCCATAAATGTACAAACTATATGTAGCTATACCTACACTGCAGGCCAAAAGTTTGAGTCCAACGTAGTCAACTGACTTCATTCATGCGTGGGGGTTGATTTTTTGAATTAAAGATTGGTAGTCGTATTTATTAGATTTTTGTCTACTTTGTTATGGACACCCTTCTGTCTGTGAAATGAAAAAAAAAGACAAATTAATAAATATGCCTACACAATATATGTACATGTTCATATATTTACCCTGTAATATTTGCATCGATAATTTTTTTATTGTTGTGGTACCTAAATAAAAAGGAAATCAAATAATCTTCACATTCGTAATTAAAAGATCGTCAAAATTGCTTACCCTCCTTCTGTTGTTGTACCATGTTTTGTTTGTTGCCGCCGCGTCGTACAGAATGTGATATTAATGAGGCTGAAAAGAGCATTTTTATTATTAATTTTTTTGTTTTTGTTTGTTAGAATCTACTTACCTTACAAAATTATATTTCTTATTATTTTTCTCCAATTTATTTTTATTTTTATCTGTATTTATTTTTTTTTGTTGTGGCATCGTCTGGCCAGAGTGGCAGCCATATTTTGTTTATTTGTTTCTATCTTTTTTTGTCATTCCCGTATGTCAAGACCGAAACAAAATGGAAATAAACAAAATGAAAAGCACTTTTAAGTCTCACAACTAGATGGCACAAAAAAAAATTAATCTTGTTTTACACGTCGAGGTTGATGGAACGAGGCCAATTTCTTCATTTTGTTATGCGACGTGGATAGTTTTGATTGGTTTATTGCTTTTAAGTCGCTGAAGGGGAAGTGGGGAGAGATGATTGGGAATGGAATACTGGTTATTAAATATCAAAAGGACCAGAGTGATTTGGTTAGCCCTATAGGGTAGTTGGTGGCTGCTCAACTTAGTGATTCGGCGCAATAAAAAGTTTTAGAAAATTAAAAATTTTTTGCGTTATTACTTCAAGAGAATATTTTTGGTATGTGAATAAGCATAAAGAAGAAATAAGTGAGAATATAAGCAGAACGTGCAGGTATTTTGGATGAAACTATACATTTTTTTTTTGCTATTTTTAATATTTGGTAATTTTAAGATGGTAATAAAACAAAAAAAAAACGTGGTGCAGAATCTACGGCATACCCATATACGGCATACGGCATATCACTTTTGAAGAGAATTTCATAGATATGCATCAATTTTACTTGAGGGTGAGTGAATTTTTTTTATAAAAGATCTTAAGTGATTACAAATTTATTGGATATACCTACCGTGCAACATGCTAATTTTGTCTGCACGTATATATATATATGTATGTATGTATGCATTTTTATATATATATATATATATATGTATATGTATGGATATATGTATATAGACATGTGCGATTGTATCTAATCGTTTATAGAATCGTAATTCTTTTCTAAAAATTGTTTTCTTTTTTTATTTAACTATCAGGTTAAAAAGAAGCTGGCGATCAACGACACTTTCGTTGAATGGTCGTGGTCGCCCATATCCTTTTATTCAAGACCCGGAAAATACAAAACCATAAGTTGTACGTCAAGAGTACGTTATTCAAGATTTTGTACGTCAAGAGTACGTTATTCAAGATTTTGTACGTCAAGAGTACGTTATTCAAGATTTTGTACGTCAAGAGTACGTTATTCAAGATTTTGTACGTCAAGAGTACCCACATTTTGAAGATTTTGTACGTCAAGAGTACCTACGTCCTTCAAGATTTTGCATGAAAATTGTAGAGCTAGTACTTCAAAGAAAAGGGAAAATTTTGTTTGTAGACCAAAAACTAAAAAAATTCATAATAAATAATTATTTGTTACTTACATTGGCGTGATATAAATAATTTTTGCTTACTGTGTTATATTATTTGTTACATTTTTATTGTTCCTTTTTTTTGGAAAACTATCCTTTTTGCATTTTATTGGTACAGGAATATTTCAATCACTTACTGGGTATAGGTCAGTTTCCGTTTTGCTTGATATTCACTTTTCGCAGGGTTGTGAATTGAACCCCAAGATCATACTTCTAAATTGAGCTCAATATAGGTAGTTACGCGTTATAGTCTGGTATCAAAAAAAAGAATAATATACTTACTAGTTGAATTGTTTTGACCTAAAGTGGAATCTTTCTTGACCAAAGTTGATGCTTTTTTTTTATTGAAAATTCCTAATCAATAATATAATTTGAATTAATATTATAATTGTAAAACATCCTAAAACATTTCATTTATTTGTAGATCAAAAAAATAATTTTTCTTATTGTATTTTTGAAAACGTAAAAAAAAGGGAAAGTATAAATTTTTTCTACATGCATATATGTTTATATAGATGTTGTTTTTTTTTTATTTGTTTTTATGGATTTAAATAAAGTTTCTTTGTAAATCGCGCCAATATGGTTGAATCAAGATCTTTTCTTCAAGCTTCTAGCTTGATGTCTGTTTAAGAGATTTTTTTTCAGGGGATGCTGAAGGTGATGGATTTTGGTGATTGAGAACTGAGCAGAGAAATAAAGGTGAGTCACTTCAAAGGGGAGGTTACAAACATTGGTTGCTAACTTCCAAGGTGGGGTGGGTAAACCTACGCTGAAAACACCACAGCGCCCTCTATTGGTAATATCCGTCCGTGTTTTTCTTCTTTCTTCCAAATTATAAAACAATTTGAATATTATAATTCATTTTTTTTGGCATGATAAATGTTTACGTAATAAGTGAGATTGTGTTGGGTGGACAAGATCCCACTACTTCCGGCGAGTTAAATGTCGAGCAAACGCTAGCATGCCAGCCCACTTTACACAACTAAACTAAACACTACAAAAACTCAAGCATATTACAAATGGCGCCCGCAACGTGAGTCTTCGTTTTTGTTAACCTTTTCCCAGTTTTAGTATTTCCTTATTGTTCTTGTTATCATCCTGGGCAACTCGTATGTCATGATCGAGGAAAGTTTCCAACATACCACTTTCATTTGCGACGAGAAAACAAAAGGATGATGACAACAACAATTAAACCGTGTTTCAGTTCGTCTAATCCCATCCTTAAGTGTTATAATTTCACTTTCCTATATCTTTTTTTTTACTTTTCACTCTTTTGTCTTGTTTTTCTTATAGAGGATTGTGACCAGTTAGATGACGAAATGTCACAACTGCTGCACAACTTCCTTCTTTAATTTTATTTTATCTTTTTCTATGTGTTGCCTATCTCACAGCTTCATGACTTTTAGCAAAAGTCTCAGGCTGGTCTAGAATTGCGGAAGTAAAGAGATAGCAACGAGTAATGTCCATGTTAAATTTTGTATATATCTATACTTACCACTTAGAGGGAATTTTTCTTAAACAAAAGTCCGTCCGACAGTCCTTTACAGATCAAAATTATACTCACCTTCTCAGCTCAGTTCATACTTCGTCAATAAAATATCATCACCGAAGAAGTTGCCTGAAGCATCCCCGAAATGATACATGAAAAATCACAAGTAATAAAACAAGTACACAACATTCAAAAATTTGTTTTTTTCAAAATTTATTATCAAAATCTTAGGAACCAAACAAAATAACCTAAATTAAATACCAATAAAACATTTCAGAAGATATCTACAATTTTCAATTAAGTTTTTTTTTGATTTACCAATTGTTTTCAACTATCTTTTTCTTTATATCAATACACATATGTATATACATTTTGTATTGACAAAAACTTAGTATTTCCTCTCTTGCTGAACAATTCCTCTTTCCTTTGAGTTTTTTTTTTGGTTCAACTTCACTTTTTTAGTTTTACTTATTGGCAAAATTAAATTAAGTGCTCAAAAGTATTTTTTTTTAAATAAACTTATTTATAAGAAAAAACAAACAAATATTATTGTTTAAGTTTTCAATAATTTTTGATTGAGTTTTTTTTGTTATTTCCTTTTAAGTTACACAAACTTAGTATTTAAATTTCAGTTTGAATTTTCAAACATACATACTTTTTCTTAAAACTATTTATCCTCAGAGATTTCCTTTTTTTGTGTTTTTTTTGTTCCCTTATTATTAAAGTTTTTTTTTTCTTCAATTTTTTTTGTTTTCAAGTTTATCGAACTTAATTTCTTTTTGGTTCAAGCTTTTTAACTTAGCAAAAACAAAAATATAAATTTCTTTTCAATTTATTAGATTCGATAAGATTTACTGAGTTTATAATTTTTTTAATAAACCAAAATGAGTCAAAGTTCCAAAACTGGTACTATCAAAAAGAAGGGCACGAGATCTTCAGCCAGATTACACCCCAGCGAGCAAGAACGCTTGCTTTGTAGCCTAAGCCCACTAGTTCCGGATAACCCACAATTGAATAACAGCAATCAACCTAGTTCTAATTCTACAGTACCATCAAATCGCACTAACAATCCTAACTCTCCTAATAACACTTTGAATGATATTCAATCACGTCCTCGCATCGTACATACACCGATAATAAACAATAATAACGCAAGGCGAAATCAAATTGAAATCCAAAGTATTGAACAAGTTCAAAATCCTGGTCAAAATCAAGGTCAGCAACAAGAAACTTTTGATAATATGGAGAATTCAATAGGCGTAGGTCCGCTTAATGGTTCTGCGGAATCAGAGTCAGTAAGAGCTCCGTCCTATAGTAGCCTGAGTAATTTAGGTGCTGCATTCGTGGATCTTGATCACAGCATCCATACAGTTCGAAATGAGCAAGTAACATATGACAATACTAACAGTGAAAAAGTTAATAATACCAATTCGGTACCAAACAATCTCAAAGCCTATGTTAATTTAGCCATTCTGAATGCTTTCTCGTCCTACACAGAATCCATGAAATCGGATATCTCCGAAAGCATAAAGAAATCCATCAAGGATAACTTCATTGACTTCCTAGGTGATATGAATTCTACAACTCGACCTTTAAGAGGTGAAGGGTCAAAACCTAAACCTGCCATTCGAAAACCATCACCACAATATCCACAACAACAACATTCGCAACAAAAACGTTCCGTACAGCACCAACAATATCCTCAGCCACCACAAAATTCCTCTAGCCAATTTCAAGGTCAATCTTTTCAAAATCCTAATTTACAACAACAACAACAACAACAACATTTTAACCAAAATTATACCCCGCAACAAAATTTCCAAAATATTTCCTATTTACAAAAACAACTTTCACATAATCTTCCTAATCCGCAACTACAGCAACAGCTGAATCTAACACAAAGTCAAAATTTGAATACTAAACATTCTTCAGCATTTTCACAACCATCAAATATTTTCAAACCTATTACTAACCCCGAGATACAACAACAAGATAATTTTTCTCAAAATTATTCCGATTTATGTAACCTTAATGGTTATCCACAACCTTTGGCTAATCCATACCCCGATCCGAATCTTAATCCCGTGAGAGGTTACCGCGATCAAATTAAAATCGATCGATGGGGTTTGAAATTTAAAGGAAAACCCGAAATATTGACAGTTGAAGATTTCATCTTCCGATTAGAAACTCTTCAATGTCAATATCAGTGTCCTTGGTCTGAGATCTTGAAACAATTCCATCTCACCCTCACAGGAGATGCCCAAGACTGGTATTGGGGTTTCCAAAAATCCAATTACCATCCGAATTGGCAAATGTTGCGTGAAGCCTTATTGCTTCATTTCCGAAATACGAAATCGGATTACGAGATAATGCGTGAACTCTCAGATCGCAAACAAGGTTCATCGGAAACTTGCGATACATATTTCTCCGCAATATTCAAAATCAAATCGCAACTCAAAACCCCTATGCCGGAATTCGAACTTATAAAAATGCTTAAGAGAAATCTTAATGATAGAATTGGAAAACTCGTTTATCCAATGGCTATATTTTCGATGGATCAGTTAAGATTTGCTTGTAAGGAAGCAGAGAATGCCTTCCCACTAAATTCACACAATTCGACTCGGTTTTATAGAACACCTCAAAAATTAGTAAATAATGAATTGCAGTATTCTGAAGAAGATCAATTTCATTATGAAGATAACATTGCTGCGATGCAATATATAAACAACAATAGACCAAGACCAGCAAATAAGGTACTTACTTGCTGGAATTGTAAAAACGGTGGTCATTTATATTGGGAGTGCCCATCGCCTAAACAAAATACCTTCTGCTTTAAATGCGGTGAAGAGAACTTTATTGTCGCTAATTGTCCCAAATGTAAGTCGAAAAACGTACTGAAGAACGCGATTTCAACGGGGGAATCGCGTTCGAAGCCAATCCCGGAACTTCCAAATCCAACAAATGTTTAGTAAATCAAAATTTTGAGAAAAGTGAAGAAAGTGATAGTAAGAAGATAACGATTTTAAAAAGAGAAAATAAAGAATTAGAAGAAAAGGATAATATAATTAACATCAGCTTTAGAAAACCATTACACGTCAAAATAAGTGATTACAATAGGGCAAGAGAAAGAATCTTCAAAGTTAGTACTGTTAGCAACAAAGTACTTAAAGCTAGACATAGATATAAACTAAGAAAACAAATAAAAGGCAAAATTTTATCCACTATAATTGATGTATCGGGAGACCCCAGACCTTATGTCAAAGTTAAATTAGCTGACAAAGAAGTTTTAGGCTTGCTGGATAGCGGTGCAAGCGTCAGTATACTTGGCAAGGGATGTAGAAACTTCGTAAATGAACTAAACGTTCAAATCTCTCCCTTTACATCTAATGTGAAAACGGCAGATGGTAAAAACCAATCAATCATTGGTAGAATTGAATTAGAAGTTCAATATAAAAATACGATACGCAAGATCACTTTTTACCTTGTCCCTAGTTTGGATCAGGAACTGTATCTCGGTGTCGATTTCTGGAGAGCATTCAACCTTGCGCCTGAAATAGTCAATGAAATATCAATAACGGATCCCAATAGTACTTCTGATACTCACCAATTGTCTCCAGAGCAAGAAATGAGATTGGAAGCGGTCAGACGTAAATTTAGGTGTTATACTAAATTCGGGCTCGGCAAAACAACGCTTATCGAGCATGTCATCGAGACCGGAGAGGCGGCTCCTGTAAAGCAGCGCCACTATCCTGTTTCTCCGGCGGTACAAGCTCTAATGTACGCCGAGATAGATAGAATGTTGAGCCTTGGAGTAATTGAAGAGAGCGAAAGCCCATGGAGTTCGCCAGTGGTCCTCATACAGAAACCCGGCAAAAATCGTCTGTGTTTGGATTCGCGCAAGCTGAACTCCCTCACGAAAAAGAATGCATATCCTCTCCCAAATCTCGAAGGCATCTTCAGTCGTCTTCGCGATACTATTTTTATAAGTAATATCGATCTCAAAGACGCATTTTGGCAAATACCGTTGGAGGAGCAGAGTAGAGAAAAAACTGCTTTTACGATACCGGGACGGCCCTTATACCATTTTACTGTCATGCCCTTTGGTCTGTGTAATGCGGCCCAGAGGTTATGTCAGTTAATGGATAAGGTCATTCCCTCCAGGTTAAGGGACCGTGTCTTCGTGTATCTCGATGACCTGCTCGTCATTGCTCCGGATTTTGAGACTCATATCGCTCTGCTGGACGAAGTTGCTGCGTGCCTCGATAAAGCTGGTCTCACCATCAACGTAACGAAGTCAAAGTTTTGCTTCAAGGAATTGAGGTACTTGGGCTTCATCGTTGGTGGTGGGAATATAAAGACAGACCCCGCTAAAGTTGAGGCGGTGGAGAATTTCCCGGTACCAAAAACACCAAAACAGGTTCGCAGGCTGCTTGGTCTAGCAGGGTGGTACCGTAGGTTTATACGCGATTTTTCGACCCTAACTGCCCCAATCACGAACACTCTGAAAAAGACTAATACAAAATTCAAAATGACAGAAGAAGCTCTGGAGGCTTTTGAAAAGTTGAAGAAGGCCTTAGCAAATGCTCCGGCATTATCACATCCAGATTTTAGTAAGCGTTTTTATATCCAATGCGATGCATCTAATACAGGCGTAGGGGCGGTGCTCTTCCAGAAAAATGACGCCGAGGAAGAAACACCCCTCTCATTCTTTTCTCAAAAACTAAACAAGTGTCAAAAAAATTATAGTGTAACGGAAAAAGAATGTCTGGCGGCAGTATTAGCGATTCAAAAATATAGGCCTTATGTTGAAGGAATGCTATTCACCGTCATAACTGACCATTCGAGTCTTAAATGGCTCAAGAGTCTTAAGGACTTGAGCGGCAGACTTGCACGGTGGAGTTTGCAACTTCAAGCTTTCTCATTCGATATAGAACATCGTAAAGGTAGTTTAAATGTTGTCCCTGATGCGTTATCTAGAGTGTACATGGAAGTTGATAGTATTGGGTTAGAGCATATAGCGCCGCTAATCGATCTTCAATCAAAAGAATTCGAATCTGATGAATACACAGCTTTATTGAAAACAGTAAAAGAAAATCAAGACCGTTTACCAGATTTGAAAATTGAAGAAAAATTTTTATATAAACGTTCTTTTCCCTCTCTTGAAGATCCCACAACAGTTGAACACGCATGGAGATTATGGGTACCGTCAGGCCTCACTAATGACATCATTGCTCGTGCCCATAATCCCCCACATGTCGCGCATGGAGGAGTAGGCAAAACTCTTTCAAGAATTCGTCAATATTTCTATTGGCCGAATATGACTGTGCAAATACGTGAATTTGTTACAAAATGTTCCACTTGCATTCAATGTAAACCGTCCAACACAGTCTTACGTCCTCCTATGTCAAGTGTATACACCGTTGATCGTCCTTTTCAAAAGTTATACGTCGACTTTTTAGGTCCGTATCCTCGTTCTAAATCAGGTAATAGTTTCGTCTTCGTGGTACTTGACCACTTGTCAAAGTTTGTGTTTTTAAAGTCCCTACGCAATGCAAATACCTCTAGTATCATTAACTATCTGCAAGAAAATATTTTTAACATGTTTGGAGTGCCTCAGATAATACACTCGGACAATGGAAAACAATTCGTGTCAAAAGATTTTCAAAACTTTTTAAATACGTACGGCATCAGGCACTTCAAAACCGCAAATTACTCTCCTCAGTCAAATGCATCCGAGAGAGTGAATCGCACCCTTCTCGCTGCCATTCGGTCATACCTCAAAGAAGATCAGAGAGATTGGGATCTGCATTTAAGCGACATAGCTTGTGCACTTAGAAGTGCAGTTCACACTTCAACAGGTGTGTCACCATATTTTGCACTTTTTGGGTTAAATATGATGACACACGGAAGTTCCTACGAACTGGCCCAAAAATTATATTCTTTAGAAGATGGCGAATTCCTGACCCTCCCTAGACATACTCGACTGCAGTGCATGCGAGATAAAATTAAAGATAGTATAGCTAAAGCTGGTGAAAAAAGCGCGCAAAAATATAATATCCGTACTCGAAACATTCGATTTCTACCTGGCCAAGAAGTATTCCGAAGGAATTTCATCCTTAGTGATAGTTCGAAATATCTCAGCGCCAAATTATGTCCAAAATTTGTTAAATGTCGAGTTGTAAAACCTGTTGGCAAAAATATGTACGAATTAGAAAACCTATCCGGTAAAGCAATTGGAGTTTTTCATGCTAAAGACATTAAACAATGAAATATGCTTAAATTAATATTTTTTTTTGGTTATTGTTATGACAACATTTTATAATTTATTTTTTTTATTACTTTTCATTTCTATTTATTTATTTACATCTAAATATATGAGTTTTGAGTATATAACTCATCAAACATTTTTTTTGGGTTTCGTATTAATTTATATAGTATTTATTTAATTGTTGCCAAACTAGTTTATTTATTTTAATTTATTAATTATTTATTAAACCAGTAAAGTCCATCAGACCAACTGTGATATTTTTGTTAAATTATTTTAGGCCAAATTTGCAATATTAGTTTTAGTTTAGTTTAGTTTAGTACCCATTTATTTATTATAGTGCACCTTATTTCCTTATTTATTTATTTATTTATTTTCCGTTCGTTTATTTATTTATTTAATCTATTGTTCCCTTCATTCATTTATTTAGCAAATTATTTATTTATATTTTAATTTATTTAAGTATCTATGTGTTAATTTATTCTTTGATTTATTTATTCGTTAATCTGTCTTGTTACATTCTTATTTGTTAAGTTAACTTATATATTATTTTTTTTATTTATTTAAGTGGTCATCCTTGCTGATTCATTTATTTATTTATTTGATTTGTTTGATTACCTCCATAATTATGTAATTTATTTTGTTTATTTATTCCATCATTTACCTATTTGCTTATCTATGTTTTTAATTTATTAATTTATTGATTTAGTTTTGTTTATCTATTCATGTTTTTTTTATTTATTCATTTATATATTCTTTAGATATTCTAATTTCAATATTTACCTATTGCAATATTATTATTCGATGTATTCATTCATTATCACTTTATTTATCTTTCTTTTTATCAAGTCTTAAGCATAATTTACACTCGTCTTCACTTCACCTTAAACCCACCTTTTGTTTATATCATACTTAATACACATAATCGATATGTAGGTATCAATAAATAAAACACCAATCGCGAAGAAAACATTGTGAAAAGGATGGGAACAAAATCCTAACTAAAACCCTCTGTAGGATTTGTAGTGGCAGTTAAATTTTTTAAATAGATTTTCAAACCTCGGAAGTACATTTGTAGGGGTTTGCTAGCATTTGTGGTTTTATAGGCAGGTATGGGTACTGAAAAAAAATAGGTTTGAGGACGAACTGATAAAAGAGCTTTAAGCGGTTTAAACCGGTTTAGTTCAAAATTCAGTAGGAAATTTATTTATTTGCCTGAAAAAAAAGAAGTTAAAAGTGTATAACGATACATACATATGTATTTAAAAAGAAAAAGAGGAAAAATAGATAGATTTTTGACAGGGCTGTCCGCAGAGTAGTGGCTGCGTATTTAAGTAGGGAATTAGAAATTAAAAGTAAAAACAAAAAAAAAAATTCAGATAAAAAAAAATAAAAAAATGAATAAATTGAAATTTTAAAGAAAAAAAAAAAAAAAGGAAAGTTATTGGTTAATCGACCGGGATTTGAACCGGTGTCATGTGGCTGGACTCGGTCAAGCAACGATACCACTGTACCACGGATGATATGGAGGTGATCGCAGCGAATGTTACAAAATTTCAAAGGAAAAATGATTCCAAGAGAATTAGTATACGGTATACAGTGGTGTGGATACGATTGGCGTGAGAGCTGAATTGCAAAAAAAAAAAAAAAATAAAGAGAGATACAAACATTTTCGCTAACTATTACATAGACATGAAGTGGTGGTAGTAAAAGGGATTTTCTGGATAGACTATTATCCAGGATTTTGACCACAAAAATCTAAAAATAATACATGTATTTCTAAAAAAATCTGAAATATATATGTTGGTTGGAATGGGATTTTTGTGATTTAAATCTCGTCCAGAATCGGGTAAAATACAGGACCGGAACCACTTCCATGTTGAAAATTTCATCTGAAGACGACTCTGAGAGATGCGTGAAACCAAAATTTTGGAATGAAACTCATCAGTTGGTGTCGGATCTTTATTGAGTAAAAGTGCGCGGATTGCAAGTGTTTTTTTTTTTGTTTGAAGTACAGTCGCACTATCATGTGTAATTGGTAATTTCGGTGCTCGATAAAAAAAAAACAAAAAAATATAAGAAAAAAAAAAAAAACACGTATAAAAACATACATATAATAAAAAAAAAAGGAGAAAAAAAAAATATAGGTAAGAGTATTACAAATAAATTATAAATAACAAAAAAGAATATAGTAAAACAAACATAAAAAGAAGCGCACGTCACCTGAATTGACCACGTTTTCTTCCCTAGCAACTAGCAACCCGGAAGCCCACGAACTCCAATATTAGCAAGACCTAAAAACGCCAACGCCTCCGACACCAGCGAAAAGAACGAAAAGAAAAAAATAAGAAAACGAAAATTATATCCTGAGCCAGATTGGTGCTCCTCCAGAACATTAAAGATCAACTCAAGGCTCACGTGGTTGGCTGCACCAAGTCCCATTGGAAGCCTATATCACCACGTTACCACCAAATCTGTAAATCTTGGACACAAGCGGAAAAGACATTTTAGAATAGGAGCAAGTTCACCAGTAGCAGCCAGAAACAATACACCTAGTCGAACATCAGAAACAAGGACACATATGACACCTATTTGATGAGCAATAACAACGATCCACAACTTCCAACATACAACAGCCACAATATACAACATCTAAGCTGAACAATATTCAAAATAACAGCGATAACAACCAACATCTACATATGTCAGAACAGCACAAATCCAGGACAATTTTAGCCACCAAAAGCAGTACACCACTAAACATCCAGAAAACTTACTATAATAAAAAAAAAAAAAAAAACAAAAACTACAAAAGAAAAGCTAAGTATACCGATAATTTCATTTTAATCAAAATTTCAATTCGCATCAAGATAATTTAAATCAATTAAAAGTTATAAAATTTTACTGTAAATTTAAAAATAATAATAAAAAAAAAATATATTTATATAAAAAAACAAAGAAAGTCAACTTAGTAAATATTTGCATAGTACTAGGTATTAGTGATCAATGTAAAGCAATTTCAATTTAAATGCACTTTCAAATACAAATGTTCTTTTCACACAGGTAATGAAATAATATAGCAACACTTGCTATTTAAAGGAAACCTGAGTTATACTTATGTACATACGTCATACCATTCGAAGCGGTGCACCTCATCAATGGGACGAGAATTACACATACGTTACAGCTATATTTTATATTAACATTAACAACACAAAAACTATAACTTTGGTAAGTCATTTTATTTGAATCTTAACCAATGATTTGAAAGCATAAAAATTGAATTCGCTACAGTATTAATTATTTATCGAAGAGCTTAATTTTGCATTTTCCTATGCTGCCGTAAGGCACAAAAAAAAAAGTTAGTCAAAATATAGTAGCACACTTTTAGGTGCTAAAAGAATTCCGATACCTATTGTATTTAAAGCAAAGAAAAAAAAAAACATAAGAAGAATTTTAAAATAAATTTTTATAAAAATAAATATAAATACACAATTAATAGATATGACAAATCAAAAAAAAAATATGAAACAATGCAATTAAAAAAAAATAAATAAATTCTCAATAGAACTATAAACTATACAACTAAAAGGGAATAAAAAAAAATACAAACCAATTCGCATCGGGTTGATTAACCATTGACTTTCGTTCATAAGGAACTATTAGATTTGTTTGGCATTTGTGCAAGATTAATTGGTTAAATTTTTTGCATTTTGGATTAATAATTTTGACTTTTAATCATAACTCATTTTTTTTTTGATTTATCTGAATTTAGTTCCTAAGAATTTAGATTGATTAATGGTTTCACATTTCTACACTCTTGCATACATATATATAGACTTTGAGCTCATTACGTAATTATAGGGAAGGTTACGATTTATATCTTGATATTTTTTTTATAGTTTTTATATATTCTTTTGTTACTTATTTTTCTTTTTAATAAAGTTTCATGAATTGTATTATATAATGAATTGTCCTTGAATTTTCTCTCGGTTTGATTTGGGAAGTTAGGTTCTTAGCGTGTTATGGTAATTCACATGTCGCATGATGTTGATCGTTAACATGGCGTGGTAATTTTTTTGTAAATAAGGGTGGTATGGCTATGATTGAAGGAGGTCAGTGGGAGGCAGATGATGGCAATGTAAGTAGTGCAGTTAAATAGGTTAACTATTTGACTTTAAGTTAGGGGGCTATTGTATAAAAATTACTGAGTCGCAGTAGCCAAGGACGTTTCACCACAGTGATGCGTGGGCGGGCTATCTCAAAGGACAATAACACCTTGTCCTTACCACACTCCAGGGTTGCCATCTTTTGCTTCCGTAATTTCGAGTAATTTTTATAGCACCTTTTTTTTACTTTCTCTTTCTTTTAAAGTGACGGGTTCTGGTCTCAAATTTCATTTTGAACCAAGATTAATTTTATAATATACATAACACCTTGTTATTTTACATATTTCATCGGCATGATATAAACGTAACAATTGTTTAGTGTTACTCGGCAAGAACCCATACCAATCCGACGAGCAGAGCCTTGGCCTTCAGCAAGCATGCCGAGCCGAAGTGACAACAAACACCCTTCACTACAGCTGCCGGGATCGCCCTTTAGAGTCCTGTAGACTAAAGGACGTAATGGTGGAATGGAGAGTGGAGGTTTTCAAAGGGCCCGAAAGTAAGGATTAACGCATTATATGCTAACAGTTTGTGGTTAAAGGGTCATAGCACCTCCCCTTTGGAAGGTTAAAAGTTATCTTTACTCGAAGGTCCTTGAACAACCAATTAGGTTCCGTTACAGGTGGCGCCCAACGTGGGGCACGAATTCGTCCTTTTTGGAAGGAAAGGAGAAATCGCAGAAAAGAAAAAAAAAAAAATTTTTGTTTTTATTCGATTTTTTTTGTCTGTTTGATGACGTTTTTTTTAATTTAGTTTTTTTTCGATTTCGCGTATGATGAACCCTTAGGAATTGTAAGCTGACGTCCAATGTATGGGGGATAGTGTCACTGTATAGTTTGTTGCGCTCAGTTTGCACTCTTTTGTCTGTTTCATTTTTGTTAAGCATTATTAGATTGGAAAGTGAATCCAAATTTTGAATGGTTATAATTCGGTGATTTGATGTTCATTTTATGAATTTAAAATGCGGTGAGGCGAAGGAAAAGTGGTCGACACATACACTAAGCTTGCATGGCTGGTATTTGTTTGCGATTACTGTTAACTATCGAAGTAATATTGCGAAAATCTTGAAATACTATTTGATAAGCGTTTCATTGATACAGATCAGAATTTTGAATTAAATTTTTTTGTATGCAGGTCATCTTTGTTTATTGATTTAATGTGCGAATGAGAGGAAGCAAGAGAAGGCACTCTGAGAGAGTGGAACTTTGACGCCATCATCTGTTATAGGTAGGAGAGTTCAAACGTGCCATATCCACCCTTAGACTTTCATGATTGATACACCTTTTAGTTTTTTTTTGATACATATTTTTGAAATTTTATAGATTCAAATTTTTTGATTAGTTTTTGTTTATATCTATGTATTAGTTAGTTTTGAAGGATTTGCAAAAAAAAAAAAAAAAAAAAATATTCATTTTTACAAAATAAGTTTTGCTTAGTTTAAATATCATTTTTCAGATTTCATATCTTATGAAATTTTGAGTTGAATTATTTTTTTGAAATTTTAATTTAGGGTTTATAATCTTTTTGATTATTATTTTTTGTTGGAATCACGCAAGAGTTATTAGAATAGTTATTAGAATAGCTTTTATATTTTCTTGATAAAATTCCATTCTTATAGTTTTTTTTTATTTTTCCATAATAATTCGTTTCTTATTTTTGTTACTTCTATAAAAAATATTTGCTTTAGCATTGGTTGTCTTTTTTTTCTTATCAAATTAGGACTCCCAATTGTTTGATAAAAATAAAGGTTTCTTTTGAGATTTTTTTTTGTATATATATTTTTATTCTTTAGGTTATATTTTTTATTCTTAGCTCGGATCCAAGTACATTTAGATACTTCGAACTTATAAAAATCTCTCAGAATATATTGGATCTATTATTTGCAAAAGTCCCTTTTCGAGAATCACAGTTTATATAAATTTTCTGAAAATTTGAGGTGAATTTTTTATCAGTTTTTGGAATCACTATCGTCAGTCGTGTAAAATATTTGCGTGAGTTAAATTTTTTGATTGTTGAAAATTTGGAAGGATACAGTTTTTTTTTAAATCAAGATGGGAAGAAGGAAGAGATTATCGTTTGGAGATTTTAAGAAGCGCTATGGTTTACGGAGTAATCCTAACGCACTCACCCAAAGCCTTAATGCTACGACCGGGACACAACCAACCGTAGAGGATGAGCATTCATCTTCGAACATACAGGAGAGTGAATTGACAGCAGGGGGAGGCGCAGCTTCTTTGCTGGCTCAAGAGGAAGATAGGGGCAGTCAGAATATAGATGTAGGGGAACCTTCAGCTCGAGGTGAAAGTAAACGGCCAATGGATGAGGATGAGTTATTAGGAGATTATATTGAGGAAATTGCTAAGGCGGTGATAGGGTTAAACAGGGCAAAGGACTTGGAGTTTTTAAGGGCAGAGGCTGAACGGAGTAGAGTATTTTTACAAAGTCAAGTTGAAAACATCGTACGCCAAGCTCTAGTGACAAATACACCGTTGGTTACTCCTCAACGACCTCAACGAGGTGGTTTAGAACGTAGAAATATCCCAGCTCCTGCAAGTGCTACAACCGAGAATCCTACTGCAAATGTACGGCCTCAATACGAGTCTACATCTCATCCACCAAACCAAGGTCGAACATCAAATGCAGATGAGTTTTTAAGACAACTCAATAACTTTTCATTAAACGACCCCCTTGGAAGTACTTTCCATTCCGCTCCTACTGCGTCAGCTTTCAGATACCATCATTTCCACAAATGGGGTTTAAAATTCGATGGCAAACAGATGACGGTAGACGACTTCCTTTTTAGGTTGAATAGGTTGAGATGTAGTTACAACATTTGTTGGGAGGAAATAGTACAAAACTTTCACCATTTTGTAACTGGTCCAGTCGAAAATTGGTTCTGGGTATACCTTAAGTCTAACCAAACGGCCAACTGGGAAACGCTGAAATTGGCTTTAATAGAGCAGTACCGCAGTCTAGAGACTGATTCCGAACTGTCTCGAAAACTGTTCGATAGACGCCAGCAGCCTTCAGAATCGTTCGACGAGTTCTACACTGCTATACAGCAACTAAACAACAGATTACGTGAGCCGAAACAATCTAAAGAGATAGTAGAGTTGTTGAAACTAAATGTAAAACGACGTATGGGGGAACTGTTAATAACGTTCCATACAAATAGTTTGCCTGAGATGGTGTACGTTTGTAGAAATATAGAAAAATATCTAAACAATCATGACTCCAGTTCGCAAAGGTCCATCAGACCACAGTTTCAACAACCTACGCAGAACCGTAAAAACGTTTCCGAGTTGGAAACAGATGGGGAAGGTGATCCAAGCGTTGAAGCTTTCAACGTAAACAGGGATGTTCGAAGCTTAATATGCTTCAACTGTAAGGAGAAAGGACATACTTACTTTGAGTGTCACGTACCCCAAAGAAATCTTTTCTGCTACAGGTGTGGTCAGGAAAATACTACTGTACCACAATGCCCGCGTTGTTCGGGAAACGAAGCGAAGGGCAGTCTCACGTCCAAGGGAATCTGCTCTCAAAAACAGGACCAGGACAGACAATAAATTTCCCAGACCGACCAAATTCCTTTGAAAATTTACAATTTCAATCAAAACCAATAAAAGAACTTATGCCTCAAATTTCGATTTTAAAACCTGAATCCAGACAAAAACCAGTAGAACTAGAAAAAGTTCAAACACCTAAAGAACCTCGAAAATCTTTGCACGAGCGACTGCAAAATTATTACCAAGTGAGAGAAAGAATTTTCGGTGCGACAGAAACAAAAACACCTGTTTCTGCAAAAGTCCACAAACTTCGACAAAAGTTTAAAGAAAAAAAGAATGAATTTAAATCTATAGAAGCCACGACATTGTGTTGCTCAGGAGATCTTAGACCATACGCTCACGTTAGAATTTTTGATAAGCCAATGCTAGGTTTGCTCGACAGCGGGGCTAGTATCAGTTGCTTAGGAGTGGGAGGTGTCGATTTTCTGGCTAAAAACAATCTCGAATATTTCAAGATAAATCAGAATATTAAAACCGCGGACGGTAAGAAACAAGCCATAGTAGGCAAAATCTTAGCTAAAGTTTTTTATAAAGGGGTTACTAGGGACATAAATTTGTATGTAGTACCTTCTTTACAACAACCGTTATACCTTGGCATTAATTTTTGGCGAGAGTTTAACATAGCTCCGCACCTACTCGCAGAAATTTCGCTTGACATTTCATCACAAGAATTTGATCCCAACGCACATATATTGACGGAAGAGCAGTCAGAAACATTGAGGAAAATGGTCAGTAAGTTTCCTTCCTCTGCTGTATTAGGCCTTGGAAAAACTTCACTACTAGAACATAAGATTGATACAGGGGATGCCGAACCCATTAAGCAACGTTTCTACCCGATTTCTCCAGCAGTGCAAAAACTGATGTATGAGGAATTGGATCGAATGCTGGAGCTTGGAGTGGTAGAAGAGAGTTCCAGTGCGTGGAGCTCTCCTGTAGTCCTGGTTCGAAAACCAGGAAAGAATAGATTATGCCTAGATTACAGAAAAGTGAACTCTCTGACGAAGGGAAATGCGTATCCAATGACTCATATAGAGGGTTTGCTATCGCGTCTTCCGGCTACACGCTATATTTCTAGCATAGATCTGAAAGATGCATTTTGGCAAATCCCTCTGGAGAAATCATCTAGGGAAAAAACGGCGTTTACGGTTCCTGGCAGACCCTTAATGCAGTTTAAGGTAATGCCATTTGGTCTGAAAAACGCTTGTCAGACAATGTGTGAGGTTATAGACAAAGTGGTACCGGTTGCACTGCGAGAACAAATTTTTCCTTATGTTGATGATTTGCTGGTTGTTTCAAGTTCTTTTGATGAACATGTCAAGCTTTTAGACATCCTTGCGGAGAGACTGAGACAGTCAGGTCTTACGATAAATGTGCAGAAATCAAAATTCTGCTTTAAAGAATTAAAGTTTCTGGGTTACGTTGTAGGAGATGGTTGTTTGAAAACGAATAAGGAGAAAGTGTCGGCTATAGTTGATTTCCCTGTCCCGAAAACTCCAAGACAGGTTAGACGATTTTTAGGAATGGCAGGCTGGTACAGGAGATTTGTCAAAGACTTCTCAACCTTAGCTAGTCCGATTACGAACTGCCTCAAAAAAGGTACGAAATTCATCTTTGGGCAAGAAGCGATGGAAGCATTTCAAAAATTAAAAGAAACTTTGACATCCGCACCAGTCCTGATCAATCCCAATTTTAGCAAAGAATTTATTATACTCTGTGATGCTTCAAACACCGGAATAGGCTGTGTTTTGTGCCAATTAGATGACGAGGGAAATGAGCGTCCAATCTACTTTCACTCTCAAAAATTAAATAAGGCACAACGAAATTATAGCGTCACTGAACGTGAATGCCTAGCTGCCGTTGTCGGTGTTAAAAAGTTCAGAGCGTACGTGGAAGGACAACCATTTAAGGTAATTACCGACCACGCCAGCTTGAAGTGGCTGATGAGTCAAAGGGACTTGAGCGGTCGGTTGGCGAGATGGAGCTTGAAGCTTCAGGGGTTTGACTTCACAATCGAACATCGGAAAGGTTCACAGAATGTAGTCCCTGACGCGCTATCAAGGGTATTTGAAGTAAATGCACTGAGCCCCGATGATTCAGTTGTGAAAGAAGCCTCTGACGTGCTGCATATAGATCTTGAAGATCCCAGTTTTAAATCTGAGCAATACTTCAAGATTATTGACACCGTCAAAAATCAAATGAATCAGCTACCGGACCTTCGAGTATCGAACAATTTCGTTTATAAGAAGGTTCAACATTGTACAGGTAATCCTTTAGAGGATGACCTTGTTTGGAAGCTTTGGGTTCCGGAAGCGATGACCGATCGTTTGATAGTTTTGGCTCATCGACCTCCTCGAGCATCACACGGTGGTATATCGAAAACATTGTACAGACTTCGCACTCGGTTCTTTTGGCCAGGCATGGCAGCACAGGTAAAAGCGTTCATTGCACGATGTGACATTTGTAAAACTTGTAAAGCACCTAACAATACCCTCAGACCACCAATGGGGAAAGCCTTTACGGCAGAGAGACCGTTTCAGATGGTTTATATAGATTTTTTGGGTCCTTACCCTCGTTCCAAGAACGGAAACACTCATATAGTAATTGCGCTGGACCAGCTCACGAAGTTTGTGGTGATCAAACCACTAAGAAAGGCCACCTCAGAAACGGTCATCAAATTTTTAATAGAAAATATTCTTTGTTTGTTTGGGGTGCCGGAAACTATACTTTCCGACAACGGAAAACAATTTATCAGTCACGATTTTGAAAAACTTATGACCACATATGGTGTAAACCACGTGAAGACTGCAGTATATTCCCCACAAGCTAATGCGAGCGAAAGAGTGAATCGTTCGATCTTGGCCGCAATCCGATCATACATCGATCAAGACCAGCGGAATTGGGATCTACAGCTCCCTTCGATCGCGAGCGCTCTCTGCACGACTGTGCATTCCGCTACAGGTGTATCACCATATGAGGCACTTTTTGGACAACAGATGATCGAACATGGTTCTGATTACAGATTGCTTAAGGACCTTAATGGTCTAAATAACTCAGAGATTAAAATTTTATCAAAAGCATCACAGATGAACATCTTGCATACTTATATAAAAGAGTCCTTGGCCAATGCACATTGTAGGTATGAAAATGTATATAACACCCGTAGTAAAGCCAATAAATTTTCAGTAGGAGAGGTAGTTTACAAGAGGAATTTCATACTTAGTGATACCTCTAAGAAAATCTGTGCTAAGTTATCGCCAAAGTTTTTAAAAATGAAAATCAGAAAGGTCATAGGTAACAACTTATATGAACTGGAGGATCTAAATGGCAAGCGAGTTGGTATTTACCATGCAAAGGATATTAGGAGGTAGGATTGAAGGAATGTTTATTGTCACCCGGCTTTGTCAGTCTGTGCATGAGACTTCTAGGATTCCCTGTTCCTTTTTCTCGTTTGCTCATCAAAAAAGAAAGCAGGTTTGTAGGATTTGTAGTGGCAGTTAAATTTTTTAAATAGATTTTCAAACCTCGGAAGTACATTTGTAGGGGTTTGCTAGCATTTGTGGTTTTATAGGCAGGTATGGGTACTGAAAAAAAATAGGTTTGAGGACGAACTGATAAAAGAGCTTTAAGCGGTTTAAACCGGTTTAGTTCAAAATTCAGTAGGAAATTTATTTATTTGCCTGAAAAAAAAGAAGTTAAAAGTGTATAACGATACATACATATGTATTTAAAAAGAAAAAGAGGAAAAATAGATAGATTTTTGACAGGGCTGTCCGCAGAGTAGTGGCTGCGTATTTAAGTAGGGAATTAGAAATTAAAAGTAAAAACAAAAAAAAAAATTCAGATAAAAAAAAATAAAAAAATGAATAAATTGAAATTTTAAAGAAAAAAAAAAAAAAAGGAAAGTTATTGGTTAATCGACCGGGATTTGAACCGGTGTCATGTGGCTGGACTCGGTCAAGCAACGATACCACTGTACCACGGATGATATGGAGGTGATCGCAGCGAATGTTACAAAATTTCAAAGGAAAAATGATTCCAAGAGAATTAGTATACGGTATACAGTGGTGTGGATACGATTGGCGTGAGAGCTGAATTGCAAAAAAAAAAAAAAAATAAAGAGAGATACAAACATTTTCGCTAACTATTACATAGACATGAAGTGGTGGTAGTAAAAGGGATTTTCTGGATAGACTATTATCCAGGATTTTGACCACAAAAATCTAAAAATAATACATGTATTTCTAAAAAAATCTGAAATATATATGTTGGTTGGAATGGGATTTTTGTGATTTAAATCTCGTCCAGAATCGGGTAAAATACAGGACCGGAACCACTTCCATGTTGAAAATTTCATCTGAAGACGACTCTGAGAGATGCGTGAAACCAAAATTTTGGAATGAAACTCATCAGTTGGTGTCGGATCTTTATTGAGTAAAAGTGCGCGGATTGCAAGTGTTTTTTTTTTTGTTTGAAGTACAGTCGCACTATCATGTGTAATTGGTAATTTCGGTGCTCGATAAAAAAAAAACAAAAAAATATAAGAAAAAAAAAAAAAACACGTATAAAAACATACATATAATAAAAAAAAAAGGAGAAAAAAAAAATATAGGTAAGAGTATTACAAATAAATTATAAATAACAAAAAAGAATATAGTAAAACAAACATAAAAAGAAGCGCACGTCACCTGAATTGACCACGTTTTCTTCCCTAGCAACTAGCAACCCGGAAGCCCACGAACTCCAATATTAGCAAGACCTAAAAACGCCAACGCCTCCGACACCAGCGAAAAGAACGAAAAGAAAAAAATAAGAAAACGAAAATTATATCCTGAGCCAGATTGGTGCTCCTCCAGAACATTAAAGATCAACTCAAGGCTCACGTGGTTGGCTGCACCAAGTCCCATTGGAAGCCTATATCACCACGTTACCACCAAATCTGTAAATCTTGGACACAAGCGGAAAAGACATTTTAGAATAGGAGCAAGTTCACCAGTAGCAGCCAGAAACAATACACCTAGTCGAACATCAGAAACAAGGACACATATGACACCTATTTGATGAGCAATAACAACGATCCACAACTTCCAACATACAACAGCCACAATATACAACATCTAAGCTGAACAATATTCAAAATAACAGCGATAACAACCAACATCTACATATGTCAGAACAGCACAAATCCAGGACAATTTTAGCCACCAAAAGCAGTACACCACTAAACATCCAGAAAACTTACTATAATAAAAAAAAAAAAAAAAACAAAAACTACAAAAGAAAAGCTAAGTATACCGATAATTTCATTTTAATCAAAATTTCAATTCGCATCAAGATAATTTAAATCAATTAAAAGTTATAAAATTTTACTGTAAATTTAAAAATAATAATAAAAAAAAAATATATTTATATAAAAAAACAAAGAAAGTCAACTTAGTAAATATTTGCATAGTACTAGGTATTAGTGATCAATGTAAAGCAATTTCAATTTAAATGCACTTTCAAATACAAATGTTCTTTTCACACAGGTAATGAAATAATATAGCAACACTTGCTATTTAAAGGAAACCTGAGTTATACTTATGTACATACGTCATACCATTCGAAGCGGTGCACCTCATCAATGGGACGAGAATTACACATACGTTACAGCTATATTTTATATTAACATTAACAACACAAAAACTATAACTTTGGTAAGTCATTTTATTTGAATCTTAACCAATGATTTGAAAGCATAAAAATTGAATTCGCTACAGTATTAATTATTTATCGAAGAGCTTAATTTTGCATTTTCCTATGCTGCCGTAAGGCACAAAAAAAAAAGTTAGTCAAAATATAGTAGCACACTTTTAGGTGCTAAAAGAATTCCGATACCTATTGTATTTAAAGCAAAGAAAAAAAAAAACATAAGAAGAATTTTAAAATAAATTTTTATAAAAATAAATATAAATACACAATTAATAGATATGACAAATCAAAAAAAAAATATGAAACAATGCAATTAAAAAAAAATAAATAAATTCTCAATAGAACTATAAACTATACAACTAAAAGGGAATAAAAAAAAATACAAACCAATTCGCATCGGGTTGATTAACCATTGACTTTCGTTCATAAGGAACTATTAGATTTGTTTGGCATTTGTGCAAGATTAATTGGTTAAATTTTTTGCATTTTGGATTAATAATTTTGACTTTTAATCATAACTCATTTTTTTTTTGATTTATCTGAATTTAGTTCCTAAGAATTTAGATTGATTAATGGTTTCACATTTCTACACTCTTGCATACATATATATAGACTTTGAGCTCATTACGTAATTATAGGGAAGGTTACGATTTATATCTTGATATTTTTTTTATAGTTTTTATATATTCTTTTGTTACTTATTTTTCTTTTTAATAAAGTTTCATGAATTGTATTATATAATGAATTGTCCTTGAATTTTCTCTCGGTTTGATTTGGGAAGTTAGGTTCTTAGCGTGTTATGGTAATTCACATGTCGCATGATGTTGATCGTTAACATGGCGTGGTAATTTTTTTGTAAATAAGGGTGGTATGGCTATGATTGAAGGAGGTCAGTGGGAGGCAGATGATGGCAATGTAAGTAGTGCAGTTAAATAGGTTAACTATTTGACTTTAAGTTAGGGGGCTATTGTATAAAAATTACTGAGTCGCAGTAGCCAAGGACGTTTCACCACAGTGATGCGTGGGCGGGCTATCTCAAAGGACAATAACACCTTGTCCTTACCACACTCCAGGGTTGCCATCTTTTGCTTCCGTAATTTCGAGTAATTTTTATAGCACCTTTTTTTTACTTTCTCTTTCTTTTAAAGTGACGGGTTCTGGTCTCAAATTTCATTTTGAACCAAGATTAATTTTATAATATACATAACACCTTGTTATTTTACATATTTCATCGGCATGATATAAACGTAACAATTGTTTAGTGTTACTCGGCAAGAACCCATACCAATCCGACGAGCAGAGCCTTGGCCTTCAGCAAGCATGCCGAGCCGAAGTGACAACAAACACCCTTCACTACAGCTGCCGGGATCGCCCTTTAGAGTCCTGTAGACTAAAGGACGTAATGGTGGAATGGAGAGTGGAGGTTTTCAAAGGGCCCGAAAGTAAGGATTAACGCATTATATGCTAACAGTTTGTGGTTAAAGGGTCATAGCACCTCCCCTTTGGAAGGTTAAAAGTTATCTTTACTCGAAGGTCCTTGAACAACCAATTAGGTTCCGTTACACCTCAAGCATATAAACAACGAAATCATATTGCCCGGCTTGTGAGGGTTCTTCACCACGTTCTTAAGTAATTAGGATCAAGTACATTAAATACATACACTGAAAGAACCACATAAAACCACCCTTAGTAATTAGAAAGATAGAAACTATAAAATCTGTGTTTTTTTTTATGAGTACCTTCCTCATTCTCATCATCCTTTTATTGATTCCAATATCTACCTTAATACAAACTACATCCGATACACTTCTACGTTAATTAGATTAACCAAATAAATAAAGATACTTATTGTTATTCTTATACCTGTATTAACGATATGTAATTGGTGTTGGATGAAGGATGATTTTGTTGGTGGTCCTTCCACTGTTCTTGAAGTCGACAGGTTCTCTTTCACGAAAAGTGTTTTGTTATGGACACCCTTCTGTCTGTGAAATGAAAAAAAAAGACAAATTAATAAATATGCCTACACAATATATGTACATGTTCATATATTTACCCTGTAATATTTGCATCGATAATTTTTTTATTGTTGTGGTACCTAAATAAAAAGGAAATCAAATAATCTTCACATTCGTAATTAAAAGATCGTCAAAATTGCTTACCCTCCTTCTGTTGTTGTACCATGTTTTGTTTGTTGCCGCCGCGTCGTACAGAATGTGATATTAATGAGGCTGAAAAGAGCATTTTTATTATTAATTTTTTTGTTTTTGTTTGTTAGAATCTACTTACCTTACAAAATTATATTTCTTATTATTTTTCTCCAATTTATTTTTATTTTTATCTGTATTTATTTTTTTTTGTTGTGGCATCGTCTGGCCAGAGTGGCAGCCATATTTTGTTTATTTGTTTCTATCTTTTTTTGTCATTCCCGTATGTCAAGACCGAAACAAAATGGAAATAAACAAAATGAAAAGCACTTTTAAGTCTCACAACTAGATGGCACAAAAAAAAATTAATCTTGTTTTACACGTCGAGGTTGATGGAACGAGGCCAATTTCTTCATTTTGTTATGCGACGTGGATAGTTTTGATTGGTTTATTGCTTTTAAGTCGCTGAAGGGGAAGTGGGGAGAGATGATTGGGAATGGAATACTGGTTATTAAATATCAAAAGGACCAGAGTGATTTGGTTAGCCCTATAGGGTAGTTGGTGGCTGCTCAACTTAGTGATTCGGCGCAATAAAAAGTTTTAGAAAATTAAAAATTTTTTGCGTTATTACTTCAAGAGAATATTTTTGGTATGTGAATAAGCATAAAGAAGAAATAAGTGAGAATATAAGCAGAACGTGCAGGTATTTTGGATGAAACTATACATTTTTTTTTTGCTATTTTTAATATTTGGTAATTTTAAGATGGTAATAAAACAAAAAAAAAACGTGGTGCAGAATCTACGGCATACCCATATACGGCATACGGCATATCACTTTTGAAGAGAATTTCATAGATATACATCAATTTTACTTGAGGGTGAGTGAATTTTTTTTATAAAAGATCTTAAGTGATTACAAATTTATTGGATATACCTACCGTGCAACATGCTAATTTTGTCTGCACGTATATATATATATGTATGTATGTATGCATTTTTATATATATATATATATATATGTATATGTATGGATATATGTATATAGACATGTGCGATTGTATCTAATCGTTTATAGAATCGTAATTCTTTTCTAAAAATTGTTTTCTTTTTTTATTTAACTATCAGGTTAAAAAGAAGCTGGCGATCAACGACACTTTCGTTGAATGGTCGTGGTCGCCCATATCCTTTTATTCAAGACCCGGAAAATACAAAACCATAAGTTGTACGTCAAGAGTACGTTATTCAAGATTTTGTACGTCAAGAGTACGTTATTCAAGATTTTGTACGTCAAGAGTACGTTATTCAAGATTTTGTACGTCAAGAGTACGTTATTCAAGATTTTGTACGTCAAGAGTACGTTATTCAAGATTTTGTACGTCAAGAGTACCCACATTTTGAAGATTTTGTACGTCAAGAGTACCTACGTCCTTCAAGATTTTGCATGAAAATTGTAGAGCTAGTACTTCAAAGAAAAGGGAAAATTTTGTTTGTAGACCAAAAACTAAAAAAATTCATAATAAATAATTATTTGTTACTTACATTGGCGTGATATAAATAATTTTTGCTTACTGTGTTATATTATTTGTTACATTTTTATTGTTCCTTTTTTTTGGAAAACTATCCTTTTTGCATTTTATTGGTACAGGAATATTTCAATCACTTACTGGGTATAGGTCAGTTTCCGCTTTGCTTGATATTCACTTTTCGCAGGGTTGTGAATTGAACCCCAAGATCATACTTCTAAATTGAGCTCAATATAGGTAGTTACGCGTTATAGTCTGGTATCAAAAAAAAGAATAATATACTTACTAGTTGAATTGTTTTGACCTAAAGTGGAATCTTTCTTGACCAAAGTTGATGCTTTTTTTTTATTGAAAATTCCTAATCAATAATATAATTTGAATTAATATTATAATTGTAAAACATCCTAAAACATTTCATTTATTTGTAGATCAAAAAAATAATTTTTCTTATTGTATTTTTGAAAACGTAAAAAAAAGGGAAAGTATAAATTTTTTCTACATGCATATATGTTTATATAGATGTTGTTTTTTTTTTATTTGTTTTTATGGATTTAAATAAAGTTTCTTTGTAAATCGCGCCAATATGGTTGAATCAAGATCTTTTCTTCAAGCTTCTAGCTTGATGTCTGTTTAAGAGATTTTTTTTCAGGGGATGCTGAAGGTGATGGATTTTGGTGATTGAGAACTGAGCAGAGAAATAAAGGTGAGTCACTTCAAAGGGGAGGTTAAAAACATTGGTTGCTAACTTCCAAGGTGGGGTGGGTAAACCTACGCTGAAAACACCACAGCGCCCTCTATTGGTAATATCCGTCCGTGTTTTTCTTCTTTCTTCCAAATTATAAAACAATTTGAATATTATAATTCATTTTTTTTGGCATGATAAATGTTTACGTAATAAGTGAGATTGTGTTGGGTGGACAAGATCCCACTACTTCCGGCGAGTTAAATGTCGAGCAAACGCTAGCATGCCAGCCCACTTTACACAACTAAACTAAACACTACAAAAACTCAAGCTTATTACAACTTAGACACTGTCTAACTATTTTCAAATTGGTGGAAATATGCTTTATTTAATAAAAATAAATATCACATTATTCATGGTAAAGATAATCTACTCTTGTGTCTAAGTTAGGCAGCTATAAGACAACAAAAAATGAGGTTTTTGAACACATTTTCCAAAGTTGGACAGTTGTCTAAAGTTAGACAACGTTTATAAATAAGACCGTGGGTTTTTTGCCAAAATTTTTTACCTGAACAATACACAACATGTTTAGGTAGTAAAAATTTGATTTTTAATCCAGATTTTTTAAAAAAAAGGTTGTTTTTTTTATAAATGTGGAAAAACCGATTATATGGATTATTGAGACGTATTTGGGTTTTTCACAATTATAAATTTTTATGACTTTTGGTTGTTGATTCAGCACTTTTTTATGAGGCCGAACATAAAAAAGGTTTTCAAAACCGAAAAATTTTAGACCTGGATTGCAAGTTTTTTATATAAAACCCACGTTTTTAAGTCATAAGCATTTATTTGAGATTCTCTATCTTTTGAGTAAATAAATGGTTTAAAATGGGAAAAGTTGCGGAAACCACGATTGAAAAACGTTCTGCAGTCATCACTCTAATTAAAGAAGGCAAATCGCAGCGGGAAGTTGCTTCGCAGTTGAAGATATCGAAGGGCTGCGTTCAACGTGCCATTGAGCGGCACGCTCAAACCGGACTTCTTGAGGATAAACCACGGCCAAGACGGCCTAGATCTACAACGAAACACGAAAATGTGCTTATAACGGGTGATTTTTTAGCTGGTTTGGTTTTGGCAACACTGGTTTTGACAGCTGACGTGTGTTTAGTACCTTGTGTCACTGTCAAACAGCTTCAGTTTGGTTTGCAATTTAACCATGGATCGTCTTACAAATGAACAACGCTTGCAAATTATTGAATTTTACTATCAAAATTCGTGCTCGGTTCGAAATGTTCATCGCGCGCTGCTTCCATTTTATGGTCGGCATCGATGAGGCTCATTTTTGGTTGAATGGGTACGTAAATAAGCAAAATTGCCGCATTTGGAGTGAAGATCAGCCAGAAGCATTGCAACAGCTACCAATGCATCCCGAAAAAGCCACTGTTTGGTGCGTTTATGGGCCGGCGGCATTATTGGGCCATATTTCTTCAAAGATGATGCGAATCGCAGCGTTACTGTCAATGGTGAACGCTACCGAGCGATGATAACAAACTTTTTTTTGCCCGAAATGGAAGTTCTTGACTTGCATGATATGTGGTTTCAACAAGACGGTGCCACATGCCACACAGCACGCGAAACAATGGCGCAATTGCGAGGCGAGTTTGGTGAACAGTTAATTTCACGTTTCGGGCCGGTCAATTGGCCGCCTAGATCGTGCGATTTGACACCATTAGATTATTTTTTGTGGGGGTATGTCAAGGCTAATGTCTATAGGGACAAGCCCGCTTCGATTGACGCACTGGAAGCCAACATCCATGCATTCATTCGTGAGATACCGGCCGATATGTGTGAAAGAGTATGCCAAAATTGGACTCAGCGGATGGGCTACCTGAGACGCAGCCGCGGTCAACATTTGCATGAAATTATCTTTAAACATTAAATTGCAAGGTTCAAACTATCGATTCAAATAAATATTTCATTCATTTTTTCGAATTTTTTGTGTTTTTTTTTTTTTAAAAGTTCTAAACCTCTTAAAAAATCACCCATTAGTAACAACAAGCAAACGAAATAGGCGAAAAACAGCACCGGAAATACGTGCCGAAATTAATACAACACGGAATAAGCCACTGTCCTTGACAACGGTCAAACGGAGGTTAAGAGATGCTGGACTATTTGGACGACCACAAAACAAGCTGAAACGGTTAGAGTGGGCAAAAAAGCATAGAGACTGGACGGAAGAAGATTTTAACAGAGTTTTATGGAGCGATGAATCCAAGTTCGAAGTATTTGGCACAAAACGAAGGGCTTTCGTTAGACGCAGCGCGGAACAAAAGATGCTACCCGACTGTATGGTTCCTACCGTCAAGCATGGAGGTGGTTTTGTGATGGTCTGGGGATGTTTCTCTTCAAGTGGAGTGGGAGATTTGACTCGAGTTATTGGAAAAATGAACAAGGAGGCGTATAAGAAGATACTGGAAGAAAACGCTTTGATCTCTGGACTAAGATTGATTGGCGAAGGATTCGTATTCTAGAGAAGAGCAAAAAATCACTACCTGTGATTTCCAACCTGTGATCACAAAATCACAATCACAACCTGTGATCGATTGACCAATAAACTGTGATTGCCTTAAATGTGATTTGATTGTTTGCGTAATGTGCATTTCACATTCTGTGAATAAATCACAACCTCAATCACAATGAACTATGAAGCGAAACGACTCACAAAAATCACGACGAGAACAATTATTGGTCTTGTGAGTCGTTTCACTTCATAGTTCATTGTCATTGTGGTTGTGATTTATTCACAGAATGTGAAATGCACATTACGCAAACAATCAATTGTTTTGGTCGTGCTCGTAATAAGTGATTAAGTATGTAGTTATTGCAAAATAGTTTTTTTTTTAGCATGAAAATAAACATCAGAGTTAAGTAATAATAAAATTAGTATTAAGATTAACATACAAAATTAAACATACAACATAACATATTTTAAACGAAACCAAAAACGTTTAAGATCTTCATGCTTGGTTCGTTTTCTTGCCCAAAACTGTGAATTTCTAACAATTTTAGTGCAGACATTTCCGTAGAATTTTTTAGAAATAAGAAGTCTTGAGAACGAAACGGTCATAAAAATATTGTGAATTTACAAATCACAATCACAGGTTAAACTCACAGTGAATTGCAAATCACAATCACAGGTTTACCTGTGATTGAAAAATCACGACTTAGCTCATCTCTATCGTATTCCAACAGGACAACGACCCTAAACACACGTCCAGACTTTGCCAGGAGTACCTTAAACAGAGAGAAGATGAAGAAATTTTAAAAGTCATGACATGGCCGCCGCAATCACCGGATATAAACCCTATAGAGTTATTGTGGGAGGAGCTGGATAGAAGGGTCCGGGATCAATGCCCTTCATCGGAATCTGCGTTGTGGAATACATTACAGGATTGCTGGAACAATATAACACATGATCAAATTCAAAAACTTATAGCTAGATTGCCAAGAATTGTAAAAAAAGTAATCGAATGTAAAGGAGGCTTTTTCGACGAAAAATCGGTTTAAGTCATTTTTTCTTTTTTTAAATAAATTCCTATTTGTAAACAACAAAATGAACATATTTTTCTCCTTATTTACCCTTTGTTTATGTTCCTCATATATTCTACATACTCATTTTTTTTCGGTGCTAGAATTTGGTTTTCCTTCGAAAAATGAGAGTGGACTCAAACTTTTGGCCTGCAGTGTACATAGGTATGTTTATTATTATCATTTCCATTAAATTCTTATGGCCTTATTTATAAACGTTGTCTAATTTTAGACAACTGTCCAACTTTAAAAAATGTGTTCAAAAACCTTGTTTATTGTTGTCTTATAGCTGCCAAACTTAGACACAAGAGTAGATTGTCTTAACCGTGAATAATGTGATATTTATTTTTATTAAATAAAGCGTATTTCCATCAATTTGAAAATAGTTAGACAGTGTCTAAGTAGACAAAAATCTAATAAATACGACCGTTAGTTTATATTGAAAAAACAATCAAATCACTACGTTTTTCACATACACTTTTATGTGATCGCAATTATTTTTTAACTCGATAATAAATCCTGATATTTTACCTTTATTTTAACACCTAAATCTTAATGATCGGAATATTAGAACAGGATCTATAAGCTAAGCAAATCGATCCTTTTCTGTTTTTACCCACTAAACCAACCAACAAATGTGCAACATACATACCAACATCATAAAACTCTCCTAAAAAGGGTTAAAGTACATGTGGTTTAAAATTTTTGTTTTATTAAATTTTTGTTTCTTTTAAATATTCAATTTTATGAGGTTTTTCATGTATAGTTTTATGTGACTGCGCCATGATTTTATAAAAAAAAATTTAGTCCGATATTCTACCTACATTTTAAGACCTTAATGTTACCGATAGCATTATTAGAACCGAAGTTATAAGCAAACCAAACCAACCACAGTGTACCTTTACAATTATTATACCGACTACAAATGTAAAAGCAGCATTTTTTCCGACCCGAAGCAAATTTGCCACGATTGTGGTTTTTTATTGCACAAACCCCGCCGCCGCGCCGCCGCCGCCACGACCGGCTTTAGAATACTATCTCCCTCTCGCCAATTGGTGTTTTTAAGTATTTTAATGTTTTTTTTTTGTTTTTATCAACATCTTCGTTGAAAGAAATTATTTGTCCCATATTTATTTTCATGTTTTTAGTATGAAATTTTGAATGATTTTGAAAATTTTATTTTTGTTCTAACACGCCTGTCATTTTTCCTTTAATTATATACCTTCACATTGAAATTCGGACAGCTGGATAGAAAGATATAAGCATTTAAGTAAACGCAAATCGGTTGTTTTTCAGAATTCCTAAATAAAAGCAACCTTTTTAACTATTGTCTTTGTATATAAACTTGTTTATGATATTATACTCCCATAGGGATAACTCTCAAAGACGCTGATTACACGATTCGTTTTTTCGTTCGTTTCGTGTTTCGTCTTTTTGACAGGCACGTATCCTCGTGATTACATGATTCTTTTTTACATTCGTGAAGGCTCTTTCGTTATTTTGACGTTCAGAAACTTTGCGGTGGATTTATTGGAAAATAAACAGAAGTAATAATTAAAAATGTTTTTTAATCACTTCCTATTCATATCTACAGCTTATTTAAGTGTGAAAAATTGTTTTACAACTCGAAATTAAAAGTTTATAAGTTCTTCGCACAATGCTCTGATTTGAGGGATGGGCGATTAAATTTTTCGATTAAAATCGGTGGGAAAATTTATCGAACCTGAAACATCGATGTTTTTCAAAATCGATGTATTTCTTTTTTTTTTCTATTTTGATAGCCAAATACGTTATAATATGTAAATTTACATCAAAACGTGTTTTTGATTTAGGGCCGTTTGTTCATAGTAGGTTAAATCTGTAATAAAGGTTCCGACTCTGGTTCTGATGATTAAAATTTCAGATTAAGGATTCATTTAATCGATTTTCTCCTCTAAGAAATTCCATTAAAATGATCTGTTTCTACGTTCTGTAACTCACATCGATAAAATTAGTCGAGAAATGTTGGAAATTGAAACACATTATGAGTTTTAATTTATTTTTTAACGTTTCTCGACCAATGTTATCGATGTGGGAATTATAAAACTTGCACTGTACGATATTTGGAGCAAATCGGTCCACCTGTTGAACCTCTGGCTCAATTGACCTCATATAGTGCAAAGAGCGTAGAAATCAATGGACGGTATGGTAAAACTACTTTTTTAGACTTCTCCATGTTTAAACGAAACCAATACTTGCCCTATAGAAAATGTAAAAAGAAACAAAAATTTCCACCCTACATATTGTTTTATCAAGTACATTTTTAAATTTACGTGGTGTGAACATTTTATCGAGATTAAATCTTAAATGACCACATGAATTCTTAATTTTAAAAACGAAAATTATACACAAAGAGAATTACTGTTTATAAAATGAGTACAGCAGAAATGAGAAAGGAAAGTAGATATTAACATGTGCCTACGTTCTGTAACTCTCGCATCGATAAAATCAGTCGAGAAACTATGAAAATTTAAACTTTTCAACGTTTCTCGATCAATTTTATCAATGCTTTATTTGTAACTAGTTATTACCCACTACCTTTGCTGAGACCCCGCAAACCCCTTGTAGTATCAAAAGTATTCATGTTCCTTTCTCATGAAATAATCGATTTCCAAAATCCTTCCAGCGAAAAAGCGCAAAAAAAATGTACTTTCACATTTAATATTTATAAGAATGATGTTTTTTTTAGAAAGCACACATATTTGTAGTTGCTTTCTTTGCATTTTAGTTACATATACCATTTTATTTGCATTTTTGTAATTTTCTGTAGTCAATGTATTTAATCTTAAAATCGATATCTGAAATCGATGATTTTTCTCTCAACTACGATTTTTGCTGACATCTGCCTATCGCTCATCTCTACCCTGTTGTCAAACCATAAACGTCAATGTTCAACCAGAAAAAATCTTCAAATTTTCATTCCTGCTTTCGTTACTTCATTCCCCCACATTTCTACACCCCTCACCCAAGCTGTCAAAAGCACGAAAGACGAAACGAACGAAAAAAAGACTCGTGTAATCAGCGTCATAGTGTTTATATACAAGGACTATAGTGTTTATATACCTACAAGGGTTTATGGTTTGACAACAGGGTAGAGATTAGCGATAGCCAGTTGTCAGCAAAAATTGAAATTGAATTGAGAGAAAAGTCATCGATTTCAGATATCAATTTTAAGTAAGACTGCTTTTAGACGACTGCAATATTTTTAACGGCGTTTCTCTTTTGAGTTTCTTTCGGATTGCAGCATCCATTTAAACGCCGCAAATTTTAATAGCTGTAATTTTTGTTAAATGAGAAGGAAACGTCTCTTGACACTCTTTACTCTGCTTATGTCTCAAACAATAGGAAAAAGCACAAAGAAGAAAGAGCGATAACTCTGCAATTATTTCAAACTCTGCATTTTGTCTATCCACCGCATAAGTCCCCCGCCTACGTGCTTAAAAATCGCAGGGGGTAATTGCAGCGTTTAAAAGCAGTATAATAAATAATAAATCCCATTGACCTACTAGATATGGACTGCCAGGAGCCAACTTCACGATGGTTCCAACTTTAACTATAAACGACACGAGCGCTATTGGTCTATGGAAATAAGTATCGACTAGCAGTCCATATCTAGTATGTCTATGATAAATCCAATAAATCCACCGCAAAGTTTCTGAACATCAAAATAACAAAACAGTCTTCACGAATGTAAAATTGTAAAAAAGAACCATCTAATCATGACAATATTAAAGACGCTGATTACAAGATTCGTTTTTTCGTTCGTTTCGTCTTTCGCCTTTTTGACAGACACGTACCGTCGTGATTACATTGTTCTTTTTACATTCGTGACGATTCTCGTTAGTTTGATGTTCAGAAACTTTGCGGTGGATTTATTTGAAAATAATGGATGCTGCAATCGGAAAGAAACTCAAAAGAGAATTGCGGATAAAAATTGCAGTCGTCTAAAAGCAGTCAAACCAAATAAAAATCCTATAACATTAAAGTAGATTTAAGTGTACTAAATACATTTTTACGTACTATTAAATAGAACAACGGACAACCAATACGCCTTTTTATTTGTTTAGTGTACAGCTTAAACATGTATTAAATTTTAACGTCAAAAATTGCAGCTATTAAAATTTCCAGCTTTTAAATGGACATTGCAATCCGAAAGAAACTCAAAAGAGAAACCCCGTTAAAAATTCAATTTCTATCCGCAATTCTCTTTTGAGTTTCTTTCCGATTGCAGCATCATTTTAAACGCTGCAAATTTTAATAGCTGCAATTTTTGTTAAATGAGAAGGAAATAATATCTCCTCACTCTTTACTCCGCTTATGTCACAAACAATAAGAAAAAGCACAAAGAAGAAAGAGCGATAACTCTGCAATTATTTCTACCTCTGCAACTTTTTCTACCCCGGACACCGCATACGTCCCCCGGCAACATGCTTAAAAATTGCAGGGGGTAATTGCAGAGTAATTCCAGCGTTTAAAAGCAGTCATACAAAATAAAAACTTATCAGTTATCAGCCACGTCACATTAAAGATTAAAATAAAAAGAAAACTCACATAGACAATTATTTCACTTCATAAAATAAAATTAAATAAAAACAGATCTTAATTTCAATATTTTCCAAAAAATGATCGCCATTTTTTTGTTGTCATAAAAAAATTGTTTTATTCGATGACTCATATAGTTTGACGTTTCCATACAAACTATCGATACCAAAATGGTAATTAGCGCCGGTAATACACAGTCCTATTTATTAGATTTTCATCTGCTTAGACACTGGTCTAACTATTTTCAAATTGGTGGAAATATGCTTTATTTAATAAAAATAAATATCACATTATTCACGTTTAAGACAATCTACTCTTGCGTCTAGGTTAAGCAGCTATAAGACAACAATAAACGATGTTTTTGAACACATTTTCCAAAGTTGAGAAGTTGTCTAAAGTTAGACAACGTTTATAAATACGACCAACAGTTTTTATCAGAACTTAAGTTAAGTCCCGAAAATTATCTTGACTTTTAGCTAAGTCCATATGGACTTAAGTTATTGTTGTATTAACGTGTAAACTCTTAGTTCCGATGTCGTTTTTTTCGACAAATCCAAATGAATATTTAGCTCATCTAACTTTGCAATTAAAATAAAATATGGCAGTTCTTAATTGTTCTTATATTTGTCCCCCTCTGTTGTATCATCAGACAAGGAAAGCTATAAGACTTTCATTTCACCTTAAATCGCAAAAACGCGAGTTTTTCACGTCTGAGAAGAAAAAAAATATTTTTTGTTTTAGGATTTTAGCATATTCTATATAAATTTAAATAAATAAAGTGAATTTATTTGTTTATAAGTTAAACTAAAAGCTAATTATTAACAAAAAACAATGGATTTCTCGCAACCTCCCCCGGATATGCTGCAACAGCCGCCGCCGTCCATGATGCAGATGCCACCTCCACCAGTCGTAATGAATTATAATAATTCTGGGCAAAATAATGGGCCTGGCGGAGCTGCTGGTGGTGGCGGTTATCGTACACATTACTTCCAACATCACTCAGGACCTGGAAAACCAGGCCATCCGTATTTTAAGCCCTTCGGGAATTTTAATCGTGGCTTTGGCATGACCCAAGATGATTTCGATGGAAAGCGATTGAGAAAAAGTGTAATGCGCAAAACTGTCGACTACAATGCGTCCATTGTAAAAGCTCTCGAGGTGAGACATTCTGTTAGGAATCAAATTTTGAACATTTTATAAAATAATAATTTTACTTTAGGCGCGAACATGGCAAAGAGACGATCGTGATCGTCCGTCACTCCAGCCGGAAAACATATACATACCCGAATTGTTGCCTCCGCCTAGTTACTTGGATAACCCAACAAACTCTGTTACAACTAGATTCGTTAAGACTGCCACAAATAAAATGCGTTGCCCTATATTTACATTGGCTTGGACACCAGAAGGCCGCCGATTGGTAACCGGTGCAAGTTCGGGCGAATTCACACTTTGGAATGGCCTTACTTTTAATTTCGAAACCATCCTTCAGGTAAATATTTTTCATAGCAAATAGCATTCAAGTTCTAGGAATTGACTACATTCTTATTCAGCTAAACAACAACGAATTTTTTCCTCTTAAAAACTGCCGAATTAAAAATAATTTTGAGATTTATTTTCTTAACCGTCCGGCTAGATGAAATTTCCTCCCCATCAAAGAATAGCCTTATAAAAATCAAAAGCTTTAATACGGGCCTTGCATCAATATACAATAATGTTGTATGTAAGCATCCCGTATTGGACAATTATTGCGGTGCTATCAAAATTCAATTTCAATATCGGCATAAGGACTATATGTCTGTTCCCTTACTGTGACTTTGCACGAATTTCAGTCAAAACGGTTTGCTTTACTTTTTCCCTTTTCACTCAAAGATACTTCATTTAAAAATGCTAAACTTTGATATGTTTTCTTTTAAAGGTTTGGTTTTTAAATTTGCAATACTCTTTTAGTAAACCTAAATTTGATAACTTAATAATTTTACTCTCACATTCCCCAATATGAATCAGCCCGTTAAGGGTGTTGTTGTTCCTAAAAATTATTATTTATTTTCTTGGGATTTTTTTCATAGGCAAATTTTGAGAGTAGATGTATGTATAACCCAAAGTCTGGTTTTGATATTTTTTAGTCGCCACCTCCACCAAAGGCTGAAAAAAAACTGCCAGACTTCGATATCCCTACGCAAACACCTCTAAATCCTACGCACACACCTCTGAATCTTCGTACCTATACAAATATTGAATTTACATCTAATCCCAAAATTTACTTTCGGATCTAGGACTATAATGAAGCGGCTAAATTGGGAGTTCCCAACGTTAAGTCTAAAATTATTTTCTAGTTACAAAAGTAGGTTGTATTTCCTAGGTTAAAGATATCTACCGGTAAAATTTCGATAGATCTTTTATAAGTTTTTTTGCTTGTTGGCAATGGTATATTCCTAAGAGTCTTCCAGATATCAGGGAAGACGGAAGCAGTCTAAATTATATGCAAAATGTAAATTATTTGGTTGAACAAATTGGAGAGAAGAATCTTTATATCTGTTTGGATTATCCAAGCCAGATGGCCAACAACCCTGGAAAGCTAAAATGTCAGTCTTAAGTACGAAAAAAAGTGGGAAGCGAATGAAAAACTATTAAGGTTTAGTTCAAATTTCGTATTCATTTTTTTAGGTGTTATTTAATTATGACGAACATTTTTCCATTGGGATTACATTAATTGATATTTTCTTCATCTAGCATACCCAAACATGAAAACACAACACTGTGAAGTCTTTTACATAACATTAAAATAAAAATAATAAATCAACACCTTCTTCACCAGCTTTTTATGCAATTTACATATGTTATATCGCCATCTTCAGAATTTTTTTATTGACTACAACATTAATTAACCCAATAGTAGTTGTGATATGTTTTTTATTTATTTTGTATAAACTTTTAACATTAATACATTTAAGTGAAACTGTATGAAGTTAGTTTGTCGAAAAGAGATAACTTAATCGTTTTCATAATAATGTTTTTATCATGTAAAAACTTTCTTATGCGTTTAAAAATCTTTTATATTTTTTCTATATTCTTTTACAGTCATTGTATGTTATTTCATAAGTTCCTATTATTTATCTAAGCCTATTTATCTTTTCCAGATTTTAATTTGTTCAATTATGTTGGTTAAATACAGTTTCAAAATTTTATACATTTCTTTTCTTCTGTTTCTTCTGATGTTTTGAGTGTAGTTAAATTAATTCTTCTTAGTGTTTTTGTTTGTATACCTTTCTCGTGTTCATATTACTCTCCTCTCCATTAAGTTCTGCCACATATTTGAACTGTACATAACTGAAACACAATACTATAAAAAGCTGTTATTTTATATTAAAATTCTTTATTTTACATGTATGGCGCACAGATTTTGTTTTACATAGGTATAGGCAACCTTTTGTAAAAATAGATTTTTAAATAAAGAATGTTTTACAAAGTATAAATAGTTGATATTTTACAAAAAAATTTCTTTTTTTTTTCCTTTTTTTATAATATGTTCAACATTTTTTATAAATCCTGTTATATATTTATAGATATATGCATTTCAAAAATGACTCGGTTAATTTTTACTAAACTTAGCAGCAAGTAGAATGACCAAAAGTGATATAAAACCGTTAATAAAACTCTTATTATATTGAAAACGACTTCTAGGATTTCGATTAAAATTTAGCTGTTTTTTCGAAATTTCTTATTAAATTCTAAACTCCATATTAATAAATATTAAAAATTCGTATACCAATATTTTTTTTAAATGTTTAAAACATTTTATATATTAAACAATTTTTTTTTTCAATCTCAAATTAAGATTTGTTAAAGAAATCAAATAGTGTACATTGTGTTGTTGTCAAAACAATTTATATGTCCAACACGGTGCCAATTTGTTTGTAGGTACACACATAATACTTTGTCATTCAAAGTTTATTCAATACAAATACTACCTTCAACTAAACTGTTTTTTACGCAGGTGGCATAAAATGTAGGCTCCGATAACTAATTCATTTTTTACAAAATCAAATAAAAAGGTATAGGTGTGATAGTAAATAAAGTAAGTTCGTGCGACTTATCCGTGCATTTTATTTCTGTTGGTGCATCAATATTTCAGATAATTATTTATAAATATTTGGTTTATCCTACAATTCAGGAACCGATGAAATAATATATATATATATATCTATATATATAAAATAAAGTTTTGTTTTGTATACGTCCGCCAACCAGCCAAACCGGTTAACCGATTTTATAAATTTTTTTTTTATTAAAGAGGAATACCGAATATTCGGCGGCCGAACATTCGACCAACGATGTGTATTTATCTCCTACGTGACTTTTGATAATAATAATCGTTTGCTAGCAACAAATACCGAAAAAGTAGTTTTTATTCACCACAACTTACCATTAGCAGATTTTAAATACTAAAATACAAATTTTTGAATGAAAGAAAACATTTATTGTAAGATAATAAGCCTTTTTTATTCTCCATTTGTTATTCGGAATTCGGCCGATTGTTGTGAACTATTCGGCCGAATACCGAGTAACAAAAATATAGGCCGAATGCCGAATAGTGGGCGAATATTCGCGGCATCTCTAGTCTTAGGTTCGATTCCTGTCACCGGCAACATTTTTTTTTAATTTTTAATAATTTTATCTTTTTTTTCAACACATTCGCTGCAAAACAAATAAAAATAAACTATTTTTTTAAACGCCCTGCGAAACGGGCGGGGGTTTTGCTAGTATATATATATATATGTATATCGCAAGTAAAAATCCTAGTTATGTATTATATTGCTTGTTTATAAATTAACAACTAAAAATTTATAAATGTGTATGTATATACATATTTTCATTTTTCAGAAATGTTTCTATATTTTAATGTATGCATAACTTAAAAGATTGATTTCTTAGCTTTTTTAAAAATATGTTTTTTGTTTCTATTTAAATTAGGCGCATGATGTCCCTGTTCGGACAATGGTATGGTCGCATAACGATAATTGGATGGTTACAGGTGACAATGCTGGATACGTTAAATACTGGCAGTCGAACATGAACAATGTGAAAATGTTCCAGGCTCACAAGGAAGCAATAAGGGGAATAAGGTACAACAAAAGAAAAAGTTTATTTTTGTCCAAAATTATAAAGTTTCCAAAAAAAAGACAGTATTTTTAGGCATTATCAAATTGTCCCCGTATGAATTACATAATAAAAAACCGAATTATATTAAGAGATTTGAGTAGGAAGAAATAAATAAACGCACTTTCAAGGGTATATAATTATTTTAAGAGCAAATATAATAAAGTAGGATATGTTTATGCCTGTGATTTTTAAGAAATAACAAAGACTGATTCAATAAAAATAAAAAATAAATTTATAGATATATATTTATTTCCGAAAACATGCTGCCGTAGGTGTGTTTTGATAAAATAAACGTTTACACCACATTACATTTAAATTCCAAACAAGCTTTTTTTAATTAAGATACAATTTTATCAATGATTTTGTTGACTCAAAGAAAAGTCCAAATAAAATAGCAGTTTTTTGCTAAAAATCCAAACTGTTTGTTTTCAATACTACGATCAATCAACTTGGATTTTCCTCATCGTGGCGAACACAGATCTTGAAAATAAAAAAAAAATTAAACAAAATGGATCTTTGGCTTTTTCTTAAACAAATCCCAGATAATTATTGCTGCTCCATTTGGACTACATATGCATACATACATAAATCAATAATGAATTTATTTTAATATAATACGTTAAAGTGTTTAAATAAATGATACAATAATTTGAAGAACATCAGCTAATAAATTATAAATCGTCGTTATAATAGGGATTGTATGATAGAAATTTTAGTTAATTTTATATTTTTTCAGCTTACGATTGCTTTTGGATAATTTCAAACCTGGCACTATTGAAATTTTATAATTCACAACAAGATATATTACAACATAGTATTATCAACGGGCTACAAATATTTTATTTAAATACAAATTTTAATAAAATGTATTTGTTTTTTTCATACTTTTTTAGTTTTGAAAATAAAAATTAAATAAAGTCTTACTACTGGGTGGTTATAGTATGTGTCTATTTTTTAACAAACAGCCCTATTCTGCTAAAAGTTCACGTGAATTATCGTACTTTGCTATCGATCGGAGGAAAACGAATGTTCCTAAAAGCATATATACATATATGTAAATTGCCATAAACATAAAATTTTAACAATTTCTCTTAAGAACTTCAAAATTAATTATTGATAGAGCTTTTAACTCAAATTTGATTGAAGAGTTTAAAAAATAATTTTTGAGAAATTAAGTAAAGTATTAACGTGAATCGAAAAATTCGATCGGATCGAAAAGCAAAATAGGGCTGAAAAACTGTTTTTTTTTTTAAATATGCGTTGTATTTAGTACACAAGTAAGCGAACGTATGCGTTGTTCAAAAAAAACTAACCAAATAAGTTCGGAATAATATATAACAATTATTCATGATCCAAAGCATTAGTACTTAGAACCTAAGATCGTTAGGGTATAGATAGTATATGTAAATGGAGCAATGTTAAATTTCGACTTGATGTCTTCATGACGAATGACGTATTTTTGCATCACAACATGACGAACGAAAAAGTACAAAATTTCTGATCTTAAAATGACAGACATAATTTTTCAAAAAGACAATAAATTGGTTGAATTGCCAAAGAAAACTCTTGTAACTGACACATAAAATATGTTTGCACTTTGTTTAATGTTTCCGAATGTGTGTAGCCTAAAGCTAATAAATGTGGCAATAGTACATTGGATGTATTGCTTGATTGCTAACTTATATATGAAGTTTCGAAACCAAACCTAGACAGGATTCTTGTCTTTAAAGCTGAGCTTCAACTGGAAGCTTTACGTAGGATTTCAAAAGATAATAGTCATAATCTTATCCTTGATCCAATGTGCCAAAGGAAATATTTTTCCATCCTTTTCCATCTATATAAGCTGTGTTATTTCCAATTAAAAGACCTATGTTCTTACAGGCATATGTATATGCCTGTGTGCAAAATAATATCAGTCCTTCCAAAATAATTCAAACATGAATCCAAAATACCATTTTGTCTTTTTTGTACACACTTAATTGGGCTAAAATTATTCCTTAATTCTTTGGTGTATATCAACCTTCTTACGTACTTTCTTGGATCAGTTGAGTCGAAAAGTACAATCGTCAACTCATCTGACTACAAAATATTTCCTTGAAAAGCAGAATATGTTTTTCGTGTGCCGGTATTACAAGAGAATTAATTTTCTAGGAGTCATAAGGCGTGTTTAGAAAAATGAGATCTTGGAGATCTTCTCAGTTTTGCTGTTTTCTGAAAAAAATCTTGGAGTCGCTTGCTCACTTTTTGAGTGAGAAAAATCTGTTACTACAATAATTCAATTCCGATCCAACTAGTACCACAAATGAAGCAAAAGGTGATTTTTTCCTCTTTAACATAGTTGAGGTAATGAAAAATATATAGAAAATTTGCAAGTAAACATACATGTTTTCCTATTGAACAGAAAGATAGAAGAAGAATTCCAAACTTTGCATTGTCGCACTCCAGCAATATGTTTTAATGACAATGAACGTGAAAGCGAAAGCGAAAGCAACTAGCGGTCCGATCAATTGTTTTCACAGTTTTTATTTTGTTTCCATATAGTTTCGAAATTATTTGCATTATTTTCAACAATACTATATAGTTGGCAAAACGCGTGGAGAGTTAACACAGTCTCTAATACATTAATAAAAATAACGTATTGATAAAAATCGCAATTATTTTTTCTCGCGTGTCTAAATTAAGGATTTATTTTGAAATATACCAGCGATAAATAAGGAAAAAATTAAAAAAATGTCATTTTTTTATTCAATATGCAATATGCAATAGGTGTTATTAAATAAATAACTGCTTATAATTTATATTTCCTTCTGTTGTCATAAGATGGGTAGGGATCGATTGATTATTCAGTGGCAAAAATTACTTAAGGCAGCGTAAATGCCCATACATATCTATCATTGAGGTTAGGAACGCAGATGCGATTTCGATCGTGCAATTAAATGTGAACGCATATATAAAACAGAAATGACACCACTTTTTTTAATGGCAGGCACAAACAATCGCAATTGCAATTTTTGACGTGTATTTTGTGTCTGTTAACAACTTTTGGCCACCTTGTATTTGGAGTTTTTTTTTGCTCTTAATTAGACAGTTCAGGTTTCTCAGGCTCACTGAGATTTCAGTAATCTCAGAAATCTGAACGTAATTTCTCAGTGATATTGCTCACATTTGCTGTCATAAAGCTGAGGCTAATATTTTGTTGGTTAGTTAAAATTATAATAAAGAAACGGAGAGTGCTTTTGACTTCAAGAAATCTTGTTCAGGTTTCTCCTCAGTGAAGCTACAGAAGTTTGCTCCGTGAAATCTCAGAATATTTAATATTAGTTAAAACGCAAAAAGAACTTTTTTTAAATCGAATATCACTTCTTTTTTTACTCCATTTCATTTTATACATAAAACATATTGATCCTACATCTGTACTCTAAATATAACTTGACAAACAATTAAACATTTTTTAGATCAGATATCACTTTTTGAATTAACCGTATTTGACCTCATAAACAGCAAAACTTTGAAAAATATAGCCCTTGGTTGATCCTCTAAGTCCAGGCTTTATTACTTTTCAAACAAAGAATTTTTTAAATTGAATAGCATTTTTTGTTTAAACCTATTTCACCATATATGTAAATAGCAAAACTTGGAAACATTTTATAGTCCATTTGAGTGATCCTTCAAGTCCAACCTTTAATACTTTTCAAACACTTTTTCCTTTTAAATCGGATTCATTTTTTTTAACACCGTTTTATTGAATTAATAAAAAAATTTTGTCATAAAATAACCTTTTAAACATAAAATTGATAAATCGGAAACGTGTTTCTGAGATTATCACAAACAAACAAAGAAAATAAGACTTTAGCTGCCAAAACTTACGGTTAAGATATTCGTACAAGTTACGGAGTTTTGTTATTTTACTCGTAAGAATAAAGTTTTTAGTTTACCTTACAGCCGACATAGATATTTACACATCAAAAATTCACAAAAAAAATTAAATTTTCTCAAAGTGTACATTTTGCATCCGGTTTTTTGTTTTTGACTAAAAATAAAAAAGAACTTTGAAATTTGATAACAAAAATAGTACTTGATTACGTAAAATTTGGAAAAAAAATTGCTTGAACTTTTTTTTTTAATTTTGACTATTTTTTTTTTAAATTAAATAAAATAAAATAAAATAAAATAAAATAAAATAAAATAAAATAAAATAAAATAAAATAAAATAAAATAAAATAAAATAAAATATATCAATAATCAATAAGTCTGTTTGGAACACTTTAGAAAAGGATTTTCTGCACTTGGTTTTTAGGTAGAACAATTTAAAACAGATTTGTGAAAACTGTCAAAATCAGCTGTTGAAATTTTTTCAACGAAAATAGTTTGTTCTTTGATGGGTTTTTTCCGAATCTCTATAACTCTTATAAAAGTGCATTTTAATAAGTTCTGATTGTATTAAAATAAAATTATTAAATTTTTTTTATTTGGAAACCAGCATACATGCACGAGAAAATTCTTGTTTTTTACTGACAGCATAGGCAGCAATTTTCCGTTCTAACTTATTCTGACGTTTTCACGAATCTGTGCTGTTCTATACTAAAGTGGCCAAATGGCCACTATTTTGCGTTCAGGACCCGTGGCCACAAGTTTTTTGAAAACTACCAAATGGCCCCTTTTTAATAAATTTAATAAGATTTACATTCTTGAATTTCGTATTTCTCATAAAAAAATTCAATTCCACAAAATTTTGTACTGAAAGCTGTAGTCTTACCTCGATATGCACCCATCTTTGCATTCAGCAAACTGACAGAAGACAATACAATTTATTTGGGAAACAAAAACGTTTTGTTTTGTATGTTGCATTTTGTTTATTTTATGTTAAAAAGTTTAAAATACTTGTATCACTTGCATAAAAATGAAAAGGTAATTTAAGATTTATACTAATCAGTTTTTGTAGAGTCAGTTAAGTTTCTGTTTTTCGAATAGTTTTTGATTTTTATGTACATATGTATAATCAGAAGAAAACAATTTTTAATTGAGATTTTGAATTAATGTTTATGAAATGTCTTTAGTCTATTTTATTTTATACATTGTGGCATTTTTCTATATGGGACCCTTTTTTTGTCTCGGGACACTTTTTGGGATTCTCTTTGAATTTTTTCAGGGGCAACACTGCTGTTCTGTACTGTTTTGTTTTGTTTTGTTTTTTTTTTTTCTGTTTTGTTCTAACTTTTTTCTCACTGAGCAAATCTATAATATAGACTCCACGAACTAATTGATTTTTATTAGTAAGAAAATCTAATGCCTCAACAATGTCGAGATTTGACGTGAAATAACTAATTGAAGATGAAGTTATAAGTTATAACCTTTTAAGAACCACTAAAAATGTTCGTGAATTATTGTTATATTAAGAAAATAAAAAGAAAGCAAGGACAAATTTATCCTTGGGCTAAAAAAATTGTCCCCCTTAAGTAATTCCAAGGATATTAAGCTGGATTTTTAAGCTTCAATTTGGTTTTTTCCATTCCACGGCTTAATTTTTTACGTTATGTACAATTTAAAAAAAAATATTTCAATTCATCTCAAGATTTAAAGGAAGACATTCGAAGTTACAACCTTTCAAAAAAGAAATAATAATAATATGAAGCTTTATTCTGGCAAATTAGCAATTAAAATTTTGAATTACTTAAAAATTTAAATTTTCAATTATGAGTTTTAATGAAAGCTTTAACTGGAACTTTATAGTAGACGTCCAATATAACGATCGGTATAATAGCTCTTTTTGGTGACTTAAAATTTCTTACCAAAAGAGTTGCAACGAGAGAGACTTGCAAATTCCCGAAAAACTGAATAGTTGCCATGGTGAATAGAAATCATTAGGTTACTACTGAACTAGAAATATAATTTTTGTTAAATGAAAAATGCAGGCCAAAGCAAAAATAGAAATATTTAAAATAAACGAAAAATAAAAAAAAATCAAGAACAATTGATATTTAAATTTATAGTACAAATTAAAATTTCGTGAGAGCTAAATAGGGGAGAAAGGGCATTTGTTATTGTACATAATTAGTATATGTACATACATAGTTGTGTATTAAATTTGACGTATGTATTTCAATTTTAAATTAAAAGAAAAAATAAATGTTTTGGACAAACATTATAAAGAAATGTATTCAATAATTAAATTTTATTAAAGGTTATAAATAACTACTTTTAAAGTAAAATACGTTTTTTTATTTCTTTTTTTTTTTCATTCTTTGAATGCATTTTACAGTTTTAGCCCCACGGATAGTAAATTTGTAAGTTGCAGCGACGATGGAACGTTAAGAGTGTGGGATTTTTACCGATGTCAAGAAGAACGAGTTTTGAGAGGTAAGTTTATTTTAAAAAAAGGTAGTGTAAAATAGTTCACTTAAAATTGTAGTCCAAGCTCCGCAGACTGCGAATTAAGGGATAAATCAGAGTGGAATTCTTAAGTCTTCAGATTTTTTTATCAGCTTCTGGTGGGGGTAGGGTGGGGATTAAAAAATCCTGATTCTTAAGATTTATGTGTTACAGGGTTTAACACCTTTAATTCATGTATTAAATATACGAAATTAGTTTTAACATTTTAAGTTTGAAGATTCTATAGGACTCAAAATATAGGTAAGTCTAATCCGAGCGGGAAAACTTTGTTGCAGTGCTCCAGTAATACCCCCTACCTAAAATATAACTGGAATTCGGTTAAACGCAAACCTAGTGTTTTTCGACTATTTAACTGGATTTTTTTCCGGAGTGACCTCAAAAGGGTTGAATATATAATTAATGTTCACTCTTTTCAAATTAAATTTTCTCAGCTTGTCAAATGGGGCATTTAAGGCTAAAACTCGTGAGTGCAAGAGAAAAAAATGATGTTCAATTTTCCGTTTGCCAAAAATTCTGATACACGTGTGTGTATTAGTGCATTTCATTCGAAAGCTTCTTAAATACAATTAATTCGAAAGCTTCTTAAATACAATTAATTTAGACAAAATGCAATAGGTACATCACACGAATTTGTAAAAAAACGGGAATTTGCGTTTTATTGTTATTAATAATCGGAGGCATAACACAAAGCTTTGGCTTTTTCCGATTTGGATATTATTGAAGGATAGTCTAAATTTTGGTAATAAATTTGTTAAGCAAAAACTGTTAGGCGCCATTTATATGTAGCTTTCATTGAAAATTTTAATTTCTTTTTTTGAGATATTTTAAAAGGGAAATCAGTGATTATATATATTGATGGAAATAAAAAGTTCTTGACTCAAATATTATTTCTTATCGAAAAAAATTTTTTTTTAGGTCCAACCTTTCACATAAAATGACTTCTAAGATTTCAATGACCAATGGTAAGATAGTAAGATCATTGAAATAATGAAATTCATTTCATGTGAAAGTTTGGGTCAAAATGAATTTTTTTTTTCGATTAGCATCAATATATTCACTGATTTTTTTTTTATTTTTGATATCCTTGTTAATAGCTTCACCGATTTCAATCTTCAAAGATGAAATCGAACCAATTACATATGTTGTTATTTTTTGTTTTCAAATAAAAATTATTGAAAATTTAAATTTGATATACCAAATTAATTTCTGAAAAATGTTAAATTGTATATACAATACATATATATTTACATATGTAGAAAAGATTAATTTAACAAAATAATTTCGTGCTAAGTTATTAAAGAAAGTGAACAAAAAAATGCAATTTTATAAAAGTTTTGTTTATAAAAGAACTGGTTATAAGATGCCGCAGGGCCTGGGCTCACCACCGGTGGGCATACTTCAGCACCCAGAGTTTTTTTCGCTTTAATGGACACACACTTTAAATACCGAAAAATTGTTATAACTGTTATAAATTGGAATTTCTCCAGTCTCGTCCACTTTTAAAAGTCTCTAGACTCTAGAAACCGTAATTTACCTACACAAACAAAAGGAAAATGAAAAAGGATAATTATAAAGACCGCTTGGTATTAAACAGCTTTATTCTGCTATTAACGTAATTATTATTTTATTTTTATTCAAGGTCATGGTGCGGATGTAAAGTGCGTTCACTGGCACCCCCAAAAAGCACTTATAGTATCCGGGAGCAAAGACAATCAACAGCCAATAAAATTATGGGATCCAAAAAGTGGTCAAGCTTTGGCTACCTTGTAAGCTTAATTAATTGTTTTTGTTTACCTTTCGAGAGCTTATAATAACACATTATTATTTTAAGGCATGCTCACAAATCAACTGTTATGGATCTTAAATGGAATAATAATGGAAATTGGTTGGTAACTGCTTCTCGAGATCATCTCCTCAAACTTTTCGATATTCGTAATCTCCGTGAAGAAGTTCAAGTATTTCGTGGTCATAAGAAGGAAGCCAGCTCTGTGTCTTGGCATCCTGTACACGAGGGACTCTTTAGCTCTGGCGGCTCTGATGGTTCGGTGTTGTTTTGGAATGTCGGGTATGTAAATAATACATTACTATAATTTAGTCCAGTAACATATATAATAATTTTTAGTGACCTTAATATTTTAATAATTTTTATATGTTAAGTGGGCTTAAGGTCAGGTTAAAGATGTTATTTATTTATTTTTATGCGAGGGAAGGGGTCGGCATGCTCTCCGACATATATAGGCACCTCCAAACAAAAACTTAAAAGTCGGCTCTCTGGACACAAATCCGATAAAGCAGCGGGCGTACACAAAAAATGGCTCTCGCCTTACATTAGGCGTGTTTTTTTGCAAGCCCGGTGGGAATTGCAGGAAAAAAACGACCACAGGGATTAGTGACAGCAACACAGAAACAAAATGGAGTTTTCATACAAACTATCGATAACAAGTATATAATTTATGCCGGTAACACAGTTTTTCTGTGTGCTTAAGTTAAGCCCGGAGAATTATCTGGGTTTAGCTTAGCCCGTAGGGGATTAGTTGTTGTTGTATTTAACATGGTGATTGTTTAGCACCGACGTTGTTTTTTTCGACCGATTCCCTCTGGGCTTACAAAAAAACACGCCTATTGTTTGCAAGAGTGTCATGTACCGGATCTGCAAAATGTTGAAGTTTTGGAAGTTGAGCAACATTGTTCAAAAAGAATGTTTCTTAAGATGTTGCATATAATCCAAAACAAAAACTGAATTAGACGCTGATTACACGAGTCTTTTTTTCGTTCGTTTCGTCTTTCGTGCTTTTGACAGCTTAGGTGAGGGGCGTAGAAATGTAGGGGGAATGAAGTAACGAAAGCAGGAATGAAAATTTGAAGATTTTTTCTGGTTGAACATTGACGTTTATGGTTTGTCTACAGGGTAGAGATGAGCGATAGCAAGTTGTCAGCAAAAATCGTAGTTGAGAGAAAAATCATCGATATCAGATATCGATTTTAAAATTAAATACATCGACTACAGAAAATTAAAAATATGCAAATAAAATGGTTTCTGTAAATCAAATGCAAAGAAAGCAACTTCAACTATGTGTGCTTTCTACAAAACTCATCATTCTTATAAATATTAAATATAAAAGTAAATTTTTCTTGGAAGGATTTTGGAAATCGATTATTTCATGGGAGAGGAATATAAATACTTTTCATGCTACAAAGGGTTTTGCAAGGTCTCAGCAAAGAGAGTGGCTTCCCCACTAGTTACTGGTTACAAATAAGGTATACACAATCATGTTAATATCTACTTTCCTTTCTCTTTTCTGCTGTACACATTTTATAAAAAGTAATTCTCTTTGTATACAATTTTCGTTTTTAAAATTTAGAATTCATTTACGTGGTCATTTAAGATTTCATCCCGATGAAATGTTCACACCACGTAAATTTAAAAATGTACTCGATAAAACAATATGTGATGTGGAAATTTTAATTTCTTTTTACATGTTCTATAGGGCAAGTATTGGTTTCGTGTAAACATGGAGAAGTCTAAAAAAGTAGTTTTAACATACCATCCGTTGATTTATACGTCTGTGCACTATACGGTCCATCGAGATGGAGGTTTAACAGGTGGAACAGTTTGCTCCAAATATCGTATTGTGCACGTTCTGTAATTCTCGCATCGATAACATTGGTCGAGAAACGTTGAAAAATAAATTAAAACTCATGATTTGTTTCAATTTTCATCATTTATCGACTAATTTTATCGATGTGAGTTACAGAACGGAGGCATAGATCATTTTAATGCAATTTCTTAGAGGAGAAAATCGATTAAATGAATCCTTAATTTGAAATTTTAATCATCAGAACCAGAGTCAGAACCTTTATTACAGATTTAACCTACCATAAACAAAAGGCTTTAAGTCAAAAACACGTTTTGATGTAAATTTAAAAGTATTTTGGCTATCAAAATAGAAAAGAAAGGAATACATCGATTTCGAAAAACATCGATGTTTCAGGTTCGATAAATTTTCTCATCGATTTTAACAACGACCAATTTAATCGCACATCCCTAAAATCAGAGAATTGTGCGAAGAAATTATAAACTTTTAATTTCGAGCTGTAAAACAATTTTTCACACTTAAATAAGCTGTAGATATGAATAAGAAGTGATTAAAAAACATTTTTAATTATTACTTCTGTTTATTTTCCAATAAATCCACCGCAAAGTTTCTGAACGTCAAAATAACGAAAGAGTCTTCACGAATGTAAAAAAGAACCATGTAATCACGACGATACGTGCCTGTCAAAAAGACGAAAGACGAAACGAACGAAAAAACGAATCGTGTAATCAGCGTCTTAATCGCAGATCCGATTGTGACAACCTTATCAACAATTACAGTCAGCTTGTAACTAAACATAGCTATAGTTACAAAAAGTATAGGTGATTGTGGGAAAAGTAGGGGGTGACATTTTATTTTATTGTCAATCTCGACTACTAATGTATGTTGTTTTAATGTATTTTGTGAATAAAAGCCTGATGATGAGCGTAAACATGCTCGAAAAGTCGCATAAAAATAATAACTTGACCTATAGCCCACTTAACATATAAAAATTAGTCCAGTAACTATATAAATCAGACCTTGCGTTAAATCGAGTAGTTCCTTCTTTTTGCTGAATTGTTTATGATGTTGGCCCAATGAACAACTCAAATTTAGGCTCTTTGGCATAAGATTCATCAAAACATTACAGCGTATAGGCTGTGTCAAAAGAAAAAAAATCGTATGGGAGTGGGTGTCTAGTCAGTAGAACGAAGTTAAAATTAGGGTTAAAATCGCACAGTAATTGAAAAAATCGCAATTTTTTGAATTTTTTTACCATGATGGGTTCGGCGCTCGAGGTCGAAAACTTGGGTTATTCATTAGGTCATTAGGTTATTCATCATAAACAACTCAGCAAAAATCATCCGATTTGACGCAAGGTCTTCCTCCTAAGAGACGACAAGTTTACTGGACTATTTAAGTAAGGGTTATCAATTTCTTTTGGATTTAGCACTGACAAGGAAATCGGTGGTATCGATACAGCTCACGATAGTATTGTTTGGACTCTGGCATGGCATCCACTTGGGCATATACTATGTTCTGGCTCAAATGATCACACAATTAAATTTTGGACAAGAAACCGTCCTGGAGACCTTATGAGAGACAAGTACAACCTGAATACGCTTCCAGCTAGTTTGTCCACTCTGGATGAATGTGAATATGGTAAGGACACTTATTTTGCCTTATTCTTGTTTTTCTGATAAATTATACATATTATTAATTTGTATTTGTAGATGATGCGGTCATACCTGGTATGGGCCCAGAGGACAAAGTAGAGTTTACCGAAAGTCTCACTGCCGACAAAGGATTTATTCCTGGACTAGATTTAGATCCTAACAAAATCATAGACAGAGACCGAGAGAAAAAAGTCCCTTATAGCAAGCCAATTCCCAGAAATTTCCAAGCGCACTGGAACGATAGCCGACGAAACGAAGAAGGCGACGAAAATAATTTACGAGATTCCAAAGAAATTATCATGTTAGCTGAGGGTATGCAAGATAACATGGATCCAAGTACAATAGTTGGAATATCGGTATATGGAAGACTGATCCGGGTAATGCCCGACAGTAAGTTAGCGGCAATAATCCGAAACGGCCCCGATGCACTAAATCGATACATCAGCTCAGGCGAAATCGACGAACTAAGTGATGTTGTGCCCATTGAAAATAGGCGAAGTAAATCGCCCCTACGCGACCGCAGCAGATCTCCGCCGGTTAAAAAGTCTCGATTTGAACCTATAAATCACAATGCCAAAGTGATATATGCAGGTGATATTGACTGGCGTCGAAACTTAAATAATCCATTCTCCGTCAAAGTGAAAACTAACGACGAACCTGAAGTCCTCCCAAATGGAGATGTAGATTTTCGACGCATTAAAACAGAAGACAGCACCCGCCCCAGTCCTTGGGCATCAGGGGCCTTGGCAAACAATGATTCAAATCGACCAAGTCCTTGGGCAACACCGCAACAAAATGGCTTTAACAATAACAACAACTCATCGAATGCTCAGTTCAATACAAATGCATTCAATACCAGTACAAGTTCTAATCCAAACAACCCATTCGGTGCACCGAACCATAATAATAGTTTTAGAGAAGACAGGGAACACGATAACAACTCAGACGGTGGCGGTGGTCGAAACGACAATTCGGCTACCCATAGATTCAAAGATGAGTTTGACGACGGCAACAGCAACACTGGTAGTGGCAAAGGCAGTGGGGGAAGTAGGCGTAATCGAGACCGGGGGCGAAACGATCGACGTCATAACAAAAACCGAAGCAGCCGAAGGTTTTGAATATCATCAGGAGTTGACTCCATCCATAATGCATGAAGAGATAATGAATGAGAAACCAACAAACAAACTGGAATGATTTTTATCATGATATGTTATTAAGTAATTTTAAGTAATTTTAGTTAACAATATGATAAAGAGGATAAACAACCCACAACGACACAAAGAAGTATTACCATCTGATGTCGTTTTGGATTGATTATGCTAACAAAAAATATTATTGAACTGTAATCGCGTTAGTAATTTCTCTTACTTGTTAGAATCTTAATGAATATGAAAAAAGAAACAAAACAAATCAAACCCTCGATATATTTAGAAAAAGAAAAAAACAACGATTAAGCTATTTTACAAAAGAAAAAACAACAAAATTGTAGTCTCAGAAAGATTGCGTAATAAATTTTTCAGCAAGGATTCCCGGCAGTAGAGACGATACAAGTCAACTTTAAACATCGACACAAAAAAAGGTAATTACATAAAAGGAAACCAACAATAAATTGAAATATTTTTAAAAAACTATTTCAGTTTAAACAGAAATAGGAACTGTGATTTCCCTTCATAAAATCTATTATGTGATCTTAACTGTGTGTGTTTACTCTAGTGCGTTTTTTCAGTTTTAAATTCCGTTTTGAGATGTAACAAATAAGGTAAGTATGCTTGCAAATTTTTTATGAATGTATTAAAGCTGAAATAAGAATGAAAAAGACTGATTTGATTTATATTATAATAAAAATCATACATTTTCAAAAAGAAAATATTTTTGTTATTGATCGAAAGTATTAAATCATAAAACAGACTAAAGGGCTATTGTCTATCTCTGAAGGCGAATATAAACATTTTTGTTTTAATTCATTGGCTCACGAGTGATTTAGATTTATGTTTAAATAATTATTAGAAATCAGATGGTTATTTTGAAGCTTATGCTTTCGGCCCATTAAAATCTTGTTGTTCGGGGAGGGGTTTTAAAGAAAACATTTCTAGTTTCAAAGGAAAAAACATACTTAAATTTAGGAATTGTTTTTTGTGACTCTATGTAGGTAGTATAGGCGAAGTTTTGCATTATCAGAAAAATCAAACTCGGACAAAAATTAAAACTTGGTATACTATTGGTGATTTTGTTTATGTTTAAGTTTGAGCAATAGGTTGTTTAGATTCATTGACCTTCATTCAAAATATTTTTGAGCCGCCAGCCGAGACATACAGCCCTATTCTGCTAAACGTTCGCGTGAATTTTCGTATTCTGCTATCGGTCGGAAGAAAACGAATGGTCCAAAAAGCATATAAATTGCGATAAAAATAAAATTTTAAAAACTTCAAAAATAATTATTAGTAGAGCTTTGAACTCTTGAGATTGAAGAGTTTAAAGAATAATTTATCACAAATTAATAGAACAATTCACGTGAATCGAAAAATTCGATCGGATAGCAGAATAGGACTGATAAAGTGTAATGTAGGTACTTTTGATACACCTGCACGGTTCGCAACAAAGAATACGTATAATTATCTAGAGAACCGACCGGTACCCCCTTGCCTGAAAAACCCGTGAGTAGGCGAAAACTCTTATTGCTCTTTTTTTTTGTATCCGTGAATCCGTGTGAATGGTGGATGCAAAGCTCAAAAATGGTGAGAGTTTTTGTTTTTATTTACAAAAGTGACAGTTCTCAAAATTCATTTTAGTGCTTCTTGTTTTGCATTTTTGTTTAATTTTCTTTAAAAAGTTTACTCGGAAGCATATCCTTTGATATAAAAGAAATGAAGGCCCTATAAAATCCATAGATATGTCATGGACGCCAATACACAAACGCACAAAGGATCTGGCCTCGGAACCTATTAAAAGTGAAAGGGCGAAACATAAAAGTTTTTCGTCCTAACAATATGCCACAAGCACAACAAGTGATCGATGAGATTCAAGAAAACGCAAAGAGGTGCAATGGCTTCCATAATTTGTCTAAAGGCAAAGAATGTTTTGACACCTTAAATGTGATCTAAATGAACATCGTTGAACTCCTACCCATAGAGTACCTACATATATTATCTAGAGAACCGACTTAAGTGAACGCCATTGGTAAATGTGCAAAACAAATTCTCGAAAGGAAATACCGAAATCAAAACATTGCCATCATTTCAAACAGCCAAACCGTACTCAAAGCCCTAAATTCATACACTATCAGTTCTAAACTGGTATGGGAGTGTGTTGGCAGATTAAACGAACTAGGCAAGAATAACAATGTATCACTTCATTGGGTACTAGGCCACGTTGGTGTCCAGGGTAATGAAGTGGCAGACTCCCTAGCAGAAATAGGAGCAACAACACCCTTAACGGGTCCAGAGCCCTATCGTGTAGTAGGAGAAAACGTGATTAAAAATAGAATCAAAACAATAGAGGAGACCAAAAGACATAAAATTTGGAATGAACTCCCCAAGCTGAGACAGGAAAAACTGTTACTTGGGAATTATAACCAAGAACGTTTTACATAATGTATCAGCTTAAGTAGGAACAATTTAAGGATAATAACGGGTCTCCTCACTGGCCATTGCAAGCTTAAAAGACATCTAAGCATCCTTGGCTTGGAAAGCAATGCCATCTGCAGATTCTGCAATACCCATGAGGAGACACCAGACCACATCCTAGGTAGTTGTGAAGCACTTATGCAACAAAGGCATAGATATCTGGGTCGCCACCAGATAGAACAGAGTGATTTAGCCTCTCTTAAAATACTCCAAATACTAAAGTTCCTCAAAGTGACTAATTTGGAGGAAGAGCTGTAAATGAGCACTCTCACCTAGCTCTAAAAGGGGGGTACAATAGATCTCAAGGTCGCAGTGCAATTAATACCACAAATATCCATTCATTCAACTTCTAAATCAATTTGATTGTTTAACCTAAAATATGCATAGCTACCTACTTGAACCTCTAATAAACTTATAGCACAGATAATAAACTATACAGATGTAGAATCCATATGGGAAAAAATGTCCATGAAAACGAAATTCGTCCAAAAAAAAAGCTTTCTTAAAAGTTCAACTTCTTTGAGAAGGGACAACATTTCAATTTATTTTCTCTAGAGTAAAGTCGGGTAATGTGGAGTCTGGAGTAGGTGGTTAATGTGGACCCCTGCATTTCTCTTTTTCCTGAGAGAGTGAGAGATCTGTTATTGCTCATATACGATAGTTCTCTTAAACAGAGAGGCGTAGTGCCATGATTCTTGTTTTTATGTGTGGTCGATGTAATTTTTTGCTCCGCGTTAAATGTTTATACCGAAAAAAATAAAGGCTGAATTTTAAAAAGTGTTTCTTATTTGCGTTTCTAATATATTGTTTTATATAAACATAAGGTAAATTTTACTGTTTTACTTTATTTTTATATAAATAAATTAGATTTTTTTACTTTATATACCTGTCGGCTAATGTGGAGTTGGCACAGGCGGGTAAAGTGGAGTAGTGTTCCACATTAGCCACCTGTTTTTGTAGAGGTCTATTATTCATCTAAAAATGCCGAAAAAGGGAATTCAAGTGAGAAAGTGAGATCACGCTGTGATGGAAAAGGCACTTGTTGCCATCAAAAATAAAGAAATGGGTGTGAAGCTTGCTTCCAAAATAATATATAGCAATCCAAAACAACGTTGCAACGTATGGCACGATCCGGTAAGCCTATTAATGATATTTTGTCCACTCCCTTAGGTCGAAAACCGCATTCAAGAAAGAGATACTAAATGTAACTTCTGCGATTTGTCTTGGGGTGATGATTTGACTGGGGACAGATAGGCAGACGGTAACCCTACACGTTTTTCTCTCATTTGCAGCGATTTATAATGTAAACTACGGAAACCTTGTGAGAGCTTTAAATAGCGATACACTAAATCTACCCTTTTATGCGGGAGCAGTAAAAGATAAGTTTTTTGGGTTATTTGAGCTAGAGGACTCAACAGCTGAATCAATCTACAGACAATGCTGCTGTTATAACGGGTTCATTAAGCAGTGTTGCCTCACGTTTAAAAAATAATAATCCTAATATTTTAACGATTGGATGTACATGTCATAATTTAAGTTTGTGCTCCATTTATGCTGCTAAATGTATACCTGGGCAAATAGAAAAATCATTAAGGGATATACATATATTTCTATTTTTGCCACAGCTCGAAAAAACAAAAAGATTTCATTACTTTCCAAAAAGCACCTGGGATTAATGAGCATCAAATTTTAAAGGTTTGCCAAACTCGTTGGCTTTCATTGGAAATGGTCTTAAGAATCATAAAGCAGTTTGATTTTTTTATACTGCACTCATTTGAAGAACCTACTTCTAAGGCTTCACACATTTTTGATTTTTTTTTTAAATAAAGACAATTTAGTTTTTTTTTAGTTTATTGTCAATTTAAACGGAATATTTCAATCTGAGAACACAAAAATATACTTTTTGATCGAAAGTATGAATTCGTTAAAACTAAAAATATTAATATAAAGATAAATGTAAGAAACCCTGAAAACTATTTACCATTTTCTCAAATGTATTTTGGCCTTCACTTTGAAAGGTACTCATTAGAAAATGACATTGATGAACAAAAACTAATAGAATTAAGGAAAGTGATGTGCAGCTATTGTCACTTACTCCAAAACTTAAAAACTGATGACAGTTTCACAATGGCGTTTAATAAAAAAAATTTAAAAGATGGTATGGAAAATTTATTGTTTGAAAAGATTTCTTCATATATGCTGGAACTTTGTTGCTTACCGCATAGCAGTGCTGCTGCGGAACATAAATTTTCCGATTTGAAAAATATAAATGAGAAAAATAAATTGGAAACAACAGCTGTTCACTACATTTTAGCTGCAAGGGAAATTTTATTCAATGATCAAAATTGTAATCCTCCAGAAGCATTAGTAAAATATGCTTCAAGATTTAAATTTTCTGACGGTTTATATAAAAAAAAATAATTGTAATTTTTTGAAGTCAACTAATTTTATTATTAATTAAACGGCTGTTATGGATTTAAGTTATTGGTTTGGAACGAGTCTAAGTATATGACTTACTTCCAGATATAATGTGATATTTGAAACATAAAGAACTGAAATGTTATTTATTTTATTTTTTTATTTGAGTTATTTTCATTAAAGTTATTGAATACATATACGATTTGTTACATAAAAATTGCTTTTAATTTCTTCTACTTTTCTACCACTTTTTTGACAACCTTTCTACCACTCTTTGGCTTCTGTGAAGTCCCAACACTGCTACTACTCTAACATATGGGAGAGCTACACACAGAAAAAAGGCACAATTTTTTTTTTTTTTTTTTTTTTTTTATTATTTATTTTACCCCTTCGAGAGCTACGCAAAAAAAACAAAAACACCTTTGACAACAGGGAATGAACACCCTGAGGACGATTAAGTCAGCCGACTTTTAATTTAAATTTTTTTGACATGTAATTTATATATCTATAATTTGTTAAACTTAAGCCATTGTATAACGTTAGGCCCCTTATGTGCCAACAAATGTAAATTTATCATAGCATCATATTATTTATAAGCCAAATTGTATATATTATGTCCGATAAAACAAAAAACAAAAAAAATTGCTACGCAAAAAAACGAACCGAAAAAAACCTGTATGTGCTACCGCAGGTCAATTTGCCACTTTCTATTGAAAGCGAATAAAAAAATCCGAGTCTGGTATGCGCCATGCGGTTTTCAAATCGAAGATGAATAATGATATGCATATTTTGCTTGTGCACTTCATGATATTTGTTTAGAAAAATATTGAAATCGATTTTTTAAGAATGTTCGGAAAAAATTAATTGAAATAAAAATGAATTTCAATAATAAACAAGAGAACGTTTCATTTAAGCAAATTTTATATCAGTTTGCACAGAGAAGAGGTTTTTTTGAATTATGTATCATTTTTAATAGATTAAATGAGGGTAGTTAAGTGGAAGAGCGTGCGTCGTCGTAGGTTAGCTATTGATTTTGCTTATATGCAATTATTTTCTTCTAGATTTGATGGAAGATCGAATAGATTTTGCCTAGATTCAATTCATTATTCGCCATATATCAGGGTGATGTTTGATTTAGGTAAATTTGTAAATTATATTTTAATTTATATTTATTGTAATTTAGTGTTGTTTTGAAAAATATTTATTTGTTGAGGTTAATTTTTGTTGATTTTTAACACGTCTTATGGGAAAGCTTTTTCAAAATCAGTAGCGTGCCATATTTTTGCACCATATTAAATTGAAATAACTCCTCCACAAAAAATGTTTGCCCGCCCGTGAATTTCCAATAGCATTTGACACAGACCCAATATCCTATTCAAGGCACATCCGAGTGCGCACTGAATTGCTGTGGCCAATGGCGATTGGCTGCTGCTTGATGTGCATTCAGAGTTACTCGTGTGCATTTGGTAATTCGTTCAGCTTTTTTTTCCTTGAGTTTCTGTTAAGGTGTTTTTGATTTTCGAGCTTTAAGAAAAAGTTTTTAATGATGAGTGTTATCGTGGACACTACGACAACCCTGTGAAAGCTTTAATGAAGGACAGTTTTATGCAATCCACTGAAGCCAAAATGAGAGGCAAACGTCCTATCTTGCCTACACTGCCAATTTTTGTTGGACAGAGTATAGAACTACTTTTTTATGAGATTTTTGTTTTTTGATATTTGATATTGAATGTGATCTTTTTTTGATAAAAATTAATGTTAGTATTAGGTTGATCTTTGTTAGTTATATAAAGAACAGCAATTTATTTGGCGTTACCCAGAATGCACCTCGAGGAGGTAGAATTGCAATGCATTCCGCGTCCTAGTCAGTCAGTTTGTGGTTAAGTCAACCTGCAACCCCCCAAGCAGGGGGGTTGCAGGGGGCAGCATGCCCCCTTATACATATCTCATTTTTAAAACGCAGCCGTAATGCTGGCAATACAAGCCAATTAAAAATATCTCAAACAAGTAGTATCAGTAATTTCAATTTTCGGCGCCCAAGTTATCGTACTCGTGCCAAAAAAAAAATAATTTTGTATATACAAGATTTTAAATATGTTTTTAAGAAACAAAAATTGGTACGGAATTTTTAGTACAGAGCTAAAACTTAAAAAAATTAAGTTGATAGTTTTTTTTTTAAAGCAAAAACATTTGCAAAAAATGTTGAAAACTATAATACGCCACAATTTTTGTTTTCAATTGATCGTATATTGAACATTTGATAAGGTCTTTTAAGATTTTGAATTAGGAATTTCCTTATAACAAATAACATTGGGTGTCCAATTGCCATGGGCACCAATGGGGAGTTACCAGTGTGGGTAGCACCCAACCTCTTTTTTTTATGTGTATCTGTGTTAAAAAAACTTGATTTGAAAATTACTTAAACAAATTCCTGACTTTAAGAAAGCATGTTCTTGAAGATTGGACCGTTGTTCTTAAACAATAAAAAAAATTCTTAGTAAATTGCTCATTCCTCTTAAAACGGTGAAAATAGAACCTCCGCCCCGTAAGTTTTTTTTTCTTATCTGGTCTTAAACTACGTAGTTATTTTTCGTTCTTATTTTTTGATAGCTATGTATACCTAACCTACCTATCAGATCAAATTTAAATATTTTAAAATAATAACATATTTTCAAATTATTTTGTAATTGTTTTCTTCTACTAAAAAACAAGATCAAAATGTTGAAATGTATTAATAATCCCTAAAAATAAATTTGTTGATATAAGAAACTGGAAAATGATTATCTAATAGCGAGTTTCATTCATATTTTAAAGAATTGACCTCACAACCAATGAATGAAACTTTCAAAACTTTCAATGAAACTTTTTTCAGTAGTTTGACATCCCTGTCATTTGGAAAAAACATATCTTCATCATCAGATGACGAGAATGATGAAGACGATTCAAAGAAAAACTCCAACAAATTTAGGAAATCCAAATTATGAACTTCCTCCATAATTTTTTTTTTTTATTTAGCAGCAGCCGACACAAATTCACAACAAAAAACAATATATTTTTCATTTGACAGAAACAGCTGTGTATTCATATCGAATCTCACCCCATGAGAGAGCTCTTCTTTCGTGTTGAGAATTGACCTAGAATTGCTCTTTTTCTTGCAATGAAACTCTTAAAATAAGAAAAAGACACATCTTTTTACAAAAAGTTCAAATCTTTTCGTGAATGAAACTCGCTATAAATAAAATGATATTTAGCTATTTAATCAAAAAATGCTCCGATCTAACGAATCTAGAATAGAGTACAAAATTACAAACCCCACGCTCATTCATAATCATTATTCATAAGAAACCTTAAACAACCGAAAAAAAAGAAGATATTTTTTCCATCATTAAAAAAATATCCACCACTCAAAAAAATCTCTACCTACCCACTTAAAGAATGTATCCTTTACTTTTTTTCTTTGTCGTCAGCCTCAGACGACCTTAAAAAAAACATCGTCCCATTGTCTTTCGTCTTCCTCTCAATCGTTGCTGATTTTCCCCATTCATCCCTATATCCTGAATAACAGAGCAAGAGGGAAAACATATGAGCGAGCACGCAAGCGAGAACTTTTTGCAAAAGACAAATAGCTTTCTTTCTGTGCTTTACGATTAACAGGCAAAGAGCTTTTTTGCCTGTTGATCGTCTGCCTGGTGTAAAAACAAATTGGGACATTTTTTTTCTATGGGGCTGCTACATCTGTATAGTTTATTATCTGTGCTTATAGCTTAAGCCCTAATGGTCAGATCTTCAAGGTTAAGGTCCTCAAATACAAATAAAATTTTAGGCTTCATCTTAAACTATTCAATTTGGTTGTCAACTAAATTGATGCTCGCCGCTCGGCCACACATTTCATAAACTCATTTAAAAGAATACAGCTTTAAGTGCCAAAAACATTATTTTTGTCTGAAAAAAATTACGCGACTTGATATTGTTATATTGATTAAAAGATGAATTCAAAATATTTTAAAATAAAATATCATAGAATAAAAACAATTAGCAGTGAGGTTGGGCTTCGCATCAAATTCTTTGTATATTTTGTCTAGATTTTATAAGGGTTTACCTGGACAATAAATCAAATGTCTTGGCTTTATACCATATACATAGTTCAATGATTTGAAATGCATACTTGTTAATCAATTTTTAAAAAAATCAAAATCTTTTGATTTTCTCATCAACCGTCAACACACGGGTTGATTTGAACAATAACCGACTGAGTCGAGAACTAAGTTGAACCGTATATGATGCATCCTTTAATCGATCTGTAATAATTCAGTTACCTTTCTGCAATGCTTAGATATGCAAAAATGTCAAATACCTAGATATATGTACGTTAAGATAGATGGTATAATTATAACTTTAATTTCGTGTATAAGTGCTGTACCGGTGCGGATGAAAATGAGTATGATTGTGTAACTGTGAGTTAAGCTACAATTAAAACTAAGATTCATCTTATTAAAACATTTAACAACATTAATTTAACCGCCAACTGAGAAGTGACATTAAATATACAAATTGGTACTTCAGACTGTAGAAAGGTTGCTAAGACAGTTTGTGAAGTTATAATGTAACAATAGTACACAAAATAAAAATCGCAAAGATTAGACATGTTTTTGTTTTATCGACGTAATACAAGTCATTTTCAATGTCCCCATACTTACTCTATGAGTGAAATCTATACATTTTTTAATACCGTTATTCAAAACAAAATAGTAATATAATGATATTTTTTGTTTCGACTACCAATTATTTTAGTAAGCAAAACTGTTTCTTCCTGAAACTCAAACTTAGCATGTACATTTCTAGTTCCGGTTCTGTTACAATTTATTTATTTTATTTATTTTAAATTTGTACACAATATCTAAGAATTCATCATTATGTCTCCACTAATAATATAAGCTTAGATGGGAAGTAAAACCTACGTACGGTCAAACGTCAGTTAATTATAGGTCTGTTTAGTAACGTTTCCTTTAACATTTTTACAATTTGCTTTCAAAACTCATAGGAAAAAAACCCAGTTTTGCGAAACTAGGTGAAAATTTTGAAAAAAATTTAAATCTTCAAAAAATCTATCTTAAAATTGAGTAGAAGTAAAATCTTTGACTATCACGAATTCCATCCCAATTGAAGACTTTTTTACGAACTCTGAAAAAGCTATCATGGAATCGTATAAATTGCCATTGTGAATTTTATGATTTGTAAAAGATTGCGATGGAATTAATGATAGGCCTGATTATGAGTACACTATTTCGTCGAAAAAAAAAACAAGAGAAGAACAACACCGAAAATTTTAAGTAAACAATTGTTATTTTGTTTAATGTGTTGTTAAAATACATATTTTTCTGGCTAGTGCCTCTTTACACAAAATCAAGTAAATGTTACTACTGAAAGGAAAAGATTAACTTTTAATAATAAATCGAGGTGGTAAAGGAAAATAAGATTTGTAAATGATGAAAGTAAGCAAACAAAATTCACTTGGCCGCCGTTTTAAACCTTTCGAGTCGTTGTCGCGCCTTTTCTGCATACAAACTCTTCCCCTGAAGGTCTGGCTTCTTGTCACTGTCACCAGACACATCACCAAACCGTTGTTTTCGTTTTTCCAACCGCTCGTTTGCAGTAATTTCTGCTATGGCTGGCGCAACCACACATCCGAAGCGTTCGGCTCGCTTCTTTAATGTCTCAATCTGCTTGGGATCGACTTCTTTTCCTGCTACTGTCACCGCAGCACAACTTATTGAGTTCGTATTCGAACTGCTCACCTTGTTCTCTTCAATGCCGAATTTCTTTGCACGCATTTGAAGGCGTTCCTCCAGTGTTAGTGCTGAGACTTTAACAATCTTTGGTTTCGGATCGATTTTTGATATTTTTGTTTCGCTTCCATTTTCATCGTTGGGAGCGTGATCAGCTTTTATATCTGTAACTGGGGTTTCTAGGGTTATTGGCGTAATTGAACTCTTTCGCTTAAGAACTATCTTCTTTGGCTGCGACAGTGGTACTTCGAGGGGTTTTTCTGTGGGTGAGAAAGAAAGGACGACATCACTGCTGGGTGATTTCAAAAGCTCATTCTCATCTGTTGGCAATATTAGTGCCTTTTCTTCCTCGTCGGTTAGAACATCTTCAAGAAGGTCTTCCCCCGAGATTGCTGTATCTTCGAGTGAAAGATCCCCGTCAATCAAAGCAGTCTGGAGGCGCTCTTGCAGTTCGGTTTTGTTGCCCGTGATTAGTAATCCACGGAGCTTGAGTTCACGCTTCAGATCGGCAACCTTTGATGAAAAATTGAGTTAATTTCTGGTTCAGATTGATCGAACAAAGTAAGTTTATTATACCTTCATTTTAGAAATATCATTTTCCGGCATTGTTTGGGTTATTATAAGAATATTTTAGTTACGTTAATTAATAAAATGTAACAAATATTTCGATAAATTAAAATTCTTTATTTCTACTCAATCGAGAATTCCACTGCAAAGGCCAACAAATATTGCTTAAATAACATGACATTTACATGAGCATACATTTTAAGATGCGTTGCCATTGGCCGCGTTCTGATGCATAAGGATAGCCTATCCAAGATACTCGAGTATGACTGCTTTTAGCGACTCCAATTTTTAACGGGGTTTCTGTTTTGTGTTTCTTTCGGATTGCAGCATCCATTTAAACGCTGCAAATTTTAAGAGCTGCAATTTTTGTTAAATGAGAAGGAAACATTTTTTCACACTCTTTACTCCACTTATGTCTTAAACAAAAGGAAAAAAGCATAACGCTGCAATTACCCTCTGCGATTTTTAAGCACGTTGGCGGGGGACGTATGCGGTGGCCGGGGTAAACAAAGTTGCAGAGGTTGAAATAATTTCAGAGCTATCGCTCTTTCTTCTTTATGCTTTTTCTTATTTTTGGCACATAAGCGGAGTAAAGAGTGTGAAGAGATATTTCCTTCTCATTTAACAAAAATTGCAGCTATTAAAATTTGCACATATCGTCGTTGAAATGGATGCTGCAATCCGAAAGAAACTGAAGAGTGAAACCCCGTTAAAAATTGCAGTCTTACCAACAAAGCAATCCGATTCTAGGCGTGTTTTTTTTTAAGCCTGGAGGGTATTGGTCGAAAAAACAACGCCGATGCTAAACAATCACCATGTTAAATACAACAACATCTAAACCCCTACGGGCTAAGCTAAGCCCAGAGTATTCTCCGGGCTTAACTTAAGCACACAGAAAAACTGTGTTACCGGCGTGAATTATTATATACTTGTTATCGATAGTTTGTATGAAAACTCCATTTCGTTTGCTGTCACTAATCCCAGTGGTCTTTTTTTTTGTGCAATTCCCACCGGGCTTGCAAAAAAACACGCCTAATGAAGGGAAAAAGTTAATGGTGGGAAAATATTCTAAGCGCTCTTTATGAGGGGAAATGATATTTTTATCATCATTGACCTACTAGATATGGACTGCCAGGAGCCAACTTCACCATGGTTCCACCTATAACTAAACGCCACTACCCTTCAAGCAAACGACTCCGTTTTGGATCCGCGCACGTAGTAAACAACCTATGGATGACTCCGTTTACGCATCCAAATATGGATCCGCAAAACTGCGTTTGTCGGCTCAAATTAGTATGGAAATTAGAATCACCACGGACCCATTTTCTGCATGTATTGTGAGAGAGAGAGCTTACCATTTCACCATACTCAGCGAGAACCGAAACCAAATAGGATCCAGAACGGATCCAAAAATATGAACGAATCGAAACAGGTGTTGAAATGCGAAAATCGAGTACAAAAACAGTTTGGGACATTCTACAACCAAAATAAAAAAATTTTAGTTTTTTTTTCAAGTTTATTAACAAATTTAATACAAAAGTAAATTTAAAAGAGGTCTTTTATCCAGCCTCAATAAAGAAAACAAAATATATTGTATGCACAAAATAAAAAAAAATATGTACATATACATACACATAACGTGGTGATCATTTATGGTGTTGCAGTTGCATTTGGTGCGTTGCATATACAGAAAATGTGTAAATGTGTGTAATGGTACTACGTTTTGAAAGGATCCAAGAAAGACCGACAAAGTTGGGTCAGTGGGTTGGTACTGTATGCATGTATCCCCAGCAGAGGTTATGAATTATAAAGATAGGAATCTTTCGTACGTTCCACCCTCTAAAATCCATTTGTTTACATTTGTTGTTTTTGTAATTTCTTCTCGTGTCGATGAATAGATGTGAATCGCAGCAACAATTTATGCGGAGGTGAATTCATATTTTTGTACTAGTGTGCGTTAAAACATGGACACTATTGCAAAAATATGAACTCACCACCGTTCGCCAGCTGGTAGGCAAACCAGAATGACAACCCAGCTTTCCGATCTTTATAATTCATAATCTCTGATCCCCAGGTTTAATTGGGGGCGTTCAATCCATTACGAATATCATCTGAATGTTCAGAATTCTGAATTTTTAGAGCTTCTGATTCGCCATCTGCCATAAAAAGTGCGATGACTTCTAGTGACTTAGTTACGTTTAGTTATGTTTCATCTGAATTTTCAGATGAGAATTTTTTGTCTGAGAAAAGTTATTTGTGGTGGGGGAAATGTCAAAGCAGCTGAAGTTGTTGCTGGCAAATAGAGAGGAAATAGGATGGGGTAAGGGTCGTCAAGGTAGCGGACAGGAAACGAACAGGGCTAGGAATAAATAGGAATTGGCAGCGGGATCGAAATGGGATAGGAAGAAGTGTCTAGTTCCGAGGACGCGGCCTGCTTGATGGATGGGGGGATCTCTCCCCTGAAATTTAAACCTCACCAGAAGCAAAAACACATCTGAAAGAGTTGAACATCGGACGGGCACTCACCACTGCTGTTGATGTTGCAGTGTGGCCATTACCCTCCCAACCTGGAAATCTGCGGCCATTTTTAGATTTCCCCAAATATGGTGGATGATCGCGTTCAACTCATACCATCTTCACCCAAAAGGTTTTGGCTACTTAAGCGGCCCATACACATTACACATTACACCGGTGTCATGACATCGGTGTAGCATTCCGCCACACACACAACACCGATTTGATACACATCAGTTGTTCATTTGATTTCCACGAAGTAAGACTGCTTTTAAACACTGCAAATATGCTGCAATTATCCTTGCAATTTTTAAGCATGTAGGTGGGGGACGTATGCGGTGTCCGGGGTAGACGACTGCAATTTCTATCCGCAATTCCCTTTTGAGTTTCTTTCCGATTGCAGCATCCATTTAAACGCTGCAAATTTTAATACCTGCAATTTTTGTTAAATGAGAAGGAAATAATATCTCGTCACTCTTTACTCCGCTTATTTCTCAAACAATAAGAAAAAGCACAAAGAAGAAAGAGCGATAACTCTGCAATTATTTCAACCTCTGCAACTTTGTCTACCCCGGACACCGCATACGTCCCCCACCTACATGCTTAAAAATTGCAAGGATAATTGCAGCATATTTGCAGCGTTTAAAAGCAGTCTAAGAGCAAAATAATGAGTGATACTGATACTGTGGCTTGTGCATCGATAGTATTAATTTCATGTATGGAAGAAAAAAAAAAGAAATAAAGAGTTTGGTCGAAGGATTGGTTTCTGAAAAGATAGAAACATAGAAACAATTTTTTTTCGGTTAGAACTGATATTTTATATGAATGTGCATACACATCTCCATACACATAACACCGATCGCGACATCAACACAAAAAATGAAAATCTTTTGATTTTACCAACACCGTGTCGGACAGCGAGAAATCGGTGTGCACACCGGCCACACACACGACACATTTGAGAACCGACACAAGTGTTGTGTGTATGGGCCGCTTTAGGCACCCCTGAAAATTACTCTTCAAAAATGAAGAATATGAAGAATGTTTTACCATAACCACCTGCTTCGGGCTTCGACAGAAGTTTCCCGCAAGCCGGAATCAACGAACGTTTGCCCCTGCGGATGCGGCGGCAGTTATGGGGTTTTAAAAGTTCATTTCCACGAGGTGAGGAGGGAAAAAACCAGCACGAGTAATCATTTCAACGGTATTCTTGAAATTCCATTTGGAAATGTTGAGGACCCAAAACAAAAGCCAGTTTTGTTGAACAAAAAAGGTAGCCCAGGAAAAGTTTGGGTCACCGGAAGATAATGGCTTCGAAATCAGCTGATGGATGTCAGTCTTTCACCCAAAGTGACACAAAAAATGTGTGGCGGCCCAGCGCTCTACGGACACTCTGATGGGACCGCCAAAAATTTACCCCTGTGGTAGCACGGTAGCCTATTGAAATTTAAATTTTAAGCACTTATTCCTCAATAAAACCTCACAAAACTCAACTTGTTCAAAATTTTTTTATGAAGAAAATGAAATTTCTTTTTACCAAAATTCCTCTAGTGAATCACACTCGTAAGTATAAAAAAGTCTAAAACAAAACCATCAACGAAAATTAATTAAAAAAAAAAAAAATTGCACACAAATTTACCCCTGCACGGTAGCCTATTGAAATTTAAATTTTAAGCATTTATATCTCAATAAAACTTTCTCACAAAACTCACCTGGTCTTATTTATAACTTTAGACAACTGTCCAACTTTGGAAAATGTATTCAAAAACCTTATTTATTCTTTGCACCTTTAATTATTAATAAGTTATTAATTTAGCTTTACAAAATTTTGAAAATGGTTTACCAAATTTTCCTAAATTCGAGGAACAAAAAAATCGAAATTCCCAACATTATACGGCGGTAATATTTTCATCTTTATCTTAACTATGGAATTTTCTATAATCTGCATCTATCAAGATATTCTGCATTTTTCTATTCTGTTTATACAACAAAATTGAAATTTTATACGAAAGTTTTCTTTTTTTAATAAAACCAATTCTATGATACTACTGAAATACATCAGCCAAGTGGAAAACTTTAATAATAATAATTTTTAATTGAACTAAAATATACAGGGTGTCCCGAAATCACCGCCACAGGAGAAAACCATGAGTTCTTGAGGCCATTTCAAGTCGGAAAACATAAGAAGTAATTTTCTCGTTTTAGCTTCGTTTTCGACTTATAACGGTTTTTATGATTTGTATTCTTTTTTCTTTTGGATGGCTCTAACTTTTCCAAGCTACAACTGATTTTTTAATTTTTTTTTTTTCAAACAAGAACAGTTAGAAATTTGTATACAACTTTTTTCTGTGTGGATAACGGTTTTACCGCAATTTTATTTGTTTAAGGTTGTTTTTTCTGATTTCGATATAATTTTTTTTTCACAAAAAAAGTTATTAAGTATATATTTTTCATTATTATGAAAGCCCAATATGTGTTCTTAAAAATACTTAACATTTTTAACCTAAAAATACTTTTAAAATTATTTAAACAAATAAAAAAACACAAAAATAAAATAAAATGCAAAGTGATTCTGCAGAAGCCAGATTCTTCGAGATAAACATAGCCATAGATTTCTTACGGTCTTACTTTTACTTTACTCTTCTAACTACGCTTAGCGTAGTCTTTTATTCGTTTTAATTCTTTTTTATTGAAATATTAATATTTTCTTGTTTTTGTTTTTTATTTGTTTTAATAACTTTAAATTTATTTTTAGGTAAAAAAATTGAAGTTCGACCACTTACTGCTCGACAAACACCACACGAGAGAAGTTAGTGCCGCTCGTGCCTTATACAAGTTCTGCTTCAATTTGTTTCCCGCATAACGTTTGATTTTTGAGAAACACTGTTTTTATGGCAAACGTGCTTCAGAGCTTCCACCACCCTCTCTGACGTTCACCAACGCATGTAACTGACGTAAAATTGACCCCTTCCCTTTCCCATTACATACTTTGGATCCATTTTGAAGTTTCGTAGATTTTCTTTAGCCAAAAACCAAAATTAGCAATTTTCTTTTGGTCTTCGTGCTAAGTTTCCAAATAGAGGAAACGCATCACAAAATCTATCTTGCATAGTGCGGTTTAAAAATTCTAGGACTATATACTTTTTAAGTGGATTATCGTCGAAAAAACAGGAACCGCGAAAGTTTTGATTAATCGTGAAGACGAAACTAGTGGTTACGATTTGTGTGTCTATTGAGTTTTTTTTATTAAGGAAATCCTCAAAAAAGTACATTTATATATATATTGATTTATATATATATATATATTTGTATGATCAATTATTAAAATATTAAATTTCTAAACAAAACGTTTTTTGTATTCATTGAAATATCGTGAACATGATCAATCTGCAGACTATTACAAATGTTACCGATTGTGTTCCGCTGTATCTGCCGCACAGTTTGTATCTCAAACCTTTGGCCAAGTTGAGTTTATCGGTTTCTTTGCCGCCGAATAAAATGGGAAAGTCCATATCGAATTTCGATATAATGGACAAATTAACAAAGGCCCTTGCACCAGATAAGTTTCTTATTTTGAAGGTAAGTTTTTAAAATATCGGCATAAATGTGTGTTTGGTATGTATGTATGAACGTGTAAGTACATATTTCAGTTTTTTTTTTTGTATAAATGTTTCAAATTGTACTTAGTAAATAATCGTATTCACATCAGGAAAATCTGAAATTTCTACATTTTACATGCTTAAATTCGAAATGTGAGATTTTGCTAAAACGTAATCCCAACGAAATCTTGATGGTCAATTCAATGTAGAAATATATCCCCGACTCTTCGGGATATTTAAAACTCGGATTACCCAGGTTGTTTTCTTGACTGGTCAGTTTATATCCCAATATTTTATTTCTTGATTTTTTAAACATATCAACTTTACCCTAAAGTTGAACTCACATGTATGGAGTAGCGGTTGTAAATCGATAAAATCTATAGCGCAAAATTTTAAACCATTTAGTATGATGTTAAAGCCTTTTTTAGTATGATAAAATGGCTTTAACATCGTACTAAATCGTTTAAAATTTTGTGCCTATATTTTTACTTTAGACGGTGCATACGATCCACAATGGACCACTTCCTCAACCAAAAAGCCAGCCCGTTCCCTAGCTAGTTGCCTCCAGTTACACACACCAAGTTGGTTTAGATCGTTCACCACGTACGCAAAACTAAAGGTGGAGTATTTCCGAAGACTCGTCGATTTAGTGCTGCCCATTAGCTCCACGTGTCCCCGGTGTAGTTTTAGTTTTTTTTTGGCTAGGTTGACGTTAATTTGTATACCATAAAGCACGTCGGTGAATCTTCCCCTTCACAATACATCGAAACACCAAAGAATCTTCCCCTCAAAGCTTTAATATAGTTTTCATCCGTTCTTGGCCAAGTCACATTTCTGAGATCTCACTGAGCAAAGTTCACTGAGCAGAAGGAGAAACTTGAACAAGATTTCTCCGCCAGAAGTAAAAAGCACTCTCCATCTCTTTTTTATAATTTGATCAACTGCGACAAAAAATAATTGAGCAAACGAATCCAAACAATATCAGTCTCAGCTTTTTGACAGAGAGCCTGAGCCTGAAAAATCTCAACTTGCTAAGTAAGACGCTGATTACACTATTCGTTTTTCGTTCGTTTCGTCTTTCGTCTTTTTGACAGGCACGTATCGTCGTGATTACATGGTTCTTTTTTACATTCGTGAAGACCCGTTATTTTGATTTTCAGAAACGTTACGATGGATTTATTGGAAAATAAACAGAAGTAATAATTAAAAATGTTCTTATTCATATGTACAGCTTATTTAAGTGTGAAAAATTGTTTTACAGCTCAAAATTAAAAGTTTATCAGTTCTTCGCACAATGCTCTGATTTTAGGGATGGGCGATTAAATTTTTCGATGTTAAAATTCACTAAAAGTCATCTGACTTTTTATGACAGCTGGCCAATCAGAAGCTCTAAAAATTCAGATGACAGACGTAATGGATTGAACGCCCCATTGACTGCTTTTAGACGACTGCAATTTCTATCCGAAATTCTCTTTCGAGTTTCTTTCCGATTGCAGCATCCATTTAAACGCTGCAAATTTTAATACCTGCAATTTTTGTTAAATGAGAAGGAAATAGTATCTCGTCACTCTTTACTCCGCTTATGTCTCAAAAAATAAGAAAAAACACAAAAAAGAAAGAGCGATAACTCTGCAATTATTTCAACCTCTGCAACTTTGTCTACCCCGGACACCGCATACGTCCCCCGCCAACATGCTTAAAAATTGCAAGGATAATTGTAGCATAGACTGCTTTTAGACGACTGCAATTTCTATCCGCAATTCTCTTTTGAGTTTCTTTCCTATTGCAGCATCCATTTAAACGCTGCAAATTTTAATACCTGCAATTTTTGTTAAATAAGAAGGAAATAGTATCTCGTCACTCTTTACTCCGCTTATGTCTCAAACAATAAGAAAAAACACAAAGAAGAAAGAGCGATAACTCTGCAATTATTTCAACCTCTGCAACTTTGTCTACCCCGGACACCGCATACGTTCCCCGCCAACATGCTTAAAAATTGCAAGGATAATTGTAGCATAGACTGCTTTTAGACGACTGCAATTTCTATCCGCAATTCTCTTTTAAGTTCTTTCCGATTGCAACATCCATTTAAACGCTGCAAATTTTAATACCTGCAATTTTTGTTAAATGAGAAGGAAATAATATCTCGTCACTCTTTACTCCGCTTATGTCTCAAACAATAAGAAAAAGCACAAAGAAGAAAGAGCGATAACTCTGCAATTATTTCAACCTCTGCAACTTTGTCTACCCCGGACACCGCATACGTCCCCCGCCAACATGCTTAAAAATTGCAAGGATAATTGTAGCATAGACTGCTTTTAGACGACTGCAATTTCTATCCGCAATTCTCTTTTAAGTTCTTTCCGATTGCAACATCCATTTAAACGCTGCAAATTTTAATACCTGCAAATTTTGTTAAATAAGAAGGAAATAATATCTCGTCACTCTTTACTCCGCTTATGTCTCAAACAATAAGAAAAAACACAAAGAAGAAAGAGCGATAACTCTGCAATTATTTCAACCTCTGCAACTTTGTCTACCCCGGACACCGCATACGTCCCCCGCCAACATGCTTAAAAATTGCAAGGATAATTGTAGCATAGACTGCTTTTAGACGACTGCAATTTCTATCCGCAATTCTCTTTTAAGTTCTTTCCGATTGCAACATCCATTTAAACGCTGCAAATTTTAATACCTGCAATTTTTGTTAAATGAGAAGGAAATAATATCTCGTCACTCTTTACTCCGCTTATGTCTCAAACAATAAGAAAAAGCACAAAGAAGAAAGAGCGATAACTCTGCAATTATTTCAACCTCTGCAACTTTGTCTACCCCGGACACCGCATACGTACCCCACCTACATGCTCAAAATTTGCAGGGATAATTGCAGCATATTTGCAGCGTTTTCTTTGCTTTTGTAATTTACTGCGATAAAAAAATAATTCATTCTTAATATTTTGTATTTTTTTCAGTCTGGGACCAGACCAGCTCCAAGAAATAAACATTTAACAAAATGCATAGAGCATAGAGCGATGGAATAATTTTGTTTGTTTGTTTTTTTTTTCTTTCTGTTTTCAGGCCTGGTCAAACAGGCCTTTACACTGCGCGAACGGAGCTATGGATTTTTATTTTAAATTGACAAATGCACAGAAAATTACTGAAATTAACACTGCTATAGATTTTTAGTATCAGAATAATTATGCTTTTCATATTTCATGAATAATGTTTAATTGAATAATTCCTGTTAGTTTGTTAAAGCTTATTTTACTATTTACAGAGATATAATCGAACAAAAAGCATAACAAAATGACCCTTATCTTATTCATCTTAACTATTTTTAGTCAGCCACATCAAAATTAAGTTATAAAAATTCAAATTTTGTCATTAAAATATTCAGTCTATTCTTTGATCCTTTCACATAATTCACCAGAAATTTATTTTTTATTTTTCTTCTAAACATTTATTTTGTCTTTGTCTTTTTTAAATTAGGTTTCTTTTGCAAAAACGTTTGTCAGACTTGTGGCTTTTATAGCTGAGTTGTTTAATTTAGTCGTTTCTACAAGAGTTGAGATTTTAGCACATTAATTTACAGAAAAAAAATGTATTTGAAGCAAAATTAATGGCATGGCAAAATACTTTGATTAAAATTTCCTAAACTCTGTCTTACCAGATAAATACATCCATGAAAAATACCGATAATCCAAAAATTTCTCAGAACACGCCACTATTACTGTTGTCTATTTAATAGTAGATTTACATTCACTCATTATCCTCAATTAAACTTGACATTGTTCCTCTCTTTTTTCACTTAGTTTTTCCATAACTCTTTTTTTTAAATTCGGATTTTTGTTTTATTTGCCGGCAGTTTGCACTTCTCAATTCTCTTTTGGCATCGCATGTTATTGTTTTTTCAACGATCTTTCTTTGTTTATGGTTTTTCCAGCAATTTAAAAAGTTAGAAAGAAATAAAATATAGAGAAGAGAAGAAACTAATTAATATTGTTTTAAATAGTTCTGAGGAATATAATAGAAATATTTTATTAATTTAAATTTGTATTGTTTAAGGTGACTAAAAGCACCCTCGAAGTAATTAGACTAGAAGCCGAACTAGAAGAACCTAGTCGGCTACAGAATGCTTTGGCGCGTCTTGATGGGATGTCATTTAAAGTATCTGGTTTTGCTGAGCATTTTAAAGTTCGTACCAAGGAAGCAAAAGATGAATTTCCTAATCGACACGACTGGGATATATTCTTCCGTGATGCTCACTACATGGATGAAATGAAAGCTGGCGAACGACCAGATACGATACATTTTGCAAATCTACCCATTAGATGGTTTTGTCCACGTCACATGGAAAATGATGAAAATATCAAGCCTAGCGAAAGTATTTTCAAAAGAATTTTTGAAAAATTCGGTGTCGTTCGGGCAGTTGATATTCCCGTTTGTGACGTATTTAGACAGAAAATGAGCTCAGATGTGAATGGAATTCAGGTGCATAATTTTGAGCAAGACCTTCTTTTCGAAGGGTAAGTAATAAATTAAAAAAATTAAATAAATTCTAAACCAATGTCTTTTTCTCAGATATGTTCAATTTGAAGAATATATTGGATTTGTACGAGCAATGGATGAATTTCGAGGAATGAAACTTGTGCGCAAATTTGTAGATAAAACACAAGCCATCAATATAATTGTTAATTTCGATAAAAAGAAGCATTTAAGCGAAGCAAGTATATTACGACGGGAAAGGATGAGAAAGAGTCTACTGGCAAAGGTTAAAACAAGAGAAGAAGAAGAGGAAAATAAAAGAAAAAAAGAGCAGGAAAAAATCGAGCGCGAAAGGTTTGATTACATTGCATTTATTACTTTTTTTAATAACAAAACTCTATTGATATTCCAGTGAATTTTCAGCTTATATTTTTGTTATATTTTAACATGAAAAAAAACGTTTTTCTAGTTATTGAGTACAAAGTATATAACGAAACTGAATACATTTAGGAATAGTATAGGTACTTAAAAATATTTAAAACATGGAAATGAAGTGCTATACTGTTGTTTTAATTATCTTAAATTAAGAAAAGAGAGTCACTGTTGAATATAGCTCATTTAAAGCGGATGGCGGCATCAATTCTTTTAAAACAGTCATTTTGCGTTGCTGTGGTCTTAAGCCTATATATTTTTATGTTTTTTTAAGGATCTAATAGTTTTTGTTGTTTGCTGTTATTGTCAAAAAAACTATTCTTTCACATTATCTTCTAATTTGTTTACGTTTTATATTTATGAAATCATTATTTTCCGAATGTACAGAATATATGTAAAAACCATTTTTAAATAGTTAAAAAAAACATCTAGATATCTTTCCCTATCCTTATGTTTTTAAACAATAATATATGACTTTTATCAGTACCTAACTTACTGTCAACATATCATTTGGTGCATTATTTAAACTCCCCTATTTTATTGTTTTATTTAGCTTACTCTCGTTTGGTTCCTATTTAATAGAAATATAATGAAAGTAAGACAATTTTTCGTTTAAAATTAAAGAGAGTAGTTAAAAAAATAATTCATTTGTCGGAATTAAAAAGAAATTATTTTTTTTCGTTCAAGCAAATCATGGGTCTTAACTATTCGTATCTATTTGTATCTTAAGCATCAGAACTCATTGCATACCATTTTCACATAAAGTTTTCCACAGTTTGGCATTTCAAGTAAAGTAATTTGTAATATACCAAGAGTCGTCAGTATATTTTTTGAGATGGTTTAACGACTTTAGTTTCAAAATTCCCCATAGGAAATGCTATTTTATCTAACTTTAAAGACTTCAATAACAACTTACAACCCAATTAGAATACCATTGCTCGACTCGTCAAGTACGAAGTGTAGATTTCCGCAAAATTGGATTTCAGATACTTTTTTATATGTCTCCATCTAACAATATTCGGTTCGGAAGAAAAATTTAATTTTCGAGTTCTTTGTTTGTTTTGTTTTCTCATATTTGGAAATTTTAGAGAGAGCTCTTGTGTGGTTTAGATATTTTAATATATAAATAGAAATTCATAGTTTAATTTTCCATTCGATGTCAAATTCTTCAGACACTATTTAATTTTATTTTTGTGTCGTACGCAATATTCATCAAATTAACAGAATAAAGGGAATTGCTCAATTCTGGCTAAGATTGAACAAGGATAAGTTTGGTATCAAATGAAAGGCGACGTTTAGCTTATTATATGAGTGAAATATTTTTAAAATCGTTCATGGGAAAGTCGAAATATTGGAGCTAGAAATTGCCGATTGTAAATTCAAATAGAAAAAAATCATTAAAAACCAACGGCAATACTTAAAATGTCATGTTATACCTTCTTGAAAAGCCATAAATCCCATTAATTCTGTTTTTAAACTGAACTTTTGATATATCGGCGTGCCAAAGACCGTGCAAAAAATTGCTTTTCAAAAAGTTAAAACTGAATATCGCAAAATGTATTGAACAAAGCAAAATATTGGTACTAATTTAAAGACAAGGAAAATACCTTTCATTTCAATTTAATATCATTTATGAACAATTATTGGAGAAAAAAACTTGCAATCGGCAACTTCAAGCTTTCCGAAGAACGAATATTTCACTCATATAACAAGCTTAACGTCACCTTTCCTTTGATGCCGAACTAGTTCGTGTTCACTCTTGGTCTAGGCCTTCCCTTTACAGACTTATTCAAGTTTAACAACTCTTTATTATAATGACATAAGAAATCTTTATCTATATTTGAGTCGTTTTTTGAAAGTGAAATAAGTCCATTAAAAAAAATCAATTATATCATGTATGTATTTCTTCTTTAGGGAAAAATGGCAATCAATAGACGTATTGATTACATGGCTTCATTTCATTTTTCATTTCCAAATTTATATAACTTTTTACATCAAATGTTCTAATATTTTTTACTCAATTAATATTAGTTAACAGAAAAACTAAATTATTATATAATTATATTACATTTGATTCTCAAAATAGTATAGTTGAATAAGCTTCATCCGATAAAAATGTGTTTTCTGTAAGGAGAAACCATTTATCAAATTTCTCCTCACAGAAAGTAATGCAAACAAAATCCATCAATCAATAGATCCATATTTATTTTATACGATGATCAACTTAAATGAAATTTTAAATTATGATTATGCATTTGAAGAGAAAGCGAACAAAAAATTTCAGAAAATTGGCTGAAGATATAAAACTCAAAGAACTAGAACGCCAACGTGAACGAGAAGAGCAACGCAAACAGAAGCACCTTAAAAAGCTGGAAGAAAAAGGTCAAATAGAATTATCCCGCAAAATACGTCTCGAAGAGAAGAAATTGCTAATTGTAAGGCGTAAATTGGAAAGCATTCGGGTACTCGAAGCCCTTTTTGAAAGGCTTAAGGTAAATTTAATCATTTAGTCGAAATTAAATAATAAGGATTGCTTGTTTTTTTTTCAGTTGAAAGATATTCAAGAAAAGGGGAAAAGTGTTTCCCACTCAAGTGTAGATTTGCGACAAAGATTGGTCGACAAATACAAATCAGCAACTGAAAAACTCTTAGACGAACAAAAGAGGAAGGTCGAATCTGAAAAAATTCAAACAGGATTGTTGGGACTTTTGAAGTATCGCAAGGGTGATAAAGCAGAAAATTCTTCAGCCAATGGTAATGCAAAAGAAAATGGAAAAAAGAGAAGAAAATCCCAACGCGCTTCTTCGTATTCTTCATCGTCTTCTTCGGAAGATGAATCGAAGAAAAAACACGAAATTAACCCACGAACCGATCAAGTATTCAACCCATTTAAAGATGTGTACACCCCCGAAGCTGCTGCTGAGCTTATGAAAATGAGTATGCTCTCGTATGGAGTCTTCCCAGGGATGCCAGTATATCGTCCTTCTTTCCCACCGACTCATGCAATGCGTGGATACATACCTCGAGGTAGAGGTGGTGGTATGAGAGGCCCACGGAGAGGTGGCTACAATTATCATGGTTCATCGTCGGGGTATCCTTACAAAAACTACTACAATGACTATAGGAATGATGGGGGAATGTCCCACGATTATTCCGACAGGCATGGTGGCTATAAGAATTCTCGATCGTACTCAAGATCCCGATCAAGGTAGGGATAGTTAAAAAAGGATACGATTCTATTTTTAATTAATTTTTTTCTTTAGGAAACGATCAAGGTCCCGCTCGAGAACTCGATCCAGATCACATACAAGGTCTAGGTCAAGGACGAGGTCCCGTCATCGTCGTTATTCCCGCTCCAGACGATCAAGACACCGTTCAGATAGTCGAACTCATTCACGTTCAAGATCCAGGTCTCGAGCTCGTAGTCATCGCAGCCGCACTAAGGATCGTTCAATTTCTCGTTCTCAATCTAGAACAAAGGACCATCGTCCACGAAACAAGTCAAAATCTCCGCCAGATTCTAAATCATACTCTCATCGATCGAGATCTGAATCTAAAGACAAATCAAGTCGCATTCGTTCACGATCGAACTCTCGGAATCATCGTTCACAATCCAAGAGTCGATCGAAATCAAAAACACGCTCAAAACGTTCAAGGACATTGTCGAAAACAAAAGAAACTTCCAGCCTGCAGCGATTGCAAAGTAGATCCCAATCGAAATCAAAAACAAATTCACGATCCAGATCTGATCCAAAATCTAAAAAGCGATCAAGTTCCAAACCAAAGAAGAGGTCCAAAACCAAATCGCACCATTCTGGACATAAATCAAAGTCATCAAGGGCAAGGTCTAGGTCACGTTCTTCGTCGAAAAACAAATCAGATTCCAAAAAGAGTCCAAAAGTACTTGTTTCAACTCGCAGATCACATTCGCCGACTTCTTGGTCTAAATCCCCTTCGGAATCCAGACGATCCTGGTCAGCAGGAGAAGAACCATAATCCGGCGGTACTCGCTTTTTTAATTAAAAAAAATATATATCACAAATACGCAAAAACATTCAAAAAATTAAAAACAGGGGTTTTATCATGTATAAAGATAATATATCAATTTTATTTTATTTTTGTCAATAATAAAAATTATATTATGTCCTCCACTTATTGCAATAACTGAAAGTATTATAATTTAACAACTTCACTTAGAAAAAAAACGGAAAATAAAGAAAGCCCAATAAAAACAGCGTAAAGTCGTGTACAAAGGAAATATTGAAGTTTTTGTATTACTTGAGCTTGTTATTAAAAAATAAAATTTTGAATATTAACCAAGGAGAAATCCACAAAAAAGGCAATTCTGCGAAGAAATCCAAGTAAAATCTTTATTTTCACATGAGAAATACTTTATAAAAAGAGTCTTTTGCTAATTCGTGTGCGCAAACAAAGTTTTTCAAGATCATTTTTCAAAAATTTCTTCTGATGGAAGAAATTGCTTTGATGTCAAGTAATATTGTTTGGTGTGGGGATTTTAACAGTAATCTCTTAAATGAGAGTACTTTAGTTGATATTATGAAATTTTTTAATCTGTCACCTGTAAATATACATGTGCCAACTCATTTTACTAGTACTTCCAGTTCGCTACTTGATGTGATTTTTGTTAGTAATATGAATGAAGTGCTATTCTATGATCAACTTGTTGCACCTGTTTTTTTAAAACATGATCTTATTTTTCTAACATTTAATTTCAATATTATAATACCCACAACGGTTTTTCAATATCGAGATTTTAAAAATATTAACATTTCTGCTATTGAGCACAATGTTTCAATGATTGAATGGGATAGAATTTACTATATGTCGTCTCCTAACGAACAAGTTGATTTCTTTCAAAGTAACATTGAGTATCTTTTCAACACACATGTTCCCCTTAAACAGAAATGCTTGACAGATCGATCTCGATCATGGATTACACCGGAGATATCATCGCTCATGTATCGCCGAAACCAAGCCTACCTTCGATGATCCTATCGGTTGCTACGAAACCAAGTCGTTTTTAAGATAAGAGCTGAAAAAGCTAAAATTTTTAATAATCGCCTTAATTTATCGATGGATAGTCGAAAACTGTGGCATAATCTTCGCGATGTAGGAATTGCAAGGCAAAAAAGGTCTGACTATTCTAATATTAATAACAACGAGTTGAACAAGAATTTCTTAAAACTTCCTACAATCCTACTTCATATTCGTTTCATCAAAATGGAAAATTGAACGAAGCAAATTCCTATGTCTCTGAATCTGCCTTTGAGTTTTCTGGAATAGATTGTACTTCGGTTGTTGAAAGCTTTATGATGGTAAAATCTAATGCAGTTGGAATTGATGATATACACCCTGTGTCTATGTAAATACTAAATACTATGTAAACATATACTAACTGTATAATATATTTTGTGTAAATGCAAGTCTGCACTGTACTGTCCATTGATCTAGATTATCAGTATATCAAGGTTCAGTTGACGAGCGACCTCCACCACAATAACATCGGAAAAATAAAAGTTGGGTTCAAAAATAAAAAAGTATCGTTTTTTCATTAAACATTTTGGTCCTAATCGCGCCAGATATTAATTTGTATTACCTATACAGTCCAGGGAAAACAAGAAGTGTTTTACATAGCTATTTCAGTGTGCGGTATATAGTTTGTCTAGTACATAGAGACAGTTTAATTTTGCGCTCTTAAATTGGAAAAGACAATCGTGTGATAAAAAAAGGGAACTCTTTATTGTGCGAACACTGCTGTGTGGGTTTTGGATATTCCTGGTTGATGGGCGTGAGCTACTGCTGCTACAGTTGGACATCGTGGTTGATATAAAAATTCTACCGTTACCAATAAATTCCTAAGTATTCTGCAAGTCAGGTAAATTCGTTCTTATATATTATATATAATGTCGATTGAGGAATTAAAACGAAAAAGGGCTACAATAAAAGGGCAACTAACACGTGCTTGTAATTTTATTAACGATGCTCATGAGGATGACCCATGCTTAAAAGAGCTTATTGAGGAGAGGTTAGACAAGCTCTCAGATCTGTTTAAAGAATTTAATGACGTTCAATTTTGGGTAGAAGGTTTGATTAATGATGAGGATGAATTGACGGCCGAAAGTGATAATCAACGGGTTGAAATTGAGGCAAAGTATTTTCAAGCTAGGGCTAAGGGAAAGTTTCTGTTAAAAGGGCTAACAGTTCAACAAATGGTCGATGGGAATAACGGTGTAGGTGTTCCCGAAAGTTCGATTGACAAGGTCAACTCTGCACTCGGAGTTCTTTTGGATCATCAAGCTGCACTTGGAGAGCTTGTATCGCGCTCAATACAACCCCCTGCTTCTCAAATAAATGCAGAACAGCCAACTGTGATGCAATCACGTGGTCTTACGGAATCTGTCCCGTCACCACCGGCGCCATCAATCCCGTCGCCACGAAATGAAAATGAACAGGTTTCAATTCAAACTTCCACTCATAACTCTTCATCAAATGCACTCATTCGGAAATTAAGCTCACTCCGATAAAATTACAAACTTTCGATGGTAAATTTAAAAATTAGCCTAGCTTTCATGATATATATGTATCACTCATTCACAATAACCCGAAATTGAGTAATACACAGACATTTTACTATTTAAAGAGTTCGTTATCGCATGATGCAGCAACGGTAGTTAACAGTTTTGACATCACAGAAGTAAATTATATGCCAGCATATGAACAGTTAGTAGCAACATATAGCAAAGAAAACTTTATTGTTGAGGAACATTTGAAAACTATAATGGATCAACCTGTATTAAATCATGGGACAGAGGATGGACTTAGGGCTTTGAAGTCATCTGTTAGTGATTCCGTAGGGGCTTTGAAAGCAATGAAAATACCAACTGATTATTGGGATTGTTGGCTGGTGTTTGTGGTCTCATCAAAGTTAGACAAATCTTCTCAACAATTATGGAGGCGGGAGAGTGCAAAAAAGAAAAGTCCAACATTCAAGGAGCTTCTTGATTTTATTGATAGGCGAATTTATGAAGTATGTACGATCGCACCACGTGCTCAGAAACCTTCGTTGCATAGGTTTACTCCGCCAAACAAAGCAAGGTGTTCGGTAGTCTCTTCTTCTGCTTGCGTGTTTTGTAAGGAAACTCATCAGGTAGACAAGTGCCCAGGATTTGGAAAGCTAAGCGTAAAAGAGAAACGGGATTTCGTAAGGGATAACAAGCTATGTTTTATTTGCTTGAAAGTAGGTCACTTAAGCAAAGTCTGTCAGTCGTATTGTTGCCAAGTTTGCAATAGGAAGCATCACACATTGCTCCACGAGGCTACATGTAATGGGAATCCAGGGTGTTCATCATATCCAATTGCAAAAACGTCTGAAGGTCAAGGGTTATTGTCATCTAATGGTGAGGGCATAAATGTTTTATCAACAACCAACGAGTTCTTATCATTTGCATCCATTTTACCAACTGCATTAGTTTTTGTTATGGATTCTTCTGGCTGCTGGCAATTGTGCCAAGTTTTATTGGACTCAGGATCTCAGGTTTCCTTGATTAGTGAGGCATGTGCTCAGAAGTTGAATCTATCTCGGACAAACGAACGAATTGCAATAAATGGAGTGGGTGCAGGGGCTTCAAAGTTCACTAAGGGAGTGAATTTGAAAATAAAATCTCGCACACAAGACCAACAGCTTATGGTACCAGCTTATGTTTTGAATGAAATCACATCAAACTTTTCATCAATTACAATTGAAGACGATTGTAGGCGTATGATTCAAGGTCTCGCTCTAGCTGATCCTTCATTCGAAGCACAGGGAAAGATTGACATATTGTTAGGGTGCGATGTTTTCTTTCGCATCATGGGCAAACAAAAAATAGAATCAGACAGTAAATCAACTGTTGCACTGGAAACTATTTTTGGTTGGGTTATTTCGGGTAGAGCACAAACTAATCTTGAAGGGAATGGAAGTTTTACTTTAATAACATGTTTAGATATTGATAGAACTCTAAAACTGTTTTGGGAAGTCGAAAGTATAAGGGACAAGAATATGTATACTGTGGAGGAGCAGCACTGCGAAAATCACTTTGTTGCAACTCATACTCGCCTACCTAATGGTCGTTACATGGTAAGGTTGCCTTTTAAGAAATCATCTGGAAAGTTAGGGAACTCTAAAAATATGGCAGCTCGTAGATTCAATATGTTGGAAAGGCGATTTTAAAATAACAACTCGTTGAAGAAAGGGTATTCGAACTTTATGGAAGAGTATCTATCTTTAGGCCACATGGCAGAAGCAAGTGAGAGAGACAGGCACGCAGCGCAAGAAAAATCATTTTACATGCCTCATCACGCTGTATTCAAATCAGATAGTTCGACTACCAAGCTCAGGGTAGTTTTTGATGCCTCCGCTGCAAACACTTCGGGTGAGTCTCTTAATAATCTTCTTCTAAATGGGCCAAAAATTCAATCAGATCTTGTGGTGATCTTGGGTCGTTTTCGAATGCATCGAATTGCCTATACAGCAGAAATTGCAAAAATGTATCGCCAGGTGGTGATACATCCTGAAGATGCACATTTCCAAAAGATACTGTGGAGGCGAAATGAAGGCGAGCCGGTCAAGGAATACAATCTTCATACGGTAACATATGGAACTACTTGCGCTCCATTTTTAGCCATAAGGACCTTGAAACAGCTAGCTTTAGATGAGCAGGATCGGCATCCAGTTGGGGCAGCAAATCTTTTGAACAATTTTTACGTAGATGATTTTATGGGAGGTTGTGATACGATCGAAGAGGCGTTGGGCTTAAAAACTGATTTATGCAATTTATTGGCTAGCGGAGGATTCGACCTCAGAAAGTGGGCATCTAATTCTACTGAGTTAGTGCAGCAAATTCCAGAGGAAAGCTTAGAAATGTCGGCTCTTAGTTTCTCTGAAGATATGACAGTTAAGACTCTGGGTTTATATTGGAATCCATCTAGAGACTTTTTCTTCTTTACGGTTTCATTAGGAGAGCAGAAAATAGCTACCAAAAGGGTTGTTCTTTCTGAAATTTCAAGGATTTTCGATCCGTTTGGATAGGTCAGTCCATCGATAATTATGGCAAAGGTTTTAATTCAAGATTTGTGGATAGCTGGAGTTTCTTGGGATGATCAGCTTCCACGTTCCGTTTGGATAGGTCAGTCCATCGATAATTATGGCAAAGGTTTTAATTCAAGATTTGTGGATAGCTGGAGTTTCTTGGGATGATCAACTTCCACGTTCATTGATGCAAAAATGGCTGACTATACGAAAAAACCTAAAATGTCGAGAAAACATTTCAATTCCTCGATGGATAAGATCTGAAAGGGAAGGGTGTCGGATGCAATTACATGGTTTCTCTGACCCGTCGGAACGAGCATACGCGGCATGTGTTTATGTGGCTGTACATACAAAAGAAGAATGTTTTGTGTCTCTGTTATCATCAAAAACCAAGGTTGCACTAGTAAATCGTATCAGCATACCCAAATTGGAACTTTGTGGAGCCCATCTCTTAGCAAAACTAATGGCATCTGTGAAGAAAAGTATGGGTTTAGACAATGTTGAATACTACACATGGACAGATTCTCAGGTGGTTTTGGCGTGGCTTTCTCAACATCCATGTAAGTGGACAACTTTTGTGGGAAATCGAACCTCAGAGATTTTGGAAACGGTTTCTAAAAGTCAATGGAGGCACGTTCCTTCGAAACTTTAGGTTTCAACATAAATATCCACCAATTTTGCCGAAAAAATCTCATTTAACAACTCTAATTATTGCTCACTATCACAATAAGTATCTACACGGGGGCCCACATCTTATGCTTGGCGTTATAAGGCAAAATTATTGGATACTGCATCTCAAGGGAGTAGTGTTCACAAGTTCATTCGAGGCTGTGTTAAATGTCAGCGCTACAGGGCTCGGCCATTGGAGCAACAAATGGGTAACTTGCCAAGGGTCCGACTTGAAATGTGTAAGCCATTCACAAATACAAGTGTGGATTATGCGGGGCCTCTAAACATACAAACCAGTAAGGGTCGTGTTGCCAAACATCAAAAATGTTATGTGGCTCTCTTCATTTGTTTGTCAACAAGAGCAGTTCATTTAGAACTCGTCTCGGATCTTACATCGGACGCTGCAATCGCTGCTTTGAAAAGGTTTTTATCTAGAAGAGGAGCTGTCAAAAAAATTCTAAGCGACAATGGAACAAATTTTGTTGGGGCATCTCGAAAACTCAAGGGAATCTATAATTTATTTAAATCCAATGAAAATGTCTGTAAATATCTGGCTGAAGAGGAAATCTCTTGGGAATTCATTCCTCCACATGCGCCTCATTTCGGAGGTATTTGGGAGGCCGGCGTCAAGTCGACCAAATTTCACCTGCGTAGAGTTATGGGGCAAACATCGCTTACTTTTGAAGAGCTTAGCACTCTTCTTTGTCAAATAGAGATGTGTTTAAATTCTCGTCCATTGACTGCCTTTATAGATGACAAATATAGTTTAGCACCATTAACTCCAAATTTTCTTCTTACAGGCGGTCCTACTATGACATTACCTGAGCAGAATTTGTGCGATGCCAATATAAATACACTTTCTCGTTGGCAGTATACCCAGCGTCTTCAACAAGAATTCTGGCGTAGGTGGCAACGTGAATACCTTCACCAACTACTGCAAAGAACAAAGTGGATCTTGAAGAAGCGTAACATGGAGCTTAACGATCTTGTCTTAGTTGTGGACAACAATCTTCCACCAAGCAAATGGTTGATGGGTCGAGTAGTCAACCTTTTTCCTGGAGCAGATGGCCTTGTTCGTGTTGTCGACATTCGAATAAAATCTGGCATTGTGAGACGAGACATAACTAAACTGGCACTACTTTTGCCTAATGAATGCTAACTGCATATATTATGTACATATCACAATAACATCGGAAAAATAAAAGTTGGGTTCAAAAATAAAAAAGTATCGTTTTTTCATTAAACACCCTGTTTTTATAAGAGCTTTACTGCCACTAATTTTGAAGTACGTGATATTTCTTTTTAATGCTGTACTAACTACTGGCATATTTCCTTTGCTTTGGAAGCAAGCCAAGATAGTCCCTGTTCCAAAAACTCCTAATGGGAAAGAATACCGTCCAATCTCTATTCTTCCTTTTCTTTCTAAGGTCTTGGAAAGAATAATGCAAAAGCAAATCAATTCGTATCTAAGCAGAGCCAATATTCTAATCCTTTCCAGTCCGGTTTTCTCCCAAAGCATAACTGTACGACAGCACTAATTAACGTGACTGAAGATTTAAGGCAAGCTGTTGATCAAGACAAGGTGAGTTTTTTGGTTCTGCTGGATTTTTCGAAAGCTTTCGATACAATTGACCACTCGATTCTCATACGTAAGCTACTTCACCAAATTAATTTTTCATCTTCCGCAGCAAATTTGATACTATCCTATTTGAGTGAAAGAAAACAAGCTATAAGTGTATCCAATACACTCTCTTTGTTTTTGCCTGTCTTGAAAGGTGTTCCACAAGGATCGATCTTAGGCCCAATCTTTTTTCCATCTATATCAATGAATTGCCATCGATATTAAAATACTCACTTGTACAGATGTACGCAGATGACGTGCAGCTTTATTAGAGTAGTCCACTTGGTCTTATTGAAAACTGCGTCCATAATATAAATCAGGATCTTCAAAGTATCCATATTTGGTCCCAGCAAAATGGTCTCTTTTTGAACCCTTTGAAAACTAAATGCTTAGTTATTTCTAAGAAGTCTCTAGATCTCGCGTATTTCCCCCGTTTAATTCTTAATAATGTTGTTATTGATTTTGTCGAATCAGCTAAAAATCTTGGAGTCATTTTAAACAGGTCCTTAACCTGGGAAAACCACATTAATTCGACTGTTGGCAAAGCATACGGAGCCCTTAGAGTTCTTAGAGAATCCCAATACTTAACCCCGATAAAAACTCGGATTATGTTGGCAAAAACCTTAGTTATTCCTCTTCTTACATATGGTTGTGAAATTTATTGTAATTGTGATGCTGAGAGTCGATGAAAACTTATGGTTGCCTTAAAAACCACGATATATTTATGGTCTTAAAAGATATGAGGCTTTGCCTCAACTTTATACAACATGCAGTTTAAGCATTTTCTACAGTACCGAACGCTTCTTCTTCTCTTTAGTATAAAACAGACGCGTCAACCTCAGTACTTATATTATAGATTACAATTTTCCGCATCAAACAGATTGAACATGCTTAACGTCCCACGACATACCTGCCTTACATCCGAGCGGCAATTCTTTGTAAACTCAATACGCCTATGGAACTCTTTGCCAAGTGATATAAGAAGACTTAAAAATGTTAAAATATTTCAAAACAAACTAAAACATTACTTTTCTTTGCTGTCAACGTGAGATTTTACCTTTAATAAATTAATAATTTAAAGCAACCAATTCTTGAAGTTCTTAAATTAAATTAAATTTGTTGTCTACTCAGTTTTCATTTTCCTTTTAATTCTTATTGTATTCATATTTGATCTTAGCTTGTATGCTCAAATTAAAGTTAGCTTTTATTCTCAAATTTGTAAATCTTAAAGCTATCACTCTTTAAAAGATATTAGCGCAAAATTTTAAACGATTTAGTACGATGTTAAAGCCATTTTGTCATAGTAAAAATGCTTTAACAGCCATTTTGTCATAGTAAAAATGCTTTAACATTGTACTAAATCGTTTAAAATTTTGCGCTATTGTATCTTACTGTGTATAGATTATCAATGAATTAAATAATTTAATAAATAAAATAAATAAAACTTTGTGCATTTAACCATTTTTTAAGTCGATCTCCTAACTGATGACTCGTATGGAAAAAAATAAGATAATTTTCTCCTATTATTACGAGAATTGGTAGATCGAGAGCTTGGAAGATGAAAATGAATTAATGAATACTTAGACAAATCTAACAAAAAATAAAAAAAATAACAGTAAGTTTGTCTGTACCACTCAATCTCTCATCATACATTAGTGATTGTGATGAGAATTGGCGGAGCGTGAGCATGGAACATGGCAATGAACGTAACCTAAAAAAAGACAGTTTGTCTGCCTGTCTGTCGAATGGACAGATTTGATTTTTTAGTAATACACTAGGGTGTATACGTATTTTTTTTTATTATTTTACTAGCTGGCCCGGCGAACTCTGTTCTGTCTTAAATTCATTTAATTATGTATGACCCTTTCGAAAGTCGAACCTCTATATTGAATAAATGAAATTTTTTTGGAATTAAATTCAATACATTTTATTTATAGCTCAGTCAATAAAGTCATAAAAACATCAAAATTAGAAAATAATCGCCGGTAAGCTGAATTTTGGTAAATAGCCCCTCATATGGCGCTCTAAAGAAACTGTCAAAAGTCTCCATCGATATGAACGTCGCTAATAATTTTATAGGGGTTAAAGGCCCCCAGAATGGTTTTTTCCGAATGGTTTGTTGTACAGAAAAAATGTCAAGCATTAATTTGTAGCTTAGAAAATTTCCTATTTTCCTATTTTCCTACATTAACATTTTTCTTTTAATAAAAATAACCATTTTCGCAATAAACCAATCAGAAGAGTTAATGGTTTTACTTTTCTATTAATAGTGGGGCGGTTTAATTAAAAAATAGTGCATTTTGTGAAAAAGCATATAGAAATAAAATAAAAGGCGACGAGCACGTCCTTTTATGTTGAGTAATGTTATAAAAACTGATCTCTATTTTTCGTACAAACTATTTTCTAAGTATGCGCTATTTTACAGTTTCGTATTTGTTATTTCGCTTAATTAACAATTTATTTATTTTTCGAGAGGTGTACAGTTTAGTATTTCTTATTTTGCTTAATTAACAATTTATTTTTTTTTTCAAGAGGTGTTTAATGTTTCTTCGTAATATGAGAATGAAATGGGATTGTGGGAATGTGAATGAAATGGGAGTGTGGGAATGTGAATGAAATGTGTTGGAGAGTGTGGGAATATAACTTTTCCCCCCCTTTAAGTTTTGCAGCCTCTGCAAGAGGATCTCTCTTTTTATTTTTCTTTGTTTCAATATTTATTTCCTTTTGTTTTATTTTATTTATCTTCTTTATAAAAATTATTATGAAAGTTACTATCAAAATTAGACTTATAAAAGTAATAATTGAATTAATTGTTGTAGTTGTTTGATGTTTATATTGCAAATATTCGATTTTTTCTCTATTTTCAATGAAATTAGCATGTACAGTACACCCAAAAAAATCTTCGCTTGTGAGCGATATACGGAACCAATCACCGTTTTTGAGTTACCCAGACATTACTTTTTGTTATTTTCTGAACATTTGCTGATCATGTCACAGATCAATAAGTCACTTTTAAAATCTTTGCCAAAATAGTTTGTGAACTTTTGTTAACATTAAAAAATAGTGATTCGGGCATTTTAAATAATATTTCCATTGAAGATGATTGAAGTCGAAAAAAAATCTCCCTGGGGAAAGTGTCGTATACAATTCAATATTGTTAGACGCGGAAAATTTTGAAGTTGTTAATAATTTCACATTATGCAAAAGTATTGCGCCATTTTTAGAGGGTAAGTTTTATTTCATTGTGAATTAGACATTTATCTAGCGGATTTGTGTTTTTAAAGGTCGTGGATTGACAAAGAGAAGTTTACTGCTCCTTAAATCAGAGCATTTATCTAAAATATTTCCAGATAGCGAACTAGGTCCTCAATGGGAGTTTAAAGATGAATTACATAAGTGGAAAAAGCAAGAAGTAAGTATAATCCTATTTTTTTTTCGACGTACATACATACTACATAGGTATGTACATATCTATTCTAAAAGCAAATTATTTTCATATTTAGTTTACACAATGTAGCCAGTGAAATGAGCACCGAAAATTGGATTGATGGCCTGTCACAAGAATTAACTGGAACAGCTTAAACTATATACCTCATTGACAAACTATTATCAGGAAGATGGTATTCTCAAAAATAAAGAATACAAAAAATTGCTTGCCCCATAGTCTTGCTTGATGAAGTTATTAATCTATATTGAATATTTTGTTCCTTTATTTCAAACTCTAATATGTACTATGTACATTTACTTTTTGTTAAGGTTGCAAAACGTTTCCACTGTTGTACTTTTTAAACTCTGTGCTAACGCCATCACAAGTTATTAAATGCCCAGGCCAGCTTATCGAGTGAGTATTAAGGGTGGTGAAGACTCATTTCTTTTGCATTGCACAGAGCTCAACGATATTGCAAGGCGGATAGAAGTTCAAAAAAGTAAGAGTAGATTATAAAATAACCATCAGCCGTCCATAGTTGCTGTGGGCGAACATATTTTAAATATTAAACAATATTATATTTATATTGATGATACTCTTATAAAATTAAATAATTTTATTTCATGTTGAGATACATGTTTTAAAATTTTTTATGTTTTTAATTTGGAATATCCAAAACAAACTGAACTTGTTTGGAAATTTATCCAAACATTCATTTATGAAATAAATATCGAAGATACTAAAAAATACTCTTTTTTGATAAGGTTCATCAACAATTAAAAAAAAAATAATTTTTAGTTTCTTCTGTACCGTTTTCTTTAGTATTTCAAAATGTATATAATGTTTTATGTGTAAAAATGAATTCAACACAATTAATGATTTATTTTATTTGTTATCATTATTATTTACTTTCTTGAAAATAAAATGAATAAAAAGAATTTTAAAATATTTTACGTATTTTTATTTTTGAAAATGAAATGCCTTGTATATTTCACCACAAAGAGCTGTCAAAATCTAAAGAATCGGTTGTTATTTCTACAAAACGAAATGTAGATTTTACAAAATAAAGGCTTTTTTGATCGCAAAGTGTTGTGAAACTTACATCAAAAATTTTTTGTTTTTGCACATGAATTGGTATATTTGACATATTTTGCTGCCAAAACAAAACAAATGTATTCAAACAATTTTAAGTATTATTATTCTTTCAATTTCTGAATCTAATTAGAAATGGAATTATTAAAACGTTGAAAAATTCATCTTCCGAAAAGTTAGGAAGGCTTATACAAAAAATAAGTACTTTGTCCTCATAAAAAACCGTATTTTTAATATAAGGCAGCATTTTTGCTGATATTTTATATTCTGATATTTCTTCATTAGAAAAAATGTTATGTGCTAATATGTTTAATCTACTCATAAGTATACTATCTGATATTTTTTCTATCTGTCTTATTAGAACTCCGATATCAACGTAGATTTGTAAAACTGATTTTAATTTGTCGAAAGTTAATAATGTAGAATTTGATCTTATATTTAGTTCGTTTAAAAATGTATTTAATTTAATTCGTTGTGTATTCACGTGTTCTACGATTTATTTGTAATTTTTTATTAAGTTGTTATTTATTGTTACCTGTTTGTTTATTTGATTTCTCGTTTGTTTTGTATTACTGTCTATGTTTCTCAGATGTTCGGCAATGTCTTTGGAGTCTTCGTAATCCATTGTCCCTGCCCTGCAATTAATTTTAGACCGGAGCCTAGAATGTTTATAAGTCCACGTCTCTGTCGTTTATTGTCCTTGTAGACATGTGGGATTAAAATGTTTAAGTCGTTTTTTGCTAAAGCGAGTTCTTTATCAAGCCTTTGATATTCATCGTTATTTGATTCTAGGTTGAGCTTGTTTAGATTTTCTGTTATTTTCATCATTGTATTATCATAGTCATTTGCAAATGAAATATGAATATTTTGAAAACAACAATATGCAAACAATATGCTCTTGGACCCAACGTAAATGGCGCAGTCGGTCGTTTGGGAAAGAAAATTTGAACCAAATATGTGTAAATAATTTCGATAAAAAAAAATACACAATTGGTCGTTCGAGAAAGAACATTTGAACCAAAAATGTGTAAATAAGTTCGATAAAGAACAAATACACAATCGGTCGTTCGATTAAGAATAAACAAAAATAAATACATACGTAAAAGTGCGACCCATAACGTTCGAAAAAGAACAAAAAGCGCAGAAAACGTGCGAATAACATACCTAGTTCGAAAAAGAACAAAAGTGTGAAAAATACAAATCAATAACGTTCGAAAAAGAATAAAAAGTGCAGAAAACGTGCGAATAACATAGTTCGAAAAAGAACAAAAGTGTGAAAAATACAAATCAATATCGTTCGAGCAAAGAACAAAAGTGCAAAAAAGTCAGAATAACTAACGTTCGAACAAGAACAAACCAATGCCAGAACAAAGTGAATGGTGGTCAGAAAAGTGATAAATCAAAAAAAAATTTGTGTACATAAAATTAACAAGAGTGAATCAACACAAGTAATTCTTAACAAAGAACAAAACAAAAAAGGAGCAAACAAAGTCCCTCAGAAACCTAAAAGGAACCAACACGAGTGAAGGAAGAAAAACTGGAGGAAACACTGAACGAGCTATTCAAGAAACTCTCAATCAACATGCCGAACCAAACAGCAGGAACCGCACCAACAGTAATTACCGCCCCACTTTCATTAACATTAGATCCCATTAAATATTTAAATAGCCTCCCTACCTTCAAAAGTCTGTGAAGTTGGCATAACATTTTTCACCTAGCCTAACGGGACCTTAACAGGAATTTGCAGTTTTTTTGCATTTCTTTTCCGGATTTTGCAGTTCACCAAATAGTGGGTGTAACTTCACAGTGAAGTTAGCAGTACATGCTGTTTTTTCAACAACCAAGCAAGATATCACTTTGAAATAGGTATCTAAATTTGCAGTTCATTTTGCAGTTCTAGAAAAAAATTAGAAAAAAATTAAAGTCATCAATTAAAAAAAATTTCATACTGTACTGCTAACTTCATTGTGAAGTTAGCAGTACATGATGTTTTTTTAACAACCAAGCAAGCTATCACTTTAAAATAGGTATCCAAATTTGCAGTTCTTTTTGCAGTTCCAGAAAAAAATTAGAAACAAATTTTAAGTCATCAGCTGAAAAAAATTACATACTTTATCGTTAAGTTCCCTGTGAAGTTAGCAGTATGTACATATGTACATGGTGTTTTTCCGACAACCACACATGCTATTAATTTGAAATAGGTATCCAAATTTGCAGTTTTTTTTGCAGTTCAAGATAATAATGCAAATGCAAATATGGAGCCCTACTGCAAATTCCTATCTTACGTGGTTGCTGAGAAATGCTTCACGCTTAATTAAAATTGAGGTCGGCCGTGCAATATGAAATTTTTGATTATTTTTTCTTAAATGAGGACTTCAAAATTGTGGTAAATTTTTTTCTTAAACTGCAAAACAAACTGTAAATTTGGATACCTATTTCAAAGTGATAGCTTTTCTGCCTGTCGAAAAAACACCATGTACTGCCAAATTCATAGTGAACTTCGATATAGTATAAAATGTTTTTCTAATTGATGACTTAAAATTTTTTTAAAATTATTTTCTGGAACTGCAAAATGAACTGCAATTTTGGATACCCATTTCAAATTAATAGCATGTCTGGGTTGTCGGAAAAACACCATGTACTGCTAACTTCACAGTGAACTTAACGATAAAGTATGAAATTTTTTTTCAGCTGATGACTTAAATTTTTTTTCTGGAACTGCAAATTTGAAGCCTTATTTCAAATTCCTAGCTTTCGTGGTTGTTAAAAAAACATCATGTGCTTCTAACTTCACAATGAAGTTAGCAGTACAGTATGAATTTTTTTTAATTGATGACTTCAGTTTTTTTTCTAATTTTTTTCTAGAACTTTAAAAAGAACTGCAAATTTGGATACCTATTTCAAGGTGATAGCTTGCTTGGTTGTTGAAAAAACAGCATGTACTGATAACTTCACAGTGAAGTTAGCAGTACAGGGGGTTACACCCACTATTTGGTGAACTGCAAAATCCGGAATAGAAATGCAAAAAAAAAATGCAAAAAAAATGCAAATTCTTGTTAAGGTCCCGTTAGGCTAGGTGAAAAGTGTTATGCCAACTTCACAGATGTCTACTCTTGTGTCTAAGTTAGCCAGCTATAAAACAACAATAAACAAGGTTATTTCCATAGTTGGATAGTTATCTAAAGTTAGACAACGTTTATAAATAAGACTATTATTGTATATGTTTACAAATTTCAATTTATTCAATTTTAATTTCAAAAGTATAATTATTGTAACGCAATATCTGCCTTTTCGTGTTATATAAGTTGATGAAATGGGGGCCTTGTTTTCACTACTACCTTCTACTACTTGAGGCAAGTTCTCGTTTCTTTCTGAGGGGGCAATGCTTATTCTGATTCGTTTTCAAAGGAATCCGTCAGATTAAACTTGGGGTGATTATTGGATTTCCGGATGTGAATTGAATTCCTACGACACACATTATTGTTTTTAGTTTTTATAAGAAATGATCTTAGCGTTTCATGCTTTTCTACAACCGTACCTGGAACCCACTTGTTTCCCGTTTGCACTACTACATCATCTTCCTTGTGAAATTCTTCGTCTTTTCCAGTTCCCTTCTTCCTATCGTGATAGTTTTTATACTTTTCTTGGTGAATTTTTTTTTGGTTGTATTTTTTCTTCAACTCCCGTTGGAATACTTGGTTTAAGAAGATTTTCTTTTATCGGAACCTTCGCTAGCAAATGTCTGCTCATAAGGAGCTGCAATGGTAAAAAGCCTAATGCAGGAATAGGTATTGTGCGATATGCCAGTAAACCACTTGGGATATACTTGTTGCTGTCTGAACACTTTTTCATTAAAGATTTCACAATTCGTACGGCTCTTTCAGCTAAGCTATTCAAACAAGGGTATTTTGTGCTCGAATACACAAGTGTTATATGCCACTTAGTTGCAAATCTTTTCATTGCGTAAGAGTTAACAGGTTGGTTGTCACTCATTCAAATTTTCGGTATCCCATGACGTGCAAAAATCTCTTACAAAATTTCTATTTTCCCCTGCAGTTTTGCTGTTTGTTTGTTTAAGCTCTATCCATTTAGAGAAATAATCAATTAATACTGAAAAGATTTACCTTAAAATTCTAAAAAGTCACAGGCAACCTTAAAGAAAGGAATATTGGGTTTTTTTTGTGGTATTAAATATCTGTATCTAAGTTTGGCCAATATAATTATAGGATCCTTATAAAATAACATGCCATTTTCATAGTATATTTCGTTCCTAATAGGCCAGTACTTTTTTACGATTTCCTTACATTTTCGAATTTCAATCGGCCATCCTTCTATATTTAAAGATCGAGCTCTATCTAAAACCATTCTTAAATTTGCATCGTGACTGAAATAAATTAAAACGCCAGGGATATTACCAAAATACTTTTCGTTCAAACTCTGAATCACTTCTGGTGCTGCACTCACACCTGGAGGCACACGTAGGAAGCGATAAGTGCCGAATGGTGAACTGAAGGTGCACACCTGAGAGCTTTCTTTATAATTTATAATTTTCAAACCTAATATTGGTGTCGATACAGCATCAACAAGAATTAATGTTATTTTATTAATTGAATTTTTGTGTGTAACTGGAAGACTAACCTCACCCAAAAAATCCAACTCGTGCTCTCCATATGCCATCAATTTGTGCTTACAAGGACCTACCTCAAAATTATTTACAAACAATTTTAAAAATTTAATGTACTCGGCTTTCGAGAAAAGCACTCAACGCTGCATCCGCTGATAAAGTTCCAACACGACATCACCACCTCCCTCAACAGTCATCGTGTCACCGTCGCATGCTTTCTGGATGTTGAGAAAGCATTTGATAGCGTTTGGATAGAAGCCCTAATACATAAACATCATCTATTGCAGGTTCCTCCGCCACTAATAAAAATTCTTTTTTCTTTTCTTTCTTTCAGGAAATTTTTCGTACAATTAGACAACTGTAAATCCAACATGAAGAACATCAGAGCCGGAGTCGCCCAAGGCTCAAAACTTTGCCCCTTCCTCTACAGCCTGATGACATCCGACCAACCTGTCCCAATTGGATGCGAGAACCTGCTATATGCTCATGACTCGTTCACCTATGCATCATCAATGTCTCCGCTTATCGCTGTCCGCAAAGTAGAGGCCCACATCAGCAGACTCTTCAATTTCTATAAGATATGGGGCATCCGGATCAACACTTCCAAATCGGAACTTGTCTGCTTCAGGAGGCCTTCAACTGGTAGAGGTGGCTGCACCGCAGCCAATTGCAGAAACCTAGTCTTGAGACTCCCTGACGGATCCACCATAGCTGCCAAACAGAATGTGAAGTACCTGGGAATGGGAATCCACTTCAATGAGTTGCTAAGGTTCAACCCACACTCAAGAAATGTACTCAGAAAAGCCAGCTGGGCCTTCCACCGCCTACACCCATTGATGAAGAAAAGAACAGGACTAAGTCAACCAACGAAGTTACTGATCTACAAGCAGCTCTTACGACCAGTCATCAGCTACTGCTTCCCAGTCTGGTTTTCAATCTCGAAGACAACCATGAAGGAGCTTCAAGTATTCGAAAGGAAGATTCTCAGAATTTGCACCGGCCTGTACTTCGACCGGCAGCGGCGGAAACACTACAGTAACAAACATCTCTACTCTGAAGCCAACATAATCCCGCTGGACAAATACCTAGTCTTTTCAGCGAAGAGACTAGTACGGAACATCATCGATCACCCGAATCAGCTAATGAGAAGGATGACCACTGAACAACGACATCCAGAGCCAAGGTACCTCAGTGTGATGGAAACTCTTGATGACAACATAATCATGGACAACGAGGAAACAGTCTCGTTCTACGCTGACATTGGGTCAGCCTTCTACCGCGGCTAAACGCCATTTCCCCCAACCTACACCAAAAACACCATTGACAACCGGGGATGAACACCCTGAGGACGATTAAGTCAGCCGACTTTTAATTTAAATTTTTTTTTGACATGTAATTTATATATCTATAATTTGTTAAACTTAAGCCATTGTATAACGTTAGGCCCCTTATGTGCCAACAAATGTAAATTTATCATAGCATCATATTATTTATAAGCCAAATTGTATATATTATGTTCAATAAAACAAAATTGAAATTGAATTGAAAATTGATCATCATCATCGCTTTCATCGTGAGATTTACACCAGGTATGCCGTCGTAAGCCAGTGCATTTTTTTTGTGTAATTTGTTTTTAAATATATTTATATTATATAAATATATTTTTTTTTTTACACTTCAGAATTCGTTTTTGTAGTGAGCTTATAGCAAGCTGCAAGCTACAATCAGAGGCTCATCATAAGTGCATGTGTTAGTGGTTAGTAAATTAGTAAAAACAATTCAAACTAATAACACATGCAAATACAAATCTAAACACATACATAGTAACAAAATTAAATAAAATAATATACAAGTAAACAATAATACAGAATTATACAGAACAAAAGTATCTGTCGTCAAGAAGTAAAAGTAATCACGACCGTGATTCGGCTTTTATGAATTTCATAGAAGGGAGTCCATACTTGTGAGGCGTACTCAAGATGAGGTCGTACATAATACATTTTTCACTTATTTCATTTCAACTACCACTATACATTCAGTCTAAGAGTTCATAAAGGGTTCGAATATTTTGCTACTTTTTCGACAAACGTGCTTTGTATCATCACTTCTCGTGATTTGGTCCAACATTATATTTGGATACGCGTGGTTTTTTTCAAACTCGTTCGACATTTTGGAAGAGTTTATAACATTTGACTATTATACGAAATATTTCGCTACTTTTTCGACAAACGTGCTTTGTATCATCACTTCTCGTGATTTGGTCCAACATTATATTTGGATACGCGCGGTTTTTGTCAAACTCGTGCCACATTTTGGAAGAGTTTTTAACTTTTGATTATTTTACGAAATATTTCGCCACTATTTTTTGATAAACGCATTTTTTTTCCTTCGATTTTTTTTCAAAGTTATTTGGACACGCGCGGCTTTGGTCTTTCTGATCTGAACTTTTGGAAGAGTGCAACTTTTCGTCCATTTACGAAATATTTGTTGCTGTTTTGTGTTCCTTATCGATAAACGAAGTGCCACATAGAGGGTTGCCACTGGGAGTCTGTCTTGGGTTTATTGCTTAGGTTTTCAGTCTTGGGTATAAAGCACTTTCTTATCGTGTGCCTTTTTCCGTTTTAAAACAACTTTGAGTTCCAAATAAATCATGAATCACTTGTCAGATTTCATTTACGCGGCAGATCAGCTGGTCAAATATGCGGCCGCATTTCGGGAAATCGCTGAAGCGAAACATACGTTGTTCATGTTAGCGGCGCGTAAATTAGAATTGTCAGAGCTCTGGACTGCGGTGAAGAGCCAATATGCTTTATGTCTCCGGTCTGACAATCAAGATGTTGACACTGAGACCTTGGAAGAAAAGTACACTTCCTCAAATAAGACTTATCTTAACTGCTTGGGGCTAATTATAGAATTCGGTGAAAAACTTCAGCGTACTTCAGAACTACCTTCATCACCACGAATGCAAAGTTGTACACCGCCGCCGCCGTCAACGAAGAATCCTCCTAAAAGCTCTAACGATGTACCACAAGATCCAAAGCCCCACGGTGTCAAACTCCCCGTATGTGATACTGAAACGTTTCGCGGTTATTATCTCACGTGGCCGACCTTCAGAGACATGTTCGAGGCAATTTATATAAAGCACCCGCATTTAGGTGAAGTTGAAAAGCTCTTCCACCTCATATCCAAGACGGCAGGCGACGCCTTCAAAAATTCAAGTTTCAAGCTAGCATGGGAAGCATTAGTTGCGCTACTGCATTTCGGACGTGTTTCTATTTCGCTCTTTCCAAATGTCGATTATTTGTGCTAAATGCAATCAAAAAATAAATCGTGCAGATTTAAACGAAAGTGTAGTTTGCGGTTCGTTTTGCGGGCGACATTTTCATAAAATCTTTTCTAATATTAACCAAGAAAATCTTAATATTCTTGTTAACTCAAATTTCTTTTGGAAATGTGATTTGTACTCTCAATCAAATTTTGACAATTTCATCTTTAGCTTTACGGAGCTCTCTAATTGTGTCATCGAACTTAATAGAGAAATTTCTTTCTTAAGAGGCCAATTTGAAAGCAGTGCAAAGTGTATAACTGAATTTAAGAATGACATCTCTACAACAATTGTTTTGAAAGATCGTAATAAAGCCTCAGATGATCTATCTCAAAAAAATCAACAAAATATTTCTATTGATATTAATATCCCCAAAATTTCTAATGAATCTCCTGCTAATATTCCATGTTCCTCAAGTAAGAACCTTACTGAACGTTCAAATAACATTATTAACACGGAGACAAATAATTCAAAAATGAAAAACAATAATTCTAAAAGCGCAATCAATAATAGAGAATCTCTTCCAAATATCTCTTCTCTCCCATTGTCACGTAACAAACTTAAAAAAGTCATTGGGACTGATAATAATTCTTCTCTTAATGTGCTACCCTCAATCAAGTGGCTCCAATATATTTCAAATAAAACTGGTATTCCAAATAACCACATGCAGTGCTATAAGCTAACAAAAAAGACGCAGACTTATCCAAACTTAAACACGTCAACTTCAAACTAAGCATTCCATCTAACAAACTTGACAGTGTTATGAATGCTTCTATGTGGCCTTGCTTTGTACAAATTAAGCTATTTGTCTCACGTCCAAAAAACGAGGAGACTGCAACAGTGGACACCAACTCAATAACCTGAATCAATCACAAACTCTCTCTTCTTCTCGCTCTTTCTTAAATGACTTTCTTATCTACTATCAAAACACAGGAGGACTACGTACTAAACTTCAACAAGTTCTACTCTTTTCAACATCAACCCAGTATCACGTAATTATTCTCACAGAGACTTGGCTCAACGATCAACACCATGATGCAGAGATGTTTAATCATAATCAGTATGCTGTTTTCCGCAAAGATCGTAATTATGAAGTGCTTGATTGTGAAAGGGGTGGCGGAGTGTTAGCAGCTGTACATACCTCACTTCATTGCATGAAAGTTGAGTTGTCTTCACATGCTGGTGCTCTCGATATCGACCAATTAGTGCTGAATATTAAATTTGATAATATAAATGAAGTTTTTCTTATTGTCTCTTACATTCCACCAAGTAGCTCTTTCGAAATATGTAAAGCTCATAACTGATAATTGCAGTTCAATATTGAAAAATCGTAATGATAACCAAAGAGTAAAAATTGTAGGTGATTTTAATTTGCCAAATGTCAAATGGATATTATGATCCTGATGAGAAAATATTAATTCCGTTTAATGTTATTTTTAACCATGATTGTAAAGTTGTCGACACCTTTGCACAATTTGACCTTAGACAAATCAATCATTTTCAAAATTCTTTTAATAATGTGCTTGATTTGGTCTTTGTAGATAGCGAATTGTGTGTAGGTATAAACAACTCAATAGTTCCGCTTTTTCCTAATACAATACATCATGTTGCACTCAGTTTGCATTTAGAATTTTATAATTATTTCACACCTGGTACCTCAGATTCTAATTTGGTTTATAATTTTGCAAAAGCTAATTTTAATGCAATTTTAAATTTTCTCGATGGTACTAATTGGCAAGCATTGTTTGTTAATTTAGACTTAAATTAATGTTATAATTAATTCTTAAATATTTTAAATACTTCGACTGATTTATATATACCCAAAATTAAACCAATTTGTGGCTCTAAACCTGTATGGATTAATAAAAGAATTATCAAACTGAATAATAAAAAAAATAAGGTTTATAAGCAATTTCGCAGGTCGAATAATGATCGTTAACTGTATAAACAATATCGGGTCCTGCAAAAAGAATTAGATACTTTAAATAAATTTCTATACAATCAATATCTTTATTCTGTCGAATGTAACTTAAAGGAAAATAGTAAAAGTTTTTCGACTTTTATTAACAGTAAGAAGAAGTCAAACGGCATTCCTAATCTTATGCGTTACGATGGCATTGCATCTTCTGTTGTTTGCAACTTGTTTGCTAAACATTTTCAATCGGTTTATTTAGATTGTACTTCTAATATACCTTATACTGCTGTAGTGACTTCCCATCTCACCGCAGCGGCAACACTTGTCAACTCATCGACACCCACCACCTATTATGTTGTTGGGAACGATTTATAAATTCTTAACATAATTCAATTTTCAAATATGCAACAACCAACAGTCACAGTTTGAGAAGATCATTTCCGTTTTCTTATACTTGAACCATTATTTTAGTTTCAACAATTTTCAATTAGATTGTGGGATGTGGTGGTGAAAAAGGGGTGGAATGGGTATTTCGTTGTGTGGTGGTGTGTGGATTCCAAATATCGGAAGAGAAGCTTTGAAATGGTGAGTTGACATTTTGTTCTTTTATAGGTAATCAAAACGATTGTCATCCATTTGCTTTGCATGAAAAGCTAAATTTAAGAGAATGAAAGCGAGATAAAAATAGACGCTGGCTTGGTTTGAAATGGCACCAACACCTGCAGATGCTATCCGATTTTGCGTCATGGAAGTGTTTCCGGTGTTGTTTTCTGGGTGAGTTTTGACCAGGGAATCAAAATTTTGTTACACCTATTTGTGAAAAATTCTAAATTGAATTTAGAAACCAAATTTTTGATTTTTTGGTTAATTATTCGCTCAGAAACGACAACATCGGAAGCCTTCTGGACGCCATGTCAGCAGAGACTCTCTTTCGAGAATGTTCGAAAATTTCTCGTATCGGCCAGGGTTGTCGACTGCCTATAAAAGGGCAAGATTGACAAAACTCGCTCTCTTTTGTGGTCGTAATTTGAAAGCGTTGTTTGGTCGTGGCGTGGGTAGAAAAATCAGATAGTGACTTTTTTTTTGTAAATAATCAATTATAATATATGTATAATATATAAAATATAATTAAATATTATGTGGATTTTGTGCTTTTAAAATCTAGAGTCAGCAGCTAAAAATCCAACTTAAAAAGGGCTGACTGAAAGCTGTTATGTCGATAGCCAATGTAAAAATAACCAACAGAATATAAATTATATAATACTTTATTAATATTAATTTAAAAGAACTAAACAGTTTTAAATATGAAAATTGAATGAAAAATAATTATTGAAATTTTCTTATAGAAAATTAATAGATGATTTGATTGTTTTGATTTTAAAATGAAAAGTAGAAAATTGCAAAGTACAGAGTGTTATGAATATTTTAAAGTTTAAAGTAAATAGTATTATAGGTATTGAGAAATGATGAGAGTCTCCACATCACTCCCTCACCAGTAATCGGCTTAGCTGATTGCGATACAAAATTAGAATTTCTTGGCGAATTTTACTGTTCTTCCATATCGGGTTGTGACTGGTTTCTTATCAGCTTCATTGGGTGGTTCATTTTGGTTGACTATTTTTTCTTCACGTGATGTAGTTGTCGCATTTGTTGATTGTTGACTATCTTTGTTGGAGCTATCAGGAATATGTGCAACTTTTAGTCGGTCGATACTAATTTTCTTCCTTTTTCCTTGAATATCGATGTCGAAAGTCTTACGAGCTTTGGACAATACTAAAAATGGACCATCATACGGTGATTTCAAAGGTGTCCTTACAGTGTCGTCTCGAACAAATACGTGCGTGCAAACATCAAGTTCGGGTTGTTGATAGAACTTGCTTTTGGAATGATTTGACGTGGGAATAGGTTTTAAATTATTCATTGATTTTTTGAGATCCTTAACGAAATCAGAGGTAACATTTTCGGTTTCTTTATGGTCGAAGATGTCACCGGGTAGCTTGAGAGTAGTACCGTAAAGCATTTCGGCAGGTGAAACATTGAGGTCGTGCTTGATTGTAGTTCTAAGTCCTAACATAACAAGTGGCAAGACGTCAGACCAACTACTTGTTTCTTGACATTTAATTGCTGCCTTAAGAGTCCGATGGAATCGCTCGATTATACCATTGGATTGCGGGTGGTAAGCTGTAGTTTGCGTGTGTTTGATTCCGAACGCCTTTGACAATTCTTGGAAGAGCTTCGATTGAAATTGTCTTCCCTGATCCGTTGTCAAAGTTTCAGGCACGCCATAGTGGGAAATCCATCCTTGAATCAGAGCTTTTGCAACTTCTTCTGCTGTAATGTCATACAGTGGAATCACTACAGGCCATCTGCTGAAGCGGTCGATGCAAGTCAAACAATATCGGTATCCGTTTGAAGGTGGAAGTGGACCAATCAAATCGATGTTGATGTGTTTAAATCTTCCGTCTGGTACTTTGAAGTTTTGGAGAATCGTTTTGTTGTGAAGTGAAACTTTGTTCTTTTGGCATTGAATGCAGGATGTAACCCATTTATTGATGTCCTTGTTCATTCCAGGCCAGACGTAGCGGTCTGTTATCAGCGAACTCGTTGCACGTTTACCTGGGTGTGAAAGTCGATGAACTAAGTCAAAGATTTGTTTCCTCATTGATTCTACGATAAAAGGTCTGATTCTTCCTGTAGAAATATCACAATAGACTGCTGTCGATGAGTTTGGCATTGTCATCTGTCGCAATTGAAGAGATGATGTTCCATTCAGAGTTTCAGAAAGTACTCGTTTCAATTCTTCATCATTTGTTTGAAGTTGAGCACATTTTTCGTAATTGAACTGCAAGTCTTGAATACTTTCAATTCGGGAAAGCATGTCTGCAACAATGTTGTCTTTTCCTGAAACATGTCGGATGTCTGTGCAGAATTGGCCAATGTAATCGAGGTAGCGCATTTGACGTGGAGTAGCTTTATCAGGATTTTGTTGGAATGCATACGTTAATGGTTTATGATCCGTATAGATTGTGCATTTTCGCCCTTCGATCATAAATTTATTATGCTTCACTGACTGATAAATTGCCAAAAGCTCTCTATCGTAAGTGCTATATTTCTTCTGTGTGTCTGTCATTCGTTTTGAATAGAAGCTGAGTGGCTCTAGCTGTCCCTTGTTGAATTGGTTAAGAGCGGCTCCAACAGAAAAGTTACTCGCATCCACATACATCGCTAAATTGGCTTCAGGAAGAGGATGAGCTAATTGCACTGCATTTGATAGATCTTGTTTGCATTCTTCAAAAATCTGTTCTGCTTCAGGATTCCAAATGAGTATTGTTTTGTCGTGCTTCTTGTTTCCGTGAATCAGAACTTGAAGTTTTCCATGTTTAACAGCTGCATTCGGCAGAAATCGTCTGTAGAAGTTAAGAAGTGCTAGAAATCTGCGTAATTCATGAGCTTCAACTGGTTTCTTGAATTCGAGAATCGCGTTGATTCGATCTAATGGAGGTGCAATGCCAGCTTCCGTGACGCGATGTCCGAGAAATATGACTTCAGACTTTTCAAACACACACTTTGCCAAATTTATTTTGATGTTATGTTGACGAAGTCTCTCTAAAACCATCTTAACATGTCTACGATGCTCGTCTTCGTCTTTCGAGGCAATAGCTATGTCATCGATGTATGTAACTACAAAATCGAGATCGTTAAAGATACTGTCCATGAAGCGTTGGAAACTTTGGGAAGCATTTCGAAGACCAAACGTCATAACGTTAAACTCGAATAGACCGAAAGGTGTTATAATTGCGGTCTTTTGGCGATCTTCAGGTGCAATTGGGATTTGATTGTATGCTTTCACAAGGTCTAAAATAGAAAAAATTTTCTTACCCGCAAATCGTTGAGCAAAATCTTGAATGTGAGGCAGTGGATACCGATCTGGAACTGTGATTGCATTCAGGCGTCGGTAATCGCCACACGGTCGCCACTCGCCATTCTTTTTGGGAGCTAAATGCAAAGGCGAAGCCCAACTGCTTTTACTTGGACAACAAATACCAGCTTGAAGCATATAATCAAACTCCTTCTTCGCTATTTTGAGGCGTTCAGGATTTAATCTTCGTGCTTTCGCAAAAACAGGCTGCCCATTCGTGATGATCTGATGTTGTACCTTTGAAGTCTTCAGTGTGTTTTCGTCGAAGACTGGAGGTTTGGTAACATCTTTGAACTGGTTGAGAATGCTAGCGTAAATCATATCCTGTGCGATGGTACTGATTGGGTTGTAGTATGTTGCCTTGGAAATACAATTGACGTTGAGATGAGTTTTTTCATCTATCACCTTTTTGTTCTTGACATCGACTAAAAGTCCAAACCGTGAAAGAAAATCTGCACCGATGATTGCCTTGTCCACATCTGCAATGATGAATTCCCAATCAAATCGTCTTCGCAATCCCAAATTAACTGTGGTAACATTCGTACCGAAGGTCTTGATAGGTGTTCCGTTTGCAGCGAACAATCTATAAGAATCAGCTTTCTTGAGATTACGATTTGCAGATAGTGGTAAAATAGATAAATCGGCTTCAGTGTCGATGAGATATGGAATGTTTGTAGTCTTGTCGTAAATGAAAAGACGGTTGGATGTGCAGGAGTCCACTTCGTTTACCGTCTTTGTCGAAGTGGAAATTAGTTTTCCTGATTAGAACCGACTTTCATATTGAACTTGCACGGTTCAACACATTTTTTAGCTAAGGAACCAAATCGATGATGATACTTACAGAACGGATGTTGCTTGTTTGATCTAGAACCTGATTTTGATCGGCTTCTGGCTTTATGATTTCGTCCTGAAAAATTCGTTTTCAGCTCATTGAATTGTTGTGAGAGAGCAGCAACTTCAGCCTTTAAATTAATGATCTCTGATGTTGAGGATGTGCATCTTGAAATTGTGGATGTTGCCGGTGTGGAACATTTCTTATTTACTTCGGAAATATAATTTCGACCCATAACTTCCAGCATTGTATCCGCAATCAGAGCACGTTTGTCGAGCTCAAATTCAGACACTGAAACTACTGCACGAATGTTTTCAGGTAACCTCTCCAGCCACAAGGTCTTCATCACCTCGTCTGTTAAAGAGTTTCCGGCCAAATCACGCATCTTTCGCAGTAATTGAGAAGGTTTATCGTCTCCCAGTTCAATTTCTTTTACCAGCTTCGAGAGTTTTCGGTGATCCGAAAGCATGAATTCTCGTATCAACCCATCCTTCACTGTTTTGTATTTGTCCTCGGAAGGTGGATTGCGAATGATATGAGAAATTACCTGCAAATATTTGGGATCCAGCGTTGCAATGACATAATCAAACATGGTCTGGTCACGTTTGATTCCCGAATTTCGAAACTGGGCTTCCATTTGAAGAAAGTATAGATCGGGTTCTTCCTTCACGAATTGCACTGGTTTAATTGCAACATGATGAACCTCACTTCGATTTTGGGCTTGGTTGTTGTTTCCATATTGGTTCTGATTCAAATCATCGTTGTTTTCAGATGTAGAACCTTGATTTCCAGTGTCAGTCATTGTTGCTAAAAAAAAATGTTGATATAAGAATTGGCTTCGATCGGGGTCACCAATGTGGATTTTGTGCTTTTAAAATCTAGAGTCAGCAGCTAAAAATCCAACTTAAAAAGGGCTGACTGAAAGCTGTTATGTCGATAGCCAATGTAAAAATAACCAACAGAATATAAATTATATAATACTTTATTAATATTAATTTAAAAGAACTAAACAGTTTTAAATATGAAAATTGAATGAAAAATAATTATTGAAATTTTCTTATAGAAAATTAATAGATGATTTGATTGTTTTGATTTTAAAATGAAAAGTAGAAAATTGCAAAGTACAGAGTGTTATGAATATTTTAAAGTTTAAAGTAAATAGTATTATAGGTATTGAGAAATGATGAGAGTCTCCACAATTATATCTATTTTATCTATTTGTATCGCAAAACAAAAATATCGAAACAAGCGTGCAAAATCTCGAACTTGGATAAAAATAAAATATCTAATACTTATACAAAGTACGCAAACGCGACAAAAAAGGGTTGAAAACTAATTACAAAATAAAACTAAGTGTAATATCCAAAAATCAAAAAAAAAAACCTAAAATCCAATTTTTAGTGCAGTTTGTGATAGAAAAAAAACTTGTCAAAACGCCTAACTTAAAAACCTAAACCAAAAAAAAAAAGTAAAAGTACAAAAATCGTAACAAGAAAAAATTAAAGCAGGTACAGTCTACAAAAAAAAAAGAAAAAAAGAAAACCCTTAACATTTTACCCACGCGACCCCCACAAAACCTCTCTCCCCACAACGTCTAAGTTTGTTAAAAAAATAACAAAAAAAGAAATAAGTACAGTCAACACCAAAAAAAAAAAATAAGCAAAAAAAAATACCCCCGCGACCCACACAAAAGATATACTTACCATTCCTAAAACGCTAGAAAAAAAAGGAAGAATAAAAAAAAAAGTAATCAAAAAAAAAAAAAACAAAAAGTGCATATCTACAAAGTGCATAAGAAAAACAAAATAGTTAAAGAAAATTCCATCAAAACTTGGATGGTAAATACAGATCGATTTAATCACCCGAACACGATCCTATTATTTCACCCCAGTTCCAGCTTGTGAATCTTCTGTTGACGCTAACACCACACCACCTGCAATCTTCTATTTTTTTTATTATTTTATTAAGTATATACATACATATACAATTATTAAAATCTTAATTTAATTTTTTATATAGTAATTTTTGTTCATTTGTATTGTTATTTTGTTTCAAAAAAAAAAAAAAACCCCTCCGGTTCACCAATTGAATTAATAAAAATTGAATTGAATTAATAATAAATAACAATCAAATTTCCTTAAATCTTAACGAAGCATAATCCGTAGTGCAAAAATAGAGAAAAGGGAATCGTGGTGTGAAGTGATTGCCTGTTTAAAAATTTCCCACTTTAATACCTACAGATTTTTGTATACAACCTCTGGAGCGGTGCACCACCCCAAAGGAAAATTTTGGTAAGTTTTTTTTGTATTATTAAATTATTGAACATGCAATTTTTAAACATCAATGACGAGTTCACCACTTATTAAATTTTATAAAAAAAATAAATAAAAATACCTAATTAAAGTTCACAGTTTTTTTTTGCACTAAATAAAATGCTCTAAGCGTAAAACCCTACAAATGCAAGTTCGGTATATGCATTGGTGAATTGCGTGGTGGATATTAAATTTAATAGTTTTTTTTTTAATTTTTCTGTATTCTGAAAATAAAGAAAAGAACACTTTGAGATCGAAAATTTAATCCACATCTAATTTTCTATTATTAATTTGTTTTTGTTTTTAATTTATTTCTCGCCTCGAGTAAATGAATTAATTTTTTTTTTTAATTAATTGATCATACATTTTTCCTATTTTTAAATTTAGATTAAAACTTAAATATATGAAACATTATAAACATTTCCAGAACAAACGATCGCTCTAATCTATTTTATTTTTGTGAAATTATTATTTTGAAAAAAAAAAAAAAATACTTTATGGTATATTTATTCTTTCTAGACTGTTGATTGTTGCAGTTTTTAAGTTGAGACAAAAAAAAAAAAAAACGAAATATTGTTAAAAATTTCTTTATATTGTATTCTTAGGTATTCTTGATTATTTTTAGGTTAGTTTTAGGACCATTTTTGTTAGGTTAAGTTTGTTTTTGAATAAAATATGGATATTTGTTTGAAATTATAAATTCTCGAACTTCTTATTTTTTTTATCTGGTGTTTGAGTTCACTCTTGGGAAGATGATTTGGATTTATTTTTTTTTTCAGCCTCAAATTAAGTGATAAATTAAGATGAATTGTCTTTAAATAAAGTCAAGGTGGATGTGGCAAAGGGATGGAGGAGCGATGAAGACCGGAAACCGTTAGTGAATGATGGTATTTTGCTAAAGATTGAGATGCACATCCGATCGTGTTTGAAAGTTTATTTTTTTTTTGAAGATTTAGGAAGGATGATATAGGCTTTCCAAAACCGATTGGTTCGGGGCTATTATAAATAGATGAGGACATAATAGCCAAGGTTGTATCATCTGATACGCGGGTGGGTAAATCCTCAGAGGGACAACTACATCATAGTCTCTCCTCACTGACGTAATTTGGGTTTATAGATAAATTTAAGTAAACCAATCAGGACGAAATCGGGCCTTATTCTTTGAACCCGAACTATCATTTAACACTCCGGCATGTAATTTCGTAACAACCGTTCAGAGCTACGATAGCAAGAACCCCCCCACCGACGAGCTAGGACGTGCTGTATGCTAGCATGCCACGCTGTCTTAGTCTGAACACCCTTTTCTTCTGCTGCCAGGATCAGCCCACTGTGCCTGTAAGCGATGGGTTGTAATTTGATATTATTTGATATTTATTATTTGAAAAACAACTGTACATTAAGATTAACTTATAGAAGTACAGGATTTAAAACATTACTTATTTAAAAAATTACAATTACAATTAGGTTGATTTTAATAAGTTATGCATAGTTTTGATAAGTGAACATAATTATAGTTTATTTTATTTAAAAGCATCTAAAATTAACAGTCGCAGAAACAGGAAAATAAAGTCTTTTCAGTTCAAATTTGAAAAAAATTTAAAACAAAGTTTTTGAAGATCTCTGTGTTCGATTCTAGACCTCATGTGACTGGGAAGATTATTCCACAGTCTAACAGCATAAACGAAAATTGCCTCCGCGATGTCAAACACGTAAATGTGGAAGAACGGAATAAGATATAACGATTTGAAGAACAGAAATTCAGTCTGTGAAATAGATAGTTTGGAGTCTTATTAACAATTAGTTTGGAGAGAAAAGTACAACATCGGTATTTGAAGTAAGCCTTTAAGTTACAACCTATGAGTTGACGAGCATGAAGCGAAACGTGATCATATCTTCCTAAGTTAAAAACAAATCAAGCAATGGCATTGAACGCAACATTTAGCTTGTGAAGCGATAGGGAATCAAGATCTGCAAACAATTCGCAACCGTATGATATGATTGGTATAATTAGAGATTTCACCAGCTTTAATTTAATGTGAGTGGGTAGTATCGATCTAGTCACCAAAAAACCTCTAAGGGAAGCGTAAATTTTACCAACGCACCGTATCAATATGTGAATCCCAGGATAGCCTGTTGTTAAATATAATACCTAAGTTTTTTGCTTTTGTGACATATTCAATAAAACAGGTATTTAAAATAATGGGAGGCATGTTTTCAAAGTTGAGTCTATTTTTAGATATTGGAATAGCTTTAGTTTTGTCTGCATTCAGTTTAAGTCCATTCCGGGTTGACCAATGATAAATTGACTCCAGGTCAGTGTTCATCTTAGTAATTGCATCCTCAACCATACCAAAAGGAAAACTTATATATAATTGGACATCATCCGCAAAAATATGATACTGACAAAACAACAAAACAGATGACAAATCATTTATAAACAAAGAGAACAGCAAAGGCCCAAGGATCGACCCTTGGGGAACACCGGTATTAACAGGAAGAAACGAAGACAGATTACCATTACACGAAACTGCTTGCATGCGATTTGTTAAGTAAGAATGAAAAAGATTTGTCGTTGCGTCAGAAAAGTTAAAATAGGTCATCAATTTAGCACAGAGAAGATTCGGGTTTACGCAATCAAATGCTTTTGAAAAGTCAAGTAAGGTTATCACAGTTGTTAAATTATTATCTAAGGCTACTCTTACATCGTCAGACACATTAAGCAAAGCTGTGACGCAGCTATGTCCAGATCGGAATCCTGACTGCAAAGGATTAAGAAGTTCTTGATCCTTAATGTACACTTTTATTTGGTTACTTATAATCGTTTCAAAAGCTTTAGATAGGAAAGGAAGGATGGCTATGGGTCTGTATTCCTTCTTCTTTCCTGGTTTTGGAATTGGAATAATTTTTGAAATTTTCCAGGAAATGGGATATGTTGAAGTCTTTATAATTGTATTAAAGATGTAAGTAATAAGAGGCAGTATGAAAGGAAGAATAATTTTAACAAAGTCTGGGTGAATATTGTCTAGCCCCATAGATTTGGATTTTATGGAGAAAATTGCTTTTCCTACTTGAAACTCACTTACAGAACAAACCGAGAATGTGTCAATTCTATCATTGGCTAGAATCGTAGAAGGAGTATTATTAAATTGAACGGGCGGAGTAGAAAATTTAAGATTCAGATTATCAAGATCAATATCCTCGTCGCAAAGCAATGTTTCTTTTTTTAAACCAAGAGTTTTGACTTCTTTCCAAAAATGATTTGAAGAACGATCTTGATGAAACTTATTACTATAGTAATTATACTTTGCATTTTTTATCAAATTTGTAACAAGATTACGTGATGCTTTAAATTCACGAAGCATTTCTGGGCAGCGAAAACGCCTCCAACGACGGTATGAAATATCTCTTGCCTTTATTGCATTCAAGATATCAAAAGAGAGCCAGGGACAATGGTGTGATTTCATGTATCGAGTTTTTAACGGAACGTGTTTGTTAAAAAGATAAACAATTGCTGAAGTCAAGGTTTCAATTTGGTGGTCAACGTTAGATGTAGCGAATATAGAACTCAAGTCAATAGATGAACAGTCATTAAATAAATAGTCAACATTAATGTTACGAAAATCACGAAATTGAAATGAATGTGGTGAAGTGTTATTAAAATTCAAGTCAAAGGTTGCAAAAACTAGGTCATGATATGAAAACATGGGCACATATAACTGACTGTAATATTTAATAAGGCTAACGTCACTGACAAGAAAAACATCAATTAGTGAAGGAACACAGTCAGGAAGAAAATGCGTTGGTTCTGTATTATTTACAACCGAGATTCCCAAAGAATTAATTGATGTTTTAAAACTATTAGACGAAGGCTGCAGAAGATTAATATTTAAATCTCCACAAATGATTAATTTAGGTACCCGGGAAGACATTTCTTCCAGAATTGGTGTAATCTGTCGGGAACAGGCATAACGTGGTGGCATATATATAGTTCCAACGCTGCATTTATAGTCACCCTCAATAATATCTATGAAATAATAATCACAAGGCTCTGTGCCATCAGAACACTTAACATGACATGACCGTATATAGTTCCTAACGTATATTGCAACGCCTCCTCCCGTTGTACGAGTTCGATCAGCTCTATACGGTTTTTTAAATCCATTAATTGAAAATAGACCACTATTTAAGGCTGGATGAAACCAAGTTTCAGACACACAAATTATATCTAGTAGGCTATCCTCAAACATCATTTTAAACTCATCAAATTTGTTAACAAGACTCTGTGCATTTATATGGTAAATGTGCAAACCAGATGGTGGAAAGGAAGTAAAGGTTTTTAGGATTTTCTAGGACGTGTTTCCATAAGTGCTGTCAGTTTCTTGTTTCAGGGGTTTTAGCACCTCTTCATAAAGAGAAGATGAAACATCGCTATGAGAGTCCTAGCCGACAACACCTCGGTTCGTTACAATGTACTAACGTTTCTTATATACATACATGAAGCTATAATTGAACAAAAGCTAATTGAACAAAATAACATCGTATGTTATCCAGGTAAGGAAGTAGAAGAAAGGGATTTAACATTCACTTTGCGTACACAAAAGAAGACGGACCACTCTACAGCTACAAAACAATAAGACAAAATTATAAACTGAATTAAAATAAAATTAGAAATAAGTCTTTAAAATTGTTTTTTTTTTTTTATTTACACTCGAAAGTTACAATTGGTGACCCCGACCGACGATGACTGATGACACGAAAACTTCGAGTAGTACTCACACCCCACCTGAAATTCAAGGCACGGGCAACGAAGATTTGGCTGGAGGTGATGCTCACGTGTTCAACTCGTACCGCATCAAGACGCAGGAATTCTTCATTTCGGACCCAGAGCTTTGGTTCTTTTTACTCGAGTCGCATGTTGTGGTCAATCGGATTACTTCAGACAATACGATGTACCATACAGTAATCTCGCAACTTAATCAGACAGTGGCGGAGAAAATTCGCACTTTTTTGCGTAATCCTCCCAAGGCCGTAGCCAGACAATTTTTTCGGGGGGGGGGGGGGGTCAAACCCCTGTGATCCCCCCCCTGGCTACGGCCTTGAATCCTCCTACTTCTGGTAGGTATGAAGCTCTAAAACAACGATTAATAAAAGTGAACAGGGAAAGCTAAAGAGACTTCTGTCTCAAATGGAACTGGACGACCGAAAACCATCGCGGTTGCTTGAAGAAATGCGTAACCTAGCGAACGATTCTGTCGAAGACAAATTTCTGGCTACTCTTTGGCTGGGATGTTTGCCAGTTACCTTGCAGCAAATTCTTTCACCATGGAGCGAAGAGTCACTCGAAAAACTAGCTAAGATGGCCGATGGTATTGTTGAAACAACGAATGTTTCACCGACCGTGGCTGCAGCAACAGTTCGAGCTCCTCGTGGCGAATCTCAGCTAGAGAAACTTGCTGAACGAATGACTAATCTGTGCCAGCGCTTCGAGCAGATCGAGAGAAGGTTACGTCGAGATCAAACACCTACATGTTCTCGACGAATGCGGGATAGTTCCAAACGGGAAAATAATCAGGGTTTCTGTTGGTTTCATCACAGGTTTGGAGAAAAAGCAACAAAATGTCGTAAACCATGTGTCGAACTCATGTTGAGACGAATGAGTTTGGCGCTCCTTCATCATGTCTTTTCGTTTACGATAACTTTACTTGCCGCAGGTTTCTGATTGATACAGGCGCCGATGTATCAATTATTCCTCCAACAAAACGCAATTCAATAAATTCGATTTCTTCAAAAGTTAACAAAATCAAGATCTATGCAGCGAACGGTACGGAGATCAAAACTTATGGCCAGCAGCGATTGGTTCTCTCTTTAGGCCTCAGACGTAGTTTTTCATGGTACTTCATTGTAGCCGATGTACAAACTCCCATCATTGGCGCAGATTTTTTAACTTTTTATAATCTCTCCGTAAATCTCCGCAACCGAAAAATACTTGATAATACGACAGATGATTCAAAAATTGGAGTGGTCGATGTTTCTAACACACCGCAGGTAACCTTGATAGACAGTTCTAATAATTTTGCTTTTCTTTTGAAGGAATTCAAAACACTTTTTGAAGACCAGTTTACGAAGCGCCAACATCTATCCACCAAGGTTACACATTGCATTGAAACCAAAGGCCAACCAATAAGTGAAAAACCCCGTCGACTTCCTCCAGACAAATTGGCAGCAGCAAAAGCAGAGTTCCAAGAACTAATGAAGCTTGGAATTTGCAGACCTTCGTAAAGCAACTAGGCAACACCGCTCCACATGGTTCCAAAACCTTTTGGAGCCTGGCGAGCATGCGGTGATTACAGGCGCTTAAATTCAATTACAATACCAGACAAATATCCGATGCTCCACGTGCAGGATTTTGGACATATCGTTCACGGCCGAAAATTTTTTAGCACCTGTGCCTGTTGAACCGAAGGACATCCACAAGACAGCAATCGTCACACCGTTTGGCCTGTATGAATTTATGTTTATGACACCTGGGCTAAGAAACGCATCGCAGACCTTCCAGCGGTTCATTGATGAAATTTTTCGAGGACTGGATTTCGTGGTCGCTTTCATAGGTGACATACTTGTAGCCTCCCAAAATATGCAAGAGCATGCGCACCATCTTCACACAGTCTTTACAAGACTAGATGAATACAGCCTTACGGTAAATCTTGCGAAGTGTGTTTTTGGAAAACCCGTGGTACAGTTCTTGGGGCATCTGGTTGTACCAGAAGGTATTAGACCATTTGTTGTATATCTAAAACCAAGCTTAAGAGAGATAACCCTAAACGATATAACGAGATGATTTATGTATATAGATTACTTTCATTCTCTTACAATAATGTAAAGCGGGTGATAGATTCAGTCTGCTTTCAACCTCCACCGCGTTAACAATTATGAATGTATTAGAGTAGTATTAGAGTTAAGTTGAATTAAATAAAAATAATTAATTGAAGTAGAAAATTAGTTTTTGTTTTACTCACGGTGTAACAATTGGCGACGAGGATGTCGGAATCAGATAAATTGGTGTTGCAGTTCAAATCATTATTTGAGCAGCAGCAAGTATGGATGAAGGGGGTCATGGATGATATGGGTCAAAATGTGCAAGCTCAAGTTCACATTCCAGTGTTTCCTACGTTTGACAAGCGTAAGCAGTCTTGGAAATCATTTGTTGACCAGTTGAAGCAGCATTTTCAAACTTATAATGTTGCGGCAGACTCTCAGAAGAAAGCATTTTTTTTATCGTGGTCAGGTCCAGATCTCTATGAGCTAGTTAAAAATTTATTTTCTGATTCGAATGTAGAGAACGAAACATTTGAGAATTTAATAAAAAAGCTTACGGAGCATTTTTCGGAAAAAACGCATGTTCTAGCGGCCCGTTACGCTTTTTTCCAGTTACGTATGAAAGAAAAGCAAACATACGGTGAATGGTTAGCGGATCTCCGCGGAGCAGCACGTGATTGTGAGTTTGTGTGTGACAAAGAAAGCTGTAAACAACCGTTTGTAGATAATTTAATTCGAGACATAGTGGTACTTCACACACCACATGATGCTGTGCGCTCCGCGGCACTCCAGAAATCAAACCCTAGCCTAGATGATGTAATTAAAATCGCAGAGACTTACGAGTCCACCCAAAAGTCAGTTTTAGCTATTAAAGGTGACAATACCATGCAGGTGCATGCAGTACAACAGGTAGGACAGCAATTTTCTAGGAGACGTTCACATTCACGTAGTCGCGGAAATAAATTCAAAAATCATAGTAGCACTCAAAGAGAGGTAAAACGAGCATGTCCAGGTTGTGGTATTAGGCATGTTAGGCGTGTTCTATGATAAGTCTGGAAGCATTTCAGAAACTGGGTGATATAAACTGTCTGCAAACAACTACAGTGCTTAAAACGTATGGAAACTACACGATTCCAATTAAAGGAAAAGCGGAGGTAAAAGTACAGTTTCAAGGCCGGGAGCATAACTTACAGCTTTTAGTTATCGACACACACCAAGGTGGAAATATCCTTGGAATGGACTGGTTTCATGTCTTAGGGTTTAAAGTAAATTGTTCAGACCAAGTTTTATGTGCTCAAACTTCTTCAGATAGACAAGATTTAAGAGAAAAAATAAGTGAGGTGTGCAAGCAATTCCCGGGGGTTTTCCAAGATTGACTTGGTTGTTGCACAAAATTTACGGCAAAATTGCACGTTAAGCCAAATGCTGTTCCAAAATTTTTTAAGTCGCGGCCTATACCATTCGCACAAATGGACAGTGTCAAACGTGAACTAGAAAGGATGGTTGAGGGTGGAATTTTAAAACCAGTGGAAACTAGTCGATGGGCATCCCCAATCGTTCCAGTAAATAAAAGCTCAGGAAGTGTTCGCATTTGTGGGGACTTTAAGATGACTATAAACCCTCAATTAGAAGTGAGCAGCTATCCACTTCCACGTCCAGAAGAAATTTTCCACAATATTAAAGGTGGTGAGTTGTATACTGTGATAGATTTGAGCGAAGCTTATTTACAGATACCACTGGAGGAAGAGTCCAAATCCTACTTGGTAATTAACACTCCATTTGGCTTGTTACAGTTTCAACGTGTTCCTTTTGGAGTTGCATGTGCTCCTGAAATGTTCCAACAGCTCATGGATCAGATAATTAAAGGTATGGATAATTGTGCTGTGTTTTTAGACGACTATATATGCACAGGAAGAAACAATGAAACACTTAAAGACGGTTACAGAGCTTCTTAGGCGTTTAGAATCCTATGGACTTAGATGTAACATAAAAAAGTGTGTCTTTGCACAGGGAAAGGTCGAGTATTTAGGACACATGATCGATGCTAGTGGCATTAAGCCCTCAGAAAAGAAGGTTGAAGCTATACAAAAGATGATGCCACCAACAGATCTCAAGCAGCTGCAGGCTTTTTTAGGAAAAGTCAATTACTATGGTAAATTTATTAATAATTTGTCTCAAATTTCAGCTCCGCTAAATGAGCTAAGAAAGCAAAATGTTCGATTTGTTTGGAATAGCTGCCATCAAGACGCTTTTAATAAACTCAAAGCTGGAGTTGTCAAAGCCACTTGCCTTGCAATGGCATTTACCAAGCAAAGTAAATGCCATTGCGAATTATTAAAAACCAACATTAGCCAAAGATCTTCGTCGATTCTTGGCGATGATCAATTTTTATCGGCGGTTTATAGCAAACGCCGCGGCGCCTGAAGTTGAACGCTCCATACCAAGATTTTAAAATTATTTGCAGATCAACAAAAATTCGGGCTTTATACAAAAAAGAAAAAAAACACCAATTTTTCTTTCTAAATCAACTGCAAAAAAATCAAGCTTAAACTTAGCTGCGCTGTGATGAATCAGATAAGTCTAAAAAGAAATTATTTGGATTTTTTAATAATGTGGATATTAGATACTTGATCGAAAAATAAAAAAAAAATTATAGATATTCTCAATTTAGTTTTTTTTAATTAATGCCAGCTTTTGGACCATCTTGCCCCAGTATGTGCCGTCAACATTCAAAATCGTCTACAGTGTTTGATCGAAGGTAATGTAAAAAATAATAAGAGGCCTTTGAAGTGGACTCCCGATGCTGAAAAAGCCTTCTGTACGAAAGTACAAGCAAACGTACTATTTACTTACGGAGAGAGGACATTCCAACATTTTAATGAAACAAACCTAAAATACAGTCCACAACTGAGCTACAGAAGCTACAAGAAAATTAATGAAAGTATTGTACAAATCGACTGTGCCTACATAAAATGACATAACAAAAAATATAATTTCAAAGATTCTCGAACAAAGTGGTTGCATTTTTATTTCCTTTGTCTCTTTTTTGCTATTTTTTTTACAATAAAAAACTTAGACGAACATGTGGTCCTTTTCGAACCGTTTTTTATGAACAATAAACAATTATTTGAACAATAAACATAATTTAAAGTGTGTGCAGTGAGTGCGAACATTTTTTTACGAACAAAAATCAATTAAAAGATCCAATCAACGATTGATCAAAAAATAGTCACGTGACTTAAATTTGCATTGACAATAATTGGTTTGATCAAGTGATCTACAAACATTTTCTTAAATATTTAACTTAAAATTAACTTAAAAACTAAATTAAAACTAATTTCTTCACTGAAACATCAGCGGATGCTCCAAAAATCATATATTTCATCTCAGCTACAGCAGCAGTATCACACCAAGCAGTAAGTTGCCTTTTTACGTGTCGTAAACCTGTCTCGATTTAACATTTTGTTGTATTCTGTTAAATTAAAAGAAACTATATCATTATCATAATGGCTGAAACTAAAAATTATAAATATGGTGAGCTACAAAAAGGTATTTTAAGTAAGATTATTAAGGATCTTACCAACTTTAAAAAAGCTCCAAAGGAACGTAAGGTAAAATCTTATGCCACAGGTCGTCTAAGTAAATTGGAAGATGATTTGTCTACATCAAAATCCTACCACGAAGCCATCATTGGGGGAGGTATGCTGGAAGAAAGTTTAAAAATTGAAGAGTTAATGGTGGTATATGAACAAATTAATGATATATACCTGGAATATCGCGCAGAGTTGGTGGAGGCAATCGAGAAATCTTTGCCAATCATTGCGGCTCCGTCAGACACGGGTGCTCCGCCCCTTTCTACAGCTGCACTATCATCGCATACGGGGATTCGACTACCTCGAATCGATCTGCCAAAATTCGACGGTTCATATACCACCTGGCGTGCTTTTCAATATAGATTTCAGGCTCTCGTCCACAATAATAAGAGCATAGACGACATCGACAAACTGCATTTTTTGCAATCATGTTTGGTTGGTGATGCAAATCGATTTTTGCAAAATCTGTCAGTGAAGGCAGCCAATTATGATAAGGCTTGGGAGCTTTTGAAGGAGAGGTATGACCATAAGCGCATTCTGGTCCACATCGAAATGCAGAAGCTTTTTGCGCAACCCTCGGTACCTCGTGAAACTGCTGCTGGTCTTCGAGATCTCCTCTACACCACAAGAGAATGTTGTCTCGCGTTGGAAAACATGGACGTTCCGGTTTCTAAATGGGATACGGTACTCATTTGGTTTCTTAACCAAAAACTTCCTGGTACGAGCCAAAAACTATGGGAAGAGAGGTTAGGAAACAGAAAGGACTTACCAAATTTCAAAGAATTTTTTGAAGACTCGTTTCCGGACTTTAGAAGTTGTTGGCCAGCAGGAAACTGGAGCAGCAGGCAGAAACAAAGATGAGCCACCCGTCAACTCAAGGCCTCGTTTCCAGCCAGCCAAAGCAATGGTTTTGCATGCTAAGCAGGTCGGTAAGCAGCCGGTCAAATCAACAGCGAAGACAGTTCCCGTTGAGCAGCTGTCATGCAAATTGTGCAACCAAGGCAAGCACACGCTGAGAAGATGTCAACGATTCCTCAACATGGACGTCATGGGACGAAAGGAGACGGTACGCAGACTGAAAGTATGCGAAAACTGTCTGTCGTATGGGCACATCGTTCAAGACTGTCTAAGTTTCAGCAGTTGTTACTTTTGTCAACAAAGGTATCATTCGCTGTTGCATGCACAACGACAATACCAACAACAATAACAACCACAACAACAACAACCAGCAGCAGCAACTACATCTGCCCAGGCGAGGGACAACCGTTCCAACACTTATCAGGCGTCCGTGAACCCGAACGCGCCTGAGTTCCAGCCAAATGCGGAACAACATCCAAGTGGATATACTTTTAATTGCCACACGTCGCATGGTGATCGTCAACAATCACACCAGGTGCTTCTAGCGACAGCAGTTGTGAAGGCGCGAGCAGCAGATGGGAAGCTGCGCCCACTATGTGCTCTGATCGACACAGGCTCAGAAACGTCCTTCATCACTGAAGCTGCCGCACAACAGCTGAAGTTAGAAAAGCGACGTACCATTGCCGAGGTATCTGGGTTAGGGTTGGTCAGCAGCGGCACAACGAAACACTCCGTCGAAGTACATTTTGCATCCCGACACACGACGTTTGAGACAGCCGTACAGGCTTTGGTATTCAAGGCGCTGACTGGGCATCTCCCGACCCAACGAGTGGTACCCGGCAATTGGGACCACCTCAAAGATCTTTCTTTAGCAGATCCCCACCTCTGTGAGCCTGCACCCATCGATTTATTACTCGGAAGTGACGTTTGCGCTCAGATTCTCCTTCCTGAGATAAGACGCCCAGAGGATGGCATTGGACCGGTGGCACAGAAGACTGAATTGGGGTGGACCGTTTTTGGACAAGTTTCATCAGAATCTCCTCGGCAAGTTCGCAGCTTCGTCCAAGTTGCTGACTTGAGCTCACAACTGGAAAGATTTTGGGAAATCGAAGAAACGCAATTCCACCTAAAAGAAACTGAAGACAACGTTGCTTGTGACAAATATTTTTTGCTATATACAAGACGCTTACCTGACGGGTGTTTCGAAGTCAAGCTGCCGTTCAAAGGGGAAGGCTGTCCAGCGATGGGATCCAGTCGACAAAATGCCTATCGACGATTTCTCCATCTCGAGAAGAAGCTTGAGAGCAATCCGAAACTTCGTGTAGACTATATCAAATATATGAAAGAGTATGAGGAACTCCACCACATGGAGGAAGTAGATGAAAATGATGCGGTTTTACAAACTCCATTTCACTATTTTTTGCCACATCACGCGGTGTTTAAAGAAGCTAGCTCCACTACGAAGCTGAGAGTAGTATTTGATGCAGCAGCGAAAGCTTCGGATGGGAAATCCCTCAACGACCGTTTACTTGTGGGTCCAAAATTGAAGTCAAGTATCATAGATCTCGTTCTAAAATGGCGGACTCACCGAGTCACATTTACGGCCGACATTGAAAAGATGTACAGACAGATTTTGGTTAGTTTCCCAGACCGATACTATCAGCTGATCATGTGGAGAGAGCAGAAGATATCGCCTATGAAAATTTACAAAATGAATACTGTTACTTTTGGCGAGTGCGCCTTATCTTGCCATCAAGATCCTGAAAAGGGTAGCCGATGATGGAGAAGCCAATTTTCCGGAGGGGGCGAAGGTTGTCCGTGAGGACATGTATGTTGATGACCTTATTAGTGGAGCAGATTCCATCCAAGAGGCACGAACAAAATGCGACGAAGCAAGGAAACTTTTGGCATCTGCGGGGCTAAATTTGCGAAAGTGTACGAACAACACGAAGGAACTCAACGAAGACATACCAGTTCAAGATCGAGAGCTCGACTTTGAATTTCCGTTCAATTTGTCAAACCACGTTAAGACTCTCGGCATCAAATGGTTTCCTGTCGACGACTACTTTTCGTACCAGAATCTTCAACCTACAACTGATGCTACCACCAAAAGATCCATGCTGTCGACTATAGCCAAACTTTTCGACCCCCTTGGTTGGATCTCGCCGTGCATCATCACGGCAAAAATCATGATGCAGCGATTATGGGAACTCGGTTGTGACTGGGACGAATCAATTCCACCCGCCTTGAAGAAAGATTGGGATGCTTTTCTACGAGAACTACCAATCATCGAGCGACTTCGCGAAAGTAGCACCAAGTCAAAGAACTATAACTCTTCCGCGACTTGAACTGTGTGGTGCTGTAGTCTTAGCGCAGTTGTTGCAGTACACGAAGGAAGTTTTGGACATTTCTGATGTGAAGGTATATGCTTGGACGGACTCTACTATTGCACTTGCCTGGATACGCGCCACTCCCGCCAAATGGACCACATTTGTTTCCAACCGTGTGTCGGAAATCCAGCGATTAGTGGGGATCGATTGCTGGGGACATGTCGCAACGCTTCATAACCCAGCCGATCTGGCGTCCAGAGGTGTGTTTCCGTCTGAATTGGAGTCATTAAAAGTTTAGTGGACCGGTCCGAAGTACTTACGGCTACAATGGGAATTCGATGCCCCGCATCAGCCCATCGACATCGAAGAAGAAAAGCGCAAGGTAAATGTACTTACCATACATGTAGATGAATACGACTGTTCAACTGTTCGAGTCTACTCAAGGTTGTAACCCCCTCGCCTGGGTTTACCTTGAAGCCGTGAGGGGGCTTACGTTCAGGTCCTCAGCTGACCAGCTGTAGATTTATTTCCCTAAATCCTCAGCTGGTCAGCTGAAGATCTGCACAAACTAATAAACCCAGAACCTATGACAAAACCATGACAGATACAACAAATACGAACAAAAATCTAGCGGGGATATACGCTAAAGTGTCGGCAGAAGTCACGGCTGCCGGCGAGGGCTTGGCTTCGCAAGAAGCTAAGTCGCCAGTGACAACAGACACACAGAACATACGTAACGAAGACATAACAATGACAATGACGGACGAAGAAGAGGACCTACTTCTAGACCCCTTTGCCAATCTTGGAGTCGGGGATGGAGCCAGTATCGGGACGGTGGACAGTGACGATATCATTGACTGCTGTTCCGTTGCCAGCTCTAGTCTTTCCGGGCTGTCTACTTCCTCCAGACGGAGTAAAATCTCCAACTGTAGGAGGACAGTCAAACGGCTTGGCAAGAGTGTCTGGGACGAACTTACTGACGCAGAACGAAAAAGACTGCTCAACGCTCATGCGTTTCTGCAAAGGGAGCTTCCAATGAAGAATGGGTCACCTACCCATACATCGGAGGAGTCTCCCCCTGGGAAGCGCACCAGCGTTGGAGGTTTGATGGGACCGCCGGCTTCGCGTGTTGGTAATACCGACACAAAGAAGGGGACGGTCTCCTCAAATACTCTAGCAAGGTCAACGACGGACACTCTACCCAAACCAGCTGCTGGGCGGTCGAACTCACCTGTCAGACGTTGCATGGAGCACCCCGCTCCTACGGGTCTGGCGGGTGGGAAGACACCACCGGGAGAGGCAAGTGCTGAGGTGAAGCGCACAGGGAACATCCAGGGCCACAGCCCCATATGCAACCTGGGTGCTTCTACCTCTTCACAGCCAGGTTTACACGAACACGACAAGAACGCAACACTTAACAGTGACTTAACGGACACGACAGTCGTGGAGAATCCAACTAAGCAATGCAAAGCAGTGCCTGCTACGCAACGCAAGGTGAAGAGACTCCTCGGTGACAGACAGGTTCAACGCCGACAAAGACGCAACGATGAGAGGACTGTCCGGTTCCTAGCCAGAAAAAACCCCGAAACCTTAACGGCTAAGGAAAAGCTAGCTCTGGACAGATCCAATCAAAGACTTGCTACACCACTTACGACTGACAAGACAACAACAACACCGGCTCCTAGAAATACCACATCGGGAGTGTCTAAGGAGAGGCCAATGCCCCCCACTGCCTCACCAGCTGATGCAGGTACATCCAAGCGAGCAAGGAACGACATGGACTCACCGACCAACAGCTCACCAACAAATAAAAAGAAAAAAGCCAGACTCTCCAGAGCGCCTGTAGGGCAACAATTCGCCAAAGTAGACTATGGGAATCCTACACGGAAACTGACGGAGGATCAATGGCAATTGATGGAACTTCGGATCCTTGAGGAGGTAAACGAGGCTATCGTTAAGAGTAGGCCACCGCCACTCTTCGGTAACATCTGCACCTTTCAAGGATTCAAAATGCTAACATGTGAAGATGAACACACCCTCACATGGCTTCAAGAATTCATTCAGAAAGCTGAAGCTCCCTGGCCAAACGCTGACCTTCGCCTCTTGGGGAGAAAGGAAATCAGCGACTTTTCCAGGCCAAGAGCCAAGCTTATCATGAAAGGGCCGCTCATTCCGAGGGATCGTATTGAAAGATACCTCAGGTCACTCAACACCGACCAACTAAGTCAAAACTGGGAAGTGGCTGAGATGGGCGAACAGACAAAAGATGGCACTGAATTGGTCGTGATCCTAAGTCACAAATCAATACCACTTCTTAGAAAAATCGATTTCAAGGTACGTGTCGGTACAAACCGATGCAAACTGCGGCTGATAACCACCAAGAAAAAGGTAATTAAGGGGGAGGGGGTTTCTTTAATATGAAAGTAATTCAAATAAATCTCCATCACAGTAAAGCCGCCAGTGCCAATTTAGTCTACCTCATGGAGAATAGACAGGTAGACATTGCCCTTGTTCAAGAACCCTGGATTGCAGGTGGCAGGATTAAGGGCTTACACTCCAAAGAACTCACGCTGTATAAGACCACAAATGTAGGCATTAACAGTAGTTGTAGAGCCTGTATTATAGCTAGAAAACAGATTAATCTCTTTCTTCTATCCAGATACAGCTGTTTAGACCAAACGACGGTAAAGCTCGAACGAGCCGGGCTCCCACCCTCGTCATAACATCTTGTTATATGCCAGGTGACGGTATGGAAGGACCACCGGCTGAGATGACCAAACAGCTCATCCAACGTGCCGCATTGGAGAAATGGGACGCTGTTGTGGGATGTGATGCCAATGCACACCATTTACAATGGGGCAGCACTGACATCAATGACAGGGGTGAGTTACTTTTTGAATTCATTATAGAAAATAACATTTTGGTAGCAAATAGGGGAAACGAACCCACTTTTATTACTAAGAATCGTATCGTAGAAGTACTCGATGTAACGCTTTTAAGCAACTCGGATACAGTTTCCATAGACCAGTGGAGGGTATTAAAAGATGAGTCATTTTCTGACCATAAACTCATAGAATTCTTAATACCCGACACCCCAGACTCTCGTAAACCTTTTAGAAACATAAGAAAAACAAACTGGGATATTTTTAATAGGGAAGTAGAGTTGAATATACAAAAACTGAACACTAACTCGATGCTAAAACCCGAGATTATAGACATAGCAAATGATAACTTCACTGAAATACTCGGTAAAGCATTAGAAAAAGGCTGTCCACTAAAATCTTGTGGTCAAGGTAAAAAGAAACCACCCTGGTGGACAAGTGAACTTGGTACCATTAGGAAAGAAACCAGGAGACTTTTTAACGTTGCCAAGCGCACAAGAGCAGACACTGACTGGGAAATTTATAAATCCAGTCAAAAGAAATTTAAGATAGAAACACAAAGAGCTAAACGCAGCTCGTGGAGAAACTTCTGTAGTCAAGTTGAGAGTACTAATGAATCAGCAAGACTCAGAAAAATACTAGCAAAGGAACCAATTGTTCTAGGATCTCTTAAAGAACCTAATGGACATTGGACGGACACTAGGACTCCTAGTAAACGCACACTTTCCAGGTTGCACCTCGAATGATAAAAAGAATTCACAATTGGGGCTCTGCATCGAGAACACAATACCTGAAGAGTTGATCACGGAAGAAAAGGTTAAATGGGCTATTAGCTCCTTTTCACCGTACAAATCACCAGGGTTGGACGGTGTCTTTCCCATGATGTTACAAAAATGTGTTGACCATGTAATCCCGCATTTAAAAAACATATTCCTAAGTAGCCTGAAATGGGGATATGTGCCTAAGGCGTGGAGGGAAGTCAAAGTGGTTTTTATTCCGAAAGCTGGAAAACCAAGCCACACAGGCCCTAAAGACTTCAGACCCATCAGTCTCACGTCTTTTCTCCTAAAAACATTTGAAAGACTAATAGACCTTTATATACGCAATACACTGAGCCCGGAAAACATATCTCCAGCCCAACATGCGTATACAAAAGGGAAAAGTGTAGAGACAGCACTACACAGTGTCGTCAGCCCTATTGAAAAAACACTTAAGAACAAAGAATACACTCTGGCCGCCTTTCTAGACATTGAAGGAGCCTTCAATAATGTTCGGAACGAAGCGGTGGAAGGAGCGCTTGTAAACCTTAATGTGAACAACGCCGTCATTAGGTGGATAATGAACATGTTAAAAAATAGACAGATCTACTCAGAGTTAGGGGGAGTACAGATCACAGTATCTACTTCCAGAGAAACTCCACAAGGTGGGGTTCTTTCTCCACTTCTCTGGATACTCGTGATGAACACAGTCCTCATGAGACTTAAATATAGTGGAGTTCAAGTAATTGCCTACGCTGATGATTTAGCATTGCTAGCGACAGGTAAATTCCCCACTACAATTAGCGAGCAAATAGAAAATGCCTTATCAATAGTGCATACATGGACTAAGAACTGCGGCCTAGCGGTTAACCCACATAAAACCGAACAGGTCCTTTTCACGAACAGAAGGAAAGTTCCACCCTTCAAAATTCCCCTTATTGAAGGGACCCAACTCAAACTCTCCGACCACGCTAAGTATCTTGGTGTGATCCTGGATAAGAAACTGAATTGGAGTCTCAACATTAAGGAAAGAACTAACAAAGCCATGTTTGCTTTCTACTCCTGCAATAGAATTTTTGGTAAAACCTGGGGGCCGAGTCCAAAAATTATTAAGTGGTTGTTCACAGCCATAATTAGACCTGTGCTTACATATGGTAATCTAGTCTGGTGGAATGCATTGGACAAAGTTACCAACCTTAGAACCATGACCAAGGTACAAAGAATGGCATGTATTGGAATCACCGGGGTTATGAGGACCACACCCACTGCGGGTCTGGAAGCAATTCTCAATTTAAAACCCCTGGATCTGTTTGTACAAGAATCGGCAGCCAAAAGCGCACTGCGGCTCAGCCAAACTGATAGCTGGAAATCCAGCGCCATCGGTCACGCACTGATTCTACAGAAATACACGGGAAATAAAGTATGCACTGACTACATAACACCCCGTTTAGACTTCTATAGACCTTTTACAACTGGACACTGGTGTTGGTGCAGGCTTCTTCTCAAAAAACCTTAGACTAGCCAGTTCATTCAGACTTCCTAATTACAGCAGTGTTTTCCAAGCTGAGGTCTTGGCAGTGACCAAAGCAGCTAGACAAATCTCAATGATGGCAATACCGCAAACTGATATTACCATTTTCATTGACAGCCAAGCTGCATTAAAAGCCATTTCTGCCGTCGAAATCAAATCGAAGCTTGTGACCAGCTGTCGCGAAGAGCTAAAGGTTCTTGGTACACAGCACAACATAAGGCTCTGTTGGGTTCCTGGTCACAATGGTATCCCAGGAAATGAAAGTGCTGACGAACTGGCAAGATTAGGTTCGACACTTGATATTAATCAGGCGGACCCAACTGTTCAGATCCCACCCTGTAATCTAAAACAGGCAATCGAGAACAAAGTCCTAGCCTTAACGAACAGAAGGTGGTACTCGCTTGACACCTGTGCTACTACTAGGCAACTATGGCCATGCTTTAACAAACAAAAGACCGAAAAAATCATCCAACTGAATAAGAAATCTCTCTCTCTTCTCGTTAGCATCACCACTGGTCACAACCAAAAAAAAAAAAAGAATGGGCACCTCGCCCTACACCAACTGTTGCCGCTTCTGCTTTGTACGCCAGCGTTGACAAGCCAACCTAAGTACGACGTAAAAACGCAAGTGTGCATTGCGGTGGCGACAAATAACGGAGAATGGGCACCTCGCCCTACACCAACTGTTGCCGCTTCTGCTTTGTACGCCAGCGCCAAGCTAACCCCACAAAACAATACGGTCACATACACCAACCACCGTCCTATCTAATCCACCCACCAGACGTTGCATGGAGCCACTGCTCCTACGGGCCTGGGGAGGGATGATTTACTCCGTGGGGGCTAAGGAGGGGAGCTCGCCCAAGTACCACAATGGTGCGTTAACCCCTTCTCACCCAGGTGACTATTTGCCGACAGACACTCCCAAACTCAACTAATTTGAGGGCACCCTCCGACCTTACGGGCTACACCCCGCTGAAACTACAACTACACCCTTAACGGGCCTTTTTTGTCATAGAATTTTTATCATAGGTTTTCCTTATATAGGGAGCATATCCCTAGGGTACCACAATGGATCTACATTGATCTAAGTGTGACGGTAACAAGATCAACTGTCAGCCCACTAACCTAACCTAACCCTAAGGTTGTAACAGTCATCCTAAAAACCTACGTTCGTTAAATGCATTCATCGATGAAAATGGTATCTTACGTGTAGGGGGCATTTGGAGAACTCCCTCCTTTCCTACGATGCTCAACATCCGATTTTGTTACAAAACAATCAACAGTTTACACGTTTAGTTGTCAGAGATGCCCACAAAAACACTCTTCATGGCGGCATCCAACAAATGATAAGCTACATTCGTCAAAAATATTGGATTAGCCAAATACGAAGAAGTGTCAGCTGCATAGATGTTCTTCTTGCTTCCGGCAAAAGGCATCCGAAATGCAACAACTAATGGCATTTTTGCCCGCACCTAGAGTTAGGATGTCTCAACCTTTCAGCCATACGGGCGTCGACTACGCCGGACCAATCGAAATAAAATCCTGGAAGGCACGCGGAGCAAAAATTCTAAAAGGTTACTTTGCAGTATTTATATGTTTGGCTACGAAGGCCATACATTTGGAAGTTGTGTCAGATCTGACAACCCAAGCATTTTTAGCAGCATTCAAACGCTTTGTTGCAAGAAGCGGAAGCTGCAAGAAAATATACAGCGATTGCGGAACTAATTTCGTTGGCGCGAATAATGAATTAGCTAAGATGTTGAAAGAAGCAAGCCATGACTGGAAGGAAATCGCCGACAATTTAGCAAATCACGGTACCGATTGGCATTTTATTCCTCCTGCTTCTCCACACTTTGGTGGATTATGGGAAGCAGGTGTGAAATCGGTCAAGTACCATCTAAAAAGAGTAGTTGGAATTGAAAAGCTAACATTTGAGGAGCTCGCGAAGCTTCTAGCACAAATAGAAGCGTGTCTGAATTCGAGGCCCCTATGCCCTCTCTCCGACAGCCTCGATGATTTAAACTCGCTCACCCCTGCCCACTTCTTAGTCGGTGAATCATTATACGCCGTGCCTCAAGGCGAAACCAACGAAAATGTTACACACATCGACCGGTGGAAACGTGTTCAAGCGCTGGCGGAAGGATTCTGGCGGAAATGGAATTCCGAATACCTCGCAAAGCTTCAGTAGCGTCCAAAATGGATGAAAATCCAGGCAATGCCGAAGATTGGAGATTTAGTTCTGCTAAAAGACGAACGACTTCCACCGACCTACTGGAGTCTCGCACGAATAGAAGGTACCCATGCAGGATCCGACGGACTAGTACGTGTAGTTACCGTCAAGACAAAAACTGGACACATGAAAAGGCCGATCGCGAAAATCTGTCTTTTACCGTCAAACGAATCTCAAGGACCGACCGCCATCATCTAAACATCAGAATTTGTAGCAGAAAACCAACAGTCAAATGCAGAAAACCAACAATCAACTTAATAAAAAAAAAAAACTCAATCATTCTTAAATTATTTATTTATAAAACACAAAAAAAAATCTCAAAATCACCACACAGGAATTGCAGATTATAAATAATTTTATCGATTCAGATAAAAAATTTTTAATTTTAATAAAATTGCATCGCGACAAAGCATGTAAACAATTTATAAAATATATCAAATTATTAAAAATTATTTATTTATTTTGAAAAATACTTAAGCTTCTAACTGAGCTAAAACACAATCCACAAAACTTATGTCAAAATATACACGTCAAGGTGAAATCAAAATAAATAATAACAAGCACGTTCAAATGTCAAACCCGTCGGCAAAACCAGATTTTCGAACAAAGTGGTTGCATTTTTATTTCCTTTGTCTTTTTTATTTTTTTTACAATAAAAAACTTAGACGAACACCTTCCAACAATATCAGACAGCGCTCTGCGATGCGACAATGCTTGTTTATCCTGCGAAAACTGGTGAATTTTCAATGGCAGTTGATGCGTCAGATTTTTCTACTGGAGCAGTGATAAACCAAACGCTAGATGGAGAGACAAAGCCTCTGGCATTTTTCTCAAAAAAGTTATCTGTTTCACAAAGGAAACATTCAACATATGATCGAGAGCTGCTGGCTATTTATGAAGGGATCAAACACTTTCGACATTATTTAGAAGGACGCGAGTTCGCGATATATACTGATCATAAACCCCTTATCTTCGCTTTTCAGCAGAAGACCGACAAGGCATCACCTAGACAAGGGAGACAACTGGAATTTATTAGCCAATTTTCAACTGACATCCGCCATGTCTCGGGAAAAGAGAACATCATTCCAGATCTCTTGTCTAGGATTTCTGAAGTTACTATCAAACCTGGCATCGACTTCGATCAACTGGCTGAAGATCAAAAGACGGATCATGAGCTGCAAAGATTGTTGAATGACAACAAATTGTCTCTGATTCTAAAAAGACTAAAGAGTCATGAATTTCAATACAACTGGTGATATCATATGTGATGTATCAGGTACGTACGTTGGCCCTTATGTTACTAAAAGATTTCGCAACATTGTTTTAGAAAAAATTCATGGGTTATCGCACGGTGGAATTCGAGCAACTACTAAATTACTGCAACAAAAATTTGTATGGCCCAGTATGCGAAAAGAGGCAGCCAGTTTTGTGAAGCACTGTATTGCGTGTCTGCGATCTAAAATCCAGCGACATACAAGAGCACCTCTTCAGTCATTGCATGAACCAGTTAAAAGGTTTGAACACATCCATGTGGATATAGTTGGTCCGTTACCACCATCACACGGATTTTTATACTTACTTACAATGATAGACCGAAAAACCAGATGACCAGAAGCTTTACCTATATCGGACATCACGGCAGAAACTATTGCAAAATCTCTAATTGATGGATGGATCTCGCGATACGGTGTCCCAGCACGCATCACTACGGATCGTGGCAGACAATTCGAGTCTGACCTGTTTAAGCAGCTCAACAAGGTACTAGGAGTAAAGCATATGAGGACTACATCATACCACCCGCAAGCGAATGGCATGGTAGAACGATGGCATCGCTCGTTGAAAGCTGCACTCAAAACAAAAATGCCTGCAAGTTGGTCGGAAGAACTTCCTCTTATTTTACTTGGATTGCGGATAACTTGCAAAGATGACTTAAACGCATCACCGGCTGAACTACTTTACGGTAAGACTTTAAATGGCGAGTTTTTCGTTCCAAGAAAGGAAAACATAAATGATCCCGATTTCGTACGCAACCTTTCAAAAACCATTGCAAAAATGTTACGCACCACAACTCTGGACATAATTTTTTTATTCAACCAGCTCTATCGAACTGTTAGTATGTTTTTGTAAGAATTGACGGTGTAAGAAAAGAAGAAAAACTCTGCACCGATTCATCATCAACGACACCCTCTGAATACAGGACTCGGGCTGGGCGCTTAGTCAAACTACGAGTTCACACTGCCCTTAGACTGGAGTAGTGTAGTGACTTCCCATCTCATCGCAGCGGCAACACTTGTCAACTCATCGACACCCACCACCTATTATGTACTAACGTTTCTTATATACATACATGAAGCTAACTGAGCAAAATAACATCGTATGTTATCCAGGTAAGGAAGTAGAAGAAAGGGATTCAACATTCACTTTGCGCACACAAAAGAAGACGTACCACTCTACAGCTACAAAACAATAAGACAAAATTATAAACTGAGTTAAAATAAAATTAGAAATATGTAAGTATTTCAATTTTTTTTTTTTTTTTTTTATTTACTCTCGAAAGCTACACTGCTAACAGTAATTCTGCAGATAATCTCTTGAATATAGGTAATTTAAGTCTTTCTACCTCTGAAATTGAATTTGCTTTATCTCAGGTTAAGGCTGACAAACGCCCAGATGTGGATGGAATCTCGCCAATCATTTTACAAATGTGCGCTAGGGTATTGGCTTTTCCGTTAAAGTGGTGAGTTTCTACTTTCTTGGAAGCGTTCAATAATTACACCCATTTTCAAATCAGGAAGCAAACAAGAGGTTTCAAATTACCGTCCAATTTGTAAAATTTCTACAATTCCTAAAATTTTTGAAAAGTTGATTTATGATAAACTAATTCCCTGTCTCAAAGGAATAATTTCTCCATATCAACATGGTTTTGTAGCAGGTAGATCTACTACCACCAACCTCACCATTTTTAGTAATTTAGTTTTAAATGGGCTCGAGATGGGCTCTCAGTATGACGTTGTCTACACAGACTTTTCCAAAGCATTTCACCGAGTCAATCACGATACGTTACTTATGAAGATAAATCAAGTAGGTTTTCACTCAAATTTCTTAAATTGGCTAAATTCATACTTAAGGTATCGTATTCAGTGCGTTCGTATCAACGGTATTTATTCTTCACCGATATATGTTACCTCGGGTGTTCCACAGGGTAGCCGTCTCGGCCCCCTTCTCTTTTTGCTTTTCATAAATGACATTCCTGATATATTTTTAAATTCAAAGTGCTTGATGTATGCGGACGATTTAAAAGTCTTTCGTTGCATAAAATCTGAACTCGATTGCGTTCTTTTGCAAGAAGAGATTGGCGTACATATAACTCCCTTAATCTAAATATTTCTAAATGTCAAAACTTAACTTTTTGTCGCAACCGCTCACCAATTAATTTTACATATAAGATAAAACAAAAGGCACTGTCCATCGTAACCTTTAAAAAAGAACTTGGTGTGATTTTTGATAAAAAAAACTTGATTTTCTAAGACATATTGATTTTTTGGTCGCTAAAGGCCGGTTGTTCTTTAACGTTCCATACCACAGAACCGTTTATGCCGCCAATGAACCGTTATCTAGTTGTTTAAGAGAATCAAATACTGGTAACGACATGATTGACTTCAATCTTAGTAGATATTTATTTAAAACTAATCTATTGTTAATTTTAAATAACTTTTCTGTTGGAAATGTTTAATATTTATTATTTTATTTATATAAAACAAATCTTCTGTCAATTTAAAATAATATTTGCTGGTGGCAATGTTTAATATTTTGTATATAGATATATCAAGTAGTCGCTAAAGTTTTGTAACTTTGTTTGATGAATAAACTAAACTTAACTAAACTAAAACTAAACTAATTACGATCCACCTATGAAAATAAGCGCATAATTCTCAATAACCAGATTAAGACCCCTTTAAATCTTCCGGTGTGTTCAGGTGAATCTTCAAAGGCTATAAAAAGTTTGCAGCGACACATTAACGACTGTATTTGCCGCGCTCAAAGCACATGAGGTCAACGTGGATGGTTGGGATCACATTCTGGTGTACACCTGCTCAAACCGGCTACCACCCAATACTCTTTTGTTATGAGGGCAATCGGTGCCAGACCATACTGTCTTACCAACTTGGGAAACCATGGATAAGTTCCTCAGCGATTTCAGGTGTTAAAAACAATTGCGGATGTAACCTCTCCTTCTACTTCGTCTAACGACACCCGAAAAATGATTCAAAAGAGTAACATTCAACAGAAAAATCGCGTTGACATATTTCATGCCAAGCCTCAAGTTTTGTCCTGTAAGCTTTGCTCAGGCCAACATGAACTTATGAAATGTTCTAGGTTTTTATCACTGAGCCCATCAGCTAGATATGAGGTAATCCGCAAACATCTTTTATGTTCTAATTGTTTGTCAGCTAATCACAAAAGTCGAATGTGCACCAGTAGATTCTCGTGTTCCACATGCAATAAAAAACACCATTCGCTTTTACACTTCAACAATTCTGCAAGTTTACCGGTCTCAACGTCAGTGCAACAAAGTGCGCCTTCTTCTTCATTACAGTCCACTGCTCCCGCCTTTTTGCAACAGACAACCGGTCGAACCCATTTCACTTCTTCTCAACAGAAAGTATTACTAGCAACTGCGTTAGTTCAGATTATTGGTCACGAATCAAACCATGTGGTGCGCGCTCTGAAAGATCCGGGATCCGAAGTCTCTTTCATCATGGAATCGGTACAAACGCGTTTACAATTATCAACTTTACCAATTAATATTTCTATTTCGAGTATCAATACAACCGCGGCTACTTCGAACAAACTATGTTCATTTTCAATTCGAAATAAAGAGAATCCATCTGCTCTTATAATTGCACAAGCAATTGTTTTGAAAAGGCTAACAAATGATCTGCTCAGCATTTCGTTTTCTCACATTGATCATTCAGACCTAAATGATCTCAGCCTAGCTGATCCGTCCTTTAACTCTTCTGCTCAAATAGACTTGCTGAACAGCGCGGATTTATATCCAGCCATTGTTCGAAATGGATTGCAAACTGTTTGTGAGACACTTGTTGCTCAGAATACAGTGTTTGGTTGGGTCCTTTCTGGTCCCCTTCCAACAACCGTCAACACATTTAGCATTTCTGTCAATCAGCACACAGAGTCTTTAGATGAGCAAATGAAACGTTTCTGGGTTGGAGGAGGTCCAAGGTCAAAAACCTATCTTGTCGATTGAGGATCAATATTGTGAAGACTTATACGAAAAGACCACTTTTAGGAGAGAAAATGGAAGATATGTTGTGAGATTGCCATTTAAGCAGGACGCGTCTTCAAAACCTTTAGGGGCATCGAGAAATATAGCGCTGAGTCAATTTCTGCGCACTGAACGAAATCTCATGAAGAATCCCGAGTTGCAAGCTCAGTATATCTGATATCTGAGTATCTCACGCTGGGACACATGGTTAGAGTGGGTAGCCGTGAGGTCAAAGAAGATGGAAATATTTCTTCCTTTTACCTTCCCCTCCATGCGGTCCTAAAGCCTGAGAGTACATCAACAAAGGTTCGAGTGGTTTTCAATGCGTCAAGTGCATCCACAAGTGGTGTAAGTTTGAACGATCTATTGTGCACGGGCCCAGTGTTGCAACGTGATTTAACTTCACTTATTATTAACTGGAGATTTTACGCTTTCGTGTTTAACGCTGACATCTTAAATATGTACCGGTGTTGAACTCTGTCTAAATACCTGCCACACAAATGGACCTGAACGTAACCCCTGTGACACATTCGAAACACCTCCCAAAATTATGGCATGTATGAAGGTTAAATGGAGGTTAAATAACAAATAAACACTGGAAATTTATAATTGAAGGTTTTGGATGTGTTTTATTTCGGAGTTTTTGATAGCGATTTTTTGGGTAATTTTTATATTGTAAATTGGCAAGTTTTAGTTGGTTTGAACACCTAACATTTTGGTCCTTCGAGCCTTTTAGAAAGAGCGACCGCAAAAACGAATTGATTCGTACATTGTTATAAACATTTTTGATTATCCAAAAAAAATTACTGAGTGACGACCATTTTGTCGCGTTTCATAGATTTATTATTTTAATTAACATACATACAATAAATCAAATAGACTTGAAAAAAATAATATTATAATTTTTGTTTACAATAATTTACAAATTAATTTAAAAACAAAAAGTAAAAAATTAAGTGAAGAAATTTCATCATCCAGTAAAAGAGGCAGTTGAAGCAGACGGCTGGTACACGGAAAGAAATCAAAGTGAGTACATTTTCACTTCCTTAATATATTTTATAAATATACCTATAAAATCAAATCACAAAATGAGTGCTGCGAAAATTTTTAAAAGTAGCTGCAAGCAAGTATCAAAAGATTTCGAGAACTTTAAAAAGACTGTAAATCCTGATCGTCGGACGAAAAACTACGTCACAACACGACTTGATTTACTCGAAACCAATTTGCTAAGCATACAAAAGCAGTACGAAGATAGTCTTTCCGATGATGATGTGAAAGAGGATGCTTTGTCAACTTTGGAGAACATTTACACCGTAGCAAAAGACACATATACTATTTACAAATCGTTGCTTTTAGATGAATTGGACAAATTAAATCCCGTCACTCAAGGGAGTTCGAAGGAACCTCAACAACCGTCTCAGCCTCAGCATCAGAAGCCACATGATGTACGGCTTCCCAAAATTCACCCTCCAGCTTTCACGGGTGAATATGAGAATTGGCGGTCATTCCATGACCAATTCGTATCACTCGTCCACAGCAATTCTTCACTTTCTAAAATAGAAAAGTTGCATTATTTAAAATCGTGTTGTAAGGAGAGTGCAGGAACTTTGCTTGAGCACATTAATATAACTAGATGACGCAAGCTACGATCAGGCGTGGGAAATTTTAAAATGTAGATATAACTTTAAGCGAATCTTAGTAAACAACGAGCTCAAGTTGTTTTACGAGTTGCCTTCTGTTCACGAAGAAAGCGCAAAAGGGATTCGCGAATTGTTGGACAATTCAACCAATGCATGCATGCGCTGAAAAATTTGGATTTGCCAGTCCAACATTGGGATGCGATAATTATATTTTTGCTGCTGAAGAAACTTCCTGCGACTATACAGTCAAAGTGGGAAACCTCTTTGGGTACTAAAAAAGAAATTCCAACGTTCAAAGAATTTTCTGAATTTTTGGAAACCAAATTTCGAACTTTGGAGATGGTTGACCAACAACAAAATGTTAAACCGTCGTCATCAAATAAGAGGCAGCCTAAGAATGTTTTTCATGTCAACACGGAGCCAACCGACAAATTTACCTGCAAAGTATGCCATAGAGGTGTACATTCCTTGCGCACCTGCAGTAGATTTTTAAAAATGGACGTCAAGGCTAGACAACGAGTTGTCAAACAATTTGGCAATTGCTTTAACTGTTTAGCTTATAGCCATCGAACGAATAGCTGTCCAAGTAACAAGTTGTGTCATTTTTGTCAAAGGCCAAACAATTGTCAAACAATTCGTTGTTACATTTTGGCAGCAATCACAACACAAGTTTTAGTAATTTGAATCAACAACCATTCTCACACTCGAACAATTCACAACACAACTCAAACACACAACAATCATTCGCTCAATCTAACCAACAGCCACCCAACTCAAATAACGCCAACACATTCTCTCGTTCTCAACCATCATCGCTTCCACTCACTCATTCACACTCTAATACAAATCAAAACTCATTTATTCACCCAAATACAAACAATCACCCTCAAAATCGATCACAAACATCTTTTGATGTTTCGGTGTTAGGACAAATGAAGACCGGTTCTTGTCAAAACTATGTAGAATTGTACCTTGGTTCTAACCACTCCAACTTCGAAACTTTAACAAGAGGATATATGTATAAGACTCTTACTGGACTTCTACCAAGTCGAGAAGTAGTCCCAACGAGGTGGAAACATATCCAAGGTCTGAAATTAGCCGATCCAGCGTTTCATCAACCTGAAAATATCGACCTTTTGCTAGGTAATGACGTATTTTGCGATGTAATTCTACCCGACGTTATAAGAGGAGAGGAACCGATTTCGCCAATTGCTCAAAAAACACTATTCGGTTGGATCATCTTGGGAAAAGTTCCACTCGAAACACATCACACACTACAAGTGTTTACACAGTTTTTCGATATTGATACTCAATTGAGACAATTTTGGGAAATTGAAGAATCACCATATGAAGAAGCCGAAGTAGAAGAAGACGTTGCGTGCGAACAGCACTTTCTACACAACACCAAGAGGTTGCCGGGAGGGCGTTTTGAAGTTTCGTTACCCTTCAAAGAAAACAAACGTCCAGCACTTAATTCAACACATCAAAATGCTCTAAGAATGTTCCATAAACAAGAGAAGAAGCTATTAGTCAACCCAACACTATATGAAGAATACAACAGATGCATAGCTGAATACCTTCAATTAAATCAGATGGAAGAAGTTAACATCAATGAAGACAACACAATAAAATCACCCTTCCAATATGTAGTACCACACCATGCTGTTTTCAAAGAGTCCAGTACCACAACAAAGCTTCGTGTCGTCTTCAATGCTTCATTTAACACTTCGGACGGAAGTTCCTTAAATGATCATCTGATGACTGGACCTAAAACACAAACAGATATCATATCTATAGTTTTGAGATGGAGAATTCACAAAATTACCTTCACAGCTGATATAAAAAAAATGTATAGGCAAATCCAAATCCATCCAGAGGACGCCTATTACCAGCTTATCTATTGGCGGGAGGACCCAACAATACCAGTAAAACTTTTTAAAGTTAAAGTTTTGATGTTTGGTACTGCTCCAGCTCCATATCTTGCAAATCGAACACTCAAAAAACTTGCTGCAGATGAAGAATCAACATATCCACTAGCAACTCAAATGATTCGTAATGATATGTATATCGACGACTTGGTGTCAGGTGCAGAATCGGTAGAAGCAGCTAAAGAAAAGTATCGACAAATTTCAGGGCTGCTACTATCAGCTGGTTTTCATCTCCGAAAATGGATGAGCAATGATAAGGACTTCACCTTGTCACTCACCCTAGGATCATTGGACCATTTGAAGATACTGGGAATCAGTTGGTACCCTTCATTAGACTCGTTTTCCTTCCAAAAGGTTGCCATCGAAGAAATAGTTTCCAAACGCACAATTCTTTCCACAATTGCACGCCTCTTCGACCCACTTGGATGGATTTCAACATGCATCATTAAAGCGAAGATCATCATGCAGCAATTATGGCTGAGGGGACTTTCATGGGATGAAACGATTCCAGTAGATTTGCAACAGGAATGGCTTTCTTTTCAGGAAGAGTTGACCATTTTAGAGGACATCCGAATCCCCAGATGGATTAATGTGGAAGGTGATGTTAAACAACTTGAACTTCATGGTTTCAGCGATGCTTCTACAAAAGCATATGGAGCCGTAGTGTATCTACGAGTGTTGGACAATAACTATGAAATCCACACTCACTTATTAATCTCAAAGAACAAGAGTGGCTCCAGTAAACACGGTGTCGCTGCCAAGGTTAGAGCTTTGTGGAGCTGTCATGCTTGCCAAGCTCATAAGCTATACCCAGTCAGTGGTCCCATTCAAGAATGTAAAAACGTATGCATGGACTGACTCCACAAGAACCCTCTGCTGGTTAACCGCACCACCATCCAGATGGAAGACTTTCATTGCTAATCGAGTCACTGAGATTCAACGGCTGACGAATGTTAGCATATGGTGACACATTCCCACAAAATTAAATCCAGCTGATCTTGCATCTCGCGGTGTTTTACCATCAAAGCTAGCCCACTGCACTCTTTGGTGGAAAGGACCACCATTTCTACAAGATAATTGGGACTTTACAATACCAACACAACCCACTCAACTAAGACGGAAGAAGAAAAGAGAGAAATTAAAATGTATGTCACTATTGAAGATGAGAATGCTATTGTTGACGTGATTTATAGGCACTCAACACTCTCTCAAGCCTTAAGAATCATTGCGTTCGTCAATAGATTTGTCTACAATGTAAGAAAAGAAAAGGTTTTTAGAATGACATCAGTTTTGTCATCTCTAGAACTTAACATATCAAAACGTATAGCTATACAAAACGTGCAACAACAGATGTTTCCCGATGTGATAAATGATTTAAAGAAAACCAAGACAACAAAACTCAACAAATCACTTATGGTCTTATTTATAAACGTTGTCTAACTTTAGACAACTGTACAACTTTGGAAAATGTGTCCAAAAACCTTGTTTATTGTTGTCTTATAGCTGCCTAACTTAGACACAAGAGTAGATTGTCTTAATCGTGAATAATGTCATATTTACTTTTGTTAAATAAAGCATATTTCCACCAATTGAAAATAGTTAGACAGTGTCTAAGTAGACAAAAATCTAATAAATACGACTGTTAATCTTTTTATCGACAGAACTGGGATCATCCGAATTGGAGGTAGACTTCAAAATGCTACATTTACTTATGGTCAGAAGCATCCTATCGTTTTGAAGCCAGATCACCACTTTTCGAGACTAATAATCGCTGATGCACATGAAAGAACACTTCATGGTGGGTTGCAACAGACGATAGCGTACATAAGAAATCAATTCTGGATTCTTAAGATTAAAAGAACCGTGAGGAATTACATAAGTAAATGCCTTCCATGTTTCAAAAACTCACCCAAAGCCATGGAACAATTGATGGGCAATTTACCAGCACCCAGAGTCAATGTGTCCCGACCGTTTGCTCACACAGGTGTCGACTATGCTGGACCCATGGAAGTTAAAGCATGGAAAGGAAGATGTTCGAAAAGGTTCAAAGGATACTTTGCCATATTTATCTGCTTAGCAACAAAGGCCATTCACCTTGAAGTTGTAACCGATCTAACATCTCAAGCTTTCATTGCCGCATTTCGAAGATTCACTGCACGAAGAGGAATTTGTGCTAATATCTATAGTGATTGCGGAACCAATTTCAAAAGAGCTAATGTCGAACTACAAAAATTGCTAAATGCCGCAAAGCATGACTACACCGAAATCGCTGAATCAATTAGTAAACTAGGCACCAATTGGAACTTCATTCCTCCCGCTTCTCCACACTTCGGTGGATTATGGGAAGCAGGAGTTAAATCAGTGAAATACCACTTGAAACGTGTTGCCCAAAACCAAGCGTTGACCTATGAGGAACTCAGCACGCTTCTAGCTCAAATAGAAGCATGTCTTAACTCGAGACCCCTCTGCCCGGTAACAGAAGGCTTGGACGATTTCACCGCATTAACACCAGCACACTTCCTGATCGGAACTTCATTGCATATTGTTCCAGAAGGCGAATTAGAAATTGAAAGAATTGGATACATCGACCGATGGAAACGACTTCAAGCATCACTTCAAACCTTTTGGAAAGAGTGGAGTGGCGAATATCTAACCAGGCTACGAAATCGCCTAAAAGGGCTTCAAGAGCAAAAGCAACCTAAAGTCGGAGACTTAGTTTTGCCTAAGGATGAAAGACTACCGCCTTCACGATGGTCCATGGCACGAATCATAGTTACATATCCAGGAAAAGATGAACTCATCCGAGTAGTCAAATTAAGAACTCAAAATGGTGAATTCAAAAGACCTATCACGAAAATTTATCCACTTCCAACTAACAGCACTAACCCAGAAAATGAAATCATATAAAATTAATACTCAAAACGAAAGAAAACCTCCAATAAAATATTATAAATAATTCAAAACCTTAAATCAACTTAATTAATCATGAAACTAAACTATTAAACCCAATCAAATCAGTAAAAGAAATTAAATCTAGAATAAAAGTAAATTAACTTAATAAATCATCATTCAACACACATTCACTCACTCACTCTTTCTTTAGATTCTTTAGATTCTTTATTTCATAAATGGTTTTACAATGTTCGATTAAGAATACGGACTTGGCAATTCTGCCGTCTGCCGGATATGACATTTCATAATAAAATAATAATAACATGATATAAAGAATATGTAACAAAATTTTTGCATACAAAGAATACATTTAATAGAAAAAAAAACATATGAGGTTAAAATAACAAAGGTACATTAAAAGATAATTGCTGAATAACTAACCTGTGTTATTACACAATTTAAACAAAAATGGGATCTATGTATTTAAAAAATATTATGTACATACATAAGTATTTTACAATCTTAATTTTAGATGATTTAAAACATAAAAATAACAATTTTAGATGATTTGAAACATAAAATTTGGATAAATGCAATGACTTGAAGAACTTTTACTAGCCTTTTAATACTGGCTTACATTTCAAAAACACTCACTCACTCACTCACTTACTTATTCATAACTCACTCACTCATTCAACACACATTCATTCATCACTCACTCATTCATCATTCATCACTCACTCATTGGTCATTCATAAAACAAACATTCACTCAATCATGCAGTTTAAAATAAAATAAAAATCAAATACAGTCCACTTTAAAGAAAACATACACTAACACAGTATCCAAAACCTAAAATTAAAAATTAAACCACGAATCAAGCTATCAAACAAAAGGCAATTCAACTTTAAAACAAAATTAAAACATAAGCTGAATAATTAAAGATTAAAATCACCCAATAATATAATAATATAATATAATAATAACTCGCTCATTCATCAAAATTAATAAAATCTGCATAATAAATTAACTAAATGAATTAAAAAGAAAAAAAAAGGTAATTTCAAAAAAAAGGAAATCATTACTAAATGCAACATGAATTATTTGAAATAATATTTAGAATCATTTGCCGACACCACACAGAATGAAAAACCTGTAAAAAAAAAAATAAATTGAATGAATAAATGAATAATATATGTATATAAAAATAAAACCCAATCCACCAGCCAACACCACAGAAAATAAATAATTTAATTAAAAATCGATTATAATAAATTCGATTACCTTATAAATATGAAATTAAAACATCAGAAAATAATTATTTATAAGATTTAATTCGAAATTTATAAAATAAAATCCGAATCAACACAAAATATAACTAACAAAATATAACTAACAAATATCATCCATGGTGGCAACCATGCGCCAGTATATAATTCATTGAGAGAGAAAAAAAAAAAACATTCATAGCCCACCGTATACACACACACATACACAGCGTCGATTTGATTCAATCGATTTTTTATTTCAAATTAATAATATTGTTTCAGTAAATCCACGGCATGGGTCAAGAAAAAGGGAAAAACATAATAATCTAACACCATCTCCATGTATAACAAAACAAAGCACATTAAAGAAGAATAGAGGCTCCAATGGCGACTGCACGGCACTACCACGTATAAGCTGTATAAAATTTCGTAGTAGGCATGCCATGGAGTAAATTATGAAAATTAAATAACATAAAACACAATAAAATTTACTCACAAATCAAACACAATGTAACACAAAACAAATCAGATAGCTTAAGACACCGACTTAATTAAAACTATATTATAAACTGTTGGATACAAAATTGAATTTGTGCTTATATCAATTCATTAACTAATTTGTAAACTTGCTTCAAACTTTTACTCATCACTGTAATGTATATGTATAATTTACCTAACGTTAAGTTAAACCTTACTGGATTATTATTATTATATATCTACTTTATATAATCATGAAATCATACGATGTATACTTATAGTTTTTAGTCTCTCGATAGCCTCTTAATTAAACAGTTCACGAAGAATTACCTACTTTGTTTTATTTTCCCTAACAAAGGTTATGGGCCCAGGCTAGCTTTTATAAAGAAATTATTTCTCAGTCAGTTTGTCTTAATATATTTTATATATTTAATTTAAAAATGAGTTCGCTGTATCAAATCGAGAAACTTGATAACAAAAATTACGATGGTTGGAAGGTCCAGATGAGAAGTGTTCTCGTGCATAGTGAGTTATGGCAGTATGTTAGTGGGGAAGAGACGATTGCAGCTGGTGCTGCTGAGGCCGCAAAAGTAGCATGGCAGACAAAAGACAGAAAGGCTCTTGCTACAATTTTGTTAAGTGTTCAATTGTCACAATTAAATCACATAAAAAATTACAATACCTCATTGGAAGCATGGTCGAAGCTTGAGCAATTACATCAGCCCACTGGTCCAGCACGCAAGGTGACTTTATTTAAACAGTTGCTGGCAATGAAAATGAATGAAACTCAGGCAATCTCAGACCACCTAGACTCGTTTTTAAATGTAGCTGAAAAGTTGAGAGAAATAGATGTGGATGTCAAAGAGGAATTATTGACAATAATCTTGCTATCGAGTTTACCGAAATCATATGAGAATTTTGTGATAGCGATAGAATCGAGAGACTCTCTACCATCAATCACTGCATTGAAAACAAAGTTGATGGAAGAAGGGCAGAGAAGAACGATCGAAAAGAGAGAAGAGGAAAGTGAAACAGCTTTTTTAGCTAAAGCCAAAGTTAAATCTGCTAAGTTCCATAGGAACACTTCAGATGAAAATCCACACGCTGCTAGCAGTGGATTCAAGGGTAAATGTTATACATGTCACCGAAAAGGCCATTTTGCATCACAATGCCGAGATCGTCCAAAATATAGTGCTTCTAAAGTGACGAGTTCATTCGCGATGTTAAATTCGGTTGGCAATGACATTCTTGATGGAAACACGTGGGTTTTTGACAGTGGCTCAACGTCACACATGTGCTGCGAAGAAAGTTATTTTATTAACCTACAAGAGCATGTAGAAAAAATCGAATTAGCTTCGAATAAATACATCCTGTCGTCTGGCAAGGGAGAGGTTTTAATTGAAACGAAATACTCCAAGGTTAAACTCTGTGAAGTGCTTTTTGTGCCTTTGTTGAAAGCGAATTTTGTTTCTAACGGGTGATTTTTAAGCTGGTTTGGTTTTGGCAACACTGGTTTTGACAGCTGACGTGTGTTTAGTACCTTGTGTCACTGTCAAACAGCTTCAGTTTGGTTTGCAATTTAACCATGGATCGTCTTACAAATGAACAACGCTTGCAAATTATTGAATTTTACTATCAAAATTCGTGCTCGGTTCGAAATGTTCATCGCGCGAAAAATTGTGTTCAGCGATGAGGCTCATTTTTGGTTGAATGGGTACGTAAATAAGCAAAATTGCCGCATTTGGAGTGAAGATCAGCCAGAAGCATTGCAACAGCTACCAATGCATCCCGAAAAAGCCACTGTTTGGTGCGGTTTATGGGCTGGCGGCATTATTGGGCCATATTTCTTCAAAGATGATGCGAATCGCAGCGTTACTGTCAATGGTGAACGCTACCGAGCGATGATAACAAACTTTTTTTTGCCCGAAATGGAAGTTCTTGACTTGCATGATATGTGGTTTCAACAAGACGGTGCCACATGCCACACAGCACGCGAAACAATGGCGCAATTGCGAGGCGAGTTTGGTGAACAGTTAATTTCACGTTTCGGGCCGGTCAATTGGCCGCCTAGATCGTGCGATTTGACACCATTAGATTATTTTTTGTGGGGGTATGTCAAGGCTAATGTCTATAGGGACAAGCCCGCTTCGATTGACGCACTGGAAGCCAACATCCATGCATTCATTCGTGAGATACCGGCCGATATGTGTGAAAGAGTATGCCAAAATTGGACTCAGCGGATGGGCTACCTGAGACGCAGCCGCGGTCAACATTTGCATGAAATTATCTTTAAACATTAAATTGCAAGGTTCAAATAAATATTTCATTCATTTTTTCGAAATTTTTGTGTTTTTTTTTTTTTTAAAGTTCTAAACCTCTTAAAAAATCACCCATTATAAGTAAGGCAGTACAAAATGGACATAGGGTTGAGTTTAACAATGAATTAGCTGTAGTTAGAGACAAAGGCGACAATATAGTTTTGCATGCGAATAAAAAAAGTGATTTGTACATTTTCTATAGTGAACCAAAACCGAAAACTATGTTGAGTGTAGCGAAATCCTCAGACGAATGCTTTACGCAATGGCATATAAAATATGGCCATCTTAATGCGAAAGATATGGCTTTGATAGGTAGAAAGGCGATGGTTCGTGGTTTGCATCTGGGGAAGGTTCCTGAAAAATTCAATTGTGTGACATGTTTGAAAGGTAAAATAACGAGACAAGTTTTTCCTTCTGATCCGGCAAATCGTAGTGACTCTATTCTGGGGTTAATCCACAGTGATGTCTGTGGGCCGGTGCGGGTTTCTTCTCTGGGTGGCGCTCTTTACTTTGTCTCATTTATCGATGACAAAACACGTAAGATTTTTGTGCATTTCATTAAAACAAAGGGTGAAGTTTTCGAAGCGTTTAAGAGATTCAAGGCCCAGGTAGAACTTGAAACTGGACAAAAAATCAAAATTCTTAGAAGCGATAATGGTCGCGAATATATCAACAATGAATTTTCCAATTTTTTTTCAACGTTTCAACTAGAGAACCCGATCGTGTTTGCAGACTGAGGAAGGCTTTGTATGGTCTAAAGCAGTCTGGTCGGGAGTGGAATGCAAAGCTGGACGAGACTCTGAAAAGGCTGGGATTTATTCAAATTGAAGCTGATCGTTGTGTTTACACAATGAATAATAAAAACAGCATAAATATCATCGCAGTGTATGTGGACGACATACTCCTTGCATGTTCCGATGAAGGGGAACTTCTGTCAATTAAAAAGAGAATAAAACAGGAATTTGAAGTGGTGGACAAAGGGCAGGTTGGAGTTTTCTTGGGCATGGAGTTTAAGCAGAACCAGCAGCGAAACTATGTTAGCATAAGTCAAAAGAAGGCTATCTCATCATTGTTGGAGACTTACCAAATGCAAGACTGTAAAGGGAGGAGTACACCTTTAGAACCAGGTCAGAAATTTTCAAGATGTAAAACCTGCCAGAGCTGTGAATTGGCAGATAAGAAGGAGTATCAAAGGCTGATTGGGTCGTTGATGTACATTGGGCATGCAACGCGACCAGACATTTTACATTCCGTTAATAAGCTGTCACAATTTAATCAAAATCCGCATGAAGTTCATGTGATGGCAGCTAAGCATATTATCAGGTACTTGAAAAATACAATTAACTATGTTTTGTCTTATCGCAAACTAGGCAAATTACTTTGTGGGTATTCCGATGCCGACTGGGCATCAAACTTTGTCAGACGTTCATACACTGGCTATGTGTTCAAACTCAGTGGTGGTTCAATCTCATGGTCAACAAAGAAGCAACCGACAGTGGCGCTGTCAAGTACAGAGGCAGAATACATGGCCTTGACTTCTGCAGCAAAAGAAGCGGTGTACTTGCGTGGGTTGATTTCGGAGATGGGCTTTAAGAATATCGTCAGCAGTCCCACAACCATCTTCTGTGATAACCAAAGTGCGCAGCATCTTGTTAAAAACCCTGTATATCATGAACGCAGTAAACACATTGATATACGCTTTCACTATGTGAGGGAAATATACAAACGATCGGAGATAGATCTAGACTATATACCTACTGAGGATATGACGGCAGACATTCTTACTAAGAATTTATTAAAATTAAAACATTTGAAATTTACAAGTTTATTAGGTCTTGAAAATTGTAATTAAAATTTTATTTTGAATTAATTAACGCATTGCGGGATAGTTTGTTGGATACAAAATTGAATTTGTGCTTATATCAATAATTCATTAACTAATTTGTAAACTTGCTTCAAACTTTTACTCATCACTGCAATGTATATAATTTACCTAACGTTAAGTTAAACCTTACTGGATTATTATTATTATATATCTACTTTATATAATCATGAAATCATACGATGTATACTTATAGTTTTTAGTCTCTCGATAGCCTCTTAATTAAACAGTTCACGAAGAATTACCTACTTTGTTTTATTTTCCCTAACATAAACAAAAAAAAAACTCACAAATATGAACAACAAGATCGTTCATTGATGGATGCTGGCAATTACAATAAAATGCATTGTGAAGTTGGCGCCGATTAGTAAGAAGGAAGTCGGGACGAGAGCAGTACTGCCAAATTCTTTGCATGCAACTTTCCAATACATTGGAATTTCGAATTGGGCCCACGTTACATGGTTATTATTTCCAATTTGTTTACAAGATGCAATTTTCAAATAAAATTTATAAGTTTTTCGAATTCAAATGCAAATTAGTTATAAAATTTTATAATTTACTCCATAATTATTTACCATTTACAAAATATTAATAAAATCTTTCTTTGCATGTGAGAAAACAATCAATACATGACGATGAGTTTCCAAATAACCTTGTGACATAATTAAGCAGGCCCAGAAGACTACAGATTACAATGAAGTCGTTTACCTTGTTCACTGGCGGGGGAGAATGTTGAACTCTGTCTAAATACCTGTCACACAAATGGACCTGAACGTAACCCCTGTGACACATTCGAAACACCTCCCAAAATTATAGCATGTATGAAGGTTAAATGGAGGTTAAATAACAAATAAACACTGGAAATTTATAATTGAAGGTTTTGGATGTGTTTTATTTCGGAGTTTTTGATAGCGATTTTTTGGGTAATTTTTATATTGTAAATTGGCAAGTTTTAGTTGGTTTGAACACCTAACAACCGGCAAATCGCCATACATCCAGATGAAACCCAATATCAACGTATTCTTTTCCGTTTTCCTGACTCTTCGACTGTGGAAGATCTTGAGCTACTGACTGTCACATTCGGTTTCAACTGTTCACCATATTTGGCTATACGCATTGTTTTAAGGCTGGCTGAAGATAAGCAAGGTGAATTCCCACTTGTATCACGGATTCTCTCCAACGAATGCTATGTTGACGATGTATTATCTGGAGCTCATGATCTTCCCACAGCCAAACGAGATCAAAAGGAACTTATCGAAATTCTTGCGTCGGCTGGTTTCCCACTTCGTAAGTGGACGTCCAACATGCCTTCTCTTTTAAATCACTTACCTTCTGATCATGTCTTGAGCGAGCATTTTCTAAAACTTGATAAAGAGAGTACTACGAAGACCTTAGGAATTCGGTGGAACGCTGGCGAAGACTATTTCTATTTTACAATACCATCATTTCGGCTTTCAAAAGCACCCAGCAAGCGAGATTTCTCAGATTGCCCAATTATTCGATCCTGCGGTCGTAATAATTGCCAAAATTCTAATGCAGCGCATTTGGGTTGAAGCGACGGAATGGGATAAGGTCATACAAAGTGACACGTTAGTTAAATGGACTCAGTTCATAGAATCGCTTTCTGATATTCAACATATTAAAATTTCGCGTTGGTTACAATTTTCACCGTCCTGTCAGCTTCAAATTCACGGTTTCTGTGACTCATCTGAGAAAGCTTATGCGGTCACCTTATACGTTCGAGTTGTAAGATCAAATGATGTCACCACTTCACACTTAGTTTGTGCAAAATCCAAAGTTGCCCCAATCAAACCCGTGTCGTTGCCTCGAGCTCTGCGGTGCAGTTCTTCTATCGAGATTAGTAAAAGCCCACCTTTCGAATTTTCCAGTTATTTCGCCTCAAATTCATTTGTGGACCGACTCTTCTATAGTCCTTGCTTGGCTTAATAAACACACAAGCACGTGGAAAACTTTCGTGGCAAATCGGACGAGTGAGATAATAGACCATGTTGGCAATAAAGTATGGAGACATGTAAAATCTGGAGATAATCCCGCTGATCTTGCCACTAGAGGACTTAATTCTAGTGAACTCAAGCTAAATCCACTGTGGTGGAATGGACCCAGTTGGCTGAGAGAGCCTCCGGATCAACAGCCGATCGATAGTCCAAGATCGCCACCCTTAGAACAGTTAGAATGTAAAGCTAACGTGTGTCATACGCAAATTTCCGTATACGAAGATATTTTAGCACGTTTTTCTTTACTTCCCCGAGCGTTACGTGTCATATCTTACATGTTTCTCTATTATTATAGAATGTTCAAAAGGAGGGCTCCCCCAGAAAAATATGAAACCATAAAGATCACGCAAAAGGAAATTGACTACCCAATTGCATTAACCACCTTTTCTCATAAAAAGTTATCGCGGCAGAGGTTGCCGTATCACTAAGGGCTATGCCTGCTTGTTTGTGTGCTTTGCCACGAAGGCAGTGCACCTTAAAGCAGCTAGTGATTTAACCTCTCAGGTTTTCCTTGGTGCATTCGCCAGATTTGTGTCTCGAAGAGGTCTTCCAAAAGAAATGTTTCGGATCACGGCACTAATTTTACGGGTGCGATTGTGATTCTTCAACGCGATTTTACAAAATTTTTATCTTCGGTATCCGACGAGACTCAAACAAAATACAGCGTGCAAGGTTTTGACTGGAAGTTTATTCCCCCAGGATCTCCACACATGGGTGGCCTTTGGGAGGCCGGGGTAAAAAGTCTTAAAACCCATCTTCGAAAACTAGGTGACACGAACAAATTTACGTTTGAGGAGTTCTCTACCATTCTCGCATGCATTGAGGCATGTTTAAACTCGCGGCCCATTTCGCCAATGTCTAACGACCCTTCAGACCCATTGGCATTAACCCCAGGACATTTTCTTCGTGGCAGTCCTTTACTTTTTTTGAGAATGCTGCCAAAATGAAAGCTAAGGGACAGTTGAAGGAATACGAAGTCATCGGGCGCAAACTGCCCACAGAGAAGGAGCCTCAGACTCCCCTCTACAAGATGAGAATTTTCGCCCAGATAATATTGTGGCCAAGTCACGTTTCTGGTATTTCTTGCGTCAACTGAAGAAGTTCAAGAAGACCACCGGCGAAATTGTCTCCCTAAAACAAGTGTATGAAACTTCGCCAATCAAGATCAAGAACTTTGGCATCTGGTTGCGTTATGATTCGCGTTCCGGCACACACAACATGTACCGCGAATACCGTGATCTGACTGTCGGCGGAGCCGTCACTCAGTGTTACCGCGATATGGGTGCACGTCATCGTGTTCGTGCCCACTCTATTCAGATCATCAAGGTCGAAGCAATTGCTGCCAGCAAGACTCGCCGCGTGCATGTTAAGCAATTCCACAACTCTAAGATAAAGTTCCCATTGGTACAAAGGGTGCACCACAAGGGCAACAGGAAGCTATTCTCGTTCAGGAAGCCCAGGACATACTTCTTGTAGATAGTTACAGTGGAGTTTTGTTTTTTTTTTATAAGAAATTTGATGATAGCTGTAAACTGAAGATAAAAACTTACTTTTCCAGAACCGAACAGTGATGAAGGCCGTGTGTCCCTTATAAATCGATGGGAAAAATTAAAATGTCTGCAACAAGAGTTCTGTCGTTGTTGGAAAACCGAATATTTGAATGAGCTACACAAGCTTTTTAAATGGCAGTTTCTAGAAAAAAACGTCGAAGTCGATGATCTGGTTGTGATAAAACAAGATAACTTACCTTCCAATGAATGGCATCTAGGTCGTGTAACTAAAGTTTGTTCCGATGCTGATGGAAAGGTCAGAATAGCGACCATTAAAACTCAAAACGGTGAAGTCACCAATTGTCAAACTGTGCGTTTTGCCTAATGAACCCCATCCCATCTTAGGCGTCAGTTATAGCGATCAGGAAAACGAAACAGGAAAAACTTTCAAATAGATTATTTACTAGGTTTTCATTCGATTTGAAACGCAAATGTTGTACTAATCGATGACAAATAACTCAATGAATTTTGTATGCAAATAAAATTTTCAACTCAACAATTATTTATACGTGTTTTCCTGATGTAAATTCATTTTTCGTGCCAGCTGATTGTCACTTCACACAAAATGGAACAAATCGTTCCAATTATTTGCGTTCCAGCTTTTACTGGTTCCACTGACAGATTTGTGAAAGGAAAAAAAAAATCGTATCCATCTGTTTCAACTTTTCCTGATGGTTTTTCCTGATCGCTATAACTGACGCCTTAAAGGGAATTTTAAACTTTCAACATTTCATAATTTTTCAGTTGAAGTAACGTTAAACTCGATAAGTGAATAATGTTTTCTAATTTTTTTTCTTATGTAAACATTGTATAAAGTTAACGTAAACCTACTGCATTGAGCTTACGGGACATACCATAGTCTTTAAGTTATATTATCTCATTAATTATAATATTCCTATGCAACTTCATAGCAACTTTTCTTTGGCATATATTGCCAAGGAAGGCCGGTATGTTCGCGCCATCCACGATTGTGGTAAGTTAAATAAATAAATAATAGTAGCAGAAAAGCTTTATTCATTCTCTTTTTTGACTTTGTGGCGAGTTGTCTACTAAAAGTAACAAGTAACATACTTAAAAGAAACTTAACCTACTTAAAGTAACTTAACTAACCTACAGAGAAAAAATAAAGCTTAAAACTATATATAAATACAATAAATAAACAATAAAATTTGTAATCATAAGCTGCTGCTTTTTTTTTATTCGTTGCTGCTTTTTTTGTCGCTGCTGCTGTTGCATCCACGCTGCATCCACACTTCACATCGTTTGGCCTTTTTGTGCCGAACAACGTGTCTATTGCCTTCTGTAAGGTTAGATCTGCTGTTCTCAAGAGTCTTTGCTGAACATCATGGTGAAGAATGCCCATCACAATGCGATCGCGTATCATTTGATATTGAATTTATTCTTTACCTGCTACTGCAAAATTACATCTTTTGACTTGATTTGTGATTTCGGTCAGAAAGGCATCAAATGGTTCCGTTGTTTGCTGAGATCTGCTATGTAACTTAAAGCGCTCATAATAATGTTTTGGAGAACAATACGCGTCAAAGTTTTTCACAACTTCGGCATAATTATTTTTTTCTTATTCAATGAGATTGAGGGTTTCAAGCACTTCCATAGCCTTTTCTCCCATGAGGTTCAAAAGCATAGCTGCCTTCACTTCAGGGTCTACTTCTGTAGATTTTTTAATCGCTATGACATACACCTCAATTTTTTTCTTAAACATTTCCCACGTACAGCTAACATTACCTTCAAAAGACATTGGAGCTGGAGGTCTGAATTGCTCCATTTTGGCACTTTTATTTATTTAATGTTTTGTTTTATATTAATATCAAATTCTTTTACTATCTTTTATATTTAAGTATTTTAGTATACTCTTTGCTTTTTTTTGTTTAAATAATGTATGGATTGTATGTTGTCGCAGGTACGTAAGTATTTTATCGAGGTTTCTTTTTTTTTACAGTACCGACTGCGCCATGTCGTGTCGAGTATTCGATGTAAAAGATTAAAACAACAGGTTTACAGGAGTATGACTTTATTGTTCAAGTGCCTAGAGTCTTCTAACTAACTTTCATCTATGTATACTTAATATTATATCGGTTAAATATCCCATCAGTTATATATTTTTCGCTTAAACCAAATTTTAAATACAAATCAGTTTTTATTCACTATCCAATATCATTTGACTTCCCACGGAAGTCATTTAAATATTTCCTAATGCACGCGCATTTTGTATGCCTTCCATTCCTTTACCTTTGTAACCCGAACCCCTTAATATATAAAATGTATAATATTGTTTGTAAAACAAACTTGCTGTGATGGCAGTTTGTTTAATATAAGAAAATCTTAATGTATGTTACAATTAATAAAGTCAGTTCGCACTGAGACCGCGGAATTCATAACATATTTTATATAAGCTTAATACACATTGTGAATAGTAACTAAACTTCGTAACTTTACTTCAAACTCTACAACAATTATGACGAAAAACTGAAAATTTAAAAACACCCTATCTATCTTCGAGTTGCAATAGTGGCGATTTAAAACTTACAGTTATTTTTATATTACCAAAAATAGGCCACAGATAGCATACACAGTAGAAACAAAAATTTAAGCTTCTTTTGAACATAATTTATTTTCATTCTTTCTTTAACCTACCCCTCTTATGAAATTGTCATACAAGTTTGACTGCTTTTAAACGCTGCAATTACACCCTGCAATTTTTAAGCATGTAGGCGGGGGACGTATGCGGTGTCCGGGGTAGACAAAGTTGCAGAGGTTGAAATAATTGCAGAGTTATCGCTCTTTCTTCTTTGTGCTTTTCCTATTGTTTGACACATAAGTAGAGTAAAGAGAGTGAAAAGATATTTCCTTTTCATTTAACAAAAATTGCAGGTATTAAAATTTGCAGCGTTTAAATGGATGCTGAAATCCGAAAGAAACTCAAAAGAGAACTGCGGATAAAAATTGCAATTGTCTAAAAGCAGTTATTAAAGCGCAAAATCGACAAATTTTTGTCCCATTTTGTATATGTACTATTGTATACATTGGGCGCATTCACTAATATTCACTAATTCTGATTGGCTACATACAACTACAAAATGAGTTGAAATTTCCCTTCCGACGTAGTGTAAAAATTTCGGCTCAAAGTTAGTGGAGAATGATTTTGACGTTTCACAATCAGCTGTTCGGTTAAAATACAAAAGATTCAAAATGAAACTTGACCACAATTAAATTATTTTGCATAATTATGACTTTATCTTCTTCCGAATCACTCATATTATTTAATTTAAAAAGAAAAGATTACTTAAAGTTATCAAAACACAAATGTTTCTTATTTTGTGTGTGTTTACATCTGTCATTAATATGACAGTTCAGAATTGACTGCCTTTGTAGTGCAATTTTGCATTCACAAAGCTAGTTGAATTTCGACTACGTAGTCACTACATTAGTGAATGCGCCCATTGTTCTCGTTCTTATTTTCTTTCTTTAACCTTATTTTTTATTATTCTATCTTTTATTATCTGCTCCTTCTCAACTCTCCAATCTCTCCACTCTGAATTTTCACAAGCTTCAGTATTGGGTCACCTAGGCGGCGCGTCGTCGTACGTTCCTCTTCATGAGAGATGAGAATACTATAGTTTATATATATACAGTCGTATTTATTAGATTTTTGTCTACTTAGACACTGTCTAACTATTTTCAAATTGGTGGAAATATGCTTTATTTAATAAAAATAAATATCACATTATTCACGGTTAAGACAATCTACTCTTCTGTCTAAGTAAAGTAGCTATAAGACAACAATAGACAAGGTTTTTGAACACATTTTAAAAAGTTGGACAGTTGTCTAAAGTTAGACAACGTTTATAAATAAGACCAATAATGTACAATGCTTTCTCTATGGTTATATAAAGAGATCAGTGTATCGAGTGTTGTATAGAGATCAGTGGTTTTAGAGTGATGAGGTGGAATTACCTAATATTTCACTCTGTTTCTGGTTTTTCTTTTCGTATGTCTTTGATTGTTCTTACACTACCATAAGTGTATGTTCGTTTCTAAAGTGGATTTACACGTGAAGTATAATCTAATAATATTCATTAAAGCAAGGAATTATTCTAAGGAATAAATATAGTTAGAAGAACTGAAATTCTTATTTGCTTATTGTCAAAAAATCGATATAATTCCTTATGAAAACATAGCTGATGACATCTTGGTCAACAATAACTTCGATCCGTGAATTTTATTTTAAAAGGCATGTTTTGTTCTGACTATTCCAAAATAATACCCCTAAATGAAAAGATTTGTTTGTATTTTTAATCTCCACGTTTAAGAAAAGATTTTGAGCGTGCTAAAACTTGCTGTAACAATCATGTTAAGTGGACCTCAAAATAATTATTGGATCAATCAAAATTCATCTTCCTGAAAAATTGACCGGCTGGTGCATAAATATAAAAACTACAATTTATTGTTATCTATTTAAATTTATTTGTGTCTATTAAGAAAAATTAAATTATTTACAAAATAAGTTAATTAAAAAACAAGAACTAAACTTAAAATAATAAACCTTGCATAATATAGGTAATATTGAAAACGAATAGAATACATCATGGTCTACCAGACTTCACATTTCTTAACAGGATTCATTGGTGAACCTTCGGGACATTGAAAGTCTTTGGCGAAGTCTTGCATATTACTCATAGGGCCAAGAACTCGGAACTCGGATGGTGAATGAACTCCCGTTGTAATGCGCATTTTCAGAGATTCTAAATAAGGTTTCATAATTTAATAATTTCTCTCCAAAATTAAACACCTGACCCGGTTACTATTACCTTTTCTATTCTTGGAGCACCAGGTTTGTGCAGCTGATAGCCAAAACATCTGCTCAGGATTAAAATCTAATCCAGGTAACTTGGGCTCTGGACCATTCTTCTGTGCCCATTGCCTGTAGGCAAGGTAGGACTCCTTAATTCCACCATTATCGGCTATGTTTTCACCTTGGGTATTGACTCCATTCAACTAAAATAAATAAAATGTTAGTTTTTGGATGAACAATTTTCTACACCTTACATTCAATCCTGTTAATTTGTCGGTATAATTTCCATATTGTTCAATGATGCATCTGGCTTTGGATAAATATGCCTCCTTTGTATCTTCCTGCCACCAATCGACTAAATTACCATTTACATCGAATTGTCTTCCCTGGTCGTCGAAACCATGAGTTATTTCGTGTCCAATGACATAACCGATTGCACCGTAATTCATGTATTTTGGTCGTTGGGCATGGAAAAATTGTCCTTGCAGGATACCAGCAGGGAATTCTATATAAAAGCCATAAGTTAAGAAAAAAAATAAACAACTTGATACTATAATAACTAGTGTCCGACCGAAGGTCGATTTTCAGCCGAAGCCGAAGCCGAAGCCGAATTATTAGGCTGAAAGAAAATCTTCGGCCGAAGCCGAAGCCGAAGCCTAAGGTTGAAAAAAGTCAAGAATTCTCCTTTCCAGTTGGATAAAAATATTATTTGTATTAAAATTTATTGCTTAAAAAACATAAGACAAATAAAATAAAAATAACTAATAACTAATTAGTAATTATAAAGAAAAAAGAAATAAATAATTCATTTTTATGATGGCACACATGTGTTTTGAAATTTTTGAATACCTACCGAAGAAAAGATTGCAATCTTTTCTTCGTTATTCAAAAATTTCAAAAATTGAAATTTTTTCCGGCGCCTAGTATGATGCTCGATATAATAAACAGATTCTTCGGCTTCGGCCAAAACTTCGGCCTAAAATGCCGAAGCCGAAGGTTTGGCCGAATGTTGTTTTTTTGGCCGAATTCGGCCGAAGCCGAAGCTTCGGTCGGACACTAATAATAACCCTTTAACACGATTTTCAATTGATAATTGATATAATAGTACTGAAGTTTGACATTTCATTAATCAAATATTCATTAATATAATATAATTATTATAAATGAAAAGCGTATTCATGCAACGTCGCAAGTTTGCAAATTGTGTAAAATGATAAGTTCACACAAAAGTTTGCACGAATGCCCTTTTAATTCATTTGGTTAAATGTTATGTAATATGGGCGTTCAATCCATTACGTTTATCATCGGAATTTTCAGAATTCTGAATTTTTAGAGCTTCTGATTAGCCAGCTGTCATAAAAAGTTATATGACTTTTAGTTACGTTTAGTTATGTTTCATCTGAATTTTCAGACAAGAAATTCTCATCTGAAAATTCAGATGAAAGTTGTTTGTGGTGAGGGAAATGTTAAAGCAGCTGAAGTACTACACATAAAGTTAAACTTTATAATTTCCACTGTGGTTGGTGCTTGATTTGTTAAGTTTTGGTCGTGAAAATTTAATATTTATTTCAATGAACGAACTTTTTGTTCATTGTTTTTTGTTTAGTAAGTTTTTAAAAAATCTTCCCAAAATTTCCCATACAATTGTTGTGGAACAGTTTTTATTTTGAAATTTGTATAGTTTTGCTTTATTTTTTTTGCCATGCCTAAATCTCAATAAAAATATTTCAAAAAGAAAACAAAATAATTTATGGCATTCTACATATATAAACAATTTTAATAAATTAATAAAATCTGTTGCTGATTTAGCTACATTTTATATATAATTTCATTCTCACAACAACTAACGCTTAATGTTTAATTTACGAATATAATTAAAGTTCTATTTTATTTCGATTTAATGTAAATCCCATAGGTAAATTCAAGAATTTGACAAAATGACTATTGACTGCAATTTCAGTTTTTTTTTTTTTTTTTTTGCGTTCAACGGCATAAATTCAGAAATCTGAAAATTCAGATGTAAAACGCAATCCCTTGAACCCGCCAATTAAATTAGCTGTTCGTTAAACGTAATGCCAATTTTCAAAATATGTACATACATATAAGTACAAATAGTATTGGAGGCGACCGTAAAAGTACCTACCTCATCGAGTCAGTGGAAAATTTAGCCATTAACAAATAGTAAATGTCACGAAGTTTACAAAACTGCTGGTCGGCCAGACATTTTCAGGGTCTTTTGGTGGAAAAATAGTCACTTCCGGTGGCATTTTTGGGTGTTAGGTTATACCATAGAGTCTATGGAAAATTTAATTACAAGGTAAAAGAGATTTGATCGTAGATTTCAAATCACTTGGTGGGACAGTCAAAATTCGGGCCATACCCTCTGTCCGACCAACTCATGTTTGGCATGTCATAAGTTTGTCCGACCAGTAGATTCTTAATGTAGACATTCTAAGCTTTCATTTGATACCCCATTTGTCTATTGACCGTTTTTTGAGTTGGTCGGACAGAGGGTATGGCCGGATTTTGACTGTCCGACCAAATGATTTGAAATCTACGATCAAATCTCTTTTACCTTGTAATTAAATTTTCGTTGGACTCTATGGTATAACCTAACACCCAAAAATGCCACCGGAAGTGACCATTTTTCCGCCAAAAGACCCTGAAAACTTCTGTCCGACCAGCAGTTTTGTAAACTTCGTGACATTACTATTCGTTAATGGCTAAATTTTCCATTGACTCGATGAGGTAGGTACTTTTACGGTCGTCCCGGACTAAAATAAGCGTGTTCAGATTTCCAACTTGAAATCGGAACCAAATGTCTCGGAACGGAAAAAATGTAAGATACATCACAAGAGTCACGTTTTTTTTTTCGAGCCCCACGGGAATTAGATAAGAAAACGATTTCTGGGCTAAATGTAGGACTGTAATCATAACAAATCACGTAAATGGAAAAAGTTTAATGTGATTTAAAACGACTACAATACAATGTAAAAGAATGCAAAGATTACAATAGAATTAAAAGAATGCAAAAGAATGCAAAGAATGCAAAGAATGCAAAAGAATGCAAAGAATGCAAAAGAATGCAAAAGAATGCAAAAGAATGCAAAGAATGCAAAAGAATGCAAAGAATGCAAAGAATGCAGAAGAATGCAAAGAATGCAAAAGAATGCAAAGAATGCATGAATTCTCAAAAGATTGCATTCAATTGATTGCTGTAAAATGAATGGGGGGAACAAATGATTGCAATCTTTTTGCTACGAGTGAATGGTGATTGCATATTTTGAAGTCTGAACTCCCAAAGTAAAATCAATGAATGCAATCTTTTAATTGAATTCAATCAATGATTTTTAAAGACTGCATTCACAATAGATTGCATTCTTTTACAAGCCTGGCAAAAAACATCTGAAATTTCAGTCAAAAATCATTGTGTCAAATTCTTGAATTTACCTAAAGGATTTACATTGAATCGAAATCAAATAGAACTTTCATTATATATTCGTAAATTAAGCATTCATTATGAGGATGAAATTATATGAAAAATGTAACTAACTCAGCAAACGATTTTATAAATTTCATTAAAAGTGTTTGCATAGAATACTATAAATTATTGTTATTACTGTTTTTCAATTATTTTTATTGAGATGTATGACCAACAAAATAATACAAAACTATTCAAATTTCCATTAAAAATTGTTCCACAATAATTGTATTAATTTCTGCCCAAATCTAAACATAAAAGTCTGTCAAAGTTCATAGAAAAAAGTAAAACGTGTAGTTTTGGACAGAAAATCACATACATAGTTTCAAAGTATTTGTCCGAGGGTGTAACTTTTAAAATTTACATGCTAGAAAATGATTTATACAGATACACGCCTAGATTTTATTATCTAAGAAGTGGCGTTTACTAAACTGAATTTTAAGCAGCCTTTCAAAATATGACTTTTTGTTTGAACATATGCAAACTAATCTAGAATTCGAAAAAAAAACGTATTTGTTCGTGGTGTAACTTTTAAATTATCTATCCTAGAAACAAAATTTGTACATGCCTTAATTCTAATTTGATTCTTCTAATAAGTGCCATTTACTAATTTTAAATTAAGCCACCCGTTCGAAATCTGACTTTTGGTAATAAAATTAAGCTAGAGTGTAAGTTCTAAAAAAATATCTAGGTATCTTAATAAAAAAATCACTGCATGCTAATTGCCAAGATTCTTATGCGATTTCTCTAGAAATTGGCCTTTACCTACACACCTAGCTTTTTTTTAAAAAATATTTTAGAATTTGTTTCTTTCCGCAACTAATTTACTACAAAATAGCTTCAATTAACTGCGTACTTAGTTTTTAACATTAGAAATGTTTAAACGGAGGCATACAATGTAAAAAAATCAACAGAATTTCAAAAATGTGAAACGCTAATGGACTAAGAGGGTGAAACGTCAGGGGAATAGACAAAATTATTGCGTTCATTCTTAATTCTTACTGGTCTGAGGAAACAGAATACGAAGAATTATGATAAAACGGACACCAAAAAAAGGATAAGTGCTCGCAGGCCTTGTAAAATATAAACTTTATAGTAATCTCATGTAGTCGTTATCACCTTATAACTCTTTTTTTTAATTCGCATCTACAAAAACACACAATTAATTTGATATCTCAAACATAACTGTAGATACACCCCGCACGCAATAGTTAAAAAAGTTTGCTTTTAAAAAATCACAAACAAATTGAAATAATGGGGATGATTTTCATCGGCAAACAGCGAGCTTCAGTGGAGTTGTCCATTTTTTTTGCCGATTTTTGCGAAATCTGAAATTTTTTGATTAAAAAGATCAAATTTAAAAAGAAAACACATAAAAAATAAAATATTAAACGTACTTATAATAGACTATCAAAACCCCCGCCCACTTCGCAGGGCGTTATAGTTTTTTTTATTTGTTTTGCAGCGAATGTGTTGAAATTTTTTTTAATTTTTTTTAGTCCTAAACCTTCTACCCTTATTCCTCTTTAATTAAAAACAAAAATTAAGAAAATCGGTCAACCGGTTTGGCTGGTTCACGTTCTGGTTGAACGTTCACAAAACCATAGAATATAGAAGAAGATAGATAATAATTGTTTGATTAACTAAATTGATAGAAAATTTCAATCTTAATTTTGGATGATTTGAAACATAAAATTTAACAATTTTAGATGATTTGAAACATAAAACGGATGAATGCAATAACTCCAAGAGCTTTTATTATCTTTTAATGCTGGCTGACTTTTCAAAAGCTGTTACGATATGTCGTGGCATGGTTGTAAAACTTGTACAAACTCAACCAACCGCCGCGCCGCCGCCGCGCCGCCGCCGTTCAGAATATTATAGAGACTATTTGTAGACAGAAAACATTCCTGGAAATATAATCTTCGGATTTCCTGCAAAATGAAACCGCAACGAAATGGTAGATATTTTCAGATTCTCTTTTGTTGCACAGATTACAGGTTTGCTGTAGGTCGGCTTTATGTGGCATGAAATTAAGATTTAGCAATTCCACTCTGGCTCTTAAAATGATGCTTATGATTTCGGATGTTTAGTTTTTATTTAAATAACTAACTACCTGCAGATATCATGTGATGGTTTAAGTTTTTGTAAAATACTCTGGAGGCCGATGAATTTTTTAAATAAATCGGAGGTAAGCCGGATTCGACGTGCAAAGCATATGTTGGTGTTGAGTTGGGTAAACGGAATAGTCGCTTTAAGAAATACCTTTGGACAGCTTCAAAATCTTCAAAAGTATTGACTCCAAAAGCCTGCGATCCATAACACATACATGTGTTGACTGTAGCGTTAAAAAATTGATATTTTGAAGCAAGATCAATGTTGGGATTTTGGCCACATCATGTTAAGTGCCAACTTAGATTGGTGCTTTTTTCCTTCATATCTTTTCCAAAGTTCAAATTATATGATAATAATGCACCGAGTTATGTGAATTCTCTCACAACTTTTAACCGCTCGTTGTTGAGTCGCCAAATTTCTTCACACAGTCTTCCGCTTTGTCGACTTTCGAAGATCATGATCTTCATTTTCATGACGTTGATATGAAGATCCATGTCTCACAGTACGTTTGCAGTTGAAGGGTAAATGGATTTTCCAGTAATACTAAGTCGTCAGTGTATAAAAGGACCTTTATTAGATTTCCGGCAAAGTTTACTTCATCATCAATAAACAGGGCGAATAAAACAGGACTTAAGATGCAATCCGAGCCATCCCATATAGCTGCACTTGAGGACGACAGAAATTTAACATATAGCATTAAGAACTTTTGGGATACCAACTCCTAGCGATGCCAGATTATAAATCAAAGCCAATTGATTGTATCAAATGCTGCCTTTAAGTCAAAAAAACGCACATACAGCTTTTTGTTCTTTTCGATATATTTTCGAGCAATGCTATTCAGAGCAAAAATGTGGTCTATAGTTGAAAATCAGGACGAAAGCCTGAGTTAGGATTTTAGCTTACTTTATTCGTCTATAAGTTAATCAAAGACAAGTTAATTTCTGTGTATGACCTTTTTATTATCTAGTCCAAATACCAACAAGTCCAACATAATTGCTTATATTCTTATATTCTGGCACGCAAATACATATATGTGAGTTCTCTAAATTTTTCTCCACCTGCCACCCCATTCCGCACGAATAAACCAAAGTCATCAAAAAATTCCGTTAGAAATTTTCCATTTCTATTAAGCGATGTATCTTTAGAATATTTGTTTAATCCAAAAATCTGTTGGTCTTGCATAATGTGAACCGAAATCACAAAATTCTGAAAATTATCAATACGGACATTATATTTTTAAGAGTGGTATTGTTAAAAAACTCGCGCAAATTGATGAAACGTTAAAAATTTTTAAATCTAAATAATTTTACCAACTCCAAAGCACAACGAAATGAATTTGTTCTCACAGACAATGCTTGGACCAGAGTGGTCGGTAATTCAAAAAAAAGACAAGAGACATTTTATTCGCTTAAGTCGTCTTCTGGTTGTTGTTTGTTTAATGAAAATACTTAATGCTCGTACACAAAGCAGTAGAACCATTTATAATAAGGTGACATTACAAATGTATAATTTCAATTGTTGATAATAAACCTATTTTCGAGAGTTTTAAACTGAAGAAAGTGATTAAATTTAGTTTTGATGCCACATAAAATACCCTGCTTGCTCTCATGTACATTTGCTCCTATTGTAGGAATAGAAGTAATTTTATAATCCTTAAAATATTTATAAATTCATTTTCATTTTTTCCCCATAGAAAATTTTCAATAATATTATAATATCAAAATTAAGAACATTTTTAAAAATATCATGTTGAAATAATTTACTATTTAAACCTGTAATATTTTATGATAAAATAGATAAATTTTACTTTGGTAGACGGCAATGTTTCTCTATTGCTTTTTTGCTGTTGAAGTTTGCGATTGCTCGCACATAGATGGTGCTGGCATCGGGTGAGAGGTCGATGGTGCTGCTCGCCGGCCTACAACCGGAAATAGTTTTCCTCCCGCGCCGCAGTCGAAATATTCAGGCAAACTTTCACGTATTAGTTGCGTTCCTTTACTCTATGAAACTCTGTGATTTTATGTCCAAAACTAAACAACAGTCTACAAAGTTCATATAAAGAAAAATAAAAGTGTGTAGTTTTGGACAGAAATTAACAGAGTTTTAAGGTAAAGGAACATACTTATTGTTTACAAAATTCAACTCAGCCAAGATTGGACCAACAGTCCTCGCGCAAATTTATAAGTAAAAGTGTGATTATCAGGTGCGTTCCTTTACTTTGAAACTACGTGATTTTCTGCCCAAAACTACACAAAAGTCCGTCAAAGTTCATATAAAAAAATAAAATGTGTAGTTTTGGACAGAAAATCAGAGTTTCAAAATAAAGGAACGCATACATATATTAATTTGCATTTTGTCTCCTTAGATTAAAATTTTTGCTTCGGGATTAATTTCCGAAAGTTTGTTTTTCAATTCGAATAGTGTTTGCCTTTTATGACGATATCTAGAATAACGTCTGTTCGCGAAATATACATATGCCGCTTCCTTTGAGTTGACTCGCGACGGACAATATTTCTTCGACGACATACATCTGGTGTACCATGTTCAAAGAAGACTATGCAGTCATGTGTTGTGAATTTCTCGAGCTTTTTTCCAATGAATGTTTTCACCTTCTTTTAACTTGAAAAGCCTCTTGCAAGTTTGTTTGGCTAATTCAACTGCATTGGTTTCTCTGTCTAGAGAAAGGTGTACCACCAAAAAGTTTTCATTGGTCGCGTTCGGGGATTAATCCAAAGCTATCCGGATAGGTTTGTGTTGTAATCCCTTTTGACAAAGCAGCTGATGCAACAACAACCCAAAGTATCAGAAAATTTTTGGGATAGGTGGATAGCCTATCTGATAGTTCCTCGAACGCAGAATTAGTTTTGCGAGAGATAATTTGAATTTAAGACTTCAACTGCTCACATCGCTCCGTCATCGCAGACAATTTGTGATTTAGCCGTGAATTCGTTGCCCTTAGTACATCTACTTCCAGGGGCAAGGATGTAGGTAAATGCGACATCAAATTTCGTGGCTAAATCCTTTGTATGTTCCTTGATTCGTTAACAAGCTTTTTCAGTTGGGCAAAAGACATTTTTTCTACTTCCATTTTGTTTAAAATTGAATTTGAACTGTGTTTTTTGCTGGTGTTGTTTGTTCTGGTGAAGTAACGGTTATACCTTTTTTAATGGGTTCATATTAATTAAAAATGCTTCCTACCTTGACTAAATCGATGTGAATTATTTAGGCACAAAGTATTTATGAGGTGCAAAGACTGATTTCGCGAAAAATGTGTTAATTTTAAACTTTGAAATTATGTAAAATCAAAAAGTTTTTAAGAGCTTAAATTTTATTACACTTTCAAAGCTGACACTTGAAATTTCATGTTCTCATAGTATTTGTATTTGTTTTTTAAACTGGCAGATGTATATTTTAAGCACATTACGATCACGATGACTTGAATTCCGCCAGCAAAACTTGCAATCGATATACATACATATGGGCCCATCTGCTCGATAAAGTGGTTGAAAATTCACGCATACAAAAAATTTTTCTCCGCACTAAGGTTTAACCTTCTGCGGACTTATCTACTCCCATTGTGGATAAATCGTTATTGCATAAATATGTGAATTGTATAACCCCGAGTCGTTTTTACTTCCGATATACATACATACATGGGTAGGTTCTTTTTTTTTTTTTTTTTTTTTTTTTAACACTTCAGAATTCTTTGTTGTAGTGAGCTTAGAGCAAGCTGCAAGCTACATAAGTGCATGTTTTAGTGGTTAGTAAATTAGTAAAAATAATTCAAACTAATAACACGTCATGCAAATACAAATCTAAACAAATACATAGTAACAAAACTTAAACAATATAATAATACAAGTAAACAAAAATACAGAATTATACAGAACAAAAGTATCTGTTGTCAAGTAAAAACAATCACGACCGTGGAGCACTGGTTCGGAACGCTTTTTTTAATCCAATTTTACTCATGTTAAAATCAACAGAGGAAGCATTTAAATTAAAAAGTTTGCTCATTCGGTTAAGAGGCTCATGTATGCCGTAGTTAGTTCTATGAAAATCTACGTGTAAAAGTTCAAATCTTCGCAGGTGGTGAGATCCTTCACGGTAATTTATGCCAATACAGGCTAACAAATAAGGAGCGTCAAGTTGACCATTCATGAGTTGGTGAACAAACAATATGTCGTTATTAACGCGCCTTTGGTATAATGTTTGGACCTGCAGAAGCTGGATCCGATGTTCATATGGTGGAAGGTTAAACGGATCGGTCCAAGGAAGACCTTTCAGAGCAAAGCGAATGAATTTATGTTGTATTGATTCAATTCGGCTTTTATGAATTTGATAGAAGGGACTCCATACTTGTGAGGCGTACTCAAGATGAGGTCGTACATAACAATTGTATAATGATAGAGTAACATAAGGATCATTAAATTCCTTTGCCCAACGTTTTATAAACCCGAGCATGGAGCTCGCTTTGTTAACGATGTAGTTTATGTGTTCAGTAAATTCTAAATTAGAGCTGAAGTGAACACCCAAGTCCTTAAAGCTAAAGACACGGTTAAGTTTGTGCTGCGAAATAGAATAATCAAATGCACTAGCAACACGTTTTCTTGCGAACGTAATTGTTTGGCATTTGCAAGGGTTGAGAGACAGGCCGTTTTTCCCACACCAAACAGTAAATCTTTCAATATCCTCTTGAAGAAGAACATGGTCATGGTAAGCCTTTATCGTCTTAAAGATCTTCATATCGTCAGCAAAAATGAGAATTTCACTAGAATGTATACATGATATTACATCATTTATAGCAAGAATGAATAAAAATGGACCCAGGTGACTTCCTTGTGGGACGCCTGAGTGAGCTGTGAAGAGGTTTGAGAGAGAATTTCGGAATTTTACCTGATAGGATCTATTATGATTTATTAGGTATGATTTTATCCATGCTATAAAAAAAGGTGGAAAACCCAAAGCTTTTAGTTTATAAACGATGATATTGTGACTAAGTTGATCGAATGCCTTAGAAAAATCGGTGTATACGCAATCAACTTCACTTCCATTTTCTAGTGAATTAGAACATTTGTGCAAGAAGGTTAAGAGGTTTGTCACTGTTGATTTTCTCCTCATGAACCCGTGCTGTTGTTCACAAATAATGTTCTTGGTATGGAATGCTAAAGTCTCGCAAACGACTTGTTCAAAGAGCTTTGGAATACAAGACAGTTTGGATATAGGCCTATAGTTCTTAATATCAGTTTTATCACCCTTCTTAGAAATTGGAGTGAGAAATGATTTTTTCCATAAGCACGGAAAACGCCCCGATTTTATAGAAAACTCAAACAAAAATTGAAGGGGCTGAGCTAGAATAAATCTACATTCTTTCAAAGGTATTGGAGGAATTCCATCTGGACCAGATGAGTAATCATCTATAGGGAAAGTTTAGGAATCGTTCAAAAAACCGATCTCGAGATTTCAATCAAACTTAATATTACGATGGTAGAGAGCACGAAAAAAGTGAATCCCAAAAAATTTCTGTCTGTAACTTGAGTCTCGACTACAGAGTAAACTACTAAAGCGATTTACTTCAACTTAACATTTCTTAGGTGATTCCCTAGAAGGTTTTAAAAAAATAACTTGACACATTATGAAATGGGTTATTTATCTAGGAAGCGGCTCTATAACAATTTTGATAAAAATTTTCGTGTGCATTTTTGGAGACATGGTTGTTGTGAAAAAAAAAATTACTAATTTCCAATTTCTCGTTAACGGGTTAACCGATTTCGATGAAAATTTGTATACACTCAGCCATAAACAAATTCTTTAAAAAATATTTCTCAGCCCTCTGAACACCAAGAGCAAGTTCTTGCGATCCAGTCCTGCATTTTATAAATTACATTCGCAGCGACATTAATTAAATTACTCTTCTCTTGTTAATAATAGCAAAAAGCAAGAACATCATACCAAAGTAACTAAACTGGTTTTGGTTTTATGGTAAGAGGGAACACTGACCAATTAATCCAACAATAATAATCTTAATCATTTTATCGTATACCTTTGATAAAATTTTGAAGAAAAAAATACATCGGCACTTGTTTGTAATTAATAATAATAAAAAAGAGTGCTTCACAGCAATTATACTTTAAAACTATATTTTATAACCGGAAACTTACGTATGCTGTTTTCTAGAGATGAATAGAAAGCATTTACAACCGCTGGTCTAGCATGTCGGACCCAATCAGTTTTGTTGATAGGCAAACGAAGTTTGTTGAAAGATTTGTCTGTTCCGAAAACGTTCATTTTAAGGAACGATTCAAAGTACTTGCTTGAATTAATGTCCAAATTGTCGTAGTATTCGCTCAATTTATTGTCATCGATAATCTCATCAGGGTATCCAATGTGAGTTGTCATTGAACTCAATTTTTCTAGAGCCGATTTCCTTGTTGTCTCATCCATCCAGTCGACTTGGGTAAGGATTCCAGAGTATACGCTTCTTATGCTATCGACCATTTCTAAAGCAATGTGTTTGGCATCTTCTTTAAAGTGTTTTCGAACATAGAGCGAACCAATCGAAATGGCCAAACTAAAATATTAAAAAGAATTACATACAAATATTAGAAATAATTTATTTTGATACAAATAGCTTTACAAAAGGACAAATAATTTGTTAAGACTGAATTTTTACGACATAAAAAAAATGTTTGCTTTCCGTTATTTAACACATAAATCACAAACAGTAGCTTGATGTTTTCAAAAACTTTTAAAACTTTGGAAATATATATACATATATGTATATATTATATAATTCAAAAATGAATGACTATAAAATATATTATATCAACCGAAGCGAAGGTAAAAACAATGAAAAATGTATGGCGCAACATTAAAAATGTAAATGGTAGATGTTTTGCATGCGTGTATTTGTTCTCATTTCTTGTGCAATTCATGAAAAATGTACTTTTTTTTATTTTGAAGTTGCTCATACCCGTCGTCTCCAAATTCCGTTTCAATCTCCTCATTTCTGTAAAAAGTTTTAAAACATTGTAATCAAGGAACAAACTATTGAAGAAATCTATCTATGCGGATGGATTTCCTCAGAGAAACACAAATCAGAAAATCAAAATTAAACAAAAAAAACAATAGACTTTATAGGGTTCAAAATTTTACGACGACGACTTTAGACGTCTTAAATAATATAAATTTAATATAAATAAAAGTGATACATCCCTCAAAAAGACCAAATCACAGACCACAAGGCCTTGTTGGTAACAGTGAACAATGTGAGAGTATAAAAGTAATGTGCAAAGTTAAATGCTTTCACATCTCTGGTTTTCATCCTGACACTAAAACTGCTGCAATTATTGAATACAAAATTTCATAAATTTTAAAATATTTGTCCCAACCGAGTATTGCAGTTCGGTCTATGACGCTGATTTTTGGCCAAGTGGGGTTACTATACGCCCTTTTGTATATATTCCAAAAATACGAATACACGTTAATTCTCAGAATTCTGGGAATACTACTCTTTTTTCATCTAATAATATTAATCAATCTACTGCTCATCCGCTTCCGCATTCATTTTTAAATTCGGCTACTACATCAACGTCTACCCATTTTGGAAAAAGGAGCCTTTTTTTATCAAAATGTAGGTGGGTTAAGAACTAGACTAGATAATGTATTTGTTTCTTTTTCTGTATGTAATTATGATATAATTGTTTTAACTGAGACTTGGTTGTCTGAAAATCATTTAACTTCTGAAATTTTTTCAGATAATTATACAATATTCAGAAAGGATAGATGTATAATTAAAACAAAAATGGTAAGGGGGGAGAAGTAATGGTTGCGGTTCATGCTTTTCTGTCTTGTTGGGATATTGATTTACAATCAAACTCCTCAGCTCCTTCCCTAGATATTAATCAACTTATTAGGGGGATTCATGCAACGTCGTAAAACACTAGATAAGTTTATCTTTTGGATAAATTTATCTTTTGGTAAATGAACTGTCAAATTTTGTATGGGAAATGGTTTACGCAAATTGGATAAAATTATCTAAGAATTTTGTTGCGGAAACTTATACAAATTTATTTGGATAAACTTAAACAAACGTCATTGTGACTTTTAACGTGACGTTTAACGAACAGCTGATTCAATTACGCAGCATTTATCCAAATAAATAAAAAGGACGTTCACGCAAACTTTTGCGTTAACTTATCTTTTTACACAATTGGTAAACTTATCTCGTTGCATGAATACCCTTATTATTTTTGTTAAAATAGACAATTCAGAATTATACGTCATAGCAAGCTATATACCACCTAGGAGCTCATTAGAGTTTTATAATTTGCATTTATTAAATTCAAAAAAAACTTTAGATTGTTTAAATAATATGCAACATGTAATTTTTTGCTGCCGATATTGGTAATGTTAAATGCGTTTTAGATTTAGAAGATAAATATTTAATTCATTATGAGATTACAAGTGAAATTGAATCTTCTGTTATTGATTTATTAAGCCAATATGATTTAATCCAAATTAATAATGAATATAATGATCTTAACCGTATTCTTGATTTAATATTTCTTGACAAAGAATTTCATATTTGTATAGAAAAGTCTAAGTTTCCGGTTGTAGATCATACTCAACACCATCTTCGACTTGAGGGTGATATTATGTTTTATAATTATTTAAATAATGAAAACGAAAATAACATGATTGTTAAAGCTAACTTTGATGCAATGGTTTATCATTTATTGTCTTTTTCGTGGCATAATATTTTTATTCTTCACATCAGTTTTAAAAAGTGCAATTGAAAAATATGTACCAAAAGAATATTTAAAAAAGAATTCTAACCCTTACTGTATGGTTCAATAGAAGGTTAAGTAATCTCAAAAACCAGAAAAATAAAGCATACAAACTATACAAACAAAACAAAGACAATTTTAGCCTTCGTAACAGCTATCTTAACTGCCAACGTAAATTTAATCATTTAAATAAATTTTTATATCATCAGAATCTGTTATAATACAAGACATTCCAGGTGCTAGTGAATGTTTTGATCTTGGGTCACTTGTTCTATGTCAGGCAGAGGTTGAGAAGGCTTTATTATGCTTAGATCTGAACATAAGTGAAGGTCCAGATAATATTCCACCTATACTCCTAAAAAAATGTGCAATGGCGTTAGCCCTAATCTTTCTTTGTCTAAAGGTATTTTCTTAAATTCACGGAAAATTTCGTTTTTATCGCCAATTTTCAAATCTGGTTGCAAACAGGAAATAACAAATTATAGACCAATCTGTAAGATTTCTGGGGCCAGATTCTGTAATAAACGAAACGAAAGCGATCGTTCGTTTTTCAAAAACGAAAGAAATTGTGCGAAAACTATATTTGGCATTCTGTATCGCATTTCGTTTTTGTTTCTTTGTTCGTTTATGCTTCAAACCCAAAAAAATTTGATTGCATACTTCTAGGATGTTGACAGCTATCAGATATGTATCTTGAGAGATGAGATATAAATTTTAATCGATAAGTAAAAGTTGAGCAAACCGATAATTTATAAGTAAGTAAGTAAGTGATTTAAGATATAATATGAAGCAAAACTAAGAAAAAAAATCACGTTGGTTATTTTATAAGTATTTCAAATTTAATTTCGGTGATTGTTAAGTAAAACAGCAAAAATATTAAGAAAACATGAAATATCGATTGCAGTAAAATTTAATAAATTAAAAAGACTCATCACTATTATTGTGACAGATTGTGTTTTAAGTATTTGTTTTGAAGGAAATGTTTGTTTACTTCCCGTGCAATGTAAATGTTTCTATAATTTAATTTTATAAAATAATTTTCAAATTTGGTCTTCATTTGGCAAATGAAATCATATATCGTTGAATAAAGCTATAATTTTTAAAACTTATTTTATAAAGCAATAATTAGGAACAAAATAATAATTGAAATACACCTTTGATCTGGCAACGTAAATGGATCCGAAAAATCTCTTAGATTTCTTCTTACACTTCGCAAGTTCAATAACTCCTCATTTTCTTCTTCGCTATCACTCAAAAATGCAATATATTTACGTATCATGTTTTTTTTATTTATAAATAACCTTTTTTTCAGAAAAATGCTACAACTTAAACAATTTAAAAAGAGAAACGACAACGAAAAAGCTGTCGTTTATTTTGTTTCGTATGTGCGAACGAAACTTTCGTTTTTTTATGTTACATGAAGCAAATCGTTCGCGCACGCGAAAACGATTGTTCGCTTTTGCTATACAGAATGTCACCCCTTATATTTAGTATCACAAACGGACTTTTTTCTATTGTTTGGAACAATGCAGCATATTCACAATTGAATAACAACTTAGATAACTGCAATATAATGACGTTTGGCGTGCTATCAAAGATTTTAATCTTTATACATATAATATTGTTTTTGGAGTGCAAGAAAATTTTGAATTTTTGGACTTTTACAATGACGGATTCAAGACCTACAAATTTAAATTTTTTTTTGTTGAGAAAATTGAAAACTAAAACTATGCAAAGATTTCAGTTGATTTGAAACTAGCTAATGTTATCGTACTCCTGCCAGGAACTACAATATTCTCGTCTCGTGTCGTGTCGTTTCGTGTACAGGGCTGGTTAAGAAATTATTTTTTGTTTATGCATGCATCCGCCCATGCATGTTCCTATAATTTTTTTTTTTTTCAAATTCTTACCTTCCACTCGTGATGTCAACACATTCCTTCCAGCGTGCTTCTTGTTCTTGTCGTCCAGATAGTGAGGTTGTATACTCCAATTGACGTTTCCTAAATTCCTCTGACAAAAATGAAATGGAAAACGCGTGAATTCTCCACATCATATAGTTAGAAATTGTACGTTTTGGAGTTTTTGCCAATAATGGTCCAAGTTCATCGAAGAAGCTGGGCACTGAAACATTGATAGGCTCATCATCGTCAATTTGAAGATTTTTTGGAAGAAGTGCATTGATATAATCCCTCCAATTTATATAAGGATAGCTTTTCTGGAGCTGGCCAACTGTTCTCAGATTATACAAAGCCGAAGAGTTACGACGTTTTTCGTTTGGCCAGGAAATCTATGATAAAGTGAAATTTCTTTCAACTTAAAAGATCACAAAAAACTCAATTATAATTATAATTCAAAATTACGTTAGCCAAATCCATTTCAAATTGAAGAGATTCACCGAGTTCTTTTAATGCAACATCTCTATTAGCTCCAAAGATTACAGCCAAGTCAACCATATAGTCATAATAAGCCAAAACGAGAGTTTCATTAAAGCCCTTCACAAGGAATTCACGACTTAAGCCAATTGCTGATTGATCAATCTGTTAACACAAATACATACATACATATCTGAGCATTTAAATAAAGGAATGAGTTGGTTAATATAGTACTTACATCAATCAAACGCTTTGTAGAATTCTTAAGATCAACACCAATCGAGAAGTCCAAAATATAATCCATGCTGAAGCCAAGATTACGGAATTTTTTAACGGTTTCCTGCCATGTCCATGAGTTATCAGAATTCCAAGATTCACCCTTAATAACTGGCCATCCACCTAAACTTTCAGAAATTTTTGCAATCGGACTCGAACCTAACTCCTCAATCAAGGCTACATAAATAAAAAAAAAAAAAAAAAAAAAAAAAAACAAATTAAAATATCACTCGACATTAAATTGTAAATATTCCTACTTTTGTTCATGCAAGCCTTATACAATTTGTTCGGAAGTTGAAAATGTTTTGGTGCATTTTCGTTACGTTCTTCTTCAATTATCGACTTAAGCTGTTCTTGCAGTTTGTCATTTATATCGGAAAATCTGCTAATGGCCACCTTATCTTCGGGAATCATTTGTGTGCGTATGAAGTTGCCACATGCAAATTGGTAAAAGTCATCACATGGCTCTACAGTTTGATCAAGAGCATTCAAAATAGTTGAAGCAGTGTGAATGCATTCAGGTAATAGACAGATTTCATCACGCTTAGTTGAAGATTCTACTGGTTCAGTCACTGGTTTATGAGGAACTTGTAATGCTTCAGGGGGATTAGCAGTACCTGTGCATTAACAAAAAACAAACAAAAACCGAATCAATGAGTTTAAAATTCAATCGAATATTCTTTAATCTTTATGCTATTAAGTGCATTCTTTTATCTTGAAACTCTGTCCAAATCTTCATGAAAGTCTGTCAAAGTTCATACAAAAATAATTAAAATGTGTTTAAAGAGTTTCAAATTAAAGGAACGTATTTATATATTACTTATATAATATGTCAGGCGAAAACCCCTAAAATCCATTGATAAAAAAAAACGACAAACCGATATGGCGAGAGATAACCATCACTACCGAATGTTTGTTTTTTTGTCAATGGCCTTTTTCAGGGTTTCACCTTGTGATAAATGTGTACTGACCTTTGGTCATTTGATTGGACAGTATCACTGAAACTAAACCTATGACTAAACCAATTATAGCGACCAATGCAAAAACGCAGAGCAGTGTTAGACATCTTTCAAGAGTTGAACGGCGCTTCCACCAGTTCGGGTTTCTGTAAAACAAAGAAATATTTGTTGTTGGATCACAAAAATTAAAAAAATGTAAATTATATAAATATTATTATATTATTTCATTAAGAAAAATGTAAATGTTTATTTGTTCCTAATCTCGGAAAGTTCTTCACCGATTTCTTTTAAATTTTGACACAACATTGCATTCGAATACGCGAGTGTTTTTAAACATTTTTTTCTTTTTCAAAAAACATGACTATCTGTTGGGCATAAAAGCAACACCCACTATACTGAGAACTCAGGCCTTCTGCACACAAATCGCGAATCGCCTGGTCATAAACGCGTGCAAGATTCAACATTTTTGGCATGTATTGAAAGACATTGAATTTTCACCAAAATGTACAGCAAATACGCCTTGTGACTATGCAACTTACCCTTGGTGTGCGGTTGTCTATTGAAACACGTGAGCTACACACAAGCTGCACTAGTGCACTCAAGCTTCAAATAATCGTAATACGCGTCTATGACGAGACGCTTCGAGTGCAGAAGGCCTTAGTTACATACATAAACAAGGTTTAATTTAGGGGTGAATTTTGTAATGTTCGGTGGGTATAGTTCTACAAAGTTGGTCAGTACCCTAAGCTATATAAGCGTAGCACGCTTTGTTAAGCTTTTTAAGCGCAGCCCGCTTCAAAAATATGGCAAGATGCCGCAGTTTGTTCAAGAGTCAAGATGATTGTCAAGACTGATTTTATTTAGGAAATCATAGCGCTTTTTATACTTAATTTTAACTTATGAACCTAACCCCCACTTATAATATAGATTCTTACAACCTAAAATGCATCAGCATATCGATACACAATTATTGATTATAATATACTGGGTGAATCAGAAATAGTGTAATAAAAATCATTCTGTGCCACTTGACCAAATATCATCACCAAAGCGGTGACGATGCAATCTACTTTTGTTTTGTCCAAGGGACAGCAAAATGTATTTGGAACTAATGGTTTAGTGTGTCATTAAATTTTGTTCTTTATGATTTTAAATGCTATGGTTGAAATAAGAGGTACAAAAATTACTGAGAAAAAAAGACAACAAAAAAAAAGATAGAGAAAACGTTACCAGCATTGGAAAACTTCAGATTTCTGCTTTTTGTGGGTAAGAAGAATTGTGAAAGTCAACAACTCTTTCACTTTATGTTTCTGAGCAGATAATTCTTCATACTTCTTATCCTCCTTTATATAAGGGTATTAATGAAACATCGTAAACGACGCGTGCGTCACTGCAAGAAATTCAGTATGCTATCACTAATTCCAAACTAAACAAAGCCCCTGGAAATGATCGAATTCCCTTTGAATTCTATAGGAATTCCATAAATGAGTTCAAAAATTCACTTCTGACTGAATTCAATAGAATCTTCGAAACAGCTGAAGTATAAGAAAGTTTCAAAAAATCAATTATTTTCCCACTGCATAAAAAAGGAGACTTCAAAAACCCATCAAACTACAGAGGAATATCCTTCTTAAACACCTCAGCCAAGTTGTTTGCAGCCTTGATATATAAAAGGATATCTCAGTGGGTTCGTGAAAAAAATATACTTTCTGAATTCCAAGCGGGTTAGAAAAGCCTACTCAACAATCGACCAAATATTTACACTTGTCAACATTGTGGATTAATATAAAAAGAAACAAACAAAATTGTGCGCCTTCTTTGCTGACTTTCGCGCTGCATTTGATACGATATCGCGAGAAGCACTTTTCTACAAGCTTTATAAAATCGGACTATCTAGCAAAGTAATACGCACTCTGAGAGCTTTGTATGAGAATAATTTTGTATTTGTGTGGGACGGTGACTCAATGTCCGAAGAATTTGAAACATCTATGGGTGTTAAGCAGGGATGTATACTCAGTGCATTATTATTCATACTCTTTATCAATGATATAACTGACGCGGTAAGAGGGGGAATCAATTACTCTGGCCTCTGGGGTGCAAATTTCAGCATTAATGTATGCGGACGACATTGTCTTTCTTTGCGAAACTGTGGATGGTATGCAGATGATGATGAACAGGCTCAGCGAGTATTGCAGTTGCTGGAATCTATCTGTTAACCTTGAAAAATCAAAAGTCATGGTGTTCAGGAATGGAGGTGGACGATACTCACGCTTTGAAAAATGGAATTTCAGTGGAGACGAAAATACAAATACCTTGGTATGAGCGCACATTTAGATGAAAAAATCAGACTCAAAACGAGCTATCTCTTCGGTCTTGAAAAATTGCTTCAATAACAAATATGTGTCCCATAGCTCGAAACATAAGCTGTTTCGTACAACTGCTTCATCAGTTATGCTCTATGGGGCGCAAGTCGAATCGGTTGAAAAATTCCTCCGTTACTTCTTGAAGAGAATATTTTAGCTACCAAAGAATACTCCAAATTACATGCTGCATATGGATACTGGCACACCACCCTTATTTTTATATACGTTGGAAATGCAACTATATAAAAAAAGTAATGGAAATGGAAGATATAAGTCTACCGAAAATAATATTGAAAAACATAATAAGAACCAGAGGAAGTATGGTGCAAGAGTGGCAGAAGATAGCATCAGATTGTGGAGTATACTTCGATATCGCGGCGAACGAGCAACCTACTTCATTCAGAAGTAAGAAGCTAAATCCTCACTGTTTAGGTGTTATTACAGCCAATTGAATCACCGTCTATTGGACACACACACAACCTACTTTCTTAACTCTTATTCTGTTCATAAAATCAGCACAATTTTTAAAATAAGAGTAAGGATTCTAAATCTAAACTTTGTGCCCCACCGCCCCGACCTACCAATTCTATGTTCCATCTGTAATATGAACACGAGAGAAGATAACCTGCATTTTCTTACTATTTGCCCGATTCTTAAGGAATTCCAAGTTTTTTGGAAAACCCACTTTGGATGCAACTGAAGCCTTTAGCATTTTAAATGGTGAATAAGGTTGGCAGGTTCTATACAAATTCACAACAGCTGCACTTCGATACAGGAACCATATTATAGAGGAACATTTTTTAGAAACAAAAAACTTTTATATGTTAAGCAAACATCAATGATGTTATTGAAATAATTGTCAACCTGGTAGACGGCCAAGGGCCAAACCAATTAGGCTTTTTATAAAACTTTAACATTGTAATACTTAAACTGAAATAAAAGTCTGAACTAACTAACCAACTAACTAACTTACTAACTAACTACCAGACGAAGCCAGGGCGGGCCAGTAGAATATTAAATTTAGTTAATAAACCCCATATAGTACTAAGTTTAAGTTCAAGTTCAAGAGAAGCAGATGTGAAGCTTAGCAAGGGATTGTATTCTTGAGTAGCTCTTGGAAAAGTTTACATAATAAGTTAAAAACATAAATTTCTTCTGCCATAAATTTGGTCGTGGGGGCAACATTTTGCTCACATCAACAGGTCTAGTTTTTCGGTCTGGAACTCTGGACTTTGAAAAAAAGATAATAATCTTGTGAAGTGACAAAAAAGCTGATTAATTTGTGCAAAGAGAAATTCTCGCACGACATAAAAACCAACTGTCTGTCTCAATGTACAGCGGAAAAATTGCATACACCACAAAATAAAAATCACTTGGTAAGTTTCTACATATATTGAATACATATATGTAAGTTAAGCTTTACATTAGCCGCGTTTTATTATCTACGGATCTGGATCGGGATCATCTTGTAACACGTAATACAACAACAACTTCGGATTATCATAGAGTACCTATATTATCTAGAGAACCGACTCGTACCCCCTTGCCTAAAACACCCGCAAATTTTATTTGAGCACAGTAAGAAAAAACTCTCCTAAATTCCCTGCCCGTAAATACGTGTGAATACTTTGAATTGTAGATATAGCGCAGCTCTCTTCAAATTTCTCTGCCCATCTTTTTAATTTTGAAAAATACACGAGAAAATACGAAAATTACTGAAAAAAAGAAAAGAAAGATGTGCACGCAAACGTTGTTTCCATCATCGCAGCTCCGATGTGAGTGGAGTGTGACTGAGGGTCGGTCTCGGTGCAGCGTTGCCGAAGTGGCACGATCGTGCCTCTTTGACACGAAAATTTTATCATGGCACGGTGGCACGAAAAAATTCAATATGGCACGCTTTTTTTTCCATTTTTTACTCCAAATAAAGCGAATTTTGAAGAAATTTTTGAGAAAACTGCTCCTAATGGAGGCTAGATGGAGGAAAAACTGGCAAAACACTTATTTTTTTGTAGAACAATTTATTTCTTCTATTTTTTTTTTTTTGTTAAATTTCACCCCACAATTGATTTATATTTTTTTTAAATATCTACGAATTTTTGGTTTTTTCATATGGCACGAAAATGGCACGAATTTTTAGAAAATGTGTCACTGAATTTTTTTTTTGGACGGCAACGCTGTCTCGGTGGGTTGGTTTTTGTGTTTTGTTTTCATCTCAGTAAAAGAGAGATCAAATTCCAGCGATGGGCTTCTTAAAACTGTTTTCTAAACAATTTTTCTAGTTGTTAATCGCTTATGTTACCTGAATTTATGCAATATTTTTTGTTCTTAATTGTTATAATAAAAACTTTAATTAAACCTGCGTTTTAATTGACAATTCTATGGGACACCTTTTTTTCTCTCGAACACCTTTTTTGACACTTTATGAAAATTTTCAATGGTAACACTGCCACCGTGTTACCTTACTGTGCTCAAATAAAATTTGCTGGTGCTTTAGGCAAGGGGGGTACGAGTCGGTTCTCTAGATAATTTAGGTACTCTATGACAAGAAGTATAAACATGGTTTATAATGCAGTTCTAAAAAATGTATTCCATATCTGGTGGGAGAACTGAGAAAAACTGAGCCAAAATCCATAAAATTATCACTAGGTTGGTGCGGTTCCATTAAAAATGCATCATATTCAGACTTGTGGAGGAAATCCTCTCAGTCCAGCTTGTAGGGTCAAAGAGAAAAATCGCTGAAGTGGGTTCTTTAGATAATATATGTAGGTACTCTATGCTGATGCTCTGTATCTGGATCTATTTTAAGGATCCAAAAATAAGTTTTCACTCTGGCTGGTAGACATAGACAGCTCTTCAGTCGGTAGGGAGTACAAACTGTAGTGTAAAGAAAAAAGACAATATCTACATGAAAAATAAACAAACATAGGAAAAAGAGAGATGAGCATACAACACTGTTGTCATTAGGATCCGTATCGTTTTATTTTCATGGGATGATCCGGATCCAGATCCGTAGAAAATAAAACGTAAAAAAAAAAAATACAACACTTCACAACTCAAAGCTAGTATTTCCCCTCGTCGTATTAGAGCGGGGTTCAGATCGAACTTCACCATACTACTAAAGTTAAGACTTGAACCACACCAATATACATATATCCAATCCACAAAGCACATATCTATCAGCGTCGTAAATACAGCAGTCAAATAAGAATTTTTGTAAACAAAATACAGTGACACAAAGCTTCGCTCATGAGTTACACACCCAAACTGAAAAGACCAATCGCAGAAATTTCGCCAGAACACAAACATTTTTTAAATTTGAAAATACCTTTTCCAAAGTCAGAATGTCCTTAACCGTTCAAAGTAATGTATGCTAATTAGAGAAATGGACAAACTTTTAGACAAGAAACTTGAACACTTAGCAACTAAATAAGATATCAATGAAATAAAAAATGCTATTTGCAGTTCTACAAGAAGAGAATAAGGTTCTGAAGGAAGAAATATCGAAACTTAAAGAGGGAGGAGTTCAACTGAAGAAAAAAATGGAAGAAACTGAAAAGTTTACAAAAATATTGAATGTTATTATAACAGGTTTAAGTACAGAAAACAAGCAAAACGAGCAGGCTAAAACCCAATTTCAAGAAGTTTGTAATTCAGCTCTTCGTGTAGTTGCCACGACCAAGAGCACTCAAAAAATAAGTTCGGCTAACGCAAATGAAACTGCCTTTGTATTTGAACTTGCCAGTTCAACAGAAGTTCATTCCGTACTATAATCGACGAAGACATATCTGTAAATATACAAAAGCTAAATGTAGCCGTAGCAAGGAACATTGCCCAAAAAGAACTTATCGAAACAAGATGCGAAACCATAAAAAAATACATATATGAAGCAAACGGAATGTCCAACACTCATATTATAAAATTCGATAGGAGTAACCTTGGTACGACTTAGAAAAGATTTACTAAGTGCTCTGAGAACGTTTAAAAAATATAACCTAGAAGTAAGCAGAAAAAATATGTTTCCCGCGAACAAAAAATATAAAGTCCTCGGCAAAAGACTGGTGGAGAATTGCAAAGAAAATCCAAAATTGGTATAGGGCAAAATCACTGCTAACGAGCTTATGAATCACTTCAAAGCCACATTGAATCCAGCCTCGTCACAAATTATGGTATCCATACCAGCTTTGGAAACCATTCCTCATCAAAAACTTCTTTTCTCGACACACTTTACAAAATATCAAGAAACAAGATCTTAATTGAAAACAAATATTGCTTTGTTTAATTAGAGAAAAGAAAATTAATTTGTCATTTTTTTTATTTACCTACAGCAAATGCAAATCGGATTAAATCTAGTCGAATTGAAAATTTTGACATTTCTCGACGTTTCGACGTCCCAGGAATCCGAATCCATCATTTTTAGAGAGATGTCTGTATGTGTGTGTGTATGTACGTTCGTGAGCCTTTCTATCGTTCACTGTATCTCGAGAACGAAAAGAGATATCGACCTTGAGTAAATTTTGTTTTACAGATAATAACATCACGAAGTGCAGAAAGGGTTCCCACAAAAAAAAATTTAATTAGCGTTTTTTTTTACTGCAGTAAATAAAAAAAAAACGTTTTAAAAAATTTTTTACCTCGAATATTTCGAGAACAAAAAATGCCATCAACTTCAGGTTAATTTTATTCTACATTAAATGACGTAATTAAGAATTGAAAAGAATTTTTAAAAAATCAGCGGTCAGTTATTTTAGATCAAAAAACATGCTAAAATTTTGTGAAAAACGTGTTTCGGTTGTAGTATTTTGAGAACAAACAACGATATAAACTTCGAGATAATTTTATTCTATTCACGATGCCATATTCGGTTACTGATATAAATTTAAAAATTTTTTTTTTTAAAGCAAAAAAACTACAAGAAAATACTAAAAATCGTTGAAAAACGTTTTTCGACTCGAATATTTTGAAAACAAACAATAGCTTAGAAGCCGGACCAATTTTATTCTATACATAGTGACGTAGTCAATAACTGATAAGGTTTGTAGAATTATTCAATTGACAGTTTTTTTTTTTAAATCAACAAATTTTCAAACTCAAATCACTAAAAAAATAAAAAAAAAATAAAGTTTTTCGACTCGAATATCTCGAAAACAAATAAAGCTGTTGACTCCGGAATAATTTTATTATACACACAATGCAGTAACTATGAATTGACGGGGTTTGTAAAAAAATTAATTGATTGATTATTATTTGTCTTGTTTTTTTCCTAATATCGCTCCTATTGAAATTCTCAAATATTTATCTCCTTAACGATTATTGAAATAGCTCATATTGTTTAGCTTGAAAAGAACCTTTTAATTTTCAATTGATGAACAAAAATATAAAAAAAAAATGGATCAATAGCGCCATAACGGTCTTCTTTGTTATTCAAAATGCTTGAAACAAAAGACAATATTTTATTTTGTGTATAAACAAAAAAGAAAACATTTTTCAACAAACAAGATCTTAATTGAAAACAAATATTGCTTTGTTTAATAATTAGAGGAAAGAAAATTAATTTGTGATTTTTTTTATTTATAGCAAATGCAAATTGGATTAAATCTAGTTAATCTTTCTTATTCGATGATGAAAAAGATTGGTTCATTAATTTATCATTTATACAATTTGACACACAGTTCGTAACATTTGAATAGCCTCACACATAGTTTACTATACAATTTACTATTTTTAGTACTTCTTTGTACATGTTTAGTTGTACAAAGTTAGTTTTATAAAGAGAATAATATCTAAAAGCTAAAGGAAATTTCTCAACTAATTTTGTTTGCAATCACCAAAATGCGTATTATTAACTTCCCATTGGAAGTTATTGTAATTGGTCTGATTTTGTCGAATTGAAAATTTTGACATTTCTCGACGTTTCGACGTCCCAGGAATCCGAATCCATCATTTTTAGAGAGATGTCTGTATGTGTGTGTGTATGTACGTTCGTGAGCCTTTCTATCGTTCACTGTATCTCGAGAACGAAAAAAGATATCGACCTTGAGTAAATTTTGTTTTACAGATAATAACATCACGAAGTGCAGAAAGGGTTCCCACAAAAAATTTAATTAGCGTTTTTTTTACTGCAGTAATTAAAAAAAAAAGTTGTAAAAAATGTTTTATCTCGAATATTTCGAGAACAAAAAATGCCATCGACTTCAGGCAATTTTATTCTACACATAATGACGTAATAAAGGATTGAAAAGAATTTAAAAAAAAAATCAGCGAGCAGTTTTTTTTAGATCAAAAAACATGCTAAAATTTTGTGAAAAAATATCGACTCCGGAATAATTTTATTTTACATACAATGCAGTAACAATTCATAGTTGGGGTGGGGTTTGTAAAAAAATTAAGTTGATAGTTTTTTTTTTTTAACGCAAAAACATCTGCCAAAAATACAAATTAAATTGTTGCAAAATATAATACGCCCCAACTTTGGGTTTCACTTGATCGCATATTGAACATTTGATAAGGTCTTTTAAGATTTTGAATTAAGAATTTCCTTATAACAAAATAACATTGGGTGTCCAGTTGCCATTGGCACCAATGGGAAGTTGCCAGTGTCGGTCGCACCCAGCCTCTTTCTTTTTTTGTAACATTAGAATAGCCTCATAGTAGGGTGGTCAAAATGGTTGAACATTTTGGCTTTGCTACGTTTCAATGCAATCTGTGTGTCATTGCCTTTCTGCAAAAAAATCGGCAGCAGTCTAAAAATACACTGAAACTGAGGCAAGGCTAACGGATTTGTTTAAAAATAGCTTACCAATTTGGGACTTCCATCAATTATCTAACCTATAAAATATTTAGTCACCCCTTTCATCTGATAGGCCTCAATTGTGTTACTGTAAATGAATTTTGAATGGGTACCTAGACTATTTAAACGTTTAAAATGAAAACAAAAACAAAACATCACTTCTTATCACTTTCTGATAACTTTTCGATACCAATTCTGACAAATTATAGCTTACAATGTGTGATAAAAGCTGTTCTAATGTTACAAAGAAAATGTTTGTTTTAGTGACTGCAAACAAAATAAGCTCAGAAAATTTCGTTAACTTAAAGAAATTTTTAAAAAAATTCTCTTAATCTTAGAGAGCGCTCTCTTACTTTGTCTTTGAATATCAGGGTGTCCCGAAATCACCGCCACAGAAGAAAACCATGAATTCCTGAGGTCATTTCAAGTTGAAAAACTTAAGAGATAATTTTCTCGATTTCGCTTCGTTTTCGACTAATAACGGCTTTTATGATTTTTATTCATTTTTCCTTTGACTGGCTCTAATTTTGCCAAACTGCAACCGATTTTTGAATTTTTTTTATTTAAACAATAATAGTTACAAATTTATATCTACCATACAAGTTTTTTCTGTGTGAATAACGGTTTTTCCGCAATTTATTATCAAACACATTTTTTAAGCAATTTTAAGTTACTTTTTGACTTCTATATGATTTATTTCACAAAACTATTTCTAATGATCGTTTTCTTTAGACTCTCAGTGAGCACATATGTATGTACATATGTATATTTATAGGAGATCTTGATTGAGAACAGATATTGTTTTGTTTAATTTAAAAAAAGTAGTAATATATTTTCCATTTACCTATAGCTAATTAAAATTCAATCAAATGTAGGTAGTTAATTTTTCTTGTTCGTTGATGAAAAAGATATTATGTAGGTTTATCAATACTCAATTTGTCATCAATTGATTAGCGGAAAATTTATTCAAAAGAACTTTGTTGCCGATGAAACAATTTTTAATTGTTCATTATTAAAATCAAATCTTCATAATATCCCTGGTGCCACAATTTAGCATGGAAAAGTAAAAAGAAAAGTAAATGAGGATTAAACATAGACAGAGCGCCTTCAGAGTCATATGAACTTTGTATTACGCTTCCGAAGTCACATGATCAGGTCCATCCCTAATGTAATTGTTTGACTACTGCATTGCATTGAATCAAATAGCATTAAGCATTTTTATTAGTCATACAGAAGTCGATGGGTCTCACAATTCTGTCTGTCTGTCCTTTCGGCTATAGCCTAAGCGGGTGGGTCGATTTTCTTTAAACTTGGTATCATAGCGTTTTTTGAGCATTCCCCACACGTTTTTTTGATTTCTTTTAACCAAAAATAACGGTACCTGCCGTACAAATTTTTGTTAGCAATTAATGAAAAACTTATTTTTCTCAAAAAAGTGCCACCAACGTTTTTTTTTTATTTTCAATTTATCCAAATATCCGGTTCAATTTAATTTAATCAATTATATGGAGATTATTTTAAGAAGATGTAAACATTATGTGTATAATTTTTTTCATTTTTAAAAAATCTTTGATTTTTTTAAACTATGGTCAGTTTAGTTTTTCAAATTAACTAGCAGACTTTAAACAAAAAAATATTTTTAACGCCACCTACCATACAAGTAAGGAAAATCACATTCTTATAAAAACAAATTATGTGGGCTACTATGACTAAGATCTGCTATATTATTGTAAAAAAGAATTTACCTATCGATTATCAACGGAATTTCTCACAGAACTATTTTTTTTCGTTTTCGAATATTTCATTACCTATCGGATCGATTTTAATGAAATTTTTTGCACAATAGCTCCTAATAAGTTTGAATAATATATCATATCAACATTTGCAAAAATTCGATATTTCGAAAATAGGTTAACAATTCTTTTAAAAACTATAGCGCAAAATTTTAAACGATTTAGTACGATGTTAAAGCGCTTATTTTTTTAACTCCGTTTTAATATATACTAAACAATGGCGTGCCAATTTTTTTTCTTTAAAATGTTTTTAAAATTTTATATATACAAAATTAAATACCGCTCTTCTGATTTTTGATATTTGTTTCTTTTAAATTAAAGAAATCTGTTGGTGTAAATCGCGTTGGTGTCAAAGCAATTTCAGAGGTTTTTTAATAAATTTATTTATAATTGTATCGATTTTTTTTAAAAATGTTCAATATAAGCCGTAATTTACATGCATATGTGCAACACGGTGCTATATTGTCCAAACCTATTTACATATCGTCTGCATGTACTCACTACTACCTTACACTAAACTATGTTTTTGGCAGGTGGAACAAAAAATACGCTCCCATAACTAATTTAATTCTGTTATCAAATGAAAACATCAATATTATTTTTTTGATTTTAACTTGATTCATTTTTGTAACAATTTTTTTTTAAATAAAAATTATTAAAATCAATTCAAGGACTATATGATATGAAAGCTGCATTGCCAATGGTATATTATGTATAACTTGAGTTCTACTCTACTTCTTTATGAACATTTGACAGATTTACGCAGTCTACCAAGTTTACGAGGACTTTACGACGTTGCACAAATACTTCTAATACAATAATAATAATAATATATATACATAAATACATAAATACATACATATCATATATACTTTAAAATGCTACTGAATTGTTGAATTTGATACAGAGAAATGTCTTGTGTTATCAAATTATGTATTATTTATTTATTCTTTAATTTAATTTAATATAATATATTACATAGTTCTCTTAACCTATGTATATTGCACAATTTACAGAGTTATGGTATATAACTACCTTGCTACTGACAATAAGAACAACAGTTTTTAAGCAAATGATAATTTAAAAACAAATACAGTGAAGGAAAAGCTACTAAAAACCTTCATTAAAATCGTTTTAACTAATGGGAGGCGGTGAAGCTCTTGATAGAACCAAGCTTTACAATGTATAATGTACAATGAATAAATAAATGAATAAATAAATAGATAAATAATTAAATAAATAAATAAAAATAAATAAATATAAATAAATAAATTAAAAAAAAATAAATAAATAAGTTATAAATAAATTATAAAAATAAATAATAAATTAACAAATATTGAACATCAACAAAACGGATAGTCAAATAAATAGTTAATTAACAAATGTTTTAAGTATACAAACAATGAAATCAATAAATAATTTTTAAATTAATAAATAAATAGATAAATAAACAAATAATTAAGTAAGATATTATACAGCCGCAAACAGGTATGAGAGCTAAAAATTAATACAATTACTGTCAGGTGGATAGCATTATTTATTGCTTTACATTTCGTAAATGATTATTTCTTTAACGTGACTTTATAAATTATGTATAATGTTGTTTGAATCTTGAGTGGGCTTTATTTTAATTTTTTCATTTTTGATAATTTGGAATGTTCTTTTCAAAACTTTAAAAATACTAAAAGAATAAGAATATTTCCATTCGAAACGTCGCGTCGTCTAATTTAAAATTATTTTTTTTTTAAGTTAAAATAAACATTATAAGAAAGACCTAAAGTCCACTATATTTTGGTAAATTATTTTATATTTATGGGCCCATGGTATTATTGGCTTATTTTGATTAGGTTTGAGTTATAAAGTGAGTGGGGTGTAGTACAATGTCAATTTTAATTGGTCACCTCACCTTGCCTTCTATGTTTCGTGTTAATTTTGAGTAGATGTAAAACTCCTAGAGTTAAGTATATTGAAACAAGACTCGTTTTATAATATATTCTTCTGATAAAGCCAATTCAAACCAAGTGTATTGCTTTGAAAAACTGAGATTTTTTGTGACAATCGATTTTTTTTAGACAAAGATATTGATTGAAATGCGTACTGAAGAAGTTGAAATGTTGAAAATGTATATACATAGTCTTTGAAGAAAAAATCAATGAAACTCTTGCTTAAAATTTATTTTAATTTTAAATTTTAATTTTAAATTTTAAGCAAGATTGTCATTTTTGGTGTTTTGATAAAATTTAAAAATTTTAAATTAACAACAAAATAAATCGAAAATTAAAAAAAAAAAAAAGAAAACTTCCCACACGACGCCGACCGCGGTTTATATAAACACCGGTATTATCATAAGCTAACTTACTCTATCAATTGTAAATGTAAAAAAAAACTAATAAGCAGTAAAACAATGCACGCCTAAGTTGCACTTACTTGCTCTTATAATTATATATAATAATGGCTTCTTATTTTAACGAGTAATCGATAAAGTGCCTAAAATTCAGACAGCGCTGCAGCTTACATGAGTATATTTAATGCTTCACATCGCAAAATTTAAAAAAAAAAACACGCTTGGTATAATGTACAGTTAAACATATTTTTGTGTACCAATTGTTTTATTATCACCATTTTGTTATAATTTGTTGCTTGGTAAGAATAAAAGACTTAGAAGGTGAAATAAAAATAAAATAAAAAACATCGCCTTTAGAGTTTGGAAAATCTAATTTGTGCATGTATTTTTTTTATCTACCATTCGTCGATCTGTAGTTATAAGGGTCTTCTTTGTAATTCTTTTTAAGTTTAATGCTCAAAAAAAAAAAAAAAAATAATAATAAGGAACATCTCCCCTATGAGAAAGGTATGCTCTACATAGAGCAATTTTTATTTTTTTTTTTATAAAACATTAATTGTGGTCTATCTGCACTTTTAAAAAAATATAACTTTAAAAGTTTAGAAAGATTTCAAATTGATTTATTTCATTTCCTATTTGTTGGTCAAAAGATGAGAAAGTTACAGTCGTATTTATTATTATTATTATCATTATATGTATGTATATTATATTATTATTATTCCTTAGAACACTCTGGACAGCTGTCCAGCTAGCCACTGTCTAAATAGTTGGACATCTGCTTATTTATAAACGCATTTCAGCAGTTGTCTAAATATGTTTTCTTCGTGACATTTGGATACGTTCAATGAACATTTCATTAATTTCAAGATAATTTGACAGTTCTTTGTTCATTAAATATGCCCACTTTAGAATAGGTTTGGACAACCAATTGGAGTGTCTAAGTTAGACATTCGATGGAATATGATTATAAATAAGGTTTTGAGTTGGAAAGTTGCCCAAGGTTAGACATACATACATACTTCGGAATGGGTTTATCTGCTATCCTATTCTGCTATCCGATCCGATCGAATTTTTCGATTCACGTGAATCACTTTATCAAAAATTATTCTTTAAAATTAAAATAATTATTTTTGAAGTTCTCGAAAGAATCTAATTGTAAAAATTTATTTTTTATCGCATTTTATATGCTTTTTGGATCATTCGTTTTTCGACGGATAGCAGAATAGGAAAATTCACGTTTAGGAGAATAGGGCTGTATAAATAAGACTGTTACTATGTTTCCACGACTGAATGCATTCATTTTCTTTTTGACAGTAGAAAAAAGTATATCTGTCAAATAAATGATAGAAAAGCATGGACCATATCGTCAAAAAAAAAATAAAAAAGTATGAAGAACATCCTGGTCGGCAACCGTTGATGACTTTTTAGTAGAACTATGGGTCGAAAAGTTCTTGGAGCTGCATGGCCCCAGGAAGAACCTGCACGTTCATAAAGAAATGGAGGAGAGCTTCTCAGCTCTACCAAAGCGGAGGAGATTAAAATAAAACTCCATAATTTGACCAATAAATACAGGCGAGTTTTTATCGAAAAGATTTTTCTTTTCATACGTACATTATGTACCTACATATGTATGTATGTATGTTGTATGTAACTAATTGTTCTGATCTTAAGAAAGAGAAAAAATCTGTTGGACCTTCTGGAGGCTCTCCTTCCAAGTGGCACCTTTTTACTGAAATTCATGCTTTTTTGGGAGACTTGAGAATAAACAATTTAGACTGTTTACTAGAAGATAGTATCACAAAAGGTAGTAATACACATCACCTCCTTTTTTTTTACTGTTGCGTCATTCTTTTCAGATCGAACGATGCCTTCTTCACCCTCTGATAATTCTGAAAATATAGAACTTATACAGACATTTCAATCAATCCCAAAAGTTGCAAAAGGCGAAGAATTAAAAGCAAGTTGGAACAAAGTGACAAACTAATAAATTAACAAATTGAAGCTTTTAGACAAAGCGATGAAAGATATGGTAGATGGTAGATATTGAGGAATAAAAACCGTCTACTTGAAAGGTTCATTATCTCAAGCGAAAATGCAAATAAAGATATACATAATTATTGAGTTTCATTAAAAAATAATAGTTAAAGGATGTTTCAAAAGAAAAAAAATTAATATATCAGAAACGTTAGTTTTAAACATTTATTTTTGTTTCTATTCAAATTTTGATTTATAAAACTAACAACCAAAGATTTCTTGAAATGTTTTCGTAAGTAAGTATTTTTTAAACAATCGTCTTTACGAACAAATTATCGCTTATTAACGAAAATAAGGAGGAAAGCAACTAAAGTTAAACGGAATCCGGATTTTAGTTTTACGTACGACTGCCTCGCATGAATTTGCTCTTGGGTTCAACTGGCTTAGAATTTTAAATTATTTAGGTATTAGCCTAAGTTAAAAATACACATATTAGCATATTAGCATTAACCAAAGTAATTATTTAATAATTATGAAATCTTTTAATAAATGTATAGGCGATAAGTTCTGTCATTCTGCACAAAATTTTATTCGGTTTCTTTTATTTAACATAGTTCAAATCGGCGGCCTCGAGCAACTTTTTTTAAAACTTCCCATCTGCATACATATAATTATGTATGTATGGAAACAAAAATCCAAGAAAAATAAGTTAACATTAAACAAATAACCATGCATAGTAAATCCCCTGTTAATCAGTTAATCGGCAATAAAAACTAAAACAATAAAAACAAAATATTGAAGCATCATCGTCATGGAAAACAAATCAAAAAGTAACAATTAAATTTATATATATTCCTTTGGAAATTGGTTTTTGTACACAAAAATCCTACATCATCTATTTCGTTTCTGAGTTTCACCACATGTAAAAAAACTAATAAAACACTTGGTTTTATAAAAAGATTTGCCCATGAATTTTGTGATCCTTATGTTCTTAAAATACTTTATGTCTCATTTGTAAGACCAATTTTAGAATACGGATGTGTGGTATGGGCCCCATACTATACGGTTCATATTAACAGATTAGAGTGCGTCCAAAGAAGATTTATGAGATTTTGTTTACGTTTTCTTCCCTGGTCAGATAGAATTACTGGATTGCCACCTTACTTTCATATAGACTTCAATTAATTAATCTTCCATCACTTTTGAGTCATAGAGAGTACTTACAATTTTGTTTTATTATAGGAATAATTAATGGATCTATTTCAGCCCCTTCAGTCCTTTGTCGGTTGAGTTTTAATGTATTGCAGTATATGTATAGTCTAAGAACACAGTTGCCACTGAAAAATATTTATAGTAAATCAAACTACGGCGTAAATAGTCCACTAAATCTTCTAATTAATATTTTTAATAACAATTATAATCTCATTAATTCCATTGATGACAATGTTAAATCAAACAACTTGAAGAATAGGTTTTTTATGCAATACTATTGTAATATAGATTTAAGCTTTGTATACTATTTTAACATTGTATCTACCGTTAGGGGAATAATTGTACACGAATTTATTAATAAGCATCAAAATGCGAAAACAAACCCTTTTCAGAAGGAACGGACAATGCAAAAATTCCAAAAAAGCAGCTTCAACAGATATTAATCTACTACCAGAATGTAAACGGACTAAGGACAAAGATCAATACGGTCTATAAAAATATAAATAACCTTCTTCATGGAATTATTGCCCTGACTGAAACGTGGTTAAACAGTTCCTTTCTAAGCACTGAGCTGTTTGACGGGTCATATCAAATCTTCAGACGTGATAGATATAACTCAAATGATCTGGGAATAGTAGGCGGTGGGATTTTGCTAGCTGTTAAAAACAATTTTATCTGCACACTTGTTGATGATTTCAACTCTACAGACGCTGAAATAATAGCTATTAAAATAAAGTTAGAGACTGGCTACTTATATATAATCTGCACTTATATCCCGCCAAGCTCCAATAATAATGTATACGAGAAATATATTAATTGTATTGAAATCATAAACAATTTAATGGAACCTAATGACGAACTTCTAATCCTTGGCGATTTCAACTTCCCAAATTTGAATTGGACACACACAGATGATTGCAATATCTTATCTCCAACAAACTTATCATCTTCTAATGAATTTTCAGTCATCGACGGATTGACCTCATGCGGGCTAAGTCAATATAATGGTATTCATAACAGCTTTAATAAAATACTGGATCTTGTCTTCTTTACGGATTCAGTAAACTCTGACATAGCTGTAACTCCGGCTAACACTATATTATTAAACGAAGATAGGCATCATCCTGCGTTAGATATATCTTTGAATCTGAACATGTGTAATGTATCTTTAAAATCAAATGTTAAACTTGAGTTCAATTTCAAAAAAATGTAATTTTGATCTTCTTGTTAATTTGTTATGTAATGTAAACTGGAATCAATTGTTTCTTAATTGTAATGTGAATGAGATGTGCTTAAAATTCTATAGCTTACTTTTTGACTGCTTTTATAATACGACGCCCTTACGGCATAACTATATTAAATCTAACAATCCGCCATGGTTCGACTCGCGTATAAAAAACCTAAAAAACAAAAGAAATAAGGCTTGGCTAACTTTTAGTAAATCAAAAGATGATGAGGATTATAGAATTTACTCTGAACTTAAAAATATGTTTGCTGATTATTGGAATACCTTGTATTTAAACTATGTATTGAAGGTTGAGAGTGAATTGAAGCATAGCCCAAAAAACTTCTGGAATTTTGTAAGTAACAAAAGAAATACAGACGACTACCCTAACTCTATGTCATTCAAAAACATAACTAGTCATGACTGCAGCGAAATTTCAAATATGTTTGCTAACTTTTTTAAAGATGCTTATTTGGTTAGCAGTTCTAATGAACCCGTAAATAATCTCGGTCCGCAACGAAATTTCAAATATGTTTGCTAACTTTTTTAAAGATGCTTATTTGGTTAGTAGTTCTAATGAACCCGTAAATAATCTCGGTCCGCAACTAAATTACTCGCATCTTAACTCGATAAATGTTGCTATTGAAGAAGATTCAATTGTTCAGAATATTTTTGAGCTTGAAAACTGTTTTAGTCCGGGTCCAGATGGTGTACCGTCTTGTGTTTTAAAAAAGTGTGCATCCCAAATATCATACCCTCTATGTTTATTATTTAATGAATCTCTTAAATCTTCAGTCTTTCCTATATTGTGGAAGAGTGCTTATATAAAACCAATTTATAAAAAAGGACCAAAAAATGATATCGGCAACTACCGCCCCATCGCTAAACTGTCTGTCATCCCAAAATTGTTTGAGTCTCTTATATGTAATGTCTTGTCGTTTAACTGTAGATCTATTATTAGTGACAGTCAACATGGTTTCGTGCAAAATAAGTCCACCGTTACAAACTTGTTTCATTTCACTTCATTTTGTATTGACTCATTTGAAAAACGGAAGCAGGTAGATTGTGTGTTTACTGATTTCAGTAAGGCTTTTGACAAATTGTGTCACAAAACATTATTAATAAAACTGAAAGCCTTGGGTTTCAATGATCGTTTTTTAATTTGGATCGCTTCTTATTTAGAAAATAGAAGTTATGCTGTTATCTTCCGTAGTGAGTGTTCTAGGCAATTTTATGTAAATTCTGGTGTTCCACAAGGAAGCCACTTAGGTCCGTTATTGTTCACTTTGTACATAAACGATGTGACCTCAATTATTAATAACTCTTCTCTTCTCATTTATGCCGACGATATAAAAATCTTTAAAGAAATATCTTCAGTGAATGACTGTCTTCAACTTCAAGAAGATCTTCAAAACTTTAGGGAATGGTGCAATAAAAACAGCTTGTTTTTAAATGTTGACAAGTGTAAAATAATGAGTTTTACACGCAAAAAGAAAATAGTTTTGTATAATTACATGTTTGACTCTTGTCCTTTAATTAGACCATCTGTTTTTTCTGATTTAGGGATTATACTTGACTCGAAACTCACATTCACTCATCACTATGATTTTATTATCAATAAGGCCAATCGAATTCTAGGATTCGTTAAACGATTCTCACGAGATTTCCATGATCCATACGTCTTAAAACTTTTATATGTATCGTTTGTTAGGCCTATACTCGAATATGGCTGTATTGTATGGTCACCATACTATTCAATTCATATCGATAGAATAGAAAGTATTCAAAGAAGATTTATGCGATTTTCTCTCCGTTTTCTCCCATGGTCGCCCGGAGTCTCACTTCCCCCCTACACTCAAAGAGTTAAGCTTTTGAATCTCCCTCTGCTTTCAAAGCATAGAGAATATTTACAGCTTTGTTAAATTATTAAATTGATAAACGGTTCTATAACATCGCCATCAACTTTGGGTCGTTTACATTTCAGTTTTAGTCAAGCTAACATAAGAAGACAAATACCTCTTTGTCCATCATTCAGTAGAGTAAATTATGGATTAAATAGTCCTTTAAATCAATTGATTTCAGTATTTAATAAGTATTACTTCATGATCTCCTCAGTAAATGACAACTTTAAAAGTATTAAATTTAAACATACCTTTTTTAATACATTATTGTAATGAAAATTTTGTATGTACTAGTTTTAAGTAATATTATAATAAGTGTTTAACGTTAGTCCTTAACGCATTAAATAAATAAAAGTAATAGTAGAATTTAACGAAATAAATAAATAAAGCAGACATCTGTCAATTTAAAAAAAAAATCATAAACAATTCTTTTCTTACAAAAAACAGATGTCTGCTAAATTCATATTCATCAAACGCGCGAGCTGCAATTACCTATGCAATTTTCTTGATTTTTCTTTCCGTAAGAACCTTCTACAAAGTATTAGAAAACTTTAAAAAAAATTAATGAAATCGGTAAAGTTGTTCTCAAGGGAAATAAGGATTCAATTTTAAACAGATTAATGCCTTTATGTTTTAAAGTGAAAATTGATTTAGATACCTATTTAGCACTTATAGCCTATTTAAAGTCTTCAAAATTTCTTTATAGATACCTACGGATTTCCATTTTTAACTTTTGTGAACATATAAATAAAAATTCAATGCAAGTTTACATTTTCACAATTAAGTTTATGTAACTATTAACATAAGTCAAATTAAGTAATGTATGTATTTGTTTTATTTTAAAGCGGTCGTCAACTTCACAACCTATAATTTTACACAAACCTGTATTTGTTCGATTGCAATGCAACAATGACAGCATGAATTCCCTTATTATTGATCATGACAGACAGTTTTGTGTCAAATAATGAGGAATCAAATTTTGAATTTGCCTGCTCAATTTTTGACAGAAGAAAATTAGTGAGGACTGTGAAATATAAACTGACCAAATATGTACCATGCTTAAGACGTGTGCGTGGAAATTTTATAATTAAATTCATTTAAGTCTCCTTTACCTTTTACACGAGGAAACTGAATTGAAAGGGACGAATCTTACTTCGTAAAAAAAAATCACCTCAAATAGTTGACCAAGGAGTTTTATTTAAATCCTCTTAAGGATTTAAATAAAACTTCTTGGTCAACTATTTGAGGTGATTTTTTTTTTTCTGTTTACACTTTACGTAGTGAAGGAAATAAATATAAATTTATTTTTCTTGTTTCCACACAAGTGCAAGAGATTTTTAGAAGTAAATTAAAGAAAGCGTCAACAAATCTTCAACAACTTGTTTCCTCGTGCGAAAGGGAGCCAACGGTTCTGGCATGGGTAGCTATATTTTGTATTAAAAAATAATCAGAAAATTGTTTGAATATTCCATTTTTATCTTTCTTATGTGATTCACTGCAATAGTCAATAAATTGTTAAATCCATTTTTTAAACCGGTGGAACGTGTTCAAGTCAGATCTTCAATCATCTTCAATATTGTTAAATTGCAACTGCTTCTAAGTGCGCATTATAATACATGTATAAAATTTTATACAAATTTTCGTTTTGACAATTAAATTTATGTAGCTATTAAAACAAATCAAATCAAGCAATGTATTTATTTTATTTTAAAGCGGTCGTCAAACTTAACAACCCATAATTTTACACAAACCTGTATTTGTTCTATTGCAATGGAAAAGTGACAAAAGTCAAACGTTAACTCTATAACGTTAACAAACAACACAACAAAGGTGGCAGTTGTAAAAAATGTTATAGACAACAACAACACTTAAACTATGACTTTATTTAGCCCAAACTGGATATAGGAAATAGTACTTAATATAAAGTTATATGGTTGTTGACCTAATATGGGTTAACATTAACAGGACTCAAGAACACGTTTGCTAATTGAGATCGAGTTAAATACTATAGGTTTTAGTTGAGAGTAGGGGAGACGGGGACAAAAGTAACATTTTTTACTTTTGAGGTTCCTACTCTTTCGTTTGTAGAAATAATAACAGAAAACAAAATATACCACCTTAAAGATGGGTTATTTATCTAAAAGTAAAAACTGATGAAGTAAGGTTTTAATAAAATGAGGAATTCACATAGCTGTTATCATTTTTCCAAGACTCTTCTGTTGTTACTTTCGTCCTATATGGCCAGGAAGAAACTAACACAAAGTCAACAATAATCATATTGCCTGATAAGGTATGGATTTTTTTAACCATATTATTTTGACCAGTAAATTGTTGATTTAATGTATAAATAAAATATAAATGTGTCTATAAATAGACGCGTCAATCGTTCCTTAAATATGTAGTTCTTCTTACATAAGCATGATGTATGTAATAACGAAAAACACATGATACATTTCAGATATTATTTACATTACTAAATTTCTTGCTGGTGAAAGTAGTTACTTTCATCTCCGTGGTTAAGTGTTACTTTTGCCCACATGCTTTAATTTTTCGAAAAAAAAAATAAATAATTTATTCAAATTATTAGATTTTTTCATATAATGATGAACAGACATACAAAAAAAAAACATATACTAAATAATGCTTGGGTAGAAACTTGGGCCAACTGTTGAGATTGAATCCCTTTTGTTTAAAAAAAACCCGCCAGCCAAACAAACTCTTCAAATGATGAACTATTTCTTTCTTTCCACTGTGGTACGTGCCCATATCTTAGGACCGATCGATAACAATTTGCTACTAGAATAGTAAAGTTGTTTACAAAATTGCATACAAGAAAACGCTTCAACACATTTATTGAGGCTGTGAATGGGCTTGTTACTTTCATGACGTGTTACTTTTATCCCCCGTCTCCTCTACACTTTAACAAACTTTTATCTCCAAAACAATTCAAAATTATTATCAGTTATTAAAATATTACATAGAAAAATACATATACCTACATACATTTTATTTAAAGTATTTTACTCATAAAGATCGGGCTGCTCTCATTAAAAAAAAAAACTAATCCTTGCATGCACCTACATATGTCATTTCATTATGTATTGTTATACAAAATTTTGCTTTGATAGCTATCTTTTCAATATATTACTTTTATGTATCAAAAGTATTTCCTGGTCAAACAGGTGTACATTGCACATATGACGTGCTAATATTACTCCGTTATACACTCTTTTTTCTGACAGTATCTGTAGGAAGTTCCAAATTAAAATTAAAACAAATCAAACCAAAAGTAAATAGCGTCTCTGGCGCAACTACATATATCACGTGCATCGAACTGACATGCAAATAATTGCATTAGTGCTTTTTTAAGTCGGAAGAAAAAGAAATTCAAAGAGAATGTGTCATTTCGTTTTGTTTGTTTTGCCTTATTCATTATATTATAAATTATATTAGTTGATTGATTGTTGTTAAGAATGTCTTCGAATAAATTTGAAAGTATCACGTATTTACTTCAATTTTTAACGAGGCCCGGGATGATTTTTACCTGGTTGATGGCTGATACCAGAATTTGAAGAAATAATATTGTTAGCGATTTTGTGTAAATGACCTCATAAGCGCGGTCATTACACTAAAGATTTTTTTTTAAACAGACTGTTTGAGCTTAAACAAGTGCATATTACCGATAAGCGTTTGATTGTGTTTTTATTTTATTTTGAATATTGTTTTTTTTTTAACACTTCAGATTCTTTATTGTAGTGATCTTAGAGCAAGCTGCAAACTACAATCAGAGACTCATCATAGTGTATGTGTTAGTGGTTAGTAGATTAGTAAAACTAATGCCAAACTAATAACACATGCAAATAAAAAACATACTACCCCAGCGGGAAAAATCAAAAAATTCATTGAGGAAAAACCTGCTTTTTCCTTGAGGAATGGGAGCTGCACCTGCTACTTTTCAGCTCATTCCTTTGATGAATTTAACATGGGCGTGTCATTGGCAGGAAGCACATGCCACTTTATCTATAAAAATTCCACACCTAAATCACTACTTCCTTGGAAGTGCTTATTCACCAGTTGACTTAAAAAAAAAAAAAAAAATGTTAAAACACCGTGAGATTTGAACCAGCATCCACTGACAACCCAGCCGGCTACTCTTTCAACGCACTATACTTAGTTATAAATTTTGATGGTCGTTGGTTGATTAAAATACAGCACTTATTTCAATAACATTTCGTTAGGCGAAGTAAAAAAGAAAGAGCGTCGTGAGAGAATATTTTTTTTCCTTCTCTCTCATAATATACTTTACAAAGCAGATGAGTGGATTCAGACGATGAACTGATGAACTTGTACATTACTTTTCAGCAGTTTTTTCATCGCATAATTTTCCCTATTAAAATAGCAATTTGTAATTCACCAACAGAAAGTTTTTTTTCTAAACTCAAAGCAGAAAGTGGTGTCAAATCTATGAACTGAGGAATCTTTGCATTACTCTTCACTTACTAAATCATTGCATGTATATTTTCCTATGATTTGGCAAGTGAATGCATTGATGAATTCAGCTATAAAATTCATTGAGGACGATATTTCCCGCTGGGACATAATAACAAAATTAAACAATATAAATACAAGTAAACAATAACATACGGATCGTTAAATTCCTTTGCACAACGTTTTGTAAACCCTATATAAGCATGGAGATCGCTTTTTTAAAAATGTAATTTATGTGTTCAGTGAATTTTAAATTAGAGCTGAAGTGAACACCCAAGTCTTTTAAGTTAATGATTAGATTAGATTTTATTCATTTAATATAAGGACACCAAACATTAAAGCTTTCAATATCATTTTGTTGAACAACATGGTCATGTTAACCCTTTATAGTCCTAAAAATCTTAAATCATCAGCAAATATGAGAATTTCACTAGAGCGTAAACAAGATATAACATACATAATAAGGTATTTGTTTTCGGATTAGCCGCGTAATTAAATTATTAAGAGTGAACTTTTGTACTCACCCCGAATGTTTCGCATCAAGTACACTCTTAATAATTTAATTGCGCGGCTAATCCGAAAACAAATACCTAATTATGTCTAAAAACAACCGCGAAAGCTAAAAAGTTAGGTATATAAGATATAACATAATTTATATCGACAATGAATAAAAATGGGCCCAGGTGACTTACTTGAGAAACACCAGGGTGAGCCTGAGCAGTGAAGGCGTTTGAAGGTACGGTTTAATCCATGCTATAACAATCATTGTTGATTTTCTCCTCAAGAACTCATGCTATTGTTCACAAATAATATTCTTTGTATGGAATGCTAAAGTCTCACATACGACTTGTTCAAAGAGCTTTGGAATACAGGACAGTTTAGATATAGGCCATCAGTTTTGTCATTATTCTTAAAAATTGGAGTACGTTCGAAATGAGTTTTTCTTTTTCCATAAGCACTGAAAAAGACCCGATTTGAACTAATATATATGTACATTATTTCAAAAGTATTGGGGGAATTCCATCTGGACCATTTGAGTATCTAATCATCATTTAATGATGAGAGGGACATTATTAAAATTAGTTTGGGCGTAGGTATGCACATTTTTAAAATAGTTTTCGTCAACATAAAGAGGGAAGTCAACAAAAGAATTATAACATTTTTCTGTAGATAAATGCTTTACAAATTTTTGTTGTTTCTTGTAAAGAACGGTTTTCATGTATTGAATTTACAAAGTAACCATCTGAGTTTTGTTTCAAATTAACAAACATCCAAAATGCTTTAGGGTCGTTTTTTAAAGAACTACCTACATTGTTAATGTAAAGTGTTTTAGAGAGGGTTTTGAATTCTTTAAAAAGGACAATGTAGGAACTGTGGTCAACTGGTGAAATATAGTTCTTAGGTATATTTTCCATGCTCTATTTTTTTTATAAGGGTTTTTAGCTCCTTCACTAAGAGTAGCAAAATTATTATTTGTTGATATTTTTAAAGGGATAATATTATTAATGCAGTTATTAAGGATGGCAAAAGGTTTTGTAACTGCTTCGTCAATATTACTAGACACTGATATACTATCTATACCAGAGCTAGTTAATTCTTCGGAGAGCAACTGAAATTTGCTTTTTTGAAGTTAAACATCATAAGCGTTGCTGTTTTCAAAAATATGGTTGCTCAAGTCAAGAAGTATATCCGAAGGAGGATGATATTCATCTATATTAGTAAGTCCAGAACTAGATTCTAGAACAAGAGTAGATACTAATAGCATCAGAAGAAAATACTAAATCGAGAATTCAATTTTTAGAGTATAAAAAAAACAGCTTACTTGCTGTAAATCAATAGAACTAATTCTATCAAGTAAACAAAGCTCAGATTGTAACGAAGTTAAAGAAGCTTCAATATGTTGTGAGACTAGTTGAATCCCAGAAATTATATTTTAATTATCCGTACCTTAGTTGAAACACTTCAGAAAATAATGTACTTTTTTTGTTGGAGGGCAACACAATATGCGGTAGATTGAAATCTCCCAAAAGTAAAATGTTGCTATTGGAGCAAGACAAGTCAATTACAAAATCTATGGCCATAGAAAGTTCGGCAAAAACTGCGTCCGAATATTTTGGAGGAATATATGCATTCAGTATACCTATAAATGAAAGATATATTTATACAAATTATGTCGATAGAAGATTGAAAGCGAATACAACAGACGAAGATATAATTTTATTGCGAATGACGATCAGAACAGCACTTCTCACTTCTTAATTAATTAAGCAAGGTTTCAGTCAAAACAAACTCATCATATGAGAGTATGCTTGAGAGTTGATAAAGATGTCAGCAGTTTTACTGCGGAGCCCTCTTATATTTTGGAGTAATAGGGTGATCTTATTTAGTTTTTTGTAGATGAATTATGGGGTAAGTTAGGGGTGAGTTTATTTCTACGTGCAGTGGAAAATTTTTTAATAAGAACTTCAGGAGGCCAAATACTTTTATTGTAAATAAACTCAAAGTAAGAGGAATGCGTTCCTATGTTAAAGGATAACACAAAGCTATTAGCTTTGCTAATTTTAGAACACTTTATAGAAGTATTAGTAGGAATACTATTATTAGCTAATAGCTATTAAGTGGGAAACGATATCATCTACACCAATATCTGGCTCAAGCGAGAAATAAAAATAGACTTTGGCTCAGAAACAGCTTTAATAGGCCTATGATCAGCAACTCTATGAGGTATATGAACACATTCTACTGTGCATTTATTGAACATCGAATAAGTAAATCTTGTTTTGTATGTTGAAATAGCCTGAAAGCCTAATAATTTTGTATTTATAAAATTTATTTTTTACGCGAAACCCATACATCTATAGATAAAAAAAAAACTGCTCAGAAAATACTCTTTTCAATTAGAAAGACTGTCGTCTTGAACGTTGATTAACCACAAATGTGATATTATGCCTGTTTGGTAAATTTTTCTTAAAAATTTTCCAAAAACCAAATTTGTGCAAACTCGCAAGAAAATTCACATTACCGTAACAGAGCTATATTGAGTGTTAAGAAGAATGTGTTTGTTCACTGTTCCCTTCCACTGAATTGAATGTTCTAAAATGTTCATGAAAAGAAAAATAAAAAAATGGAATCAGTCTTTTCTGTATACCAACTTGTAACATTTTTCACACTTTCTCCCTAACTATGTACTCGTAATTGTATTATTAAAAACCAATAGTAAAGATAACAATGTTCCACTTTAAGCCCACGCTGTGGATGAAAATTTTGTTTTATTCAAAACTAACTATGTAAATGTTAGCGGGATTATTATTACAGACGGCAACGCCATTGTCCATTGTCCATTGTCCATTGTCCATTGTCCATTTATTTTATTTTATTGTATTTCTTGTTATATTGATATTTTAATAATTCAAGAAATTGTTAAACTGTATACAAATAAAATAGTATAATCTAAATCTAAAACAAAGCATACTTATTGTCAGTGGTGGATTTAGGTTTTCAGCCGCCCTATAGGCCCGGTTGAGTACGCTGCCCCCCTAATTTTTTAAACTAGATTCTATTAATTACCTTAATCGTTATTGCACAGCCTTTTTGATGTGCTGCCAGAAAACGCCCGAACATTTTTAACACGCTTTTATTTGGTTGACTTACATAATGTGATATGTATAAATGTACATATGTAATGGAATTTGCGAACGTAATTTTCAACAACTTCTAAAAGTCAGATTAACTTGAAAAACTTGCACACTTATCAAGGATCGATTGCAATACAATTATCTCATAAATTTGTACCCAGGACCGTCACCAGGGGGGGGGGGGGGGGTATGTAAGTGGTCTGATACCCCATACATCATATGGTAGAATCTTTATTTTGAGTCTTGAAAATAAATTATAGTTTTAAAAAACTAAAAGCTCGAATAGAAGACCGAACTAAAAAGTAGTAAATAATTTGTACTTACAAAATAATTCAATTCATAGTAAAAGCGTGGTGTGCTTATAGTAATATAAAATTATTGTTATGTTAAAATTATACCGTTGGTTATTATTTATTATAATAAAATAATAATAACAGTTAAAACAGTTTACAGTGAATTTAATTATTTTGTAAGTAAAAGTTTTTTACTACTTTTTAGTTAGGTTTTCTATTAGAGTGTGTTTTTTAGTTTTTTTAAACTATAATTTATTCTCGGAGAGTTTCTGACTTCTCAAACAAATAGAATATATACCACACATGAACTTGACGATTGTTGGTCATTAGTAGAAGAGTTTATTGAATTTGTCATATTAGATCAAATTAGATATTTTTTTAGTATCTTTTTGTAGTTTCTTACGATATTGTGCACCACTTCGTCTTTTTCGATAGCTACTCATTTTTGATTAAATCAGAATTACTAAAACTTATTGGGAAAATTTTCAACTTGAAACCTGATTTTACTGGTCTACAGTTCGATGCTTAATTTTATACATTAAAGCCGGATCCACACTTATCTCGTGTGGCGTTTGTGGAGCCGTGTGTCGATATCGCTTCAATCTATTTAATATGCGTAGAGCCATATTTGTGTCATGTGATGTTTGCGGTGTGGTGTGTTGTGTTTGTGTCAGAATCAATCTTTTACCACCGATTGCGCCATACCAAGCTGTGTTGGAGACATATTTTTCTGTGGGAAAGATAAGAGAGTGTTCGAAGAAGAGAATAAGTAAATTGCGAAATAAAAGATAAAAGTTTGCAATAAATTCTGATTATTGTGCACAATCAGCGACACAACACACCACATGAGATAGGTGTGGCTCTGGCTTAAGCTGGGTTTTCCTGACAAAGAATTCAGATTTCATGTAAATGATCGTGCATTTATAAGTGAACCATCTTCATAAATCATAAGACAACTATACATACATGTACAATTTTGTACTCGCAATCATTCTTTATTTTCTTTTAAACTTTAATTCTGCATTGCGTGCAGTATTATCATTGTAAATGAAAAGCAAAGTATTCTCATCGCTTTTGAAGGTAAAAGCTTTGCAAACTTTTTTAACAAATCATCCATTGTTCAATAAAATCACCTGTCACCAACCTGTGCTATTTATTAATTGCTATTTCTATTAAATGGGCGGGTTCAAGGGATTACGTTTTACATATGAATATTTCTTTAGTTAAATCAAAGTTTACTAGCCGAATTTGGTGGTTTAACTTCGAGTTCACTTTAGGGATTTACATTCAATGAAAATTCTTACGACCAGGGCGCCGATTTTGGTTCTGTGAAAAAGTGAATCAAAAAGCTATTCACTCTTTCACTCTTAAATGCGGTTCTCGTTCTGTGAAAAGGTGAAATCAAACGTCAAAAATATTCACATGAATATTTTGCTTTCAAGTCACGATAGCAAAATATTTTCATCTCATTGGATAAATTGCAAATTTCGGCTACACAAATTTCTGTTTGCAAGAAGTGTAAAAGCTGTCAAATACACCTCTCAGTGTTTGTCAATTGAAGTCAGCTAAGAATATACAAAAAATTCATTTCTGTATTTGCCATTCCATTCCGAGCTAGATCAGTCAGTGGATCAGTTTGTTAAATTTTTAAAAAATTTTCCCTCTCTGAGAGTTTTATCTCCTTCTTTCAAAGTGTTTTCTTATTTTTGTACGTACGTATTCTAATAGTTTTCAAGCTAAATGAAACGATTCTTCTTCTTTTATTTATTGCTTTAACAACTAACACCAGATGGTTGCCGTAATTCTACTCCTATGTATTTTTGCGTTAAACGTCTATAATGGTCGAAGAAACAAGTATACAGGAAGGCTAGCTATTTCTTTACGGAAAATCTAAATCATTTTAAGAAAAGAACAACAGATGGTTTAAAACATATCAACAACGAAATAAATATTATATACAGAAGAAGTTAAATACTTCTACAATCTACATACTTTTTTTTTATTTTCGTTTTTCCCAAAAACGGCTCAACTGATTTTAAATCATTTTAAGAAAAGAACAACAGATGGTTTAAAACATATCAACAACGAAATAAATATTATATACAGAAGAAGTTAAATACTTCTACAATCTACATACTTTTTTTTAATTTTCGTTTTTCCCAAAAACGGCTCAACTGATTTTAATAGAAAATCTCTCAAGAATTTTTAAAAGTTTTGTATACATAAATTTTCAATTTTTGTTTTTGGATTTTTTTTTAAAAAGTATATTTTTGAGAACTTAATAATTCGAAAATGACTTGCTGGATTTTTATTAAACTTGGCAGCCAGCAGTTTTTTAACATTAACAGATTTTAAATACAAATTAAATTATTGTTATGACCAAAATTAATGGTACCTCCCATGCAAGTGTTTAAAAACCGGTAATGAAAATCTCATTTTTCTCAAAACCGTTTCCTACCATTTTGATTAAAATTTTTATGTGAACTAATACTAGTACGATCTACTACATTATTGGGAAAAAAATTATCTATCATAGAACCATTTTTTTTTTGGGTTTTCGACTATATCATTATCTGTTTTACCGACTTTAATGAAATTTTATACACAAGAGCATCTGATAAGTTTGAATAATATTGCGTATCAAAATTTTGGATTAAAAAAAATCGAAATTATTTTTTGAAAATTCGTTATTTCGAAAAAGAGAGTTGATGATTTTTTATCAAAATTAATTTTTAAACTCCGCATTAATAAATACTAAAAAATGGCATGCCATTTTTTTTCTTAAAAATGTTTTCAAAATTTTATAAATACAAAATGAATTTTTTAAAAAACCGCTCCAACGATTTTTCTCATAATTTGAGATTTCTGTAAGAAATCAGATGGTGTATATTTAAAAAAAAAACGCTCCAACGATTTTTCTCATTGCGTGTCAAAAAAGTTTCAGAAGTTGTTTAATCAATTTATTTCTAATTATATTACACCACAGTGTAATCGCACATAAGAGCAAGTTCGTGCGACCCAGTTTTGCATTTTATTTTCCGTTACCAGGGTAAGGTAGCTAATGTAACCGTGTCGCCAATACCACCAGTCAATCGAGTTTCAATTGAATTCGAATTCGAATTCATGCAAATTAGCATAACGGGGAGAAAGTTGATAATAAATTATCATACATGAATGCGTCTTAGACAGAATTTAATTCCTACATAGACTCGGTATATTGAATGAAATGGGAGAAATAAATTAATTAAAAGATATCAACACATCGCAAAATTACCACAAAGAAATTAAATAGAAGCAATTTATAGATGTGAAAAAGTGAAAGGTATTGTTATGGTATAAATATAGTTATGTATGTATGTATAAACTTTCACACTGCTATTTAGACAATCATTGTAAAGCTGCCCCGTCTGGACCTATTTTATGTTACTGCTTTTGCTACAAATGTGTTTAGGTTGCGGATTAAGGAAATTCATATCACTCTTGATGCTAAGACAAATACAGTCGTTTTTATGAACCCATTCCAAAGTATGTCTAACTTTGGACAGCTGTCCAAAACCTTATTTATAATCATGTTACATCGAGTGTCCAACTTATGGGGTTTTCCATTGGTAAAATAAATCATTTTATTTTTTATTTGGATCTGTCAAAAACACAATTTCCCTCTTTTTATGTTCCACGGGGCAAAATAAATTGATTTGTTTTTGATTTTAAATCAAATTTGCAAATCTGAATTTTTCGGTAGATTTACCCCCCAATTTACTAACACCAATACAAATTTGAGCTGTTTTTGATTTATAATTTATTGGTTTTGCGAAAAGTTTGCTCAAATTGTTAAATAAATAAAATCATATTGAAAAATGGAAGCAGTTTTATATGAATTATTAAATTCATCAACATCATTTTCTTCTGATTCAAGTGATGAAGAATTTTTTGAAATAATGAAAATTCTATTTAAAAAGGAAAAAAAAAAAAAACACCGCGTAATAACTTTTGTAAATGATGTAATAAAAAACTGTTCTGAGAAAGAGATTAGTGCTTTACAATATAAATAAAAAGTTGATATTATTTTTTGTAATAAAATATTTTTGTATAGTTCCGAGACAACTTCAGACTTTCCCGAGAAACGGCTGTATTTCCTGAAGAATAAAATATTCTGCTACTTGTGCAAACTCTGCGCTCACTATTTCTTTACCTTAAAATAGATGGGAAATTGTGTTAAAAACTAAATATAATTGTGTACACTCAACTCACTCAAACGATGCTCTAAAAAAACCATGTTATTTATTTTCAATTAAAACACATCCTTCATTATCACTTACGATTTCAAAATCCTCTAAAACTATACATAGATGAATTCATTTTTGAATACCTATTACTTCCTTTTTTTCAAACAAAAAAATTTTTATTATAAATTTAACAAACCCCTTACAAAAGATAAAAACTTTGAATGGAAATTTGACAGCTATGCCGCAATAGTTTCACAGGCAATAAAGTACATACATCAATACAGTGGCAAAAAAAAACAAATTGAATTGTATTCCATTCCCCAAGCAAAAAATCAATTTTTTATATTGAAATCTGAATTTACCAATGGAGAACCCCATTAGACACTGAAATTGGTTGTCCAAACCTATTCTAAAGTTGGTACGCTCAATGAACAAAAAATTGAAAAATAATATTCATATATCAAATATTTAGACAATGGCTAGCTGGACAACTGTCCAACAGTGTTCCAAGGAAATCTAATAAAAACGACTGATATTGTTTCCAAAATTTAATAATCTACTAATCTAATAATAACAGAGAGTAACAAATTTCAATGGAATACAACTAGACGGTTGTGTTCAACCAGTTAGTAATATCGCACCAGTGTTACAATACTGTAGTAACTCAAAAAATCCCAATTTTGAGATAACACTGTATTCAAACATAAAATTAAATTCCCCACAAGTCAATAAAATCGCCATTTTTATAGTGCAAGAAATCATGTAGAGATGGCAATAAGAGTCATTGTCTCTGATTGGCTGACGGTAGTCACCTTCATTTTAATATTGCATCATCTTTAGTTGTAATCGAAACTCGGGGAGGAAAGGATCGCCTCGTTGTTGCATTAATTTGAGTTGAAACGTTGTTGGTGGATCAGGTATGTTGAAGTTAGTTAATTATTTCGAGTTGAAACTTTTTAGTTGATTTAAATATTAACAAAAAATTGGGATAATTCAAATTATTACCCTATATATATAAATAAAACATCTTTCAGAAAACTTAACTCAGTGCAATATAGCCTTAACTTAAAATTTCTAAATATTTCAACAACCTGTTATTTTAAAAATTCATGGTAAATAGAAAATAACTTCAATTTAAGACCTTTAACTTATAAAATATTAGTTTTTTTATATCTGCAGTTAGTAATCAGTTTTTCGTCGATTCTGAAAAAAATTTTGAGTTACAACATTATTGTAATACTAGTGCGATATGTCTTCATCCACATGTGTAAACCGTCTCTCTTGTTAAATTGGGTGGACAGTACACCTATTAAAGGTTATATCAATTTTGTTCAGTTCTGCACATATCTGTGAAAATTTAAAGAAAATGGCGGATTACTCCAATTGTCAAATACAAATGTCAAGTTGGGCAAACTTGAATTTGTACTATCTACAGATACCTATGTACATTTCAGTTTTCGCCGTTTTTCCATGAATTCATGCGGTTTTCTTGTGTATGAATTTTCATTTAACAATGTTTATGAAATTTTTAATTCTGTCAAAGCATATAGTAATTCTTAATATGTTTTTTTAGGAAACGTGGCCTCAGAGTCAAGAAAAAAAAAACTTAAGAATAAACTTTCTTTAAGACAATGAAACCTTCATAAAACAATGAATGCTTAGCCGTAGGTACATTATTTTACTAATCCAACTAATTTTTTCAGTGTAAAAGCGCTTACATGGAATAACCCTTCGCGTTGTTAGAATAATATCTAAGGAAGTAAATTATATGTAAGCTTAATTTCAATTTTTAATTTTTAGTATTAGGTATTAGCATTTGGTCTTTGTCATATACAAAAAAATTGAAAAAAAAACTTTTTGATGGAGAGTTATAATATGTAACGCTCATTTGCTGCAACAACAACAACGAATTTTGTATTTCGAGATGAATGCGATTGAGAAGAGATGATGTTTGAAAAGTAATAGGTAATAAGGAGCCAAATTTCAATCCTTTTCTGAAAAAATCTCATGGAATTTTTAATAATTAATTATTATTAAATATTAAAATCGGCGACTTGGTTTAACCCCGTAACTTCTTTCCCTACCACAAAAAAAAAAAAAACAATTACACTACTGAATTAACTGTATAAGCTGAAACCAGTTAAAAATCCATCAGCTGATGTGTTTCATAATTCATAAGCTGTATATGCATGCCCCCACGGGCTAAATGGTGAACTAAATTGTGTGGCCATGGTCATTGGATCACAGAATGATTACATAAAAGCTGGCATGTGCCATAATCGGCACTATACTGTCACAGTAAGCGGAAATAATATCAACAATTAAATCGAAACGCCGCCGCCGCCACCGCTGTTCGTTAAGTATTATTATTCGGTTGGTCAGTGGTCATCATACAATTATAAACAAGTACTACACACACACTTTGCAAATTACGCGTTCGTATAAATATATGTTAAATAATATGCGTGTTCCATTGAGTCAACATTTAATTACCTTTTCGTTCAAAAAAACAAGAGTAATTTTCGGCTTCAATAGTTTGTGGTTTCATAAAGAAAAACATAGGTTTAAGACGTTGGTCTTTTACGTATCAAAAAATTGATGAATAAAAGTTCAGTCCAAAGGTGGTAACTTTGTGGCTTATAGCAAAGTAGATTTACCGCACATTAGTAGATACTTGCTAAAATTGACGTGACGTTGCGTCACGCAACAACAAAAAGTTAGAAAATAAGTTTTGCTTCAATACACCAAGCGGCCATGAAATGGGAACAGGTGTAAGGTACCTAACTAACCTTATTGTTTATGTTAATTGAACATTACTTAATTTCATTGTACTTAAAAAATACTTTTTAGAAATAAGAGATTGTTGTTGATTTTCTTTTCTCACAAGTAAGCCCTCTAATTGGATTAAAATTTTTAAACGCCCTGATGTAAAAATATTAGTATCTTTTTTTATTTTTTATTATTATTATTAGTTTTATTTAAATTCAATTTTGGCTTTACAATTATTATTACATATATTATGACATAGCATATTGAAAATTAAAGCACAATATACATATAAATAAATTTTTTTTCATAAGACTATTTTTGTAAAGAGGTTTGCAAGTTTTTTTTCCAACCGTACGACCCATTGAGCACATCGTACGCATCATTAATAGTGAGTCTGTTCTTCAAAAAATATAATCGTCGGAATTCGGTTTTTTGCCAAATATAAAATTTTATTGAAATATTTTTTAATTATTCTTAGCCAATCAGAAGAAATGGACTGGACGACGGCAAGAAAACGCATTTCAAACTGGATTTTTTTTAAATTCTGCAAAATGCCTTAATGTATAAAATTTTTGTTCGCTTAAATAACATTTTAAGTGTTGTTATTTAGAGGAAAAATATCGAAAATTTTGAAAATATTTTTGACCAATTGGGCGGGGCCACGGAAACGCTAGAAAGGCATTTTAAGCTAGACATAATTCTGGAAAATGCTCAAAAGTCTCCTTAAAAAGTAAAACATTCATTGGTCGGCGACTTTTGTCCAAAAAACACTTTTATACATTAAACTGTTGACATTGGTGCCTGCCTGGCGACTTAAAATACCCTAAGAGGAGCAAGGGAGTTGCGTGAGCGGTACAGAGGACCCAAAAACGGGGTGTATATCCTTGCTACCCGCGCAGTGGGCCAGGCAATTGTAGATTTGACAGCAAGAATTCTTTATTTATTTTTTTTGAAAGTTTTGGAAAACATTTTTTTTACCAACTGTTTTTTTTTTTGATTTTTTAGAACTGGCACTTCCTAGATCACGAATATGCATTTTTGAAGTTGCTAGGTCGCTTAGTATAGCCGCAAGTCAAGTCAACTTTGATGCCTCTAGCACGTCTAGTTTAGCGCGCCTGCCTGACGACTGGACAAAGGACATACCCAAAACGGAGCAACGGAGTTGCGTTAGCAGTACAAAGCCCCCCAAAGAGGGAGTTAAAATCCTGAGAACCCGCGAAGCGCGCCACACAGGGTACTTTCGTCCAAGAATTCATTAAGGTACAATATGAAAAACTAGCAACAATCTGTTTTTAGTCAAAAAAAGAACAATTTAAAAAATAAAAAACGCTTTATCAACGTTTTAAACTATTTTATACCTCTTTACAATTTTTTGTAGACCTTGAACATTTTTTTAATTGCTTTTTCAAGCTTAAAAAAAAACGAAAAACGCTTTTAAGCGTTTTAAACCAAACCCCTCCCCCTCCCAAACCGAGCGAATTAAATCAGCCGACGCACGTATAACAATAAAGTTTACTGTCGACCAATTCCTACTTATATACTTTTTTAAAAAGGAGGAGGAGACTAAACCAGTGCGGTCTTCTGCAAACCAAAATAGTAGGAAACTTCGTTCTCGTTGATTCTCATTGATTTGTGTCACCAGTTACTATGGAAATGAAAATCTATATAATGCTGTCAATTTAGTATTGAAATGGCGGAATTTCGTGATTCGGGATTTCGTGATTCGGGATTCTGTGAATCGGGATTTTGTGATTCGGGATTTCATACCCAACCCCATGAAATTCAGTTTCAGGGCTTTCGTTGTCGCTCTAAATATATGCTAAGAAACTTCAACATAATTATTTTTCGTAGATTCGATTCGTCTTCCATCCTTTTTCACAACATGCTTTTAAATTTTTTGTAAATATGTTTTCAATACCCGATTCTACATAGGTAGCATATGTTGGTACATTATTTGGAAGTTTAAATAATCTCTTGAAGAATAAAGTTGTAGCTTTTTAAACTCTTCGATTTCAACGTATCCAAAAACTTCTTTTCTGTAAAAAAGACAAGGGTTAACCACTGCATTAAATACTTTATATGTTACTCAACTGTAGTACTTATGTATTTTTGAAACTCCAAAAAACTTGCTCCACATTGAGTTTAACCTTGGTACATTTATCCTTAATGTGACTGGTGTAGCTTAAATTGGACGCAAGTGTGACTCCTAAGTATTTGAATTCAGTGACAGTTTTAATAAACTCATTTTTGATCGTCCAGCGTTCTGTAGCAAGATGACTTCGGGATCTTCCAAAAATCAATGTCTTCGTTTTATATAAATTAATAATAAGATCCTAGAGTCTACAATATTTTCCAATTGGTTTATCATTAACTGTAGTGCATTCGGAGTTTCCGCAAGTAGGACGAGGTCATCTGCATAAAGAAGGACTTTTATTGATATCCCAGCAAAATTTACTCCTCCGGATAGATATTTAATCAGATCATCAATAAACAGAGCGAAAATAACTGGGCTCAAAATGCATCCCTGTGGTACTGGTACTCAAGCTGTAGGATTAAAGTGCTGGAATTTTTACCTTTGCCATAAACTTCCCCACTTGTGCCTTCAGAAACTCAGCGTACATTTTTAAGAATTTATAAGAGAGACCCATATATGATAACTTGTATAATTATAAGGCTATTCCGGTTGATTTTATCAAAGGCAGCAAAAACTGAAAACATTTCTTTTTTTATCCACACAGTTTTTAGCAACACGTCATTACAAAGATTTGGTCCACAGTTGACAATCAAGCTCGAATTTCTGGTTGGAATATGTTCAAACGTTTATATTTTCTTCTACCCATTTTACTAGTCTGCTGTTCAGGATGTCAGCAAATAATTTCCTTCCAGAGTTTAAAAAAAGATATTCCTATAATTTTCAGAAACCAAGCGATCACCTTTTTTGTCTGTGGGGAAGATTAAAGCTTTTTTAAAGTTATCAGATTGAATAAACTTTTCAACATTTCGATAAACGATTCTGGGGCATTTTTGAAGAACTCCACAGGTATCACGTCCTCACCTGCGGCTTTATTGTTTTTTTGTTCTGACAAGGGCACTCTTTATTTCATCAATTTCAAAAGGTTTACCTATTTTTTTTTCGCATTGTTCAAACGATCATGTAGGTGAGACAGGTCAGCTATACTGCTATAATTTTTAAAATATGGTTTCGTGTCTTTATTTCAATTTCCAAATCTAGGTAATTTCTGCAATCGTCCCAGCCAATTCGTTTTTGATTCCATGTATGATAATACTTTAAAATTTTTAACTTTAAAGTTCTTTACTAAAATGTTCTTAGTTTTAAATGTTTTTTAAAAAGAATCTTACTAAATCTACTTTTTTAACAAAATAATTTTATAATTGACCCGTTAAACCAAAAGATTACCTCAGGGAATGGTAAAAATTTTTGAAAAGTAATTTTATTCTTGTTAATGAGGTCAGCTTCTGATAAAAAATTTAACTGTTTTCTTTGCCATAAATACCTTAAAAAATAATCTTTTTAAATTTCAAATAAAACTTCTTGACTTTTGTTTTTTTTGAATAATGCATTGTTTTGTTTTTAAGTTATTTATTTTTTAATTTATATTAATAAAAAGTTTTCTTTTCTCAAATTGAATTCGAAAGAGATAAACTTTTTATCATTCTATAACAATTTTCGCGGTATTCTTTCGAATCCCGAGAGAGAGGTTTTTGTATATCTTAACTATAATTGAACGCGATAGATGCGATGCAGGGCTGGCGTCCTTAAGGCCTTCTGCACACGAAGCGTCTCGTCACAAACGGGTACAAGATTCGTCAAGCAGCGACGCCTTTGCTTCTGCACAAAGCGTAACAATGACAATTTTTAATTTATTTCCCATATTGTTGGCGCAGCTAACACATCGTGCGGTTGTCTATTGAAATACATATAAGCTACGCAGAAGGAGAAATGTACCTACACACCTAACTGACTTCTTATGCGGCATATACATTATACATACGTCAAAATCTCATCAAGCATGGGAGAGTGTATTAGTGAAAATGCAACACGTATAGGTTGTGTGCATGCTTGAAGCAAAATCAATTTTTTTTTATTTTTGGTCAATCATGTACTCAAGATTGGCATCATCGAAAAAAAACTTACTAACACAGTCTCACATGCATGATGGAGTGCTTGACCCGTTTATATGCCGCTTTAGGCCTTCTGCATACGAATCGTCTAGTCATAGATGCGAACAAGATTCGCCATGCAGCGACGATTCCACTACCGGTAGCCTTCTGCAAGCGTCACGTCATAGACAAAACAATGACAATTTTGAATCTATTTTGGCATACATGACATTCGAAATTGATATTTCACCAAAGTGTTAAACAAATACTTTAAACTGTACGCCTGGTGACTGAGAGGGGATTTGCAGCTTGCGTGGTGCGACAAATAAGTGAAACAAACGCGAGCTACACTCAATTTCCACAAAAGCCGCAAATAATCAAAGTACGCGTCTATCAACAGACGCTTCGTGTGCAGAAGGGCGACCAAATGGACGCGCGAAAAAAGACGGTCGTGTCAAAATACTAGTCTCAAGTGCCTTGCCAAGATATTTTTGTAGAATGTGCTAATTTTGTGGCTTGTGGATTGAGAATTTACGAATGTAATTTGTTTTATCTGTTTTTTTATATTATTTAAAAACCAAAAACCACAACTTCGTACCTATAATATCCAAGTTGGTTGTGATAATAATGTTGTTCAGGTTTAAGGTTTAAATATTCTCATAACGGAAGTATGTTTTCCCAAAAAAAAAAATCCATATATGTATGTATGTATTAGGTACCTAATGCTAAGAGCCGAAAAATAACACATACATATGTATAACATCTTCAATGCTTTTTTATGATTAATATATGGAAACTCATTGTCGGAAATGTCGATTAAATGATTATTTTATATTTTGTTTTTACCAAAAATAAAACTTCAACAATGTATTCTAATTATAAGATTTCATATCCGTTAACTGTTTATCCAAATCCATCAACTATTATTTTCTTTTTATAATAAATTTAATAAAGCAAATTAGATCTCAAACAATATTATAGTGCAATTTTATTGCATGTCTAATCTTAATTAGCAAACTCCTTTTAGATTAAAAATATTTTTATCTAAATCATATCGTATGACAACTCATACTGTTGTTTGAATATAGTGTATTCTAATGCAAAACAATTTTGTTAAAGTAGGTACCCTATTAAATTATTTTAATCTCACATTTACATCGTAAGTGTTTTCAATTATTTTAATTCAGGCAACATGAATTGTTGGCAAATAAATAATTAAAAAGACAACAATGCCATATAATAATTGTTGCTTCTTTATTTTTGTTTGGCTTTCAAAAATTATTACAAAATTTAAACAAATGAAATATTACCTTCCATCTAGTATGAAAATACATATACAATTATTATTATAATGAGGTGCTAGACTACATTATAATATTGTGTTTTAAAAATAAACATTTTAATCAATTGAATCAAATCAATTGCATGTTATTTTCAATTTTGTAAAGCAATCGATGTACTGATATTAAAAATACTACAGCAAAATAGCTACTTCACTTAAAACACATGAATCAAAATGGAATTTTTTTGTTCGTTCTTAAGTTAATTGAGCTAAACCCAAATTGTTATTTAAGAATACTGAACTTATGAAGACAATTTTGATTAACAACAAAGAGTTAGTGCTAACAATAGGCGTGTTTTATTGGGAAATCTAAGAACCATTCACCACCATTCCAACTGAAAACAACTTTAAGAAGTTTAAAAGCATTAGCGCAAAATTTTAAACGATTTAGTACGATGTTAAAGCCATTTTGTCATAGTAAAAATGCTTTAACATCGTACTAAATGGTTTAAAATTTTGCGCTATTAAATTCCTCACGGTATTGATTGGGGTATTGGGGTATTAAGGATGTAGTTTAGGTCGAAATTTAAAGAGATAATAATATTTTGCCGTTCCAAATACGAAGAATAAGGAGTTGAACATAAAAATCTTGAGGTGCTTGCACATCTAATTTTGCACTATTTTCTTAAAAAATCGCTTCAACCGTTTTTTATTATTAAGTCTAGTACGCTCCTGAAGCAAAACGAAATTTTTCTATGGTCTCCAACATGACAGCGAACGAAATTTTTCGTTTATATTTAATTTCGCTGTTTCACTTTCATTAGCTATGCATAAAACCAATTTCTAAATAAAAAAATACAACAAGTTGTAATTTTAAAATTTGTTTAAGTACATATTTCTTAGCTTGTAGGTGTAATTAAATGTGCGTGAAGTTAGCACCGCCATTTTGGATTTTTGTAAAAAAACGGCTGTGCTGCGATGTGCCGTATTTAAAAAAAATCGTAATAAGCGTTTGGTTTTTAGATGCCATTTTTTTAAGCGTGAAGTTAGTTAGCCATTTTCGATTTAAAAAAAAAGTTGTGCTGTGTTATGCTCAACTTGTGCCTTAAAATTTACGTTTAAATATTGACTTTTTGAAACAATGTCTATTATTGTAAAGTATCCAAAAGGTTTTGACGTATAAGTGAAAATGTGTGCCAACCTCAAGGAAAAAGTCGACAAAAATTAAAAAAATTAATATTCAGAATAAATAAACAAATTAGAAAAACAAAAAATAGTCTTAAACAATCTTATAAAGATAAAGAATATTATACAAATTAATTCAATTAATCAATGTAATACTTTCTGAGTTTACTCCGGACATAAAGTATTGCTTCGTCTTTATATAATAAGTAATGATTAGCCCACTTGCAAAATCACTTAAAAAAAAAAAAAAAAAAACAATTTAAAACAACTTGAAAAACCCGTATAGCAACTTGTAGAATTTATATATTGAGAGTCATATGGATATCATTCTCGACTGAAAAGGTAAAGGATCTTAAGTCAATTTTTAACATTTTTCAGGAGAGCAAAAAAACTGTCGAAAGAAGCTTCCCAGAAAACCTTTAAAACAAAGACTTCTTAGAATAAACTTTTTAGAGGTCAAATTTTATGAACTTTTTTTTTTAATTTTTTGTAAAAAGATATTGTTAATATTTTATTGAGTTATAGGGTAAATTATGACTTAACAACTTCATTGTCCCCATACAAACTGATTGAAAACAGTCTCTACGTTCACTATTTCCTATCAGAAATAAGGACATTACCATCACGTCCCATGAATCACATATGATACATATAACTTTTTTTGTACCGTGTTTCCAGCGTCCATGAATCATATATGATTCAAAATAAGAAAAATATGAAAAGTGTTCTACGTCCCTATACAAATTGATTCAAAATATTCTCCACGTCCAGCCTTTTTTTTGGTCGAAAGCATTACGATTGACTTGAATTTAAAGTAAAATCGTTTTTTTACCTTAGGCTTTCTTATATTGTTGTTAAAAAAATAGTTTCATTTATGTTCATATATGATTCATGGACGTAGTAAGTGTTCATAGCATATCACTACGTCCAATGAATCATATATGATTCATAAAAAAAATTATAATAAGGGATTATTACGTTATAGTTCTTCATTAGACGTGATTATACACTTTAAAAGCATGTTTTAAAAACACTGCACATAAATTAGATTGAAATTATCAGGTCATCTTTAGATTTTTTTCCTTACAAACATGAAGAAAATTAAAAATATTTGTAATAAAGGAGTCACAGGACATACATATAATATACCTACATAATTTGAAAATGGACATGGAAATTGAGGATTTCAGTTCTGGAAGTGAATCAGATTATCAACCAACAGAAACTGATACTGACACGTCGTATGATCTTTCTGAAAATGAAGATGATGAAGAACAAATTTCTGGTAAGCTTCAAATAACTTAAGACATCAGATTAATGCAATGCATTTTTATATATATAAAAATCAGGCAATGGAATCTCACCCGATGCCACTGAGCTTGTTTGGCATGAAGAAGTTTTACCAATTGGCAGAGAGCAATTTACTGGAATTTCTGGGATTCATCGAATTGATGCCATCACAAATGAAAATGGAAAAATTGATTTTGTAAAAATTTTTGAAAACTTGCTAACAGCGGATATTGTCATGGAAATGGTTGAACATACCAATACATATGCCCACATCTTAAGATCATCACGAACGTCTGCATTTAATCGATTACGACGATGGAAAGATGTGGACATTGAAGAGATGAAGCAATTTTTTGGTGTTGTTATGCTAATGGGTGTCGTTAACTTGCCGACAATTGAGCACTATTGGAAACTGGACCCATTATACAATTATCCGCTTATGCATATGATAAAAATGTCATACAATAGATTTTCACTAATACTGCGTTGCTGGCATTTTGCTTCTCCCTTGCTTCAAGAAAGGACACATAAAACATACAAAATTGATCCTCTAATAAAAAAACTACTGGCAAACTTCCGGTCATTGTATACTCCTGGCGAAATACTTGTGGTAGATGAATCGGTAATCAAGTTTCACGGTCGACTGCAAATAAAAACGTACAACCCTTCAAAATCCAGTAAGTACGGCATAAGAGTGTACAAAATGTGCACAGTTGATAGTTATACGTGGTCCTACGAAATATATTCAGGAGCATCTTTGGCAATGGAAGGGTTAGACAAGCCGGGATCTGTTCTTGTCAGATTGTGTGAACCCCTTTTAGGTGAGGGACGAATGATTGTCGCCGACAATTATTATACCAGTTTACCATTAGGAACGTATTTAAAAAATCGCAACACGGACTTATGTGGAACAATACGAAAAAATCGGGCAGATCTTCCACCACACGTCACTAAGCACAAATTGAAAAAAAATGAAAGCATTGCTCAACAAAAGGATGGATGCATCACGGTGCTGAAATGGCATGATAAAAGGAATGTCCTTATGCTATCTACTTGCCATGGAAATGAATCGTCAGCAGTAAGTCTATGGAATGGTGAAAAAATTAAACCAAATGCCGTAATAGATTACAATGGCGCTAAAAAAGGCATAGATATAGCAGATCAATTAGCTGCATTTCATTCGCCATTGCGAAAAACCCTCACGTGGTATAAAAAAGTTGCTGTAGACCTTTTGTTCCGAGTTGCAGTCATCAATGCTAGATGCATATACAACAAATTAGCAGACGACGGTCCAATTTCCATGTTGCAGGCTCAAGAAATGCTGTTGAGAGTATTGCTCGGTTCTTGTGCATCCGCAACAAATATCTCAAGAATTCCTCCAACAATATTACATCCAAGCCAACATTTTCTCACGGAACTACCACGTTCAAATGGTAAAATTATGCGAAAGCGTTGCGCTTTGTGCTATAAGAACCTGAGGAGAGATGGTCATATAGCTGCCTTGAAAGCAAAACAGGTAAATACAGAGTGCAAGCAATGCAATAAGGCATTCTGCTTAACATGAGCACTCACCAGATGGGACTCTAGAACGAAGAAAGGCGAGAATCGTTGCAAAAGGTTTCGCTCAACGACCTGGCGTGGACTTTGAGGAAACATTCGCTCCAGTAACCCGATTAAGTTCCATACGTTTAGCTACGGCTATCGCATCGCAGTATGGAATGACTATATACCAGTTCGACATCACGGCTGCTTACTTGAATGGACGACTTTCAGAGAAGATTTTTATGGATATTCCTGATATGACGGTGGAATCACTTCAGTTAATCCTAGGGAACGAAAAGGATGGTTCAATTAAAAACAAAGCTAAGAAGATGCTTTCTGAAATTCGACAAGGCAACAAGGTGTGTTTACTCAAAAAGGCGCTTTACGGTTTGCGCCAAGCAGGACGATGCTGGTACGAGAGATTTAGCGAAGAACTACAGCGTTTTGGATTACATTCAACGAAGTCGGACACTTGTGTATACGTTCGTGGTTCAGGGGGAGACATGCTTATTGTGCTAGTCTACGTGGATGATATCCTGGTAATCTCTCGGAACGCCATTGATGTCAAACAACTTAACGAGAGCTTATTGAAAACATTTGCTATTAAAGACCTTGGTGAGGTTCAATGTTGCCTAGGTCTAGAATTCATTAAAAGAGCTGACGGATACTCTATACATCAAAAAGGTTACATTGGTGATGTACTTCAGCGATTCGGCATGGCAGAAAGTAAACCGGTTTCAACTCCGATATGCGTCGGCGTTCCTAATAAGTGCAACTTGGAAGTAAATGATGAGCATCAGCGGAAGGTACCATATCGTGAACTTATAGGATCGCTTATGTACCTGGCAACGGGTACCCGCTCCGACATCGCATACGCTGTTAGTTGGTTAAGCCAATTTAACGATAAGCACAAGGAGGAACATTAGGTTGCCGCCAAGCGAGTCTTGCGCTATCTGCAGGGTACCAAGAATACAGGTTTGGTTTATGCACCATCGGAAGCCGGATTGACAGGTATGGTAGACGCAGATTGGGCCAATTGCCAGAATGACAGGCGTTCGTATACCGGATATGCTTTCATCCTCGCCGGTGGAGCTATTACTTGGGAGTCGCGTAAACAGAGGACTGTGGCACTCTCTTCCACAGAGGCAGAATACATGAGTCTCACAGAGTCGGTAAAAGAAGGTATTTATCTGCAGAGATTCATCAGAGAACTTGGGTTCGAGTCGCTTGTGAAGGATGTGTAGGTGCTGTGTGATAATATGGGAGCTCAAAAACTTGCTTCGAATCCTGTATTTCATTCCCGCACCAAACACATCGATGTTCGGCATCACTTCGTGCGGGAAGCATTAGCTAACAACAACATTCATCTTCATTATTTAAGGACTGAGGACATGGAAGCTGACATTTTAACTAAACGTTTAGCTGGCCCTAAGCACTGGAAGTGTCTTGAAATCCTTGGTGTGCAGTCTATAGTCACGCAACGAGGGGGAATATTGGAGTTCTACCTTAATCGTTCCATTGCCACCCTCTAACACAATCATGACAGCCAACTGAACAAGGCTAAACCTTTTTAGATCTGACAGATACTGTCGTTAATAAATTCAATTTTTCATTCCATTTTTGTAAGCGTCACAGACGAAGTTCTTTTGTATTTTTAACTACGCATTTAGTTTTAATAAATAATTTAAATAAAGTTTTCTTTGTTAATAAAACTATTGTTGGAATTCATGCATTAAATTAATTAATCATTGGTATTACCACAGGTTATGGGCCAAGTCACCATAGTATAAAGATTGTTTATTTTAATTTTATCGAAAGGGAAATTTTAATCAACCAAATGGATACGAAGCTAAGTCTAAAAAGGTTAGCCGAGTCTGTGGAAGGGAATGGAAAGACGAACTATGTATCCTGGAGATTCAAATTGGATTTGTTGTTGCGATTGAAGGATATTTTGAAAATTGCTACTGGTGAAACACCAATGCCGAATGAAGCTGTCGTAAAATCAAATTGGATTAAAAAAGATATAGAGGCACAAACAATCATTGGACTGAATGTCGAAGAGAAAATTGCACTTAAAATTACAACATGCGATTCCGCTTCACAAATGATTGGAAGATTAGAACAACTCTATGGTCAGAAAAATCAGAAATCTACAACAGCATTACAACAAAAATTCTTCAGCTATAAATATGATGAATCCAAGTCGGTTGCAGAAAAATGTCTTCCAATAGATGTTCTTGCACAGGAACTACGAGCAAATGGTGAAGAAGTTAAAGATAGTTGGATAATGTCAAGAATTATGAATTCACTGCCAGCAAAGTTTGACTATTTCCATTGAGATTCTTGGATGTTTCGTTCAGGTAGAAATTGGAGATTCTACAAAACTAGAAAGTGTTTCTTATGGTGATGTGCATTTGCAAGCGTATGATGGGAAGAAATGGTATCCAATTTTATTGAAAGATGTCTTGTTTGTTCCAGCACTTAATTTCAACCTATTTTCTGTGACAACCGTTCTTGACAAAGGTTATACCCAACATGCTACAGCAGAAGAATCATTTATTATGGAAGGTAATCAAATTGTGTTGATAGCTAAAAGGTCTGGCGGTTTGTTTAAGATGTTATTTCAACAAACTGAAGAATATAATTTGTCAGCATTAAGTTTGAAACTTTGGCATGAGAGACTAGCTCATCAAAATATTTGTCATGTGAAAGATATCCTGAAGAGGGATGATATTCGCTATATTGATGATTGGGAAAACAATGTATGCAAAGGATGTGTGTATGGAAAACAGCATAAAGTGTCTCATCCAAAGAATGACTTTGTTGCACAAAATCCACTCGACAGAGTTCATGTCGATATTGGTGAAATTAATGTTCGATCTCTTGGTGGTGCCAAATATTTCTTGTTATTCAAAGATGACTTTAGCCGATTTCGAACAGTTTATTTCTTGAAACATAAGTCAGAAGCGGTTAGAAAGCTTAATATTTTTTTGAATCAAGTCGAAAATCAATTTGGAAGGAGAGTCAAAGTTATCATGTCTGATAATGGTAAAGAAATCAAAAACGCAAGAAGTAAGAAAATATTTGAAGAACTTGGAATATTTCATGAAAGATCAGCTACTTATACTCCGCAACAAAATGGCAGAATTGAAAGAGACATGCGTATCATCGTTGAAGCAGCAAGAGCAGAAATTTATGTCAAAGATCTTGGAACATCTTTATGTAGAAACAATTAAATATTCAGTCTTCACAATAAACCAAACAGGAAATAGTAGTATTCGTGGTAAAACTCCTGCTGAATTATGGTTTGGTCGAAAGGTTAATCTCAAGTCAATGAAAACCTTTGGAAGTGAATGTTATATCCTTATTCAAAATAATCAACGTTAACAATTTGATAAGAAGAGCAAGAGAGGAAAATTTGTCGGTTATGATATCGTAAAGCATGGATATCGAGTCTATCTTCCTGCTGAAAGACATATTGAAGTCTCCTGTAATGTAATCTTTGATGAAAAATTATGTCAGACACATAATAACACTGCAGATTACAAAACGAACGAAAATCAAGAAAATTTAATAATCCGAGATGAAGTGTCCTCAACTGAATTTCTATTTGATGAAGAACATCAAGAGAAGTCAAGAAACAAACGCAACTAGGAGGAGAATTTCGAAATCTGTGAGAATATCCAATCAGAGAAACGTCAAGAAACAAACAAGATTGTTAATATATACATATATATAATACGTTTAGTATAACTTACGAAATCGTCAAATCATGAAGCCAAGTCAAAAGTATCGTGATTATGCTATAATCGGTGGCGTTGAAGATATTTCAGTCAAAAATGCACTTAAAGATCTTGGATGGAGAAGAGCAATGGAAGAAGAAATGGAAGCACTGTATCAAATTGAAGTATGGGAACTGGTAAGCCTACCGAAAAATCGTAAGCCACTGACGTGTAAATGGGTCTTACGTGAAAAGGCTGATGGACGTCTGAAAGCACGAGTTGTTGCTAGAGGTTTCGAACAAATTCAAGGAATAGACTACAATGAAACATTTGCACCAGCATTTCTTAACGGAAGATTGTCAGAAGAAATATACATGTTACAACCCGAGGGATTTGATGATAATTCTGGAAGAGTTTGTCATCTTAAGAGAAGTCTCTATGGACTGAAACAAGCTCCAAAGGACTGGAATGCAACATTTACAAAAACCCTGAAAAGACTGCAATTGAAAGATACTGACGATGATCATTGTATCTTCTATAATGAAGATAAGTCTGTTATTCTCGGAATATTCATAGATGATGGAATCATTATCAGTCATAGTAATGAAATTATAAATTCAATATTGTCAGCGTTAGAAAACAACTTCAAAATGAAACCAACGGGACCAAAAGAAGGAAAATTATATTATCTCGGTATGTAAATTTATCTTAAAGAAAATGGACTATTGGTAACTGCAAAAACACATACGAAAAGTACTAGCTCGTTATGGATTCGAAGAAGCATACTCCGTTACGACACCAATTGAGCCAAGAATGTTGACTGAAAAACAAATAAATGACGGTCCATTAAAGAACAAGCCTTATCACGAAGTTATTGGAAGTTTATTATATTTATCAACTATATCAAGACCGGACATAAGCTTTACTATAAATTACCTGAGTCGACAAGTTAGCAACCCTAAAAAAAAAGTCACTGGAAGATGATAGAAGGTGTTCTTAGATATCTAAATGGAACAAGCAATTTTGGAATCTATTTTGGGGTCGAAGCGAAGCTAAAAGCATACACGGATTCAAACTATGGTGGAACAGAAGCAGATATGATTTCAACTAGTGGAATTCTTGTGGAATATGGAGGACCTATAGTTTGGATGGCTCAGAAACAGGCAGTAATTTCTATTTCGTCAGCGGAAGCGGAATATCGTGCAGCAGTAAGTGGAATACAAGAAGTTTGTTGGATTCAAAGGATAATGAGAGAGCTAGGAATCGCTATTAAAGAACCTACTGACAATAAAGCAGCTATCCACATGCTTGAAAACGCTGATGAAGGAAAGATGACTAAAGGAAAGAAACACATTGAAATACGTCGAAAATTTGTTAATCAGCACATTGAAAATACAGTGTACCTTGCTTATATCAACACCAGAGAACAAGTTGCTGATATTTTCACAAAAGCCTTGACCAAGAAAATATTTCAAGACTTAAGACCAGTGTTCCCAGATTGGTGGTTTTTCCCATAAAAATGGGGGGAAAAAATCTCTTTGGTGGGAATAATGGTGGGAAAAAATTGATGGTGAGAAAATATTTGAAATGTTTTTTTATGGGGGAAAATATAATTTTTAACATAACCGAAACTTATCCTCCAAGTTTTTTTTCTTACTAAAAATTCATAACTCACAAAAAAAATGATTTGGCCGAACCACCAATAACACAGAAAATGTCTCAATAAGAGAGGAACAATTTTTCGTTCTTCTTTCGCCACTAAAAAAAAATAATAATATGTTTACAGTTTTCTGTTGCAATAGTGATCTTCCTTCTCGGCTAGCATTTGCATCTACCTAAAAACAAATATCAGAGAGAAGAGCAGTATAGAATCCGCAGTGGGCAAGTTCACAAATAAAAGCATACATAACATCAATTGCGGTTAAATTCCCAAACATTTCTAAAAACGTCGATGCTATCGTCAATGAATCGAATGTTCTTCACCGGACTGAGTGGAAAGAACTAGATACTCCCGAAATGTTCTGGGCTGAAGTTTTAAATGTTAAAAACGCATCTGGAGAAACGACTTATAAGAACCTATGCACCCTCGTTTTAGCACTTTTAAGTCTTCCCTTCTCTAATGCTTCAGTCGAGAGAGCGTTCTCAGTTATTAATATAGTAAAAAATAAACTCTGGAATCGACTTAGTATCGATATAGCAGATTCAGTTTTACGAGTTCGCTATAGCCTAGGAACTAAAGGCTGCATCGGTTTCGAACATTCAAAGGCAATGCTGGCTAAATTCAATTCAGAGAACCTCTATGTTTCGCATGACATTAACAATGATGATGAAAACGAAGAAACTCTTGAGGAATTTGCCTATGAATTAAACGTCAATAACAATTTGTAAATATGTGAATATGTAAGTACATAAATACAAAATCATTTTACTTATTTAAACTTTTAAGTTAATTTTTTAAATCATATTTTTAGAGTGTGTTTTGTTTATACGGGAGCATTTTTTTTTTAATATCTAGGAAAGGATTGTGGCAGAGAAGTATGCTGGTTTTTGTTTTCTTCCAGTACAAAAACAGTTGGATTTTTTTTCAAATACGGTTGGATTTTAAAAATCTCACCTGGCATCAGTGCTTAAGACTGAAGCCAGGAGGAGAAGTGTTGAAATTCTCAAAAGCTACACTTTAAATTAGGTGTAAGCAGCTTCTACTGTATTTTGTTTTCAAGATAGCTCATCAGACTATTGTTTTATAATAATTTTTGTTTTGACTAGAAAATAATTTTTCATTCTATTTTTATGTTTCGAATGAACAACATGTTCTTATTAAATAAACAATTTAATATTATCTGGACTGCATTAAATTAATTATTCATTGGTATTACAACAACTATGTAAATGTTTTTTGATGTATAAAAATATTATCATAGGTAAATGTAACGGAAGTGATCATAAATATGGGTTTGTTTTATGAAATAGAATATAGACCTTTTTCCTCTTATACCCTAATTTACGCTATAAAAAAACGTATTTTTAAATAAAGTTTCTTTTTATATGGTATTTTTTTAGCACTAAAACCTACCATAATAAAATATATATATTTTATTTATATGTAAAACAAACATTAAAAAAGGGACTTATACAATCTTCAATACTACTTATAGGTCCTAGCCACGTTTAATAAAAAATATACAAAAGTACATAAAAATATATTTTCACTGGGTGCCTATTGTTTTGTTTTTTATTTTACTTAGCATTTTGTTGTTTCGCTTTTCTTACAATTATTTCTGTTAACTTCGCAATACCATATTTGATTTTTGTTGTATTTTGTTTTTCAATTACTTCGCCCTACAATGTACAATGATTTCGCATTTCTTTCTTTCACTTTTGCAATAAGTTATTTTGGTGGTTTATTTCGCATTTTGTTTTTGTTAGAATCTATTATTTTGGCATGGTTTTTTTTTGTCTCTAGTAAAATTGTAACTGTGAGCAGTAATTTCCAAACTTCTAAAATGAATATTTAAAAATATTAAAATCTATACAAAATCTATTTGTAAGAACATATAGAACTAGCAAAACCCCCACCCGCTTCGCAGGGCGTTAAAAAAAATATTTTTTTTATTTGTTTTGCAGCGAATGTGTTGAAAAAAAAAGAGAAAATTATTAAAAATTAAAAAAAAAACAAATGTTACCGGTGACAGGAATTGAACCTGAGACTCCTCACGTCTAAAGCGGAGATCTATTATTTATTTATTTTTAATTCATTTTTATTTTTTCCAAATCTTATAACTATCTTAAAGCTAGACAAAAATTCATAAAAACTAGCCTACTTATCAATAACTTACAACTAACTTACTGGCCCTATGCGGGCGCTCTAAGTTAAAAAAGCGGAGATCTTTCCACTCCACCACGGACCCTATTATTCTTGAATTGCGCAAATTACTAAATATTGTTCAAATCAGTAACCCATGTGACCAATTGAAATTTAATTTCGTTTTTTAACAGATTTTCTTTAATTTTTTATAATTTTATTTTTGTCCTAAACCGTCTACCCTTTGGTAGAAGGTCAACCGGTTTGGCTGGTTAGCGAACGTACACAAAACAAAAAACTTTATTTTATATATATAGAAGAAGAAGATATGTACCTGAACCTCTTTAATAAACTTAACTTTAGTTCCAAGGGCCAGATGTACAAGGTTAAGGTATTTAAATTAAGGTGAATCAGGCCAGAGATAGAATTAAATAAGCAAAGGAACTTAAATATTGTAATCTAGAAGGGTCGATTTGGTAAGCTTATATCTTCTGTTCTAATAATTGGATATTTGAGGTTAAAAATGAAGTTAAAATGTCGGTCTAGAAAATATTTGTGTAAAAACTTTACTTACTTCCAAATCAATTTGATTGTTTAACCTAGAATGTGCATAGGTACCTACTTGAACCTCTTATTATATATTATATATTGTATTATAACTTAAGTTCTAAGTAACAGATCATTAAGGTTAAGGTCTTGGTTAGCTTATAACTTTTATTCTAATAATCGGATGTTTGAGTTTAAAGTCTTAAAATTAAGGTAAAATGTGAAAAAAGTTGACTTTCTTCTAAATCAATTCGATTGTTGAACCTAGAATATGCATAGGTACCTGCTTGGAACCTCTTTAATAAACTTATAATTTTAGTTCTAATGGTCAAATCTTCAAGGTTAATGTCCTCAAATGCAAATAACATTTTAGGCTTCATCTTAAAGCAGCCCATAAACGATTTAATTTAGTTGTCAACTAAATTGATGCTTGGCCACACACTTCATAAATTCAGTTGAAAGAATTCAGCTCCAAGTGTCAAAACATTATTTTGGTCTAAAAATATTACACGACTAGAGTTTGTTAAATTGTTTAAAAGATAAGATCAACATATTTTAGATCAGGTTTGCAGTGAGGTTGGGCTTCACATCAAATTCTTTGTAAATTTGGTTTCGAGTTAAAAAAGGTTGCTTGGACAGTAAACCAAATGTCTTGGCTTTATACAATAGGTATACACACATATGTAGTTCAATGAGTTGAAATACTTATAAATCAATTTGAAAAAATTCAAAATCTTTTAATTTTCTTCAACATCAACCGTCAAATTAATCATTACTTATATCATTACTATTATATAAAGACGAAGCAATATTTTATGTCCGGCGTAAACTCACAAAGTATTAAATTAATTTACTTGAAACAAAATTTATAATATTCTTTATATTTATAATATTGTTTAAGACTATTTTTTGTTTTTCTAATTTGTTTATTTAATGAGAATATTAATTTTTTTAAATTCTTTGTAAACTTTTTCTTTGAAGTAGACATACATTTTCACTTATATGTCAAAACCTTTTGGATGCTTTACAATAACAGAGATTGTTTCAAAAAGTCAAAATTTAAACGCAAATTTTAAGGCCTAAATATTTTCCTAATTACACCTACATACCAGCTGAGAAATATTTACTTAAACAAATTTTAAAATTACAACTTTTTGTATTTTTTAATATCGAAATTGGTTTTATGCGCAATCAAGCGGTCACTGCTTTGTTCCACTTCGTTATCATTCCGGTGTTTTTGCATTTTCTCTTCCTTCTTTTTCTATTTGCTTTTTTTTCTGTCCACTCAATTCCTCTCTGTGCCACTGAACTGTTCACTCTTTTAACTGACGTGCGATATATAATGTACATACATGTAAGAACTAAATAGGGGCAGGGCAATTAGGGGGGTTTACATGGACCAGCATGCTCGACAACATGGCTCGACAACCATCGATGCTCGATCATTAAAATTAAAACGCGAAAACAACTGCTTGACCAACATGCTGGATGGATTTCAAAAATTTTTGAAAACCTGAAAGCTCGTCCAACCAGCCAACTCATGTGAACAGATGCTCGACAACTTCGTTTTTTTTTTTTTCATTCGGTAAATTATCTCGGCCAGATAACACGGTCACGGTAAGCGAAAATAATGGCAACAATACCAAATAATAGTGAGTTTTGGAAAGAGTTTTTTGAACTATACAAAAGCTTACCTGAGGTATGGAAAATAAAAAGTGAAATTTATTAAAACAAAAATTTAAAGCTAAAAGGATACGAAGTGTTGCTGGAAAAATATAAGGAAATAGACCTTAATGCCAGTTTAGAAAGGGAAAAAAAAATTTAAGGTCAGAATAGCTACGTCCAGTTTTTCCTCTTCCTCTTCAAGAATCTCATTCATAATTAACGCTGCCAAAATCATTTTCGCCATCCTGCGTCTGTTTGATTCGAAAACTTTAAAATACTGATGCTCGACAACATCAGTATCAATGTAAACGCAAAGTTGTACGTACAGTTATTAATGGATTCATCAAAAAAAGGTGAGACGGAGAACATGAAAAAGTGGAAGCGAAGCAATGCAAAAATGAGCCGAGTGAAAGGCTGAAGATAAAAAGAAAAAATATTGAAGTTGAGTAGATTTTGGATTTACTCTTTCTCCGACATTTTTTTCCGTTTTTGCTAAACTTTCTGATTCGACTCAGTTGTCGGCTCTTTTTTTTATAACAGCGTAGCGCAGTATGAGGTGCATACCTACTGAAGAATTATGAGGGCATTAGGGCAATACATTTTAAAGGACAATCAAGTTAATAAAAAATTGAACGGGAAATAGCAATCGTTACGATGATAAAGAAAAGAAAAAAAGGGGCGTAAAGATTCTGTTCGTCTGTCGAACACGAACCTACCTAACAAAAAAATAAAATATGTACATAGGTACATAAGTACCTACAAACATATTATTTTTTAAAAAAGGGGAATGATTTTTCTCAAAACGTAGGCATATACATTTTTTTTTAATAATATAATATACATAAACTAAGGATATTTTGTGAAGCAACTACCAACTGGGAAGTGACATTAAATACACAAATTCCTAGAATGGTTTCTAGGAAAGCTTGTGAACAATAGGATCCAAAATAAAAATCACAAAGATTAGTCATATTTTTGTTTTATAGACCTAATGCAAGTAATTTTCAATGTCCCCACAGCTACTCTATGAGTGAAATCCGTAAATTTTATTTTCGAAACAATTATAAACCAAATAATTGAAAAACATATTAATAAAAATGCTGACAAAACCAAATGCGAAAAGACACAAAACGAGATTAAAAAGATGAAACAAACCCTACCCATTTTCACTGCTGTCTAATCCAAATAAACTCGCATGACAGTTGAGCAAGCAGTGATTGCGTTGCGGGAATCTTGAAAATTAATTTTAATTACTATTGTTGTTGCCTTACTAAAGCAATACTCATCAACAGTAACAACAACATACATATAACAACAATAATAAAATTAATATCAATAAAGTATTCATTGCACTTGTAAACATGCGGCCTAGAAATTGTAAATAGGAATGGATCACGTATAGTGGAAGTTCCATCACTTTTCAATATACGAACGTTATTTGCTTCCGATGGAATAATAATATTTTCAGGTTTTTAATATTTTAACAATATCCTTGAGTGTTTTTTGACACAATGCCAATATTGGTCAAGTGGCTGACGCCCTCTGAATAAAGGAGGACGAATTAACAGAGAGATTGTGAATATTAAATGAGTAATGACATATTATGTATGAATGTATAATGTATACCTATAGCTTTATCGTCGTTGTTTTGTCAACAATTTATTTAATTGTATATTTTAAGCTTTGTATTTATCATGTGTCAAAGGCTTTGTTGTATCTAGATACTAGGTAGTTGTTGCTTTCCTATTTTTTTTTATTTCTGTTATATGTACGGTGACCATCCGTCATCTTTTTTAGAGGTCAGTCCTCTTTTTCGGTATCGTGTCCTTTTTTTATTTTTCTTAAAGAGGACAGTAATTTATCCTCTTTTTCCTTAATTGTCCTCTTAGTGTCCTTTTTTTCTTTGAAACCTTTTTTCTATGATTTTTCCTTAGTACTAAATTACTTAAACACAAAATGTAGACAGCAATGGTTTGAATAATTCAGTTCCGTCATCTGGTTTTTGCTATTGTGAATGATGCCCCTACGGAAAAGGCCGTCAAACAGAACGCGGTCCGGCGGGACGAGAAACAATTCTGCCTGTCGCGTTCCCTGTCTTCTATAGGATTATATGTTGTTGTTTAAACAGAACGCGGTCAAGGTCCGCGGTTAAAGATGGAACCCGACGGTCGAATTGAAATTGTAGATTTTTACAAGGAACGTGACGGTCGAACGTCAAAACAGAAAGAAAGCCGACTTGGCTTGATCTCGTGCCTGGTCAATAGAACGCCGAAAGCTGACCGCGTTCTGTTTGACGTAACAGAAGGCGGAGGGCAGCGGCATGTTCTGACCGTCCCGCCGGACCGCGTTCTGTTTGACCAGGCCTTAAAAGTTTATGCACTGGAAGCAATGTTGATAACACAGTGCAATTATGACTGGACATTTTAAAACTTTTTTAAGAAGTCGGGATGACACCTTAAAAAAAAAATACATTGCGAACAAAAATACAAAAACTAACAGTTACTTTAAGTTAAACTTTTAAATTAAGTATCTATACTTAAGTATTTATTATTTTCTTTTCTTTTGTTTTTTTTTGTTATATAAGTATTTTTATTTTTTGTTTTAAAAAAACTGAACTCATTGATGTAAGTAATCTGAACTACAAATATTTTGAATAAATATCGTCTGTTTCTAAACTTGTTGTAAGTTAATTAAAAATTATCCTCTTTTTTGCATCTGAAAAAATGGTCACCGTAGTTATATGGGATGTCACAGCGTTGTTTTTAAACCTTATATGTAATGTACCTATGCATCAATTTGTCTAGATTAATGCAAGCATTTTTATAATTCAAAGAATACTGTCTCATGTATTGTCTCTATAAAATATGTGCAGTGTATGTCATACTTGATGTTAAAGGGTTTGTTTTGTCTCGATGATGTTGGTAAGATGCTTTACGCCGAAATGAAAGTGAAAATGGGGGAAGGCTTTAAAGTAAGTACCTCCTACATACTTAACCTGAATTCTTCAAGTTTAAAATATGAATACATACAAATGTATTTGTATGTACTTGAAGGATGGTTATACCTACGGAGAAAAAATATTTTTATGATTATGACTTGTATTTTAAATGTTGTAAGTAAGGTTCAACAGGCTGTTGGTAAAAAGTATAGTTTTTGGATTGAAGATGTTGTTGTTTGATTAAAGAAATATTAATTTAATAAACTAACATCCATTAGAAGTTTGATGATGATTAATTTATATTAATCTCCCTCTCCCCCATATCTATCGTTGTTTTCACTAAATACCTGTAAACTGTTTAAAATTAAAATAAACAAACAGAATTTTTACAATGAACAACAAAAAGTTGTATAATTCTGCAATGAATCATATGGCTAAAGAAACAGATATATTCCAAACAAAATTAAATGTCTGCAAAAAAATGATCTAATGTTTTCGTATTACATATTTCAGCATTACCAGTCCTATTTGTATAAACCCATTGCTAAATATACCTATCTAACTTAAGACAGCTGTGCAACTTTAAAACCTTATCAGCCCTATTAGATTTCTTATTACAACACTCTTCGACAGCTAGCCATTTATCTAAATATTTGTACATCTGCTTATTTAATAATACATAATTTAATAAACGCATTCTGAATAAGTTTTGACAACCAAATGCAGTGTTTAAAATAGAAAATCGATGGACATGTTTATTTCTAAATTTCTAAATAGTACCTACCTATACTTTGATTAGGATTATACATACGGTTGAACGTTTTTGTTTAAACATTTTCCAATGATTATCTAACTAAGCCACTGTAATTGGTTGTCCAAGCCTATTCTAATCTGGGATCTGTTAATGAACAAGATAAGCTGAGTTTATTTGTAGGTATATTAATTTTGAAATGTGAAATTTTCATTGAACATATCCAAAAATTCACTAAAATTCAGTTCTTCATTCCAATTTCACAGATGGTGCCGTCTTCCTCCAGGGCCAGGGTCCTCCGCGGACTTACTTCAGACACCCAGAGTTTTTTTTTGCAGTTTATGAATTGTTATGTACCAATTAAATCTTGAACTATTAACCGTGAAATACTTAGCAATTCACAATTACAATATTTTTTAAGTCTTAAAATCAAAACTGAGTATCGGCGCGATGGAGCATCGATTCTTAAAATATCATGATTGCATTACTGGATATGCAATGGGCAGAAATTAGAAATTGACGAACCTCAAATTCTACTTGGTATAAAATTCCTCTTCCAAACTAACGCGAAACATTTATTTCGCATAATTCAAAGTCTTTGCAAATACAACTTGTGGAGAACCAGAGCCTAATCACAGGTTAGGTAATATAGCTAATTGCGTATAACGCAGTACACATATTAAAGGTAATAATTAGCGTTTTCATTTTTGTTTAGTTCTGCGCACCTGTCAAAATTGAGGTATTATGGTGGGAAAATGGTTAATCCATTTTCCTTACTTAATTGTCTTATTTTAATATTTTGTTGTTGTTTCTAATGAAGTGTGTTGAGCTCCTGTGGGCACTCCGAGAGCCATTTTTTAATTTTTTTGACACTTTCATCTTTAACAAAATGAGTACCTGCGGACTGTAATTGCGTTGTTAAAGTTAAAAGTGCTAAAAATGGCCATTCGCGTGCCCAAAAAAAACTACACACAGTGTTATTAGAAACAATAACAAAATAAATGATATTAGACATGTGAATGGCCAGGCCACTTGATCCGCTATTTTCTTCGATTTTGATAGATGTGTAGAACTGAACAAGAATGCAAATGCTATGTAATTACCTAATTACTTGGGGCCCCTTGGTTTATAACTTTCAACCATTACTGTGTGCTTGTAACTCGACAGGAATGGATTGGAGGGTACCTCCTACTTACCTATACAGTTTTCAGCTAAAACCAAATGAAAAAAGGGGGAGGCATTTGCTCATGATGGATTTCTTACAAAAGAATTTGTTTTCAATACGATTGGAAACAAAATTTTATACATAACGTTAATTTCGTACAAAAATAAAGTTAATATGAATTTAATTTAAATATGCAATTTAGTGTCATAACTTTTTTCCAATAAAATTTGACGAAATAAAAAATTTGTTCGGTTATTTTTTTCAAATGTATTTCTATTTTTTTTTTCTCAATCCCTTCCGATTGACAGATCAACAATGTTTTTAACATTGATCGAAAAATTAAAAACAATTTGGCAAAACTAACAACATAATCCTATATTTTTTTAAAACATAATATCGATTCTTTAATTTACTTTTAAATTAAAGTTGTTTTGAGTTTTCAAGATATTTATTTTCAAATAAAAAATATTTTAAAATATGTTTCAATTTAATTTTTTTCTTTCAAAATTTTAAATTAGTAATAGTGTCTAATATTTTTGTTAGCATTCAATACTTTTATTAATTTTAAGTCAAACACTTTAAAACTACCGTAATGACAACCAGAACAATTCGAGACGTGAAGCCGACATTAGATTAAAATTAAAAACAAATATAATGACAATTTTAAATATAGAGCAAAAACACTCAAAGTAAAAAGTCAGGCCCCTAATGTGCCAACATAATATTGATATAATCAATGTATAGTATACCAACTTATACGATGTAGTAGCCCGTGGCGTAATGGTTATAGAACGTAGAACAATTACGCCAAAGGCCTAGGGTTCGATTCCTAACCTATGCCAGAACAGAAATGTTTTTCACGGGTTACTGCCTCTTGAGGGGAACTGACAAATACTCCAAGAGTGTCTCTTGTCATGAAAGAGTGCTTCTCACCTTAGCCGTTCGGATTCGGCAGAAAACTGTGGGTCCCCTCCATTTCTGCCAATAACACGCGCACATACATAGTTCTACACGAACTTTTGTACCACTCAATTTATTTATTTAATTTTTATACTTAAGGATAACTACCTATAGCATTAAGCAAATTATACAAAGGCAAAAGAACAATAAATGTTAGGTACCTACGAAAAAATCAAATAAATGGATTTATGACAAATTTTAGAATTTGTCTCTCACCTCATAGTAATGCGAAGTTTTGAATAATTTTTGGTGATTACTTTACACTGACGTAAAATTTTGTTTGAGCACATTTGATTCTCATATACATATGTGACAATCACCAATCACCTTAACCGATTCTACCCCAGGTTTAAAGATAAAAACTTGTATGTATTTTTGTAAATGTTGCTAATCTTTTGTAAATTCAATATTTTGAAAAACAAACTTACTATAATTATTTTTTTTTTAGTTTTTTTTTTCGATTTACTTAAGACTCGGGTCCTAATAAATTAATTTCTAGTAAGTGAACAAATTTTATTATATTTTTTCGTTTTAATTTTAAATTTAATTTTTTGCCATTTGAGCTTTAAGACCAAGTATAAGTGACCCAGTCGGTCTTTAATTTTGGATGTAATCATTTGTTTATTTTCGATTAAATCATCAAAAATATCAGACAGAATACAATAATTATATAATTTAATTATGTATTGCAAAATTATCAATTTCAGACGGCCCTTAGAAGCACCGAATCATTTTTTGTGATTTATTTAAATTTCAAACATTATTAAGCATATATGTATTATATTATTAAAAAGAAAAATTATTAAAACTTACGTTATTACTGTCTGCATACCGCTTGTCATGCTACAACCTTTGAGATCTCTCGATATATAATTGTTTTTGATTTATTCAAAAGATTTGTTGACCTACGATTTGAAACAATGATTATTCACAAAACAAACACAATTAATTGGTATTTTCTTTGTTGAAAGCTGTTACTCTGTTAAACAAAATAAACAAAACACACTGCGTGAATTTTATCTGACAAAAAGAAAAATATTTACTAATAAAATCACTCAACTTGTAGATAAAAGCAAAAATAAATATAAAACAGGACTAACCTGTCACGATTTTTTAAAGGAAACAGGAAATCAAAAAAATTACACTTTAGTTTCCGTGCCCGATTTATAAATTCTCAATTATTATGATATGGAAAGAGTTAACCGATAGCGAGCGGTGTCGTTGTATGAATGAGACTTTCTTGACGAGCTTTCTAAAAATTATGCGTCCGTTGTCGTTGATTGTTAGAAGAAGTGTTGAAGAAGATTTGTTGTTTCTTCCTCGAAGGTGTAAAGAGCTTGCGCTAGATCTAGTATTGTGTAGTTAGCTTGAAATGAAGAGGCAGACAGCACAATCCAATGTCGACGATTGATACCGACGAACTGAAGTTCGAAATAATGCTGCCCAATGATTTTATATGGCTAAAGTTGAGTTTTTTTTGTTTGTGCTGTTTGTCAACTTAGCTATGCTGTGTGGATGAAGAAGGTTTTTGGAAGCTAAAAAAAAATTTGTATCCATTACACACATGAATATCAAATTTTATAATACAGAAAGTAGCGTTGAAAATTATACGTACATATAGTCATTTTCTGCCGGTAGTTATTTGATTCGTTGATCAAATCAAATTCACATACTCATACAAGTTAGACTGTCATCAATTTATTGGTTGGAGATAGGAATGTCGTTTTCTATTATTTTGCTCAATAATTATTCATTTTTCTGAATGTATATTTTTAGGTGTTGTGTCTAGTGCTATTGACATTGGCGACTTAGTGCTAAGACCGAACAAACCTATAATGGTAATATATAGGGTAATTTTATATAAAAAATATATGTATACCTATTAGCAGTCTTTTCTTTTTATTATTTCGAAAAGCAAATTACAGACTTAAAGTAAATTATCTGACTTTGTCGTGTCGCTTGAACACAATTTTTTTTAACACTGAGTTTGAAAATTAGTTTTTCCAAAACTATGAAAAACGGATTTCTGGCTTTAAAAAATTATTACATGACATTGTAAGTGTTGCCATGGATTTCTTAATTATTTTTTTTTCTAAAGATTAAGAAGAAAAACACCAAAAATAAGGGAATTATTATTTTTGTTTCTATTTCTAGTCTATATTTTGGATTATTGTCCCTCCCGCCCAAGAAGTAAAACACCCTGTATATATTAACCGTTTTCAAGGAGTTAGTTGTAATTTCGCAACAAAAAAAATACAATTCACATAAAAAGAATTCCATAAAATAGTAAATATCAATTTTTGTAAAATTATAATTAACTTACCTTTTATCAACAACGCTACTTCTTGAACTGTTACTTAGGTTAATTTGCGAGTTTTTACTTGGTTGATATACTGGGTTGTGTGATTTTGTACGATATTGTAAGGTTTGTATTCGAATCAGTTTGATTAACTAAAACCTGACGAGCATCTGAATCGTGATGAACATTTTCGCGGGATACCTTTGTGATGGATTATAAGTTTTATTTTATTTTTCTTTCTATAATAAAGTGTCGATCAGGCGGAAAAGAGGTGGTGATGATTTTTGTGTAAATAAAATGTGAATATCCACTTTATGTGAGATACAAACCTATACTATATGTATTGTGTATATGCATCTATCGAAATCACTTTTGATATAGTGAAAACAACAGCTGGGTCACGAAAGTCTTAATCTTGTAGTGGGAAATGCACCGGTTTGGTGAGTCTGAAAAAAGGTTTTTCATTGCTATGAGATGAAATTGAATGTAGCCAGATCGTTGTAGTATATAACGGGTGGGCCATCTAGCGATTTCTTTTTAAATCATAGGTTATTTTTAGACTGACAGATGTTTCCCACTCGAAATCTTGACAGAAAGTCAATATCATACCTCCGCTGAACGAAATGAGTCGCTTTACGCTTGAACAACGTTGGGAAATATTAAAAACTTATTTCCAAACTGAGTGCTGTATAGCCCGAACAGTGCGTTTTTTGAAAAGAAGCTTTGGCCGGAATGAAGCGCCCACCGCGCCAGCTGTACGCAGGTTTGTACAAAAAGTTCTTGAGACTGGTATGCTAGTGGACAACACTCATGGTCCTCGTCGTCGTTACGGTGCGCTCAGACGGGAATGTGGATTGTGGAGTGGTGGCATCATTAGACCATTTTTCTACGAAAATAAGGCTGGAGACAACGTTTTGATCAACGGTGGGCGTTACAGAGCCACGTTAACCGTTTTTTTTTTTTAACTCAAATTGAAGACATGTATTTGGACGACTTCTGGTTCATGCAGGATGGCGCCCATGCCACACCGTGTTATCAGCCGTCTTGGCGATGTCAATTGGCCGGCTCGGAGCTGCGTGTGTGGGGAACCGTGAAAAACCGATATTATGCCAATAATCCGGAAGAAATTCAAGTACTTAAGGCCAATATCATCCAAGCAATCCGTGAGCTACAGCCCGAAACCATCAAAAAGGTCTTGGAAAATTGGAGTGACAGAATGCGCCACTGCGAAGCCATCCGAGGCAGCCACTTGAAAACGTTGTGTTCCATAATTATACTAATAAAGCCACAATATATGGACAAAATTTAATTTTGTTCATTTTATTGCATTTTTATACAAAGAAACTTGTATTTGGCCCACCCTGTATATACAGTGGTAGAAAGCAACTAAACTAGGTACAGTAATATGACATGTAAAAGGTTCAGTGATCCCAAAACTCAATGCGTAAACACTGATGGCCATATTCGAATCATTTATAGCTCTTAGAAAAAACTAAGAAATTTAAAAACTAATGATGGACAATACCCTGCTAATGGAATTGAGAGTCTTGTATAGTGTCGTAAATACGTTAACGATACAACTGTTGCCACAGTGTTCGTTTGTGAAAAAATTACATTATTTTACATTAGAATGATGTTTTATTTAATTTGAAAATATTTTGTTTGTTTTAATTTGCGAGCGTTTATTAAATAAACGAAAAAGTTTTACCCCTAAAAAGGTCATTTAGTTTCAAATATTCTATTAAATACTATAAAATTAATTTCTTCTTTTATAATTCGGAAAAAAAAACACCGAAAATTGCTAAGGCCCGTGGGTTTTATTTCCCAAAATAAAAGGAAATAACACTCGTGGCCTTTTTCCTTTTTGGAATGGAAACAAAAGCTGTGGGTTTAATTCATTAATTAATTAATTGAATGTTTCAATTCGAAGAATATAGGGGAAAAAAACTTATTCAGTATCAGTAAAAAAAAAAACAATTTGGACTTTGTCACCGGTTTTATTGGACAAGAGTACCTACTTTGGGTGTCTGGGTTGCAAGGATTTTAACTCCCTCTTTGTGTTATCTGTCCCGATCACGCAACTCCGTTGCTCCGCTTAGGGTATGTTCAGTCGTCAGGCAGACGCCACTTTCAACAGTTTTCTTGGACAACAGTATAAAGTTAAAGAGTTATTTAATCCCACTTTAAGTATGAGTCTTAATGCTTTTTTTGTGGTGCCCCGCAGATGATATTTCCTTTTATTTTGGAAAAAGGCGCACGGGCTTTATTTCCGTGGTCTTTATTGTTTGTTTGATTGAACATGAAGTTAAAAATAGTTATTCTGAAGGATAATAAATAAGAATGAAAAATTATACAAAGCAAATTATTACAATTTGTTACAGTCAAATTGGTTCAAAGTAGATTAGGTTAACAAATCAACAAACAATCAAAATTAATTTAACTCTTAAATTCTACGTTAATCATTTCGATAATTACAAAAAAAAGTATTATAATTATTAAAAAAAAAACATTTCAAACAATAAACTAAATGCAAAATATTGAAATTATTTTTGTATAAAATTAAATTATTTTAAATTCAAATTCGCAAGATGATTTTGAAAAAGATTTCTTCCGAGGCCCTTTGTCATGATATCTGCAACTTGATCGTTGGTTGAGATGTATTTCAACTTGATTTCTTTGTTGGAAATAGCTTCTCGAATAAAATTGTATTTCACATCTATATATTTCATTCTTTTGTGATCGCGAGGCTCCTCTGCATTCTGCAATGATGCCCAAGTTCTTTTAGTAAACAGCGAAGCCATGTTGCTTCACAAATACACTTTACCAAAGCCAAATATTCAGCCGCAGTTGATGAAAGGCTAACAGTTAGTTGCTTTTGTGATAGCCAACTTATTGTATTCCCAAATACTTTCAATACATAGCCCGATGTTGACTAACGATCGTTCTTATCACCAGCCCAATCGGATTCAGTGTATCCCGACAAAATATCAGCCTCAGAATTACGATCATAAACAAATTTCATTTCAACGGTTCCCTGGATGTATCTCAAAATATACGTTCCGCATACATAAAGTGTTTATCAGTACAACAGTACAACAGTGGATAGTGGATAAAGGCACTAGGGGTTGTGAGAAGGAGTAAAGAGAGAGGGATGGGAAAAGGGGAGAGTTTGGTGGGAAACTTGTAACCATTGACTTACTAGATATGGACTGCCAGGAGCCAACTTCACGATGGTTCAACCTATAACTAAACGACGCTAGTGCCATTTTTACTGAATTGGAAAACACGGTTAAGCATTTTTGACACTTCAGTTTTCTTCTTGTTTTTCTCCTTGTTTTTTTTTTCATGTTTGTGTTTTGTTTTTTTTTTCATTCATTTTAGTCTCGAAAACTTTCTTGACAAAAATAATTAAAAAAATCGGAATAAATTAATTAATTTAATAATTGTGAAAAAGGTAGGTATACAAATCTGGGAACTTAACACCTCGCTGTGCTTGAAAACCTATTCAAGGAGGTTCTGGTGACCAAAGGAATTTGTGTCCAAGTTCTTATTGAAATGCGTACGTGCAAGAATAAAAAGTGGGCGACGGTGCTGGTGGATGATTTGTTGCTTCGGGAATTTTAAAAATTTTTATTATAAAATACACCCCACACGATCTCTGTGCAGTGTCCAAGTGAATACGTTTATGTCTGCCACTATCAGTTCAGATGTTTGGATTCAGAGAAGAAATCTCGTCAACAATCTCAGTCGAATGAGATATTGTGATTCTCTAGATAGAAGAAATATCTACGAAACTTTGTTCCCAACAAATCAAACAAATGAGAATGTAGGAGACGATTCCGAATACAAGACATGGTATATTTTTTCTTCTACTATTTATTCTATAACAGGATTCTAATGAATCTCTTACCCTACAGCAAGCTTTTATTGGCGAAATCAATTGCCTCAAAAAAACTTGTTGCTGCTGAGGAATAGCAAAAACAATCCGAAGTGGAGTGACAGAAAAAAGCGAAATGTATAATAAAAACGAAGCAGAACGCAAACGTTTAAGAGTTGGCATTAATGTCTTGTCTCAATAACTCGAATTCTACTTTTGAGATTCCAGCCGATAGTGCTGGAATCCATGTAATTATTATTGCAAAATTGAAGACAATAGGTACAGTGCTGCCAAAAACATTCCGGATTTTTTCCCATAGTAATGATTTTCTTAATACCAAGTAGAAAACTAACAACTTTCCATAAGTTTTTTAATAATTTGTAAAGAGTTTGAGACAAGTTAATAATAACCTTAAAATTTAATGCTACGATGACAAGAACAATAAAAAAAAAATATTTTATAAAGTTACTCAGTAACATGCCTGTGCAAAACTAACCGGATTTCAAGAAGATTGCGAGTCTCGATGTTAAAAGAACGGTTTTTTTCGAGTATTTTGACTCAAGCCGTAGATTAAAACGTTTTTACAAGTTGAGAGCTGTGTAAGTTGAAATTATATAGTGCATTAAATGGCTAAAACACGTTATAGCAACGCAATTCGATACAAAATAATAGAAAAGTTCCAAGCCGGTATAAAACAAAAAGTAATCGCTGAAATCTTAAAAATTCCAACGTCAACGGTTTGCGACATCATTAAAAAATTTAAAAGTGGAAAATCAGTAGAAGAAGATCATTTTGGTGGACGCCCTCGCAAAACAACAATTAAAACTGATAGGCGCATAAAGAATTTCGTGCTTAAAGACCCTTTTGCGACTTCAAAGACAATTTGTGATGAACTTAATCTACCCAGAGGGCCAAGTACGGTCAGGAAGCGTTTAAGAGATTTCGGTGTTTTTGCATTTCGACCAGCTAAAAACCTCTTCTTACTGCTAAACATCGTAAAAAAAGGTAATCCGTAAAAGGTATTTGGGAAAGACTTAAAATTCCTAATCAAAACATTTAACCCAGGGTTGAATTTGCAAAAAATCATCTTAACTGGTCTTTAAGCAAATGGAGGAGTGTGCTTTTCAGTGATGAAAGCAAATTCAACTTTTTTTTACTCCGATGGTACGCGATTAAAGCCTGGAAATGTACTCCCTACAGTTAAGCACGGTGGAGCCTCGGTGATGGTTTGGGGCTGTTTTTCAGGAGCAGGCTGTGGTCCTATACACCAAATCACATGAATTATGGACCGTTTCCAATATAGGGACATTTTGGAGTCAGTAGGTAATGCTTCCATACTCGGAGGAAGAAATGCCTCTGCGTCGGGTTTTTCAGCAGGATAATGACCCCAAACATTCTTCAAAGCTGCTAAAAGAGTGGTTTGCAACTAAAAATATTCGTGTCTTAGAATGGCCATCTCAATCACCCGATTTAAACCCGATAGAAAACTTGTGGGCCTTTTTAAAAAGGCGGGTTGGGAAAAAAAAGCACACGTCAACAACTTCTCTTTTTGCAGCTTTGAAAAATGAATGGAAGAATGTTCCTGCTTCTGTTTTCGAGAATTTAATCCAGTCAATGCCTCGTCGATGCCGAGCTGTGATAAAAAATAGGGGTTACTGGACAAAATATTAAATAAATAATAAAAGTTAATTGAAAAAAAAATAAAATCCGGTTAGTTTGTCACATTAAAATTTTGAATTAACTTTAATTTTTTGAATTTTTTTTTGTTTTGATGGTAAAGTTCCATGGTTTTTGTTTCAAATAATAAAATTGTTCAATAAAAATGGGAAAAAATTGCAAACATTTGATTTTTTCATTTTTATATCACAAACCAACAATCAATGCAGTTTACCTAAAAAATCCGGAATGTTTTTGACACCACTGTACATACAATAGTTTGTTGTGGTTTTTATTTTTTAATGATTTTTTTTAATTTTATTCATTAGATCGTCATGGATGCATTTGCATTGCCCGTCGAAAGAACCGAAACTAGGATACAAATAACAAATGACAAAATATATATTTGAGTTGAAACAGATGGTTTAGTTTTTATAAGAAATAAAAATGGATGTCAGTAGTTTCTATGGCAAAAAAAGCTTGTGGCAACAGATGGAAATAAGTACATCGGTTTGCCTCTTCTACCGTTTTAACGATCATGTCACTAAGGAGAGGTTGAACCATTTTCATTTCGGCATTTGTATATAAAAGACACTCGACTAGCAGTCCATATACATATAATAGGTTAATGCTTGTAACCCTACTGTTGGGGGGATTCCTCTCTTGAATCCCAGTTTATCACATATAATATAAACCATATATATAAATCTATGTGTTCTGCTATGGGTTGGCAGCTTGTAAAATAGCGCTATGGGTAGGCGGCTAAACAACAAAATCTTCTTTCCAAGGGGGAACCAAAGGTGTGCTGTGGAATAAAGTTTCTTTGCAGTACCAATAATGTGAATAAAAACCAGTTTTGTAATTTTTACCTTTAGCTTTAATTGTATCACTTTCTTCTTCAAAATTTACTTAATAACTAATTTACAATGTTAGACTTATATTTAATATCACCGACCGACTAGCTCGGTGGTGAAAGCTTTTCTTAGAATGGTGAATACATACATAATTGAGTATAAAACATTTAGATAATAACTAAGTTTAGTATGTATCACTCAACTTAGTATCTATACTTAATTAATCGCAAGGCGCCTAAAGGTAGGCAATTTAAGGTGAAGGTTGATTAAAGAGTGCCCTTACTCACTCGAACATGTTAGAGGAAAAAGGAAATGGTAAATGTAAATGTAAATTTAATTTAAATGTATAAGGTGCTGTGCATTTAAAACCACAAATTAGACATAAAAAAGATATTTCTAATTTTTTTTTTTTTTTTTTTAAATAAAAAATCAATCCATCTTATGTAAAGTTAGATATACCTGTAGCAATTCTTGATCGACGGGCAAAAGACACAATTTAACTACAGGGCGCAAAATATCCCCCTGCTGAGTTTTAACGGTAGCAACGCGAATCCTTCCATCTTTCCCTGGGTGAACTGCAACAACTTTTCCTAACCGCCAGAGATTGGGTGGCAAATTTTCATTGCGTACCACCACAACATCTCCAATTTTGACATTTCGTTTTGGAAATTTCCACTTTGTTCTTCGCTGAAGATCGGTTAAATGTTCCTCTTTCCATCTTTTTGAGAAAGACTGAAAAATCTGTTGCACTTTTTGCCAATTATTTACGGTGGTGCCTTCAATAATTTGACCTTCAGGTAAGGAAAGCAAGGGTGCACCTTTTAAAAAGTGACCTGGCGTTAACGGAAGAGGTTCAAAAGGGTTTTCGCTTATGGAAGAGATAGGACGAGAATTTAAACAAGATTCAATTTTGACCAGCAATGTTGAAAACTCTTCGAAAGTGAGTTTTGAGTTTCCAACGACCTTTTTAAAATGGTTTTTAAACGATTTTATGCCGGCCTCCCAAAGACCGCCCATATGAGGGGAACCTGGTGGAATAAAATTCCATTTTAAATTCTTGGGCAGATATGATTTTTCAGCTTCTGAGGTTGCATCTGCTAAGGCCTTTCTAATGTCCTTTGTAAGGACTCTACTGGCACCCACAAAATTGGTGCCGTTATCGGAGAAAAGTTGTTGAGGAACGCCTCTTCGCCCGACAAATCTATCAAAAGCTGCTAAAAACGATTCTGTGGAGAGACTTCCTACTGCTTCCAAATGTATAGCTTTTGTACAAAAACATATAAAAAGACAAGTATATCCTTTTATAGCTTGATAAAATCGACCCTTTTGGACCTTTAATTCAAAGGGGCCAGCGAAATCAAGTCCAACATGAGTGAACGGAAATGAAAAGTTAACTCTTTCAGGTGGGAGACTACCCATTAACTGATTATGAAGTTCCATTTTGTGCAAAACACAAACTTTGCAACCGTTGAGACATGTTTTTATTAAATTTTTAAGTTTTGGGACCCAATATGTTTTACGCATCAAATACAAAACTTGCTGATTCCCACCGTGTAAGGAAATCTTGTGTACAAAATTTACCAAGAGTTTTGCTAATTGACACGAATACGGAAGAATAATGGGAAATTTTTCATTGTAACTCAAATTCGCATTAGTTAGTCGACCATTTACTCTAATAATTCCTTGAGAGTCCAAGGAGGGGTTGAGGGATAAAATTGAGCTACGCTTGCTCAAGGGTTTGGAATCTGAAAGAGCTTTGTACTCTTCAGCTAAATAAAAACGTTGAGCTAGTAAAATAAGGCGGGTTTTCACAAAAACGACTTCATGGTGAGCCACATTTATCGAAGAATATCGATAATTATATAATTTTTTTTCTTTTGCGGGAAGCTAAATTTTCAAATCTGAATAAATATGCTAATACTTTAATTGCACGTCCAAAACAAGAAAATCTTCTCAAAATATCTTCAGTTATATTTTCGCGTACTACGAAGCTTTTAATTTTCCTTGTTTCTAGGTTCCAATTGGGATCTTCTTGAATTTTTGTAACTGGCCAAGTTTCCTGAGACGAGCTAAGCCAACTTGGCCCATGCCACCATTGAGCGTTATGAATTAAAAACTGAGGCATAACACCTCGGGAACTAATATCGGCAGGATTATGTTCAGAGGGAACATGTTTCCAAATACTACCTGGAGGACTCTCAGTTTGTACTTTGGAAACCCGATTTCTCACGAAAGTTTCAAGGCGAGATGGACATTCACGAATCCAATAAAGAACTATCATAGAGTCCGTCCAAAGGTAGACAGGACAATTTTTTAGTTTGAGACTATTAAGTACAGCGTTTACTAACCTTGTTAGCAAAACAGCTCCACATAGCTCTAATCGCGGAATTGAAATGGCTTTCAAAGGTGCCACTTTTGTTTTTGAGCTGAGAAGGTGGGTAAATACATTTCCAGATAAATCTGAAACCCTAGAATATACGGCTGAAGCATACGCATTAAGAGACGCATCGCAAAAGCCATGAATTTCCACACACATCTCAGGGGTAAAGTTAATCCATCTTTGAATTTTTATATCTTTTATTATTTGAAAAGATTTTACAAATTCTTTCCATGTTTCGTGATGATTGGATTTTATGGGCGCATCCCAATTCGTTTTATCTTTCCAAACATCTTGCATTAAGATTTTTAATAAAATTGTTGTTGGAGCTAGCCAACCAATAGGGTCATATATTTTAGCAATATTTGAAAAAAGTTCGCGTTTTGTTAACAGAGATTCTGGAAGAGGAAATAGTTCACATCGAATATAGAAAATGTCTTCTTTTGCATTCCAACCTATGCCTAAAACCTTTGCATTTGAAGACTCTTCAAAATGCAGAAAGTGTTGGTCTAAAACATCCCCCCTAGGGATGTTTTCCAACAAGCGAGGATGGTTTGCAGTCCATTTCTTAAGACTGAATCCTCCAGACGAAAGAAGTCCTTTCAATTCTTCTTGAACTTTGATGACTGTATCTATATCGAAACCTCCAGAAAAAACGTCGTCAACGTAAATATCTGATAACACCACATCTTTTGCTAAGGAATATTTATTTCCTTCGTCGGAAGCAAGTTGGTGCAATGTTCGGATGGCTAAATATGGAGCACAATTTACTCCAAAAGTAACTCGATTTATTTCATAATCTGCCAAATCTGATTCTGAATTTCGAAAAATTATTCGTTGGAATTTTTGGTGGTCTTTATGAACATGTATTTGGCGATACATTTTTTCAATATCGCTATTGAAAACATATGGATATTGACGCCATCTAAGCAGAATAGCTTGAAGGTCATTTTGTAGAGCAGGGCCACTGTATAAAAAGTCGTTGAGACTTACACCCTTATTGGTAAAAGCACTTGCGTTGAAAACGACCCTTACTTTAGTGGATGCACTATCTGGTTTAACCACTGCATGGTGCGGTAAATAAAAATGCTCATTGGATAGATTTAAGTAACTTTTAGGTATAACATTCATGTGGTTTAAGGAAATGTATTCCTTAAGAACTTTGTTATACTCTTCCTTGAGAGATATATCATTAAGAAGTCGCTTTTCTTGACGTAGATATTGTCCAACTGCGATATTTCTTGAAAGACCTAAATCCGATATATTTAAATGGGGCTTAAAAGGAAGTTTCACTATATAACGACCTTCCGAGTTTCGAGTTGTTGTATCAATAAATAACTTTTCACAAAAATTGTCTTCCTTTGATAAGGGTTTTACTTCTGGAACTTCTTCGAGTTCCCAAAATTTTTGAATTTGTTTTTCCAAACAAAGTTCACTAAAAAATGTGTTCAGGGTGGATTTATTTTGACTTTCGTCACATGGACCCGAAAGGATCCATCCAAAGACCGTATTTTGTGCAATTGGAGCAAAATCTTTTTCTCTTTTTATACCTTCACGTAAAATAACAGGGTAAATATCTGCTCCAATCAAAATATTTACAGGAGCAGGTTTATCGAAATTAGGGTCTGCCAGTCGTAAACTTTTGAGTTCAACCAAGTTTGATACGTCAATTGTTTGCAATGGCAGATTACCTGTCAATTTTTTCAAAACAACGGCTGAAACTGGTATATGCACATCAGGGTTGATGCGTGATTCGAGAGTGAGAGGACACATACTCGTAGAAAATTCACTTTGAATTTGTCCAATGCCACAAATAGATGCATTGCTTGAGCGGGTGAAAAGCTTTAATCGGTTCACTACAGATTGCAAAATGTAAGTAGCCTCAGAACCAGGGTCGATTAAAGCTCTCAATAGAAAGGATTGGTTATGACTAGTAATCTTCACTAAAGCTGTAGATAGCAAAACGTTTCTTTTCTGATTAACAATAAAGGTTTGAAGCGTAGTAGAATCAGATTTATTATCTCCTCCTAACTTCATTGGAGCCGTTGATTGTTCTTGTATCTTCGAAGTGGACTGTATAGGGGTTGTGGTAAGAGAAGAGTGGGGTTGCGAAACAGATTTTGTTTCTTGACTGATTGGGTTTGGTTGAGTAAAGTGAAGTAAACTGTGATGTCTTCTACCACACTGCTCACAAGACACTTTACTTTTACACTCATACACCGAATGTGTGAGTGCAAGGCAATTGTAGCAGTACTTTTGAGATTGTACTATTTTACGTCGGGATGAGACATCCATGTCCAAAAATTTCTTGCATGAACGCAAGGGGTGGTTACTATTGCATAACTTGCAACAAAAATTCTTTTGTTCAGCATGAAACGAATTTACTTTTCTTGAGTTAGAACTTGAAGATTGATTATTATTGTTTTTACGGGGAAAGTTTTTGATTTCTTCAACAGATTCAAGTATCTTGTATCTGTAAGCAAGAAAATCATTCAAAGATTTCCATGTAGGAATTTCATCTTCTTTTGGAAGACTTTGTTCAAATAGGAATAAAGTCTGTTCAGGAATTTTTTGAGATATTATAAAAATTAGAATCGGATCCCAATTTTCAGTTTTAATATCGTAGCTTGAGAGTATACCTAAGCAATCGGTTACGGTTCTGTGAAGTTTTCTCAAAGCTGAACCACTTTCAGTTGAGATAGACGGAATGGAAAATAGTACTTTAAGCTGCGTATTTATGAGGATGCGTTTATTTTCATACTGGGATTTCAAAGCATCCCAAGCAAGCTTGAAGTTATCTGCGGTAAGTGGAAATTTATCGACAATGTCATGTGCTTCCTTTTTAGTTTTTAAACGTAAATGAAAAAGTTTCTCTACATCACTTAATCGCGGGTGAGCTACATAGATTGAAGTGAACATGTCACGAAAAGTAGGCCAGGATTTGTAGTCACCTTCGAAGCATTCCGCATCGCAAGGTGGAACCTTAATTCCAAATTCTGGTTCATATCTATGACTCGATTCACGAGGCACTAAATTACCTTTAGTTTCATTGCTTGCACCAGTTTTTAATGAATCGATTATACTGCCAACTGTAGTGAAATAACTAGCTGAAACCGAAGCGTATTTAGTTTTTATTGCCAATAATTTCGTATCGTCTAAACTGTTGTCTTCGTTTTTAAGACACTTTGCATACAATGCTCTAAACCCTTGCCATAAAACCTCAAATTCTTGTTTCCATACCTCCAACATACCAGAAGTCAAAGTTTCTCTATTAGGAACCTCACGAAAACTTTTTATGGTTTCATTTATCTGTCTTACACAGAGATAAAAATCTCCTGAAAGAGACATCTCGAAACAGGAAGAATTAATATTGATTAGATCCGAAACAAAGAAAAAAGGGCACAAAATATGCAATAAAAGATTTAAAACAAGTAATAAAATAATTTAAAATTTCTTTTAAAATATTTCAAAACACCGGTTAAAATAACAGGATAGAAAAACTGTATTCTATTTACCGAAGAAAGTTGGAAAAACTGTAAAATCACGAGATCAAATAACCGTAACACGAGACTGTACCTTTGCCTTTTTATCAAAAAATCTTCCAAATACATCTAAACCGCACACAGACTTTTCAATTATTTTTCATTAAAAGTTATCAAAAACTGCACATTAAAGTATGCAAAAACTTAAAAAGATCTTAAATTTTTTTCACTATCAAAATAATCACACTATCAAAAATATTTCTTAATTGATTAATTAATTTGTTGATCAAAAATCTTTTAAATTATGTTGATTCAAAATAATATTTAGTGCACAGCACCTACCTTTGTTATAGGATATGGGGATGGGTTTTCCAATAATAATTATGCACGATTCAGCATAAATTATTTCTCCAAAGAGTTCCAATCCGGCTCGAAGGACCAAAAAAAAAAATGTTGGGGGGATTCCTCTCTTGAATCCCAGTTTATCACATATAATATAAACCATATATATAAATCTATGTGTTCTGCTGCTATGGGTTGGCAGCTTGTAGAATAGCGCTATGGGTAGGCGGCTAAACAACAAAATCTTCTTTCCAAGGGGGAACCAAAGGTGTGCTGTGGAATAAAGTTTCTTTGCAGTACCAATAATGTGAATAAAAACCAGTTTTGTAATTTTTACCTTTAGCTTTAATTGTATCACTTTCTTCTTCAAAATTTACTTAATAACTAATTTACAATGTTAGACTTATAATTATTTAATATCACCGACCGACTAGCTCGGTGGTGAAAGCTTTTCTTAGAATGGTGAATACATACATAATTGAGTATAAAACATTTAGATAATAACTAAGTTTAGTATGTATCACTCAACTTAGTATCTATAATTAATTAATCGCAAGGCGCCTAAAGGTAGGCAATTTAATTTATTATTTTACAATCTTGTATTATAGTATATTATATATTGTGGCGTAAACACCTACAATACAATAATACAATACAATACAATACGAATACAGTACAACAGCTTTGAAATCGACTAAAATAATTCGTCTATGCCCACAAATCTGGTCGAGTTGTTTGAGTAGCATACGTTAAGCATCCAATAAGTTCTCTGTAGGTTGACCAGTTAAATTTATACCGTCACCATTCCCCAAACTTAGACCATTTTCAATAGGTGGTTGCTGCCGCTTTACAGTCATTCATATCGAACTTCTTTATAACATTCTTCAAAAAGTGTAACTGACCCATTTGAATTAAGTTCAATATGAATTCCAAGAAACGAATTGATTTTGCCAAGATTTAACTTTAATGTCGATGACCATTTGTTTATTGTTAAAAACAATTGCCAAATCGTCCACATATAGAAGCACATAACAAATGATTCCATTTTTGAATTTGATGTATAAACATTGATCTGATTCGCAGCGATTAAAACCAATTTTGATAATGAATTAATTAAAATGCTCATTCCACATCCGTGACGCTTGTTTCAATCCATACAATGATTTATTCAACTTGCAAACCATTGTTTTGCCCTTCACAAACCTATCTGTCATGTAGATGTCTTCTTTAATTGTCCATTTAAAAAAGCGCATTTAACATCCATCTGATGTATTTCATATTCAAAATTATTGGCAATTGACAATAAAACACGAAAAGTGGTAAATTTTGCTGTGGGTGAATATATTTCGCTGTAGTCAAAACCCTTTTTCTTGCGAAAAACCATGAGGAGCAACAAGTCTTGCTTTGTACTTGTCGACATCACCGTTTGGTTTACGTTTCAACTTAAGAACCCATTTACAGTGGCTCCAAAGCCAAACTTGGACACCTTCGAAATTTCAGACTTAAGGGAAATAATGCAGCAATAAGATTAAATAGGAAAAAAACAAAATTATATTCAAATAACTCTATATTTCACAGTTATAAATTAAAAAAAATTATAAAGAAATTCATTTCTTTTAAAATATTTAACCCAAAACATAATAACATTAGAAATTTCAATGCGCAAACAAAACTCGGACAGCCAGGAAAAACGCCTAAAGTTGTTCGGTTTTCGGAAAATTTAATATTTTGTGTGCAGTCCTTTATTTTTAAGAACCATTTTAAGTCTAGAAGGGAGTGATTGAACTAGCTTTGCACAAAATGTTGGTTCAATTTTATTCCACTCTTCTAGAAGATTCCTTTTCAGGTCAGTTTTGTTAGAAATAACGTGTTTTCTTATATTTTTGTTGAGATGTTCCCACAGGTTCTCAATGGGATTTATGTCGGGACTTTGAGGTGGAGTTTCCATGACGTGGGGACAGTTATACAAAAGCCAGGATCGAACCCTATAAGCTTTGTGTTTAGGATCATTATCTTAATAAAATTTCCAGCTATCACTGAGGCCAAGCTTTTGGACAGATAATGGTAAATTTAGCTTCAAGATGTCCAAATAAACATGTTGATTCATAATTCCGTCTATAAAATGTAAAGCACCTGGCCCTGATGCAGAAAAGGATCCCCAAACCATCACCGATCCACCGCCATGTTTAACAGTAGGTTTTACATTCTTTGAAACCAGCTCTTTGTTAGTTCTTCTCCACACATATGGTTTACCATCAGAACCAAAAATATTAAATTTGCTTTCGTCCGTGAATAAAACATCTTTCCAGAACGAAAAATCCTTATTTTGATAATCTTTAGCGAACTGTAGTCTTTTCGTCTTATTTTGTTTGCTAATTAGGGGCTTTTGCCTAGCTCTTCTTCCATTCAATTCCGCTTTACGAAGAACATTCCTAATGGTCGATGGGCTCGAATGTTTTCCCAGTTCTTTTTCCGCAATGTCAGCGAGCTTTGGCGCGCTCAAAAATGGATTAATTTTCACTTTTCTTACTAAAAACCGTTCATCCGCGTCGTTAAAAATTTTATTATGTGCTGTTTTGGGTTTGTTTTTGTTGAAAATCAAGCAATCTTTTCTAATTTTATCACTGATCAATTTATTATTATTTTCATTCCGAATTTAAACGTTGTATGAAAAACATTGTTTATTAAACTTTTATTGTTTCTATATAAATTAAATATATATATTTTTGGAATCCTTTCGGCACTAAGAATCTCAATTGGTTATGGGCGACATTAAAGATTTTGTGCATGGTATTCCCCAGTTTAACGGCTGTGGATACGACGATTGGAAATTCAGAGTCCAAATTCATCTGGAATCTAAAAATTTGTGGGACGTTCTAACCGAAGATCCACCTACAGAAGCAATAACAAGATCGGAATTTTTGAAGAGGGATAAGATTGCTAAAAATTGTTTAGTGAATTTTATCCATTCGGACTGCCTGAGCTATGTAAGGGACGAGCAATCTGCAAAATCAATGTGGCTTAGTCTGGAGTCAGCATTCGCAAAGACTTCAATAGTCAACCAACTGTTGCTGCGAAAGCAATTAACGAAATTGCGTATGCGAACGGAAGATTCTGTTACTGCTCATTTGCTGGCATTTGAAAATTTGGTACGTAAGCTCAAACTAGCTGGGGCAAACTTAGAACAAGGGGATATGCTTGCGCAGTTGTTTCTTTCTTTGCCAGAAAAGTTTGATCCATTAGTTACTGCACTTCAAAACTTGGATGATGAAAAATTGACCTTTTCTATGGCAAAAGAAAGAAAAGCAGAAGAAATAAAACTGAATGAGCGTCAAGAAGATGAAATCCAAGGTGTAACGGCTTTTTCAAGCAAAAAGAAAAACTTCAAAAAGAAGAAGTTTAATGGAAAGTGCTTTAAATGCAACAAATTCGGACATCAAGCTAAAGATTGTCATTCAAAGGAAGCCCAAATTGTCAAAAGCAGAGACCGCATCAAGTGCAACGAAAGTGAAAAGATAATTTTCAAACTGGATTCAGGAGCCAGTGATCATCTCGCCAATGAGAAATGGTACTTCTCAGAAATTGTCAAGATGAAATATCCAGTTGAAATAAACGTTGCAAAAGATAAACAGTCCCTGTTAGCAAAACAAATTGGGAAAATCAACGGATTGAGCAATGAAGGAACAGAGCTTACAATACGAGATGTGTTGTTTATTCCCGAATTAAGAGATAATTTACTTTCTGTCAGTAAGCTTACAAATGCTGGAGCTGAAGTTAAATTTTGCGGTAACAAGGCATTAATTTTGAAAGACAAGGTGTTGATAGCAACAGCAAATTTACGCGGAAATTTGTATGAACTTGAAGTCTTTATAATGAAATCAACATCAAACATATGCGTAAAGGATGAAGCTATGCTGTGGCAACGACGTCTAGGACATATAAGTCAACAGCGAATGAATGTTCTTGTCAAAAATAACTTGATTCCCAACAAAATCCAGAGAAACAAGATCGATTTTTGCGACGTATGTGTTGAAGGGAAACAAGTACGAGAACCATTTAATGGAACACGCAACAGGGCTAAGCGAGCTCTCGAGAGAGTCCATTCAGATGTCAGTGGTCCTTTAAGTCCAATTGCAAAGGATGGGTCGAAATACTTTGTTTCATTCATCGATGATTATAGTCATTTCGCCATGATTTACTTAATCAAGAAGAAGTCTGAAGTATTCCAAGCATTCAAAGAGTATGAAGCCCTAACAACTGCTATGTTTGGTACTAAAATTTCAAGACTTACTGTGGATCAAGGACGGGAATACTTATCAAATGAACAAAATTGTTGGTACAAGCAAAAAGGTATTCAAGTTGAACCAACAATTGCATATTCACCACAGCAAAATGGGGTTGCTGAGAGATTCAATAGAACAATTACAGAAACAATCAGAGTCTTTTTAATTGAATCAAACATTCCAAAGAATATGTGGAACGAGGCTGCACTTGCTGCTGTATACACGATCAATCGGAGTCCAACAAGTTCTTTGAAAAATTCAAGAACACCGGCCGAATTATGGTTTGGATATAAGCCTGATTTAAATAAATTGAGGGTGTTTGGTTGCAAAGCCTACGCCTGGGTTCCAAATCAATGCCGAAAGAAACTTGATCGTAAAAGCAGAAAATCAGTGATGGTGGGATATGCCCCAAATGGATATCAACTCTGGGATATGGAGTTAAGTAAGATAATCACTTGTCGAGATGTAAAATTTGAAGAATCCAACTTTCCATTCAAAAGCCTGGCAGAGTGCGATAACACTAAAGAAAACCAAAAAGTTGTTATGCCATGGAGCCACGAGCAAGAGGGGGAAAGTGAATCTGAAGGTGGTGCTGTGGCTGATATTGCTGAGCCACAAATTTTACAAACTGAAGAGGAGTCTGATCAAACAGTCAGTCATGACTTGGCAGAAGTTGATCTGGAGAATGAAGAAACTAATAATGCGCTCCCCTCACAATCAAACAACAATCACCAAATGCAGACTGTGAGGCGTAGTGAAAGGGAGCGCCGATTGCCAAGTAAGTTCTTTGATTTTATGATGGGGTCAAAAGCAAATTCTGCCGCTGTAAACATTTCCACAGATATTCCTGAAAATTATAGTGACATTTTTGGGCGAAGTGATTCAGATCTATGGAAGAAAGCTGTCGAAAATGAACTTAATTCCATGAAAAAGAATAATGTTTGGAAAATTGTCGATGTACCTTCAAATGCAAAATTACTGAAGTCAAGATGGATCTTTAGTATAAAAGAAGACCAAAATGGAAACCAAACCAGGTACAAAGCTCGATTGGTTGTAAAAGGTTTTCTACAAAAGTTCGGTGTAGATTACACAGAGACGTATGCACCAGTTGCAAAGTTGACCACCATACGTGTTTTGTTGGTATTTGGTGTTTACCGAAAATATCACTTCCATCAGTTAGATATAAAAACTGCGTTTCTACATGATGATCTTAAGGAAGAACTTCATATGTCCATACCAGAAGGGGTAAAAGCCAGAGAGGGTAAGGCATGTAAGCTTTTAAAATCTATTTATGGTTTGAAACAATCACCTCGCTGCTGGAATCAAAAGCTTAATGAACATTTACTTTTACTTGGATTTATAAGATCAAGCCATGATTATTGCTTGTACACAAAATTTAACCGACAGGAAGAAGGAGTTTTAATTGTTTTAATCTACGTTGACGACTTACTTATTGCTGGTAGTAAGATTTCATCAATTCAAAAATTGAAACAAGCGTTATCTTCGCGATTTGAAATGTCAGACTGTGGACCTTTAAAATTCTTCTTGGGTATGAAAATAGATGTTGTAGAAGGATGTTTACAAATATCACAGGAAATAAGCATAGAAAAGCTTCTTCTCAAATTTGGGATGATAGATTGTAATAATGTCAAAAGTCCTATGGAGAAGGGATTACAACTTGAAGCTAATCGCGCAAGTCAAAACCTGCAAAAACCTTATCGTGAACTTCTTGGAAGCATTATGTACATTATGCTGTGCTCAAGACCAGACATTTGCTATGCAATCGGTTTTATTGGGAGATACCAACAAAACCCATCTGAAATACATTGGCAGCATCTTAAGAGAATTGTGCGCTACTTAAAAGGAACCAAATTTTTGAAATTAAACTTTAATACCAATCAAGACCAACCAATTCTTGGCTATGCTGATGCTGACTGGGAAACTGACTTGGTAGACAGAAAGTCAGTAAGCGGATACGTTTTCCAAGTTTATGGCAGCACTGTGTCATGGTGCAGTAAAAAACAAACAACCGTTGCTACTTCATCGAGTGAAGCGGAATACATAGCATTAAGCACAGCTGCCGCAGAAGCTATCTGGCTGAGAGGAATAATGCAGGACCTAAAGGAAATTGAAAACGAACCTATTACAATATTTGAAGATAATAGAGGATGCATTGGAATGGTTCATAATTTGGAAAGCAAAAGAGCAAAGCATATTGACATAAAATATCATTTTATAAGAGACAATATTGCCAAGGAACTAATAGAAATTCAAGCTATTGGAACAAAAGAACAACTAGCTGCCATTTTTACAAAAGCGATGGATCCTACACACTTTGAGGAGTTAATGAAAATTGATTTATAGTATGGTACGATTGAAAGAGGGTGTTGAAAATCAAGCAATCTTTTCTAATTTTATCACTGATCAATTTATTATTATTTTCATTCCGAATTTAAACGTTGTATGAAAAACATTGTTTATTAAACTTTTATTGTTTCTATATAAATTAAATATATATATTTTTGGAATCCTTTCGGCACTAAGAATCTCAATAGTTTTCAATATTTTTAGTTGTACGAAAACGTTTAATTATATCCTGAACGGTGGAATGACTTCTATCAACGATTTTCGCTATATTTCGCACAGATTTACCATCTTGCGGATGTTTTATAATTAATTTTCTCACTTCGAAAGTAGTTTGGCCTCTTTGTCTTCCCATTTAGAGTTTTATAATTATATAACCATAAATTGAAGCTTTACTGACCGGAAGTTCCCATTAAACAATCTAAGGAACACGTGGAGTGAAGTTGGTAACAATTCAAATGCAAAAAAATGAAGATTTCAAACAATGTTGCCAACTGTCCGAGTTTTGTTTGTGCATTGCAATTTCTTATTTATTTATGTTTTGGGTTTAGTTTTTTCACATAAGTGAATTTCTTTATAAGATTTTTTGTTTTACGACTGTGGAACGTAGTGTAATTTGGAAATTACTGTTTTTTTTGTCCAACATCGTCTGATTGATTAATCATTTTCCTTCAACTTGTTATTTCGAAGGTGTCCGAGTTTGGCTTGGAGCCACTGTAGGTACATGTAACAACTTTACGACCTGTTGGTAGCTTATATAAAGACCAAGTACAATTTTTCAGTAACGATGAAAATTCGTCATTAATAGCCTTTTCCCATTTCGGCCGATCAGCAGGCTTCATTCGTTATTGGATCATTTTGCAGAAATTCTTCAGCTGATAGGGCAAAATTTGCGGCAAATTTGCTCGATCTGGCTTCTTTTTCAATCGTTCCCCACGAAATAATTCATTGATGTTACCAATGCTATTCGAAACACTGTGGACATTTTCATTATCTTCATTGTTGTTACCGATACTTTCCAAATTAGCATCGTGGACTTCTCGTTCACATTCATCTTCGATGTCATCGTTTGCCGCATATGAATCAAATCTGTTGATATAATTCAGACGTTTGAAGATTAAATTTTCGTTGGATTTCAGATTCGACCCATGAAAAGCTTGTCACTTTCGATGTCCCATAGATGATAATATGTGTAATGCGATGAACCATATCCAAGCATGTAATATTTATATGATTTCGCATCTAACTTCAAACGATTTTCCTTTGGCACTTAGTTGTAACAAATTGACCCGAACACACGAAGATCCGATAGATCTGGTTTTTTACCATACCAATTCTTAGCAGGTGTTTTGCTTGCAAATTGTTTACCAATATATTGGTGAGCGATTCTTGATATAATTTGCATACATCAAAGCTTCATTCCGAAATCGTCGACTTAAACAACTCGGCAAAATCATTGTGATTGCCTTTTCAACTATCTTGCGGTTAAAACGCTCAGATACTGAATTCATTATGGTACTGTGACGTCCAGTTGTATACCTACATTTATTAACACAAAAAGATCAGAGTTCTTTTGAGCAATACTCAACGTCATTATCCAATTGCAGTTTCGATATTCTCTGGCCATGTTGCGTTTCAGCCATAGCAACATATCCTTGAAATTTGTTGAAAACTTTACTCTTCAGCTTGCTACATGGTGTTTTTTCTTTTTTGGCTCTAAGCAAAGATCCGAGCAGAGGCTGAGCGATAAGAGCAAAGCTCTGAGAAGATTATGATCAGGGCCTTAAGATTTAGTTATGAAACACACTTTAGCACTTGAGAACTGTCATTCCATACTAAAATAATAAATTTTTGTTTACCTGAAGTGGACGGACGAACGGTTTGAGAGTCCATTTTTAATTTATGGCATTCATAACATGACATTTCTATAAAATCACATACAAAATAAAAGTGAAGTTTGCTTCGCTCAGCGTTTTGCTTCATTTGATCGGTCATTTTATTCTGAGCATACAGAGCATCCTCCGAGCTAGCTCCAATAGAAAAAAGAAACACGACTTATGTGCTCTGATTTGTCTGAGGTAAACAAGAAACATAGAATTTATTTTTGACAGCTCAGTGAACCGCTCTGAGGTAAAAATGAAAAACACCAACAGTAAACTTTAGATGCACGTGAATAGTCGTCAGTAAAAGCAACGAAAACTCTTAAACCATCATGCGCTTATTCACTCATAACATCTGTATGAACTAGCTCCAAAATTCGTTTTGACCGGATTTCGCCATGTTTTTATTATTACCATCTTCTTTATATCACTGACATTAAAATGAGCTAGACGAGAATGCCATTAAACTTGCGAGGCTTTGCTCAATTTTTCAACACCAGCAATTCAGGCAAATCATCATTTCAGATTTTCAACAAACAGAACGTTTTGAATCGTTTCTGTTGATTGTCTTCATTGAACAACATTTTTATTGAAATATCACCTTGCTGCTTTACCACCAAGGAAGCACCAGCCTTTGCTGTTAAAATATTAATTGGTTCAATTCTATGCAAGCTATTGAAAAATGACTTATTGTTAACAATGTGATGAGTTGCACCAGAATCAAGAACAAAATGTATTTCTTCAAAAAATCATTTCTTGCCTTTGATGTGTTCAGACTTATACAGCAGGACGCAATTCAAAATCGCTTTTCACTATTTAATATTTGTTCTTCACATAGCCAAAATCTGGATTTTCATCTTCTTTAGCACAATTTGCACCTGCATTTTTTTAGTGTACGAATCATTTCTCTTCGACAAGTTTACTCTGCATTTTGATTTAATATGGTTAGGCTTTTTCATCTATGACAAATTATTTTGGAACGATCTGCATGCATAGCCATTGATTCACTTAATCTACCAATACTGTTACCAGCAGCGTTGCCAGACTTTTGACAAGTTCCCTTTTTTTTTCATCCAAACATTTTTTTTTTCCTTTTTTTGATTTTAGTTTTTCCCGTTTTTTTCCGCGAAAAAAAAAACAATTTTTTAAAACGTAATACATGTTTTTATTTCGAAAAAAATAAATAAAAATATTTTTAAATGCTAGGTTTATCACATCCATATTAATTTATTTCATAAGACTAGATTCAATATATCTGTATCACAAATTTATGTTCATTTAATCTAGGACTATTTCATCTTTATACATACTACTTGTATGTAAACGCAAGCATTCTTTATCTGTTTCTAGTTCCACACAATTGCGGTCTTTCATTAACAATTTAGTATGGAGAATTCCGCAAAGTTTCCTGTTTTCTAATTTATTTCTTAACTTAGTTTTGTTCAAGTTTATTGCTGAAAAAGCTCTCTCAGCGCTTGCTCCACTGTGTGGAAGACAAAAAATATATGAAACCAATGTTTCCTTTTTTTGGAATCTACCCTCATCAAACTTTCCAGATTTTCAGTTTCAATATTAAGGTGCAAGCATATGGCAAGACTAAGAAATGTGGTCAATAAGTGTTTTTTTATTGTATTTGTTATATGATAGAATTGGAATTTTTTAAAAAGAAGTTTTGGTATTAAAACGTGAAAGTTTTTGGGCTGACTGTTTTTCCCGTTTTCTGGGTTGGTTTTCCCTTTTTCCCTTTAGGGTCGAAAAATCCCAAAAAACGGGAAAAATCCCTCAATCTGGCATCCCTGGTTACCAGCAGCACGCTTTCCACATTCATCTAAGCGACGACTTTTAACGAATGCAACTGTTAATTTGAGAAAATAAAATAAAAATTTTATTATTGAATTGATTCCTTTTAATGTGTAAGCTGAGCCAACCGATTTTAATATAAATTAAGACATGAATTTGTATGTATGTATGTGTGTATGTATGTATGTTCATATGTACCTTTATAACTTTTAGGGGTGGGGGTACAAAATAAATTCAATCAATCGTCCGCAGAGAAAACAAATGAACCTCTTTGAGGCTGTTCACATTGGAATATTAACAAAAAAACCAAATTTAAACTCAATAAATAAACTCTTTAAATACATGTATGTACATACTGTAACGTTTACTCAAGGTTCGTAATAAAACTTATTTCTTCATTTATTTAGTTCCACTTATTTCCTGTACAAATAAAACACACTTTTAATCGTTTTATTAATCACCACTCTTAATTGCAATTTAAAATCACTACTTTTAAACATCCAACTTTATGGAATCACTTTCAAAAATAAACTGTGTCCACTCGCTCTCGCACATCGCTTTTTATATCGAGTTCAATGGTTTTACACTCCTCTTGAATGTTTTGGTCTATACTTTTAGAATTTTTTTTCCTAGCGGCGAATTGAATTATACCACTTGTATTAGTTTAGACACGACCCTTGCAGGTATGACGCTGTAAGTCTCCACTTAATATTTGGATGGTTATTTGTAAGATCATACTTTTAGGCGTTCTGTATAGGCGTTGAATACATCGTTAATTTCAAAAGTAGCTAAATAATTTATTTATTTAATTAAATCGTTACACTGCCCCCCTCTTAGGATTGATCGTCCCGAACAATCCCATTACTTCTTTCACCATTTTAACGATGTAAATGGTCACAATGAACTATTTTTTTAATTTGCCTCTTACCCCTCTCCGTATACGGTTTTCACCACAGTATAAGGGGCTTCCCAATTTAGTTGAAGTTTTGTGGACAGTCCTTTTTGTCGATGGGGGTTGTAAAACCACACACGGTCTCCTTCTTGAAATCCTGTTGTCGTTGCTCTCGCGTCGTATCGTGTTTTCATCCGATCACTTGATGATTTTATGTTTGTTCTTGTCCGTTGATGAATGTCATTGAGCCTTTCTTTCAGGTTATCCACATATTCCTCTGTTCTTACAGAGCTATGTACATTGTACCGCACTTTGATATGCCATCAGGAATAACGGAATATGTCGACAACCTTAGATTTTTTTCTTTTTAGATTAGATTAGATTCTTTATTTCATAAATGGTTTTACAATGTGCTCGATTAACAATACGGACTTCACAATTCTGCCGTCTGCCTGATATGACATTTCATAATAAAATAATAATAACATGATATAAAGAATATGTACAAAAATTTTTGCATACAAAGAATACATTTAAAAAGAAAAAAAAAAGATGAGGTTAAAATATCATAGGTACATTAAAAGATAATTGTTGAATAACTAACCTGTGTTATTAGACAATTTAAACATAAATGGGATCTATGAATCTTAAAAATCTAAGATACAAATTTGTTTTTCCAACCATTTTTTCAAATATATATGTATATGTACATACATAAGTATTTTACAATCTTAATTTTGGATGATTTAAAACATAAAAATAACAATTTTAGATGATTTGAAACATAATATTTGGATAATGCAATGACTCGAAGAATTTTTACTAGCCTTTAATACTGGCTGACATTTCAAAAACTCTTGCGATACGTCATGGCATGGTTGCAATAATTGTACAAAGTCTCTTGGAAATATAACCTTCGGATTTCCTGCAAAATTGGTAGATATTTTAAGATTCTCTTCTGTTGCATAGACTAGATGTTTGTTGTAGGTCGGCTCTATGTGGCATGAAATTAAAGTTTAGTAATTCCACCCTGGCTCTAAAAATGGTACTTATAATTTCTGATGTGTAGTTGTTATTAAAATGACTTTCTGCATGTGATGGTTTAAGTTTCTGTAGAAGACTCTAGAAGCCGATAAAGATGCTCTAGTTAAGTGCTGATCGTATATATTCTCATCCACTTTAGCTATGATCCTTGCAAATATATCTTGCCAGTCACCTACGTTACTTTCGGATAAAGACAAAGTGAGATAGGGCCAGTTGATTCCATTCTCTGAAGGGAGGAGCATTGATTTGTAACGATCTTATAAGGATCGATCTTGCAGGTTACTCGGATTTCTTTTCTTTACTCTCAATTTTTTCAAATAAATTGGAGGTAACCATGATTCGACGTGAATGACCTTTATGAGATTTCCGGCAAAGTTAACTCCACCCGGAAGAATATCAGCAACATCGTCAATGAACAGGGCGAATAAAATAGGACTTAGAATGCATCCTTGTGGGACTCCTGCTGACGTATCAAACCAACCTGACATTTTAGAACCATCCCATACAGCTGCACTTGAAGATGAAAGAAATTTAAAATATAGCATTAAGAACTTTTGGGATACTCCAAGCGATGCCAGTTTATAAATCAAAGCCTGCCTATTGACTGTATAAAATGCTGCCTTAAGGTCAACAAAACAGACATACAGCTTTTTGTTCTTTTCGATATATTTTAGGGCTATGTTAGTCAGAGCAAAAATGTGGTCTATAGTTGAAAATCCTGGACGAAAGCCAGCTTGATATAAGCTAAGCCGGTTGCTATTTTCTAACCAACTCGAAAGTCTTCCATAAAGAATTGTAGCGAAAATCTTTCTTAACAAATTGAGAATCGAAATTTCTCTCTAATTTTCGGGCCGATTCGCATCTCCTTTTTTAAAAATAGCGAATATAAGAGATTTAGTAAAACTAGCTGGCCTACAAGCGTTGTTATAAAATAAGTTGAAAAAACTATGTAGTTTTGAGTTCTTCTGTTGCATTTTTATAAAATTCAACTGGTATGCCATCACATCCTGGGGCTTTATTATTCTTCATAGCCAGCAACGATTTTTCGAGTTCACTTAAAGAAACTGGAAAATCAAGCTCAGGCATATTTTCATTCTATAATTCATAGCTAAAAGTATGAAGATTCTCATCCGCTGTCAAAAGAGTTTTAAAATGTGCTGCTAGAGACTCAGCTTCGAGGGCATTCTTCATACTTTGGTAACGTCCGCCTAACTCACGTACATTACACCAGAATTCCTTAGAGTGATTAGAATGTTTTAATTTTGTTGCGAGATTCTTGAGATAAAGCACTTTTTTGAGTGCGCATAATTGCTTATACTCTTTGTTGGCATGTAAATACATATTTTTGAAAGTACTATCGTTTGTTGATCTAAATAATTGCAAGTATTTAAAAGAGAGCTTCCGAAGATTGTAACAGTCTTTTTCAAACCATTTACATTTAGATATGAAAGTATTATTATTATTTGCAAGTGAAGCCGAAGCGAATATTACCCTCGTAATACTTTCCTCAATTTGTTCCACATCACCGGAAGATTGCACCGGGAGAATATAACAGTTACTACGTTTACATGGAGTATTAAATCCGAATCGAATCAGGATTTAGGTATTTGTAAACCTGCATCGAATCGAATAGGGAAATAGATATAAATGTATACCTAGATCGAAGAATTGAAGAATCGAGATTACAGCGGCAACAAGACTGTCACTTTGATTTCATTTCAATTCTCTCTTTCGATCCGGCATCGTCATATACATTCATTTTGAATCGGATCCGTGAATCCGCTCATGTAAACGTAGTAAGTGGCGATTCAAAAGTTTTGTATTGAGACGCTCTACTCACATTCCACCTTAGTTTTCCGTAAGTATCTACACTCCTCGTCTGCACTTTCTCATCTAAATGAATTTTCACAAGGATTGGCATGTGCGCTGAAAAGCTAGCCATAAGCGCTTCAAAATCAACAGTCTCCAGATATTGCACAAAAGTCAATAACTGATTGACCTTGGCCTCCAATAAATGTGAGTTCTCCAAAATTGTCTCCATCTGCGACCCAATTCAGAACGAACAAACCAAAGTCTTCAAAAAATTCCGTTAAAATTCTTCCATTTCCATTAAGCGTTGTATCTTTAGAAATTCTGTTTCATGTTTTTCCTTAAAAAAGTTTCAATAAGAATTATAATATCAAAATCAAGAATATATTTACAAAAATCTGGCTGCAATAGTTTACTTTTTAAACCTGTAATATTGTATGATAAAATAGATAAATTTATAGAATAACTTTTATTTTGGCAGACGGCAATTTTTTTTGTTTTTGGAGGTTGTGACAGTTCGCACACAGATGACGCTGGCATCGGATGCAAGATCGATGGTACTTCTCGTAGATAGATTAGATAGATGTTCCTTTAGCGTCCTGTTGAACCGTTAACCCATTCCATCAGATTGCGGGTGAAGTGGTGTTGTTCTCATCTTTTTGATGCCAAGGAGTGTGCAAACTTCCTGAAAGATGTTAGATTCGAAGTTTCTTCCTTGGTCAGAATGGAGTTCTATAGGTACGCCGAACCTGATCATCCAGTGGAAGACAATCTGGTCGACGACAGTTTTGGTTTCTTGGTTTGGGATGGCAAATGCTTCAGGCTACTTGCTGAAGTAATCCATGACTACAAAAATATATCGGTTTCCGCTGTTAGTTTCAGGAAAAGGACCTGCGACGTCTACTGCAATCCTTTCGAACGGTGTGCCCACGTTGTACTGCTGCATTTTACTTAAAATTTTTCTACCTGGTCCCTTGCTAGCAGCACAAGTATCACATTTTCGGCACAACTTCTCGACGTCATCTCTCGCATGTAGACAGTAGAACCGTTGTCGTATCTTTTCCAGCGTCTTATTGACTCCCAAATGGCCTCCAAAAGCTCCATCATGCATCTCTCGTAGAACGTCATTAACCTTCGGCCGATGTACAATTAACTGCATCACAAAGGATTTACCATCTGCGGCATCCCACTTATGCCTAAGTACTCCTTCTTGCACATGAAGCAAATCCCATTGTGCCCAATATGCTTTCAGGGCCAGGCTTCTGTCTGAGATGTCACTCCATTCCGATTTTTCTTGGTGTTCCTTCAATGCAAGAATAGGTTCAATATCGGGATCTTCCTGTTGGGTAGTCTTTAGTTCTTCGTTGCTCCAACGGTAAAAGGGATCCGCTCTAGTTCGTTGGACAGACACCGTCTCTTTTTCTTCTTGACGTGTGCAATGCTTGCAGTCTTGTTTGCACGGTCACTGAGATAATTCGTCTGCGTTTGCATGCAGCTTTCGTCTGGTAGTCATATGTCTGTAGCCTCTCGATCCATTTTGCAACTTGACCTTCTCGATTCTTAAAGTTCAAAAGCCAATTAAGTGCTCCATGGTCTGTTCGGAACTTCTGTCCATAGATGTACCTACTTATGGAAGTGCTTTGTTACCAATTTTAGAGCTAGAAGTTAGGTCCGTCAAGCACAACTGAAATTCAAATTTCTAATGATGCAGGAATTAAGTGCTAAATTAGTACCGCAATCCTAGCTTGGAACTAAAATCCCTTTCCCCTCAAACCTGTGGTGTTCCCAGCTTGACGTCGAGCTAGGAACACCACATCTCCAAAAACATAATTTCAAAAAACTAATGATGAGGGATTTAGGTGCTATTTTGGTGCTCCTTATCTGGTGGAACTCCAAATTAAATACTCCTTCCCTTACCCTTCAAACTTGTGGTGTTACCAGCATGACGTCAACCTAGGAATACCACACCACCAAACGCAATATTTCAAAAAAAACTAATGATGGTGCAAACTATATATTCCACGATTTGACCTCTTATTTATTTAATAAAAAGTCATGGAGACTTTCTATACTAAATCATTAAAAAAAATTAAAAAAATACAAATTCGATGAAGAATGAGTTAATTAGAAAAAATAAACAGTTTCGGCTTTTTACTCCCAATGCATCGGTTTTAAATGCTCCTACACTAACCCCCTTATCTGATAGAAAGGCTCACGAACGTACGAACGTACATACACACACACATACAGACATCTCTCTAAAAATGATGGATTCGAATACCTTAGACCTCGAAACGTCGAGAAATGTCAAAATTTTCAATTCGACAAATCGGACCAATTACAATAACTTCCAATGGGAAGTTAAAAAACTAACCAATACCAATTAAAAGTTTTCGTTTTGATCCTAAAGACCTTTCTGTTATTTTGGTAAGAACATACTAATAATCAAATAATTTTAATGTTCTTTTTTATAACAAAAAATGCATAATGCGGTGGCCGGGGTAAACGATGTTGCAGAGGTTGAAATAATTGGACTGGGGCCTAATTCCGTAAAACAAAAACGATCGAACGATATCGTTTTGACAATATCCATCTCTATTGCCAAAACGATATCGTTCGATCGTTTTTCATCTCTATTGCCAAACTGATATCGTTCGATCGTTTTCGTTTAACGGAATCAGGCCCCTGCTTTTAAACGCTACAATTACCCTGCTATTTTTAAGTACGTAGGCCGGACTTATGCAGTGGCCGGGGTAGATAAAGTTGCAGAGGTTGAAATAATTGTAGAGTTATCGCTCTTACCTCCTTGTGCCTTTTCCTTTTATTTGAGACATAAGAGGAGTTAAGAGTGTGAAGAGATGTTTCCTTCTCATTTTAAAAAAATTGCAGCTATTAAAATTTGCAGCGTTTAAATGGATGTTGCAATCCGAAAGAAACAAAAAAGAGAAACGCCGTTAAAATTTGCAGTTCTCTAAAAGCAATCTTATATATTTTATAGGGAAAAAGAGACAAACATGTGTTATAGAGTGAGAGGCATTCTTGATATACACTCGTAGGCTCTGCATACGATACAATTATCACGTTTTCAAAATTCTGCACCAGCAGAAGGAGCAATCAGCTATAGTGCCGTGGAGGAAAAAACTTTAATTTAACCTAAATTACCTAAATAATATTCAGAACGCGACCCGAAAGGATCAGAACTCAGAACTCGTCTTGGACATGGAAAGAGAGGTTTGCTTTGATATGTTATAAGATGTGAGGTAGAAGATAAAATTGTTTTAATTTTCCAGGTTAAAGGCATCAACCCTGCTGGGAATACCGGAAGATTATCGAGTTTACTACTGAAGGAACTTGATACTGATAACTCCGGAGGTGTAGCAAATTTCGAAGGTTATCAACAGGCACGTTTAGTTACTTAAGGCAATTACTTAAAATGTTTTAAATGTATTGTAACGATTTAATTATTATTTAGCTACTTTTGAAATTAACGACTTATTCAACGCCTATACATAACGTTTGAAAGTATGATCTTACAAATAAGTATGCAAATATTAAGTAGAGACTTACAACGTCATACCTGCAAGGGTCATGTTTAAACTAACACAAGTGCTATAATTTAACTCGCCGCTAGGAAAGGAAAATCCTATAGAAGCATAGACCAGAACATCGAAGAGGAGTGTAGAACCATCGAACTCGCTATAAAAAGCGATGTGCGAGAGCGAGTGGACACAGTTTATATGACTGCTTTTAAACGCTGCAAATATGCTGCAATTACCCTTGCAATTTTTAAGCATGTAGGCGGGGGACGTATGCGGTGTCCGGGGTAGACAAAGTTGCAGAGTTTGAAATAATTGCAGAGTTATCGCTCTTCCTTCTTTGTGCTTTTTCTTATGGTTTGAGACATAAGCGGAGTAAAGAGTGACGAGATATTATTTCCTTCTCATTTAACAAAAATTGCAGGTATTAAAATTTGCAGCGTTTAAATGGATGCTGCAATCAGAAAGAAACTCAAAAGAGAATTGCGGATAGAAATTGCAGTCGTCTAAAAGCAGTCTTTTTGAAAGTGATTGCATAAAGTTGGTTGTTTAAAAGTAGTAGCGCAAAATTTTAAACGATTTAGTTTGATATTAAAGCATTTTTAGTATGATAAAAAGGCTTTAACATCATACTAAATCGTTTAAAAATTTGCGCCAGTGATTTTAAATTGCATACAATTCCGAGTGGTGATTGATAAAGCGATTAGAAGTGAAATCAAATGTGTTTTATATGTATGTACATGAAATAAGTGGAAGTTAATAAATGAAGAAAATAAGTTTTATTTGGAAAGATACAGAATCGAGCAACGCGTTTAAGTTATTCAGGCTTATTATAAAAATTTTCGAAGAAAATCATCTTCAGTGATGAGGCACATTTTTACCTCAGTGGATTCATCAATAAACAGAATTGCCGCATTTGGGCGAATGATAATCCAAGATTGACTGTCGAAAAACCAATGCACCCACAAAGAGTGACTGTTTGGTGCGGTTTATGGGCTGGCGGCATCATCGGGCCGTATTTTTGCCAAAATGAGGCCGGTCAGGCAGTTACTGTGAATGGTGTTCGCTATCGTGAGATGATACTACTTTTTTACTATTTTTTTACCGCCCTGCGAAGCGGGCGGGGGTTTTGCTAGTATATTATATTTTATAGTTACATAGGTACTTTATCGCATATGTATTCTTATATTGTTACATAACAAATGTGCTCCACATTCCCCCTAATACACCCACAATGAATTATATTCACCGCACTTGGTTTTTTGCATACCAAATACCACAGTGTATCCACTGTCAACCTCTTTAGGTGTTCTCCATTCCATCTTCTATGAAAATGGAGCTGCAGAACTACCAATAATAAAAATTACATCCGCCTAGCAACTAAGTGACGCCAGAGGATTAGACAGAGCTTTTATTCAGCTTATCACAGCCTGGCCTCATCTTATTTCTTAATCTTTTCTTTCTTATTCTTTTCGTTTACTTTACTCACTTCTGATTCAACTTGTGCGCAGATAAGATCAGCCTATGCAATTGTTGTACCTATATGTATTTCTTAAAATCTAAGTTAATTATTATTTTTTGTTAACTTATAAACTAAATTATAACTACGTTAAATATTAATAAAAAATAAATAAATAAAATCAACTAATATTTCCTAAATTCAACGTATGTGTTTTAATCCGAGGATTAAATAAGTAATTATATATTTTTTTTGCAACTTCCATCTCTCAGCAACAATATTAACATGTACATATGTACTATATAGAAAAAACCCATTGCATGTAAGAATATTGTGAGAACTATGCCATTCAGTACTATTTTTATTTTTCAGTAAAAAGGACTAATAATGTACGTACCTGCACAGTGGAAACTGGAAAACGCGCCATATTCTTCAAATGCATGAAAAAGAAAAATTGCAAATTCGCACATATATACATATACATATATATATAAGTACATATACATATTACATATATATATATATATAAATATTCTAGCCTGAACAAATCAAGAAGCAACAAAAAAACTGATAAAGAAACAAAAATATGTCATTCTATATTTTATAAGTGTGCCTCTGCGTGTGCGTGCTCCCTGCATATCCCCTCATGTTTTTACCCATTATTTACTCAAGCTGCTTATTCTTGCAGTAGGTAGGTAAAAAATATGTCTATTGCATTCCGATACGATACTGTGGCTTTTGCTTGTGCGTAACTCTCTCTCTGAGTGGCTCTGCTCCTTTCTCTGCTCTGACGATGACGACTGGTTTGGTTTGATACAGAGATTATGAATTATAAAGATAGGAATCTTTCGTACGTTCCACCCTCCAAAACCCATTTGTTTACATTGTTGTTTTTGTAATTTCATGTTTTGTCGATGCAATAGATGTGAATTGCAACAACAATTTATGCGGTGGTGAATTCATATTTTTGCACAAGTGTACATTAAAACATGGACACTAGTGCAAAAATATGAATTCACCACCGTCCGCCAGCTTGTAGGCAAACCAGAATCTCAATCGAGCTTTCCAATCTTTATAATTCATAATCTCTGGTTTGATCACTGTAGATAATGAAGAGAATTATAGATTCAAAATAGCTTTTTACGGCCTTTAGTCCACAAAAATTTAGGCGTTTCGTTTCGGCGATCTCACTTGGACTCATCAGTTGACTAGTGAGGACCTTGTCAATACGCAATTTTTGTTAAGTTCAGTCCATCTAACATAGATTTCATGACGAATATCTAGTTCACACTAGACGAATATCTAGATCACACTAGATATTCGTCATGAAATCTATGTTAGATGGACTGAACAAATGAGAAAAATCAAAACCTAATTTCTCAATCCTCTGTGCCAACAAAAATCTATCGTATCCTTCTATTCCTTCTAACATTGCCTAATTTATAAGACCCTAGGTCTTACTGGCATCTATTGGTCTTATTTATAAACGTTGTCTAACTTTAGACAACTGTCCAACTTTGGAAAATGTGTTCAAAAATCTTGTTTATTGTTGTCTTATAGCTGCCATATTAAGACACAAGAGTAGATTGTCTTAACCGTGAATAGTGTGATATTTATTTTTATTAAATAAACCATATTTCCACCAATTTGAATATAGTTAGACAGTGCTTAAGTAGACAAAAATCTAATAAATACGCCTATATATGTTTGTGTTTGTTTTTTTTTTTTTTTTTTACGTTTCAGACGGGAATAAGAAATCGTATGAGGATTTAGAGCTGGAAGTAGCAGAACTCAGAAGACAATTTAGGGCAAGGTCACGATCCCCAAAGCCAAGACAAAGCTATTCTAGGTTCCCTAGATCAGAAGAACCCATTTGCTGGTATCACCGACGATTCGGTGCCAGTGCTAAAAAGTGCGAGCAACCGTGGAGTTTCAGACGCAAGGCTCGTAACAATTCGGAAAACTAGTTTAGTGTAGGTGCTACACAATTAAAGAAGATTGACCGTTTCAATTGTTTTATATTTTATTTACTTATAATTATTATTATAATTACTTATTCTAGTTCGAATTGAGAAGCCTCAGCACTGGGTACTTATTTGATCAAGATCACAAAATTGAAAAAATGAATAATGGAAAAGAAAGTAGGAAGCATAAAAGTTTTCTTACTCGGCAACTTAATAACGTGTCGTGACATTTCGATTTTGATGTAGAGGCGATAGGTTGCTTCACAAATATTCGCAATGAAATATTCGCGAATTATTTATGTAAGTTTTATCCACTACAACTAGGTTCCTTTTCGTTGTCGACGTGCGAGAAGGTTAACTCGATAGGTAATAGTCGTTTATTTGTATACGACCGAAAAACAAAACAAAAGTTTTTAATAGATTCAGGGGCCGACGATTCTGTTTTACCGGCAAAGTCAAGAAAGGGTAAAGGCGATTCTTCTAGCACACTCTTTGGAGCTAATGGCTCACCGATTCGTACGTTTGGCACCACTAGGTTATCATTAGACTTTGGTTTATGCCGCCAGTTTTCTTGGACGTTTGTATGCGCCAAGGTTAGCAAACCTATAATAGGTGTCAATTTTCTTCGAGCTTTCGGCCTTATTAGATCCGATTACTAGAAGATACGCAATTGGTAGTATTAGTAAACAGTCTGCAACGGTTATCTCCGCCGTAAATAAAGATTTAGTAGAGCCAGATATCCTTAATCTCATGCATCAATTTAACATCTTAACTTCTGAAAATATCTTCATCCGTCCAGTTAAACATGGTGTCACAAACCAGATTATCACTCTTAAGACTCATCCAGTAAAAAACAAACCTCGCCGATTAGATCCGTATAAACTCAAAATTGCTAAGAGTGAATTTGATTTTTTGATTCAGTCCGGAATTTGTCGACCATCCAGTAGCCCATGGGCAAGCCCGCTTCACCTTGTTAAAAAGAAGAATGGTGATTGGAAACCTTGTGAGGATTACAGGCAACTTAACAACGTAACCCAACCCGATAGTTATACCATTCCGCATATTCAGGATCTTTCCCAGAGTCTAGAAAAACAATTTTTTCCAAAATCGATTTGGTTCGGGCATATCATCAGATACCCATCGATGAAAGCGACATCCCAAAGACGACGATAGCGACTCCATTCGGACTGTTCGAGTTCACCAGGAGTTCGGGCTGCGGAACGCCGCTCAAACTTTTCAGCGATTCATGCACTCAATTATAAGAGATTTAGATTTAGTCATTTTCCTAGGGCATCTCATAACATCAGATGGCCTTAAGATGGAATTTAAGAAGCCAAATAACATCTGTGAGCTCCGGCGCTTTCTGGGTATGGTACATTTTTATAGACGGTTCATACCTAATGCAGCCTATTCACAATCTTTGCTCAATGATTTTTTGGTATGTAAAAAGAAAAAAAATGACAAGTCAGCGGTGAAATGGACTATCGACGCAAGCAAAGCCTTCGAGCTGTGCAAATCGGAGTTATGTAAAGCAACACTTTTGGCTTACCCCTTAGAGGGGGCACAGCTCTATGCGTCGACGCATCTGACTATGCGATAGGTAGTGTCGTTCAACAAAGAGTGAGGACACAATGGCAACCCCTCTCTTTCTTTTCGGCAAAACTGAGCCAATCGCAACAAAGTTTTAGTACTTATGATCGCGAGCTTTTAGCTATTTATGCTGCAATTAAACATTTCCGACTGAGGAGTACTGTACCTTAGAGCAGTCTAAGTACCTGAAATAATAATGAATAATAAGATGCAATAATTTGTTTTACTAATAATTTATTAATATGAGTGATGTTCACTCGTTGAATGTGGAATACTGACCGAAGACTTTTTATATTTCAATAATGGAAGAGCAGTTATGTATTATGTACATAAGTAATCATGCCACCACATCTAGCGGCTTATTATGTTGTATGTAAGAATGTAATGATGGTTACATTATACTTTATTATAGTACAGTGAAGTACAAAAGTTTCGCTACACCGACATTTTTTGGTAGGGCGGACTTTTACGATTTATAGCGATCACAAGCCATTAATTTACGCTTTTCGGCAAAAACCTAGCAAGGCTTCACCTCGACAGCTATGGCACCTAGACCTTATCGGACAGTTTTCAACCGATATTCAGCATCTACCTGGTGAGCAAAACACAGTCGCGGACCTACTTTCGCGATTAGAAGAAATTTCTCTACCGGCCGATATACATTTTACAAGGTTAGCTTCAGTTCAAAATTCCGACAAGGAATTAGCAGACCTTATTAACTCCAACACGTCACTTCGGTTCAAAAAGTTAATCATGCCTGGCAATCAAGCCACAATTACTTGCGATATTTCTACAGGTACTTCGCGGGTATTTGTACCCAGAGCCATTTTTGAAAAAATCCACAATCTAGCGCATCCGAGTATTCGTTCTACGGTTAAGATGATAGGAAACAAATTTGTTTGGCCGTCATTAAACAAAGATTGTAGGGAATGGGCTAAGGCGTGTGCAGCGTGTCAAAAATCGAAAATCAGCAGACATGTCAAAAGTCCGCTCGGAGTTTTCCCACCTATAGCAGGACGTTTTGAAGAGATTCATATCGATATTGTAGGCCCGTTAACTATTTCCGAAAACTTTCGTTACCTTCTGACCATCATCGACAGATTCACTCGTTGGCCTGAAGCCATACCCATTCACGACATCACCGCGGAAACCGTCGCCAACACTCTATTCAGCGAATGGTTTGTTCGCTTCGGCATTCTCACTACCATCATGTCAGATCGCGGGTCGCAATTTGAATCGCATTTATTCAACGAATTGTGCCAAAAACTCGGAATCAAGCACAAAAGAACCACCGCATATAATCCAAAAGGTGGCATCGCACCTTAAAAGCAGCGTTTATGTGCCACAATGGGTCCCAATGGGCTAAAAAGATACCGTACGTACTATTGGGTCTCAGATCAGCCATCCGCGAAGATTCTGAATTTAGCGCGGCCGAGTTAGTTTTCGGAAAAAATACTCGAAAAAAAAAAATCAGTTTCGCAATCAGAATTCGTTAAAGACTTGCACCGGCAATTTGAAAGCATACGACCCGCCTCACCATCGCGCCACTTTAATTTCAAACCGTTTATTTTCAAGGAGTTAAAAAAATGTTCACACGTATTCCTAAGACTGCTTTTAAACGCTGCAAATATGCTGCAATTACCCTTGACTGCTTTTAGACGACTGAAATTTCTATCTGCAATTCCCTTTTGAGTTTCTTTCCGATTGCAGCATCCATTTAAACGCTGCAAATTTTAATACCTGCAATTTTTGTTAAATGAGAAGGAAATAATATCTCGTCACTCTTTACTCCGCTTATGTCTCAAACAATAAGAAAAAGCACAAAGAAGAAAGAGCGATAACTCTGCAATTATTTCAACCTCTGCAACTTTGTCTACCCCGGACACCGCATACGTCCCCCACCTACATGCTTAAAAATTGCAAGGATAATTGCAGCATATTTGCAGCGTTTAAAAGCAGTCCTTGCAATTTTTAAGCATGTAGGCGGGGGACGTATGCGGTGTCCGGGGTAGACAAAGTTGCAGAGGTTGAAATAATTGCAGAGTTATCGCTCTTTCTTCTTTGTGCTTTTTCTTATTGTTTGAGACATAAGCGGAGTAAAGAGTGAGGAGATATTATTTCCTTCTCATTTAACAAAAATTGCAGGTATTAAAATTTGCAGCGTTTAAATGGATGCTGCAATCGGAAAGAAACTCAAAAGGGAATTGCGGATAGAAATTGCAGTCGTCTAAAAGCAGTCTAAGGGTTGATTCAGTACGAAAACCTCTGCAACCGCCCTATGATGGTCCGTATCCGGTATTAAAGCGTTATGACAAGACTTTAGAGATTTTAATCAACGGAAAAAAATCAACTGTTAGCATATAGACCTCGTCAAACCTTGTTTCGGGCACTAGGAAGATAAACCTTCTCAGGTCATTGTTCGCGAAAAAAGTTTACACTTACCAAAACGGGTCTCTTTCGCGGCGGACCAAACTATTTGCATACTGAAACGGACAACTTCTAGAGTTGGCCGACAAATTATTAATCCAAGCAGATTCGTTGAATGACTAGCATCCAACTGGAGGGGGAGTACTGTGGCGTGTAAATCTGCAGTGTACCATTCGGGTACACTGTTGTTTAATTGTTAAACGCGCCCATCTCATTCTCTCTGGCTCTGACATTCTCCCCACAGTACCACAAACCAACCAGTACAAAACGAGTGATTACTAGTGATTCTCATTGTCCCATTCAACACAAGCATGCTTCGTTTCATTCTATGGCGGTGCATCGGCTTGTTAATCTTCCACTTTCATTAGCAAACTATAAAAAAGAATATGATTATATAGTTGAAGTGGCTGGTTTAAATGGTTATTCGAAGACTCTTATTGACTCTATCGTTAAAAAACACGCGAAAAAAATGTCTCAAAATAAAAATACAACATTATTTAGATAAAATAATTTAGAAGTCATAAACGAAATAAAAAGAGAAGTCTTCAATTATGTTCCGGAAATAATGAACAAATTAAAAAACCGTTTAAAACAGCACAATATTTTACCGATTTTTTCAAATAATCAAAAACTTAAAAGTATTTTTGCATCTACGAAAGATAAAGTCGATGATGAACAAAAATCTGGCATATATGCTATTGAATGAGGTGTGTGAAAACGACGTAACATAGGCCAAACTAAACGCAGTATAAAAGTGAGATAACAAATAAAAATAATCAGCCTTTGCGGATCACATTATAACTGAAGGTCATGGAATTGGGGAGAAAGAGCATAGCATTACTTTGATTAAACATGTAAACAAATGCAACAGACTTGATGCTTATACAAGTTATTATATTGAAAAAGAAAACAATAACTCGAATGCAGAAGAAGGCAAGATTAGAACACCGCTGTTCTTTTTGGTATAGCTCATGTCCGTTACTTCGCACACCCACTCTTCGATACTAACAAAATATATGATGCAGATTGTACAATCGAGTTAGTGCTGATGATGAACGCCAAAGAAGCGTTTGAAATGCATTCGCGTTTAATGTAAGTCTTTTTTATTGTAATTGACTTCGTTTTTGTTTTGTGTGAAACAATAAGGTGTTGTGTTCAAATAAGGTGTTTTATTTATTTATTCATTTTTTCTTAATGTTATATGTTTCCACGTCGTTCGGTCTAAATATGTCTATTTTTAGTTTAGTTTAGTTTAATGTATCAATTAGAGAATTAAACTTTTACAGACTTATATGTTTAAATATGAACAAAGGTACTTTGTAGGTGGGTATATATAATAAATACATTTACATACTTTAATTAATACTATATAACAATTTAAAAAAAAAATACATAAAATAAATAAATTAATAAAACAAAACCACAATTTCTTAATTAAAATAATTTAAATTTGGTTAAGAACAATAGATTTAAAAGTATCTCTTGTACAATTTAAATTGAAATCAATTCTAGAGCATACTTTGTTAGCTTCTCTGATACGTGAGATTGGCTCATTGCGCCCATAACTTCATAAAGTATTTTCGGCATCTGGTTTCATAAGAAGGTTTAGGAATTCCCCATCTTAATTTAAAAAAAGCATACCTTGTAAAATTTTTTTGAACATTTTCAATTCTTTTTACTGAATTTAAATAGTATGGATTCCAAACTGTACAGCAATACTCCAGCACAGAACGTTCCAATGAATTAAATAAGGATATTAGTGTGTATGAATCATTAAACTCTCTAGTGTTTCTTTTAAGAAACCCTAACATCTGATTGGCTTTATTGATGAAGATGATATAATCATAATGAAAGTGAAATGACATATTAACGTCCAGAATAACACCCAGATCTTTTTTTTGAAATGACATATTAACGTCCAGAATAACACCCAGATCTTTTTTTGCATTACTTTTTCAAGTTTAATATTATTTATGCTATAACTATAATCAAACATTATTTGATTATGGTGTCTGTAACATGATAACACTTGACATTTAGCTACATTAAGATCAAGGAAGTTGGTGCTGCACCAAGTTGCCAATCTGTCCAAGTCTGCTAAAAGTAGACTACAATCTAATGTGCAGGAAATCCTTCGATAAAGTTTTAGATCATCCGCAAATAGAAGACAGAGCGAATCTTGAAACAAGGTCGGAATGTCATTGACAAAGAGGAGAAAAAGTAATGGTCCCAAATGACTACCTTGTGGAACACCTGATGGGACAATATATCATCAGATTTAATATTTTTTTATTTTTACAACTTGCACTCTTCCAGTTAAATATGATTTTAGCCACATTAAAAACGATGAATGAAAACCAAAAGAAAAGAAAGATTAAAGATTAGCGTTAGCGGTTGGGCTAACACGATTGCATATTTTTTTAGGAGTATAGGTGGAATATTATCTGGACCTTCACTTATGTTCAGATCTAAGCATAATAAAGCCTTCTCAACCTCTGCCTGACATAGAACAAGTGACCCAAGATCAAAACATTCACTGGTAACTGGAATGTCTTGTATTACAACAGATTCTGATGAATAAACTGATTGAAAGTAATTCGCAAATAGATTACAAATAACGGAAATATCACTTGTAGTGGTGTCTAGGTACTTCATACAGCTTGGTAATCCATATGACTTTCGTTTCGTATTTAAAAAATTCCAAAACCGCTTGCTGTTACTTTTAAGTTCATTTTCAATTGAAAGTATGTAATTACGATATAAAAATTTATTTAAATAGTTAAATTTACGTTGGCAGTCAAGATAAACAAAAGATATTGCAGCTGTTATTTTTAGTGGATGGGTTTGGGGGGTTTTGACCTACACTCCTCAAGGTGTGGTGATCAACCAGGGTGAGGAGGATTCTATTACAGGTATTTAGTTTTTTTATTTATTTTTTAATATTTTTTCGAAGTTTGGTTTTTTTGTAATAAGTGTTAGTTGTTTGCTATTTTGTACTGTTGAAGCGAATGCATCCAGCTTTTTCGGTAGCGTTTGGGGAGTTAACAGTTTTGTTTGGGAGTAGCGGAATTTGCCATTCTTCCTGGTTCAGCTGTCACCCAACAGCAAACTGGATAGTTTGAGGAGTATCTCCGTCCTCAACTACCAGGTTGTAACTTGGGATAAATTAAAGAGGGGCGGCGACATGCTTCAATGCATGCGCTGCCAAACAAACTGCGAAATGCAGTCACGCTGCGTCAAGTGTGGAGAGAACCACATAAAAGGTGAATGTAAGTTAAGTCAGGAGCGGGTCGAAGATAAGACCCTTCTTAAATGTGCACTCTGCCGGAAGGACGGGCACCCCGCACACTATCGGGTATGTCCCATATTTCAGGAAATAAAACAAAAAAAGGCAAAGCAAACAGATGTAGAGAAACGCCCACCAACAACTCGTGCTCCTTCAGTAACGCCCGTCAATACCCAAATATCCTACGCCCAAATGTCGGCAGGAAGGGGAAATACGGTACAGCCTTCGCCAAAGGCAGCCCCACAGGCCCTGATGCCTAAGGCTCCGAATGCAAAGAAGCATGTTGCTGGCTATTACTGGTTACTTAGCAGGTCTCCAAAAAGAGATAAGGGAGCAGGCGAAGATGGTGGACCATATCTACTCTGTTTTGCCAAGCTTTAAGCAATTTATAGGTTAAGGGCGCGCTAACGGAGAGGCCCTTTAGGATCCTTCTGTAAATGTAAATTAGGACCGAACGTAGAGCAAATCTATTCCAATTGTTGAAAGACCAAAGTCCAGATGTGTTTATGGCCAGCGAAACTAAGCTAAGTCAGAAACATAAATGGATACACAATAATTACAATATCGTACCAAGAGATCGGCCCAACTCTACTCTAGGGGGAGGCGTCGCAATCTTTGTACAAAAAGGAATTAGTTTTAAGGTAATATATAATAGTGAAGTACGCAGATTTCGGATGCTTGAGGCGTGTATCGTATGCATTCCTCACCAGCAGGAGAAGCGGATGTATGTGGTGACGGCTAACGCACCGGAATCACCTCAACCTACTGACTTTTTGACAGAGCTCGAAAAACTTTTTCAATCCTTACAACTGAACTCGGAAGAGAATTAATATCTTTTGGCCAGTGATTTCAATACCAAACGTATGGATTGGGGAAATATAGTACAAAATCCGAGAGGTAACCATCTATTGATTGGATTAATAATTGGATAGGTCAGTACAATATTGAGTATATGATCGATCTTCTGGCTACTGATAGACCATCGTTTATAAAAAGCGGTGCCTATCTTACAATTACAGTAAGATGCACTGGCACGCTTCACCAACGCCTTATCTGGCAAAATTCGTGCAAGCAATATATCCCCACCAAATGACAGGAATTTGACAAACAACGAAATTGACAAATACTTGGAACAAATGGACAAAACAATCCTACAGTACAATACCAAAATACAAAAAACGTAACGTAACTGACATGTACCGTAACGCGACTATTAACGCATTACACAGACTACGGACTACTGACAAGACTAAAACTTTTGTACCGACGGTTTACTGACTCATGCGATCTGGAGATTAGGACACTGTTATCAATTAAGAACATCAACCAACTGATTAAAGAAAATTATAGGTTGTCTATTTATTTGTACTGGAACAATAAAATTCGGGCCGTTAACTCTAGCGACCAGAGTATGTTTCCGCAAATTAATAAGGTATTTAGACGCGAATGATCAGAACGAACTTCCGTGTCTTAAGCTTCAGAGAACGACAGAAAATAGAGACGTACTTTTGACAGCAGGCATAGATCCAGAGGACGCCGTCTTGGACGATGACCATTGTATTGTTGAAGATCCGCAGGAGAAAGTGGAGGCTGTGGGGGCTGCTTTTCAGCAAGTGTACAAAGTGAATGCTAGCATTCGCCCGAACCACGACCTGGAGAACAGAGCCCTACTGCACCACTTCTACCTTTGTATCGACATAACGCAATGGCGATCTGAGAACCTCGTTTCACCGGGGTCAAACTGAGAACACTTGGCGAATGCCATCATCGCCGAGCGAAATGGAGACAGTTCCCTGTTAGTTACGAGGGTGGAGCTCCAGCTCATCTTCGATATATTAAAAAAATGAAGTCAGCGGGAGTCGATGGTATATCCAATATTTCATTTCATTTTATTTATTAAAAAAGATATTTACTATTTTACATCAAGATTTTTATCTTTTATATGTAAATACAGTTTAAGTTACAGACTCAAGTTAAATAACATTATTTGTAAATTTTCAAAAATGTATTCAAAGAAAAAAAACAAAAATTTTATTTATCTATATTTTTAATTTTAATTTGTGAAATGTAAGAGTAATTTTCTCCTGAAGATGGCTGGTGATGAAATCCTCTGCAATTCATGTGAAAGATTATTCCGTATGTGAGCATCTAGGGAAAATAATGGTAAGACCTCTCCTCGATTGAGCAAATTGCAATGTTTCGCTAATATACATAGTCAGGGCATCTTCGATAGGTTATATTATGAAGTAAAATAATATTTCTAAAGCTGACATAATTATCTAAACTCATACCAACAAGAGAATTTTGCAAATGAGATACACTGGAGTACCTTGGAATGTTATGTATAAAACGAATGCAATCATTAAAAGCAACATTCAGTTTGTGCTTACACTCATAATCCAACAATGGATAAATCGAGCAATTGAAAGTAAAAAACGACTCTTCACTAGTCGCTTTTTCATTTCCGGTCGCAACAAACTAGATAATGTTCGTAATGAACGAAGCCCATAGTATATTCTCCGGACAGAATCTGATATAGCATCACAACATGTTATTCGACTATTGATATGGAAACCCAGGTACATACTTTACTCGTTGAACATATACTATGGTTTCATTTCCCAGTTCAACAGAAGGGAAACCAACCGAATTAAGTTCTCTTCTAGAACAGAGCATTGCAACAGATTTCGATGGGTTAAGCTTTAGTCTATTTAGGTCAGCCCAATTCAGTACATAAGCGAGATCTTCATTTATTCTTGCTATGCAATCTTCTATAAGACCTATCGGACGAAAAAAGTATAATAACACATCATCCGCATACAAGTGAATAAGACAATAACGAACAACTTCTGGGAGGTCATTTATAAATAATGAAAACAAGATTGGTCCCAAAATAGAGCCTTGAGGTACACCGCAATTGATGACCAAAGATCCAGAAGTACCTTCTTCGGTTTTGACCTTTTGAACTCTATCTTTAAGATAATCACCTAAAAGCTTTATTGCTGAACTAGAAAACTTTAATTTAGTTTTAAGCTTGGTAAGTAAGATTGAGTGGTGGAATATTGTACTACGACATTTACCTCAGGAAGCAGTTGACATTTATGCCACACTGTTCAGCAACGCACTGAATAAGGGAAAGGACAACTCCAATCTGGCGAATCTATGGTCGATAAGTCTTCTCCCGAGTATCAGTTAAGTATTCGAGAAAGTTATAAATAGAGCTCTGTCCAAGTGGGCGGAGGACAATAATATCATACCGGATAATCACTTCGGTTTAATGGCGGGACATGACACCATTCATGCAGCGTCTAAACTCGTTTCTGATATTCAATGGAACAATGGAACGCCGGCACGGAGTAAGAGCAACAAAATCAAATGCAACTAAATAATAAATAAAGGAAAGAATACAAATTATAACTGTAAATAACTCAAACAAAAACAAACCCACGATCACATAAAAAATACCTAACCAGAGCGAAACAAAAACAATAACAACAAAGATCATGCATAAAGAAGACGATGAAAAATTATTTTGCACTCGCAGTCCGCATTCTCATTTCTGTACCTTCCCAACTAGATACAAGAGATACACACACATACACACACACACACACACACAGAAGAACAAGGCAGAGGCGATGTAGTTTTCGTTATGTTTTATTTTTGTGGATGGTGAACCCTTATACATACAATGTACGGATGAGGATATTACATACCATTATACCAAGTAATATGAAATACCCGCACAAAAAAAGTAACGAAATCGTGCCAGTAACGACATTTATTTTTGAGTAACGTTTCGTTAATTGGTATAAAGTAAAATACCCGTTACTCAGTAACGAATACATACGATTTGCTACAGCTCTAGTTTTTACACCAGCGATCTGACAGGTAGTCTAACTGAGACAATTGCGTATGCCGATGATCTTATTGCGCACAGAACAGCTACAAAAGTTGAGGTCATCAGAAATCTTTTGCAGCGTGACTTCGACAAGATTCAGCGATATTTTGATGACTGGAAGTTGAAAATCAATTTTCAGAAATCAGAAACCATTCTGTTTAGGACTCCGTTGACTAGAGCCCCAAGGGATACTAGAAAGAACTGGCGCAAGCTGGTGATCGTTGGGCCGTATGGGCATCCACTGGCGAGTAAAAGTGTGGTAAAGTACCTTGGCATCTGGTTGGATCAGTATCTGTATTTCGACAGACATATATAGATGCTGCTCTGACCAGGGCTAGGGGAGCCTTTGCCCTGACGAAACGGTTGTTTTATAGCAGCCGGCTTGACACCAGGGTAAAGGTGATTTGCTACAAGGCCCTTGTTTAAAGATTAAACACCATGTATGTACCTAAACAAACGAATGCAATCACGATCCTGTTTGTCTATCACTTGTGTGTGTGTACGATAAGCATGCAAGAGATAAGTAATTATCATCCCGATTGTATTCGTTTATTGGGTAATAAAATGTGTTTACATTTTCTTTATCTTTTTTTTCTTTATGTAAAATTTGTATAAATAGCATAGAATAGTTTTAAGAAATTTGAGTATCAATAAAGATTTTAAGCAGGAATCACTTCTTTCCTTTATTTAAAAATCAGTTTAGAAATTCCCCCCACCAGTGGTAAGAAATTCTTTACATTTTGGTCCTTCGAGTTATTTAGAAAGTTCTCCCCAACCAGCGGTAAGAGACTTTTTAGAAAAAAAAACTAGTGATCTATAGTTACTACAGACATAGATATACTAAAAAAAAAATATAAAGCGTTTCTGGGGCTTAACATCAGAAAGTGAAAAAAAAATAAATAGCATTTCTGGGGCTTAACATCAGAAAGTGAAAAAAAAAAATAAATAGCGTTTCTGGGGCTTAACATCAGAAAGTGTGAAGTGAAAATAGTGAACAAAAAAAAAAAATAATAGGGCTGTACGATGGAAAAGCAACAGTACCTTAAGCGCCAAAAAGAAATTGGCGAAGAAATCCTTAGCATTGAAAACAAATTCAAGCTAAATAAAATAGAACAAAATATTTTGGAAGTGGCGGTCAACCGCGTTCAAAGCTTAAAAGAGGAATTTGAAAAAAATCACTCAACAATTTTGGAACTGGGAGTAACTGACGAAAGTTACTTCAAAATATTTTACTATGAAAGTATCATAGGAAAAATAACCATGATAAACAAGTACATACAACAAATTAAAGAAAAGGAGGAAGAAAATAAAATAACTTTCGCGGAGATTCCAATCGAGAAGACATCCGAAACACGTGCTCAAATTTGGTTAGAAAAATGCATGAACCAAATTATGCAGTTCCAAAAATTTGTAAAAGCAATAGAGGAAAAACAAAAAGAATTTTCCACTGATAAAACAAGGGAAGAATCGATAACCCTGCTAAAAGAAGAATTACAACCAATTTATTGAAAGGGAATATAAAAAATCAAAAGACATGTATTTTGCAGCTATAAATAACTTAGCAACCAAATCACAGACGCACACCAGTCACCATGGGATCAAATTAGAAGACATAAAGATCCCAGTGTTTAATGGAGACATCCACGAATGGTCTTCATTTCACGACCTTTTTAAAAAATTGGTGCATGAGGAAAACCAGTTTTCAAACGTTGAAAAATTATATCGTTTGAAAACATTGGTCAAAGGAGATGCTGGACGTTTGGTGCAACATTTGAAAATTACAGATGTCAACTACGAAGCAGCGTGGGAAATACTCCAACAGCGCTACTCAAACCGTCGACTGATGTACACAGCTCTGGTTGATAGGATCTTAGATCAACCAGTTATAAACAGTGAATCATCAAACAGTGTAAGACAGCTGCTTGACACGACAACTGAAAGCGTACACGCAATTAAAGGAATGGGAATCGAAATAGACGAACTATTCATAGCCCGAATTATAATAAGGAAACTGGATAAAGAAGGCCTTCGGTCTTATGAACAAAGCACAAAAGACACCAAGGAGATCCAAACCCTTAACAAAGTGCTTAAATTTTTGGAACAGCACTTTCAAGCACTAGAGGCCATAAAAGGCAAGAGACAATCCACGATTTACAAAAGCAGTGGTCAACCAGGCGGCCAAAAACCCAGTGGATCATTCCATGTGACCCAGCAATTCTGTGTTTACTGCAATATTTCGGGACATTCTACTTCAATCTGCAGAAAATTTCAAGGTTTATCAGCAGACAATCGCCTAAATTGGACCCGAAAGAGTGACGTATGCTATGTATGCCTTGGCCACACAAAAAAGCAGAGGTGCCCAAAATACAACGAAATGTGTAAGAAGTGTGGGAAGCGTCATCACACTCTTATTCACGTTGAAATGAATTCAAAAGAAAAAACTTCAAACCAAGAAAATACTACCTCAATGGTAACTAAATAAAAAGCAAATCAAACTATATTGCTAGCAACAGCACAAGTACGTGTTGAGACTGCTCAAGGAGAATACATAACCCTAAGAGCACTTATTGATCAAGGATCACAAAAAACTGCAGTGTCAGAAGAAGCCGCTCAAATACTAAATTTGCCAAGGAAGAAAATCAATGTAACTCTACAAGGTCTTGGAAATGTAACAGTTGGTGTGGCAAAATCTAAAGTAAATTTGAAAATACGACCACGGTTCATGAGTGATGAAATCTTTTTGGCAGAAGCTCTTGTACTTCAAAAATTAGCCAGAGCTCAACCAGATAACTCATTCGCATACGACATTAATGTATGGAACAACTACACTCTAGCTGATCCTAATTTTAACAAAACGGACAGAATAGATATGGTTATCGGCGGAGATCTGTTTCCACAAATTATGGAAGGCGGTATAGTTAAAATGGACGAAGTATTGGGTCAATGTACAAAATTGGGATGGATTTTATCAGGTGCAATTCAAATCCAAAACCAAAAGACACGATTTATAACCGCTGTGACAACAAACCTAGAACGATTTTGGGAGATCGAAGAAGTTGATCCAAGTGAACCCAGAGAAGATAATAACTGTTTAAAACTATATGAGAACACAACTAAAATAGATAAGGATGGAAGGTTCGTCGTTAAACTGCCATTCAAAGAAGAAATCATTCTTGGCGATTCTCTTAAACAAGCAATTGCACGATTACTAAGTTTAGAAAGGCGATTCAAAAAAGATCATGCACTTCAACAGGAATACATCAAGTTCATGCGAGAATATCAGAATCTTGGCCACATGAAAGAAGTCAGTATACTTAAGAAAGGGAAATACTATCTGCCCCACCAAGCAGTTATTCGGGAAAATAGTCTTACAACAAAAACCCGAGTAGTGTTTGATGCTTCAGCAACAACTTCAAATGGAAAAAGCCTTAACGACATTCTACATACAGGACCCAGGCTTCAAAAAGAATTATTCGATATGTTGAAAAAATGTATCGCCAAGTTAAAGTGACAAAAGAAGATCAAGAATATCAATACATTCTTTGGAGAGAAAATACTAAAGAACAAATCAAACAATATAAACTAACAACTGTTACGTATGGGACATCATCAGCTCCATTCCTAGCAACTCGAACGTTGCAAGAAATTGCATCAAAATGCAATAATAAGAAGATTGCCAACATAATAAACGAATCCTTTTATATGGACGACCTGATGACTGGAGAAGACACAATTGAAGGATGCCAAGAAATCCAGAAGCAACTCCTTAATCTATTTGACAAATATGGTTTTCACCTAAGAAAGTGGGTTTCAAACGCAAATGAAGCTACTCAAAATATATCAAAGAAAGGAGTTAACGAAGTTCTACACATTGAAGAAAATGAAACAGTGAAAACACTTGGCTTGGAATGGAATCCGAAAGGTGACGAGTTTATGTTTAACATATTAACATTAGAAGCAAAAACAATAACGAAGAGACAGGCGCTATCATACTTAGCAAGAATATTTGATCCTATTGGATGGTTAACACCTGGAACGATCACAGCCAAGTTGTTTATACAAAAATTATGGATGATGAAAAGTGAATGGGATGATCCACTAGAGATCACAATTGCAAAAGAGTGGATTGAATTCGTAAAGCACATACATCACATAAGCGAAATCAAAATTCCTCGTTGGATGGGCGTGACGAAAGAAACAAAGTTCCAACTACATGGCTTTGCAGACGCTTCTGAAAAGGCATATGCAGCAGTAGTGTATTTAAAAACGAATACAGGCATATCGATTATAGCAGCTAAAAGCAAAGTGAATCCCATAAAAAACAGGAAGACATTACCAAAATTAGAATTATGTGCAGCTCACTTATTGGCGAAATTATTAGACAGAATTCAAAAAATCATGCGCAGAAATACCAGTACTTTCGCCTGGGGCGACTCAAAAATAACGTTGTGCTGGATTCAAAATAACAAGAGCAAAGATAAGTTTGTACGAACAAGAGTAACAGAAATAAGGACTCTAATGCCAAAAGTTAAATGGGGATATGTTAACACTAAAGAGAATCCTGCTGATGCAGCATCAAGAGGAATATCTCCCATAAAATTAAAGAAAAATGATTTATGGTGGAAAGGTCCGTCTTGGCTAATTAAAGACGAAACTGATTGGCCAGAAAACGAAGAAGAAGAAAAGGCGATAGTGGCAATGACAACACCAACCCAATTTGAAAACATACTCCCTAAATTACAAGAGCGATGCTCTCAAAGCAAAAAATTGGAAAGGGTTATGGCCTACGTTCTAAGATTTATTAGAATAGCCAAAAAGGAAAAACTACCACCATATCTGATGACCTCGGAACTTCAAGAAGCTGAGACAATTATAATAAAACACCATCAGTCTATTGAATTTCCAAGTGAAATAACATGTTTACAAAATGGTAAGCCCATCAATCACATGAGTAAAATCGCAAGCTTGAACCCATTTTTGGACAACAAAGGACTTCTGAGAGTAGGTGGCAGACTTGAAAACTCGTCCTTAGAATACAATCACAAACATCCACTGATTCTCAGCAAATCCTGGCTAACTACATTGATAGTTCGAGAAACCCACAGTAATACATTACATGGTGGGAATCGGTTAATGGAAAGCTTACTAAGAAGAAAATACTGGATTATTGGCATAAAGAGCATCATAAAGAAATGCGTCCGGACTTGTGTAAGGTGCATACGATATAAGAATACCGTCAACAAACAACTCATGGGAAACCTACCGGAATATCGTGTCTCATGTTCATCTCCGTTTTCCCATACTGGAGTAGACTATGCAGGACCTTTTCAAATGCGGTGTTCTAAAGGCAGAGGGCAAAAATCGTTTAAAGGATATATCATGGTTTTAGTGTGTATGACAACCAAAGCAGTTCATCTCGAAGCAGTAAGTGAATTAACCTCAGAAGCATGCCTAGCAGCGTTAAGAAGATTCTTTGCAAGACGAGGCAAAGTTCAACACATTTATTCAGATAATGGAACAAACTTTGTTGGAGCAGCAGGAAAACTGGGCAGTGATTTCAAAAAAGCAATTTTGAAAAATTCAGATCTAGCACCTATTCTTGAAGCGGAAAAAATACAGTGGAATTTTATACCTCCAGCAAGTCCACACTTTGGGGGAATGTGGGAGGCAGGTGTCAAATCAGTGAAGTACCACTTAAAAAGAGTAATAGGTGAAACCAAACTCACATTTGAAGAAATTACTACGTTACTCACTCAAATTGAAGCAATCCTAAATTCAAGACCCTTAACCTCGTTTGGAAGTAACCCTGATGAAATAGATGTCTTAACTCCTGGACATTTCTTGATCGGTCGACCAATACTTGAAAATCCAGAACCAGAAGAGGAACGAAAGATTAGCTCATTAGATCGATGGAAAATTATTCAAAAAATGAAGAATGAATTCTGGAAAAGAATATCTAACTCTACTAATCCTGATGTTGCTCGTCCTATGTATTTGCTCAGCAAAGGCAACAGGAACAACCAACTTCGGGGCTCGCATATCCAAGATCAACAACAACACAGCAGTTTATCTTCAGAACATGGGCCCGATGGATATCATAAATTCGAAATGGAGCCTGCTCATATATTATGATTTGAATATGTTTTTTGATGAAATAGGAAATATCCAAAAATGTATTCAGAATTTGGAAAACAACTGCAATAAATTGTTAGCATATGAAAGCTCATGCAAATTCATGACATTGGCGTTAACAAGACGATACCAACGATTAAAGGAAAACAATAATTTACTGCTAGGTAAAAAACAAAGATATCGTAGAGCTCCTTTAGAGTTCATTGGTTCACTTCAGCACATGTTATTTGGTATTATGGATGCAGACGACAGACAAGAAATGGAAGCAAATATGGAAGAAATATTGAATAACCAAGGAAATTTGGCGTATCTAAGCAAACAACAGACTTCAACAATTAACTCTACACTCAATATTCTCAAGAAGACTACTGAAGATGTCAACAATTCGTTTCAAAAAATTAACTCACAATTGACATTATTCCAAGATTCAATTGTGGAATTGGAAAAGCGAGCTACCTTGTTCCATCTAATGACATCCCAAGTATTACTCATGTTAAACGAATGCGAAGACATACAGACGTCTGTTATGAATTTGCTCATAGACATTTATCATGATCATATAAATCCAAACTTGATTACACCACTGCAGCTACAAAATGAATTATCATTTATCAAGACAAAATTACCAGCTCAACTAAAACTTCCGGGATGGAAAACCGTAAGCGAACTGAAAGAAGTATATCATTCAATAAAAGGAAAAGGTCTAATGCTGAATCAAAAATTGGTCATTTACGCAGAAATACCACTTCTGAAAAGCGACACCATTACTCTATACCATCTGATTCCCATACCAATTGATCGAAACGGTACAACTATAATTGCAAACCTGGAAGCTGAATACATTGTGTATAATTTTGGGCGGAATCTATTCCTACTAATGACACAAGCTCGACTGGATAAGTGCAAAAAAGACTTAGAAGATAACTATATGTGTCAAGAAAACTGGCCATGGCTACCTCCAACTCAAAATGGTTGTGAAATATCAGCTCTTAAACAATCTCAAAATGCAAACTGTCGATTTGAAGAAACTAAACAAAAAAGTTTTTGGAAACTACTATCCTCACAAAATCATTGGTTGTTCAAGGTATACAACGAATTCAATGTTATAATTGAATGCGGAAAACACAAGCCGATGGCATTGGAATTACCTAACCAAGGGGTCTTAGAGCTAGAAGCGGGATGTTCAGCGATTTACGAAGGAATTGTCATTTCATCATCGCAACAATGGGATTCTCAAAGGAAGATGCCTATATCAAACTATATGTACACCAAGGACGTCATTGACTTAAGAGAAATTGATGTTAAGCCCTCCCATACAATCTTAATTAATAACACTGTGGAAATCGACAAACTAAAGCAACAACTGAACTTCATGAATTCATCGCCTGTTCAACTTAAGACACTTCAGCAGATACACAACATGAGTGGCCATATTTCGTTAGGTGTTATTCTTATTGTTGTAATAGCATTAAGTTATATATATGTAAAAAATCATTGTTATCGTAAGAAAATTGTGGAAGTTAAATTCACATTGCCAGAAACTAGTCAAGTCGCCGGGCAGAATGTTTAAAGATTAAACACCATGTATGTACCTAAACAAACGAATGCAATCACGATCCTGTTTGTCTATCACTTGTGTGTGTGTACGATAAGCATGCAAGAGATAAGTAATTATCATCCCGATTGTATTCGTTTATTGGGTAATAAAATGTGTTTACATTTTCTTTATCTTTTTTTTCTTTATGTAAAATTTGTATAAATAGCATAGAATAGTTTTAAGAAATTTGAGTATCAATAAAGATTTTAAGCAGGAATCACTTCTTTCCTTTATTTAAAAATCAGTTTAGAAATTCCCCCCACCAGTGGTAAAGAATTCTTTACAGCCCTCATACGGCCGATGATTGCCTATGGATGTCCCGTGTGGTTCAACGTTGGCCCATCTCAAATGGAAAAGATTCGGGTGTTTGAGAGGCAGTCCCTATGTTGCTGCCTTGAATTACACAGAACACCAGAGTGGAAGTACACACATTACTATTCCAACAGGGTTCTATGCAACGGAGCCAACATTAACAGAATTGATAATTTCTTATTAAAGCTGATTCGGGGTCACATTGCAAGAGCATTTTCCTCAGCTAATAGCTTAATCTTTGGGGCTTATTACCCCAACACTGAATATTTCGAGAGGGTACGTTTAAGTGGCTATGTTCCACCTAACGCATTCCTCTATTTAGACAGTCAGGGGCTGATCCAGGATAGAGAGGCGGATACCACGTCGGCCGTAGAACTGTGGATAGGTGATTTCTATATGGTCGAGACGTGCTTCCACAAAGCGGTGCTGAGCGAATTCGGTTCAGTAGGACTGTGTCTGATCAGTACCGAAGAGATAGGAGGAAGCAGGAGAACCAGTTTTGGTGGCTAAATCCTAATTTTGATATTTAAAGTCAACTTTGATTCGAGTTTTGGTCGACTTACATAGGTGTAGGGATTAGCTTTAAGTAGGGACAGTCGGGGTGGCACCCAAAACAAAAAAAAAACATTACAATAAAAAAACAAAACAAAAATGTAAGACCGAAAAAAAAACGCTGCTTTGGCTGTTCTAGTTTTTAAGTAGTTTTAAGTAATTTTAAGTAGTTAAAAATAGTTTTAAATAGTTTTAATTAGCTTCAGTTAAGATTTTAGGTTGTTTGTAAGTTTTAAATTAAAAATGATATGATACCAAGTTTTTTTTTATAAATTCTTTCTTGGTGAAAAATAAAACTGATAAGGAATTTTAGGATTAAATTAGTTTTTAGGCCGAAAGGCATTAGTATTAAGTTATTATATAGTTTAACTTAGAGCGCTTGCATGGGGTCAGTAAGTTAGTTGTAAGTTATTGATAAGTAGGCTAGTTTTTGGAAAAAATAAAAATGAATTTAAAATGAAAATGAAAAATGGGATCCGTTGGCTCGTAATCGCAGCAGTTGATTCTTTGTTATTTTCCTATTATAAAGTAAATAAAATTGATTTAGATACTGCAAAACTAAAAGGTAATCACAAGGAACATTAATATAACACTGAACACACCTTGTATTTCTTGATTGACATATTTTTGTTGGCATCTGGCTATTGTTGGCATTCGAATAAAGTTAATACTTAATTAATTTTTTAAAGTATTTATTATTAACTATTTAAAATAAAATGACCGACTTAGTGAAAAAAAAAATAATTTCTTTTGCCGTGTTTTTTCTTGATGGCAGGCAAAATAATAAACTTACACCATTACTCAGTTGCCAAAACAAATGTCACATCAGCAAATGTCAAAAAAATTACAAAATCCTGCCATGCCCATGTTTTAACGCACACGCAAAAATATGAATTCACCACTGCATAAATTGTTGTTGCAATTCACATCATCGACGACTCGAGATGAAATTACAAAAACAACAATGTAAACAAATGGGTTTTGGACACTGATCTCTATAATTTACTGGATAGTGTGTTCCCTATATGTATAACAGTTTTTTTTGACTCCATTTGAAAATGACAAGTGTACCTTGTAACTGGGTGCGTGTTTGGTAACTTGCGCCGCAATTTGCTACCGAACGGGGCTCTTTTCTGACATTTCTGCCAATCACAAAAAAAAAGTTTATTGTCGATTTTGTTTCGCGCCAAAATAAAAGTGATTTATGAAAGGTGAGATTTTTGTGTTCTAGCATACAAATTAAAAAAAAAAATATGAACAAATTATATTTTATTAAGAAAAAATATTCCTTTATGCCAAAGGAACGAATTTTTTCTTATTAGAATCAGTTTGTTTCAAAAGGAATTCAAAAAAAAATGAAAATGGAAGAAAAAAGTATAAGTGGCTGAAGTACTACACAAAGAGTTGAACTTTATAATTTTCACTGTGGTTGGTTTTTTATTAGTAAGTTTTGGTCATGAAAATTCAATATTTATTTCAATGAACGAACTTTTTGTTTATTGTTTAATGAAATCTTCCCAGAATTTCGTATACAATTATTGTGGAACAATTTTTATATTCAAATTTGGATAGTTTTACTATATTTTGTTGGCTATACATCTTAATAAAAATATTTCAAAAACTAAACAAAATAATTTATGGCATTCTATGCCAACACTTTTACGTGGAATTCTTTTCAACCAAAGATTCGATTCTTTTTAGGAAAAAAAAAACGATTTTTTTCTGTCAAACATATTGCATATTTTGGAAGATTTCAAAAAGAATTTACACCGATTTGCACATACACTAGCAAGATTTTACATTTCTAAAATATCAAATTGAATTTCGCTGTGTTTTTGGTTCCAACGAATTTTAGTTTCAGTGAATTTTTGAATTATATAGCTAAATATATTAAATTATTAAATATTTGTGCGCTCTTTTTCAATAAACAAAAAAATACATTTCGCGATAATATGTAACAAGTTTCATTTAAATGAGATGTCAAGCACTGCATACACAATCACAAAAAAAATAGATTCTCTACACATTCCCTTCAACAACAGAAAAAAATCGATTCTTCTTGGAAAAAATCGATTTTTTTTATTGAAAGGAATTCGACGTTAATGAAATTAATAAAATCTGTTGCTGATTTAGTTACATTTTGTACATATAATTTCACCCTCACAACTCCTCAAGCAAAAAAAAACGTGTTTAGAATTTGTATTTCCTTTTTGATGGACTGTACTTTCTTCAGAAGTTTAAGCTTTTTAAAGTAATTTTCCTTCAAATGTTTGCCATGTCGTATGAAACTAATATAGTGCTTAAAGCCTTGTTTACAGTTCGCGTTCGAAAAAAGAGATTAAATTTACTGCGATCAACGCCATACTCCGGTGATTTTCTTCTCATAGCCGCACCAAAAGTGCTGTAGACAGAAATTATTAGTTTGGTACGAAAATAAAATATTGCGGTATCCATTATAATATAACGGTTTTTTTCAAACCGTGCGTCGGAAGTTTCTTTCATAATAATTGGCAGTTTGTGTTTGCTATATGTCGCTAGATGTCTCTGTGGCAGAACCAATGTGGCGACACTGTTTCGATGGTGGCTCCTCTGCTAGCTAATAGACGGAATCAGCTCCAGATACCAACCTCAAAATCCACATAATCGAACAGATACAAAATTTCAAATTCGAGATGCTTCCAATTTACCAACGGCGAACAACAATGTCTACCTTTTCGTCTCGTGCAAATGTACTCGCTATAAACTATTAAAATTCAATAAAAAACATTGTAAAAAGTATTCTTATCAAGTTTAATTCATTTCAAAAACATTAACGTAAAGTATCTTGCTTAGTAATCAATAAAAATAATCAATTCAATAGTTTCACATAAAGTTAAGAATCTTGAACAATTTCAATAAAGTATCTAACACAAATTTATATATTTGACAATTAAATTCAAGTGTTCTGTGTTTTATTCTTGTATCTTCACCTCTGGAACGTCAGATTCTGCGGAAATATAGTTGGTGTCAAAGAAAGACACCACATTGGTGACCCCGACGTGATCGGTAAGTTAATTTTCCTTTCACAAATCATATGACCAGCAGAACGCCCATAAAAAGGATCCCTGCCATGGCAGAGGAAGATAATAACTCCAACCTCAACAACCAGAGTTTGCTTGACAGCGAAAACCATCCATTCATTGACACAAACGCTGATGAAGCGTCTCAAACAGAGGACGCCCCAAAACTATATCCAGCTGCCGCGATGTACATGGGTACTCAACCTCGGCCTAACAATGTGCTACAACAAGAGTACATCTACGCTGTCAATCTCCATCTGCCGCAATTCTCACCAGAATCTCCAGACATTTGGTTCGCGATTGCTGAGGCAGATTTTAATGCGAACAGAATCACCAGCGACGCACAAAAATACAACCAGTTACTCAAAGCGCTACCTTTAAACATAGCCAGCCAACTGATTGACATAGTCAGTAATGCTCCTCCACAAGACAAATACAAAACCTTGAAAACAGCCATACTTCAGCGCTTCTCTGAATCTCGCCAGAGACAAATCCAGAAACTTCTCCGAGAAAAGGTCCTGGGCGACAAAAAACCTTCCCAGCTTCTCAGAGAAATGAGAGAACTCTCAAAAAACGCTGTGACCGATGAAGTTTTGCATCAGCTATGGACCGAGCGCCTGCCCGAAAGAATTCGTCCTCTCTTGGTTGTGTCAGACAGTCTCCACAACTTAAACGCACTCGCTGACACTGCAGATCGCATCATGGATGCTCTCAGCAATGTTTCAGTTATGGCTGTCCAACACAGAGAACTTCCATCGCCAATGCAGCCCACACAAAATCAAACCGAGTTTTTCCATCTCGAACGACAGCTGTTAGAGATGCTCACTCGAGCCAGCAGCACACCGAAAAACTTATGCACGAGCTCAGAATGGGACAACAACACCAGACGTACAACGGAGCTCAACAACAATTCTCTCATGTTCAACGCCCGAGAACTAGATCCATCACTCCTACTCGCAATGGTATTTGCTACTACCATAATCGATGGGGTAATGACGCCAGACACTGCACAAAACCATGCAAATTTTTGCCACAAAACCAGGAAAACTAAATCCGCTGTCATCAACCGCAGCGGTAGTTGGTGACAGCGTTGATCCTTTGCCTACCAAAGAAATTAGACTTCATATTCGTGACTTCACAACTAACAAAACCTTCTTGATTGACTCAGGATCCGTTGTGTCAATAATTCCAGTAAATTCTTTCAAAATAAAACCAGAAATAGACCAACTTCAACTTTACGCAGCCAACACATCAACGATCAAAACCTACGGCGTCAAAAATCTCAAACTTGATCTTAATCTCCGAAGAAGTTTCTCTTGGTCATTTATTATTGCGGACATAATGACTGCAATAATTGGAGCGGACTTCCTCACTCATTTCAATCTACTTGTCGACCTCAAAAACCAGCGCCTCTTAGATCCTCTCACTTCGCTTTCAACCAAAGGTGAATCACTCGCTACGAACACCTTCAATATATCAACCATCGATGACTCACTTCCACAGACCTACGCTCAACTTCTCAAGGAATTTATCCAAATAACAAGACCTTCATGCAGACCAAACCTTAACAACATGCTCTACGCTCACAGCATTGTTACAAAGGGTCCTCCAGTTTCAGCGCGCTCATATAAACTCGCTGGAGAAAAAGCCTCATCCGCAAAAACACAAATCTCTGAGATGCTAGAAGAAGGAATCATCAGGCCTTCGAAAAGTCCCTACGCTAGTCCTATTCTCCTCACAAAAAAGAAAAACAACGAATCGCGGCTTTGCGGAGATTACAGGAGACTCAACGCCATCACTGAAGCTGACAAGTACGCACCTCCACTTGTTCAAGATCTTTTTCTACGCTTACATGGTACCTGCATCTTCAGTAAACTCGATCTGGACAGAGCATACCACCAAGTTCCGATGCATCCAGATGATGTACACAAAACGGCAATAATTACACCTTGGGGTTTATACGAATACATGGTGATGCCATTTGGACTCAGGAACGCCACCCAGACCTTCCAAAGATTTATGGATGCCATATTCCGAGACTTAGACTTCGTCTTTGTGTATATTGACGATATACTAGTCATGTCACAAGATGAAACACAGCATCAAATACACTTACGAACTATCTTCGAAAGATTAAAAGCCTTTTCATTGAGCATCAACACCAAGAAGTGCGTATTTGGTCAAAAAGAGATCAACTTTCTAAGTTACATCATCAACGCTCAGGGATATGCGCCATCCAGCGAACGAGTCGACGCCATACTGGAATTTAAAAAGCCTGAAACCATTGAAGAACTAAGACGCTTTCTAGGAATTACAAACTATTATAGACGTTGTATTCCTAACGCAGCAAAATCTCAACTTCCACTGAACAACTATCTTCAACATTCCATAAAAAACGACAAAACAAAAATAAACTGGACCGAAGAAGCCACAAAAGCCTTTGAGGAGTGCAAAGAGAAAATTGCAAGTTTGACACTGCTCGCCTATCCGTCTCCAGATGCCAAGATGCACCTCACCACCGATGCTTCATCCACCGCGATAGGAGCTAAGCTAGAACAACAAACTGGTGACACTTGGGAACCACTTGGGTTTTTCTCACGTAAACTTAGTCCATCTGAACAAAGCTACTGTACATACGACCGGGAACTTCTTGCTATCTTCGCGTCAATAAAGTTTTTCCACCATCTACTAGATTGTCGCAACTTGGTCATAAAAACCGACCACAAACCTTTGATATACGCATTCAATCAGAAACATGATAAAGCTCCTGAACGCCGAATCCGTCAACTCGATTACATTTCACAATTCACAACAGACATAGTCTACGTGAAGGGTGAAGATAACATCGTAGCAGACGCTTTATCACGAATCAACACTATCAGCATGCCGACTATACCAAGTCCTGAGAAAATCCGGGATGAACAACAACATGATGACCACTTACAAGATTTAATTCAAAATCCAGCATCACTTCATCTACAACATCTTCAAGCAGAACCAGGTATCAACATATACTGTGACATATCTCTTGGAATCGTCAGACCATACATTCCATCGTCACTTCGAAGAACGGCATTCGAAATCATTCACAACAACGCACATCCTAGTGGCAGAACAACCTCTCGTCTTCTAAGACTAAAATATACTTGGCCTGGAATTCGAAAAGACGCATTACAATGGTCTCGAGAGTGCATAGCATGTCAGAGAGCCAAAGTTCATCGACACACAAAGCTTCAACCTGAATACATCACAGTTCCTGATTCAAGATTCAACCATCTCCATATAGATATCATCTTTCTACCAATGGTTGAAGGTTATCAATATTGCCTCACCATGATAGACCGCTTTTCAAGATGGCCGGTTGCAGTTCCGATAAGAGATATGACTGCAGACACTGTCGCAACAACAGTTTTCAACAATTGGATTTCCCATTATGGATCGCCTGTCACTATCACCTCAGATCAAGGAACCCAGTTTGAGTCAGCGCTTTTTCATGCACTCACCAATCTAGTTGGAACACAAAAAACAAGAACGACACCTTATCATCCTCAATCCAACGGCATAGTAGAGCGCATGCACAGAACGTTAAAAGCAGCACTTATGTGTTCTCCAAAACCTTGGATCGAAATACTGCCAACAGTCTTACTTGGACTGAGAACTTCATTCAAAGAAGACATCCAAGCTACACCTGCAGAAATGTTATATGGGACATGCCTCAGAATACCAGGAGAATTCTTCGTTTCTTCAGATTTTCCATCAGACTCTTCACTGCTATTCGTTGAAAAACATCGTGAGTTCATGCGTGGAATTCGACCAACACCAACAGCTCATCACAACAAAGCCAGAATTTTCATATCAAAGGACCTCCATAATTGCTCACACGCTTGGTTACGCTGTGATCACGTAAAAGCTCCTTTAGAACCACCGTACCAAGGTCCTTACAAGATAGTCGAAAGAACAACAGACAGAATCTACAAGTTAAAGGTCAACAATCAAGAAAAAAGTATATCCATCGATAGATTAAAACCATGCTACATAAGTAAAACCGACAAAGACGAAGCTGAAAAAACATCACCAGCATCAACAAGCGAAAAAGTCCAGCCACATCGTTGGAGTTCGATCATGGATCCGCCTCAACACACCTACAAACCAAAACGAATCGTGACCTTTCATCTTCCAGCTGAAAAGACACTCGGGGGGGAGTGACTGTGGCGACACTGTTTCGATGGTGGCTCCTCTGCTAGCTAATAGACGGAATCAGCTCCAGATACCAACCTCAAAATCCACATAATCGAACAGATACAAAATTTCAAATTCGAGATGCTTCCAATTTACCAACGGCGAACAACAATGTCTACCTTTTCGTCTCGTGCAAATGTACTCGCTATAAACTATTAAAATTCAATAAAAAACATTGTAAAAAGTATTCTTATCAAGTTTAATTCATTTCAAAAACATTAACGTAAAGTATCTTGCTTAGTAATCAATAAAAATAATCAATTCAATAGTTTCACATAAAGTTAAGAATCTTGAACAATTTCAATAAAGTATCTAACACAAATTTATATATTTGACAATTAAATTCAAGTGTTCTGTGTTTTATTCTTGTATCTTCACCTCTGGAACGTCAGATTCTGCGGAAATATAGTTGGTGTCAAAGAAAGACACCACACCAATGTGGCGACACTGTTTCGATGGTGGCTCCTCTGCTAGCTAATAGACGGAATCAGCTCCAGATACCAACCTCAAAATCCACATAATCGAACAGATACAAAATTTCAAATTCGAGATGCTTCCAATTTTACCAACGGCGAACAACAATGTCTACCTTTTCGTCTCGTGCAAATGTACTCGCTATAAACTATTAAAATTCAATAAAAAACATTGTAAAAAGTATTCTTATCAAGTTTAATTCATTTCAAAAACATTAACGTAAAGTATCTTGCTTAGTAATCAATAAAAATAATCAATTCAATAGTTTCATATAAAGTTAAGAATCTTGAACAATTTCAATAAAGTATCTAACACAAATTTATATATTTGACAATTAAATTCAAGTGTTCTGTGTTTTATTCTTGTGTCTCCACCTCTGGAACGTCAGATTCTGCGGAAATATAGTTGGTGTCAAAGAAAGACACCACATTGGTGACCCCGACGTGATCGGTAAGTTAATTTTCCTTTCACAAATCATATGACCAGCAGAACGCCCGTAAAAAGGATCCCTGCCATGGCAGAGGAAGATAATAACTCCAATCTCAACAACCAGAGTTTGCTCGACAGCGAAAACCATCCATTCATTGACACAAACGCTGATGAAGCGTCTCAAACAGAGGACGCCCCAAAACTATATCCAGCTGCCGCGATGTACATGGGTACTCAACCTCGGCCTAACAATGTGCTACAACAAGAGTACATCTACGCTGTCAATCTCCATCTGCCGCAATTCTCACCAGAATCTCCAGACATTTGGTTCGCGATTGCTGAGGCAGATTTTAATGCGAACAGAATCACCAGCGACGCACAAAAATACAACCAGTTACTCAAAGCGCTACCTTTAAACATAGCCAGCCAACTGATTGACATAGTCAGTAATGCTCCTCCACAAGACAAATACAAAACCTTAAAAACAGCCATACTTCAGCGCTTCTCTGAATCTCGCCAAAGACAAATCCAGAAACTTCTCCGAGAAAAGGTCCTGGGCGACAAAAAACCTTCCCAGCTTCTCAGAGAAATGAGAGAACTCTCAAAAAACGCTGTGACCGATGAAGTTTTGCATCAGCTATGGACCGAGCGCCTGCCCGAAAGAATTCGTCCTCTCTTGGTTGTGTCGGACAGTCTCCACAACTTAAACGCACTCGCTGACACTGCAGATCGCATCATGGATGCTCTCAGCAATGTTTCAGTTATGGCTGTCCAACACAGAGAACTTCCATCGCCAATGCAGCCCACACAAAATCAAACCGAGTTTTTCCATCTCGAACGACAGCTGTTAGAGATGCAACTAACTCTACAGAACTGCCAACGTGAAATTAAAAACCTTCACTCGAGCCAGCAGCACACCGAAAAACTTATGCACGAGCTCAGAATGGGACAACAACACCAGACGTACAACGGAGCTCAACAACAATTCTCTCATGTTCAACGCCCGAGAACTAGATCCATCACTCCTACTCGCAATGGTATTTGCTACTACCATAATCGATGGGGTAATGACGCCAGACACTGCACAAAACCATGCAAATTTTTGCCACAAAACCAGGAAAACTAAATCCGCTGTCATCAACCGCAGCGGTAGTTGGTGACAGCGTTGATCCTTTGCCTACCAAAGAAATTAGACTTCATATTCGTGACTTCACAACTAACAAAACCTTCTTGATTGACTCAGGATCCGTTGTGTCAATAATTCCAGTAAATTCTTTCAAAATAAAACCAGAAATAGACCAACTTCAACTCTACGCAGCCAACACATCAACGATCAAAACCTACGGCGTCAAAAATCTCAAACTTGATCTTAATCTCCGAAGAAGTTTCTCTTGGTCATTTATTATTGCGGACATAATGACTGCAATAATTGGAGCGGACTTCCTCACTCATTTCAATCTACTTGTCGACCTCAAAAACCAGCGCCTCTTAGATCCTCTCACTTCGCTTTCAACCAAAGGTGAATCACTCGCTACGAACACCTTCAATATATCAACCATCGATGACTCACTTCCACAGACCTACGCTCAACTTCTCAAGGAATTTATCCAAATAACAAGACCTTCATGCAGACCAAACCTTAACAACATGCTCTACGCTCACAGCATTGTTACAAAGGGTCCTCCAGTTTCAGCGCGCTCATATAAACTCGCTGGAGAAAAAGCCTCATCCGCAAAAACACAAATCTCTGAGATGCTAGAAGAAGGAATCATCAGGCCTTCGAAAAGTCCCTACGCTAGTCCTATTCTCCTCACAAAAAAGAAAAACAACGAATGGCGGCTTTGCGGAGATTATAGGAGACTCAACGCCATCACTGAAGCTGACAAGTACGCACCTCCACTTGTTCAAGATCTTTTTCTACGCTTACATGGTACCTGCATCTTCAGTAAACTCGATCTGGACAGAGCATACCACCAAGTTCCGATGCATCCAGATGATGTACACAAAACGGCAATAATTACACCTTGGGGTTTATACGAATACATGGTGATGCCATTTGGACTCAGGAACGCCACCCAGACCTTCCAAAGATTTATGGATGCCATATTCCGAGACTTAGACTTCGTCTTTGTGTATATTGACGATATACTAGTCATGTCACAAGATGAAACACAGCATCAAATACACTTACGAACTATCTTCGAAAGATTAAAAGCCTTTTCATTGAGCATCAACACCAAGAAGTGCGTATTTGGTCAAAAAGAGATCAACTTTCTAAGTTACATCATCAACGCTCAGGGATATGCGCCATCCAGCGAACGAGTCGACGCCATACTGGAATTTAAAAAGCCTGAAACCATTGAAGAACTAAGACGCTTTCTAGGAATTACAAACTATTATAGACGTTGTATTCCTAACGCAGCAAAATCTCAACTTCCACTGAACAACTATCTTCAACATTCCATAAAAAACGACAAAACAAAAATAAACTGGACCGAAGAAGCCACAAAAGCCTTTGAGGAGTGCAAAGAGAAAATTGCAAGTTTGACACTGCTCGCCTATCCGTCTCCAGATGCCAAGATGCACCTCACCACCGATGCTTCATCCACCGCGATAGGAGCTAAGCTAGAACAACAAACTGGTGACACTTGGGAACCACTTGGGTTTTTCTCACGTAAACTTAGTCCATCTGAACAAAGCTACTGTACATACGACCGGGAACTTCTTGCTATCTTCGCGTCAATAAAGTTTTTCCACCATCTACTAGATTGTCGCAACTTGGTCATAAAAACCGACCACAAACCTTTGATATACGCATTCAATCAGAAACATGATAAAGCTCCTGAACGCCGAATCCGTCAACTCGACTACATTTCACAATTCACAACAGACATAGTCTACGTGAAGGGTGAAGATAACATCGTAGCAGACGCTTTATCACGAATCAACACTATCAGCATGCCGACTATACCAAGTCCTGAGAAAATCCGGGATGAACAACAACATGATGACCACTTACAAGATTTAATTCAAAATCCAGCATCACTTCATCTACAACATCTTCAAGCAGAACCAGGTATCAACATATACTGTGACATATCTCTTGGAATCGTCAGACCATACATTCCATCGTCACTTCGAAGAACGGCATTCGAAATCATTCACAACAACGCACATCCTAGTGGCAGAACAACCTCTCGTCTTCTAAGACTAAAATATACTTGGCCTGGAATTCGAAAAGACGCATTACAATGGTCTCGAGAGTGCATAGCATGTCAGAGAGCCAAAGTTCATCGACACACAAAGCTTCAACCTGAATACATCACAGTTCCTGATTCAAGATTCAACCATCTCCATATAGATATCATCTTTCTACCAATGGTTGAAGGTTATCAATATTGCCTCACCATGATAGACCGCTTTTCAAGATGGCCGGTTGCAGTTCCGATAAGAGATATGACTGCAGACACTGTCGCAACAACAGTTTTCAACAATTGGATTTCCCATTATGGATCGCCTGTCACTATCACCTCAGATCAAGGAACCCAGTTTGAGTCAGCGCTTTTTCATGCACTCACCAATCTAGTTGGAACACAAAAAACAAGAACGACACCTTATCATCCTCAATCCAACGGCATAGTAGAGCGCATGCACAGAACGTTAAAAGCAGCACTTATGTGTTCTCCAAAACCTTGGATCGAAATACTGCCAACAGTCTTACTTGGACTGAGAACTTCATTCAAAGAAGACATCCAAGCTACACCTGCAGAAATGTTATATGGGACATGCCTCAGAATACCAGGAGAATTCTTCGTTTCTTCAGATTTTCCATCAGACTCTTCAATGCTATTCATTGAAAAACATCGTGAGTTCATGCGTGGAATTCGACCAACACCAACAGCTCATCACAACAAAGCCAGAATTTTCATATCAAAGGACCTCCATAATTGCTCACACGCTTGGTTACGCTGTGATCACGTAAAAGCTCCTTTAGAACCACCGTACCAAGGTCCTTACAAGATAGTCGAAAGAACAACAGACAGAATCTACAAGTTAAAGGTCAACAATCAAGAAAAAAGTATATCCATCGATAGATTAAAACCATGCTACATAAGTAAAACCGACAAAGACGAAGCTGAAAAAACATCACCAGCATCAACAAGCGAAAAAGTCCAGCCACATCGTTGGAGTTCGATCATGGATCCGCCTCAACACACCTACAAACCAAAACGAATCGTGACCTTCCATCTTCCAGCTGAAAAGACACTCGGGGGGGAGTGACTGTGGCGACACTGTTTCCATGGTGGCTCCTCTGCTAGCTAATAGACGGAATCAGCTCCAGATACCAACCTCAAAATCCACATAATCGAACAGATACAAAATTTCAAATTCGAGATGCTTCCAATTTTACCAACGGCGAACAACAATGTCTACCTTTTCGTCTCGTGCAAATGTACTCGCTATAAACTATTAAAATTCAATAAAAAACATTGTAAAAAGTATTCTTATCAAGTTTAATTCATTTCAAAAACATTAACGTAAAGTATCTTGCTTAGTAATCAATAAAAATAATCAATTCAATAGTTTCATATAAAGTTAAGAATCTTGAACAATTTCAATAAAGTATCTAACACAAATTTATATATTTGACAATTAAATTCAAGTGTTCTGTGTTTTATTCTTGTGTCTCCACCTCTGGAACGTCAGATTCTGCGGAAATATAGTTGGTGTCAAAGAAAGACACCACACCAATTTTTTTTACATTATGTAAACGTTACGAACGTAATCAGCTGTCACTGAAAAGGTCTAGCTCTAGATTTTAGTAAATAAAATTTGTCCCAAGTCGAGCACGGTTATTTAAGCAATTTATTTAACATTTAAACTCAAAATACAATGTTCTTAGTAGCAATAACAGGTGGAATAGGAACTGGTAAAAGTACAGTAACTGAAGTCTTTCGAAAAAATGGTATTCCAATAATTGATGCCGACAAAATTGCAAGAGAAAGTAAGCTTTTTTTAACACCTTGCATGGAATATTTAGATCTTTTTGATTTCTATAGATTGTTTCTTCCTAGTTGTTGAACCAGGCAAACCTGCCTGGCATAAAATCAAAGAAGCCTTTGGCGATGAAGTCTTCCTACCAACTCGTGAGATAGATCGTGATGCTTTGGGAAAAGCTATATTCAGCAGCAACGAAAAAAGAGGTCTGCTTAATGAAATCACCCACCCACGCATCCATAGGACAATTACACTAGAAGTGTTTAAACATCTCATGTCTGGTGCACAATATGTTGTTCTTGATTTACCATTGCTTTTTGAGACTAATATTCTGATGGATTTCATACACAAAATAATAACCGTAACTTGGTAAGTTGCTTTCACTGTTTGAAGAGGGTAATTTAATTTTAATCATTCGCATCCGGTGTTTCTAACGAATATTAAATAAACAAAATTGTAGTGTTGCAAATAGGTACAGTTGAAACTCGATTACCCAGAATGGCTGGGACCGAGCCCATCACGAATAATCGAAAATCCTGGTTAATAAATTTTCGAACTAAAACTGAAAAAAATCCAAAATTCATAACAAACAATCTAAAACACAACCGGAAAAGTGTATTATCGCGTAACTTCTTTGTGCGTATCTGTTAAATATATATAAAAATTTGTTAGTTTTAAGAAGTTCGGTATTGTTCTTATGCTACGGATTGTAGAGTTAACTCAGCATAATAAAATAAATACATTAGCGCAAAATTTTAAACGATTTAGTGCGATGTTAAAGCATTTTTAATATGATAAAAAGGCTTTAACATCGAACTAAATCATTTAAAATTTTGGGCCATTGTCTTTTAAAATTTCTCGAAGATTCAAAGAGAAAAAACGTTTTTGTTTTTCTTACGGATATTTGAGTAAATGCCGGTTATTAGAGTTATTTATATCAAATATTTTGTTCAAGAAAAATTCCAGTTAATAGAGCGTCGCGGTTAAAAGAATCCCGGATAATCGAGTTTCAACTGTACTTTAATTTTATTGTATTGTTTTGTATTTAGCATACTTAAGTATTTTCTATTATTACAAATTCTTTGACATTGCGCTTGTATATTTAGTGCATTTATAGTGAATATGTAAAATTCCTTTCAACCAAAGATTCGATTCTTTTTAGAAAAGGAATCGATTTTTTTTCGTCGAAACAAATGTTGCATATTTTACAAGATTTCAAAAAGAATTTACAACCGATTTGCACACACACTATCACTATCAAAATGCAAACTGTGTTTTTGGTTGCAAAGAATTTTAATTTGTTCGAGTTAGAGAGAATTTTGGGAAAATTCGAGTTATAGAGAGAAACATTTTTTTTGTTTTATAAGGTTTATTTAATAAAAAAAAAGTTTAATATACATACATATGTACATACTTTAAAAAAAAATAACAGAAAAATATAGCTTCTTGCTTAGTACAGACATTTTAGTCACATTAAAACGATACTTACATTTTTTATGGATCTAGCTACAAACATATGCACACAAAGACTGAATCAGTTCTGTTGAATGCCTAGAACACGATCAACTGATTTTGAAATTCCAACTGGAATTTTATTAAAATGTTTTCATATGCAAGTTCTTTTTTATATACAAATGCAACGAACAACACAAAAAAAGGATAACAATGTTTTTTTTTGTTTTTACGTAGCAAGTTTTTAAAAATTGTATTTTTTATGGGGGTACCAGGGATATGAATAGGAAGAAACACGAAGAATTGACGATGATGGCACACGATGCTGCACATAATTTTTTTGTTTTTGTTTTTTGCTTAGCAAAATTGGACTTAGGGGATGAAAAAAGATACCAATAATCGAGAAAATGTGTTCGAGTTAGAGAGAGTTAGAGAGAGTTCGACTTAGGGAATGGGTTTTGTATGAAAAATTGAAGGGAATGATAAAATATGGCGAAAAAGTTTTTTTTTTCACCAACAGAAAAAAATCGATACTTTTTGAACAAAAATTCGACTTAAGAAACTTCATTCCTCCTCATTAAAACAATTAGAGATTCTGATAAAGCGTAAGAAACTTTTTGCGTCAGTCACTGAGTTAATTGTTTTTCGTTTTTGTGATATAGCAGAACTTGTAAAGAGTGGGGAGTGTATGTACTATATAATGTCTATTTAAACAACTTTTCAGTTTAATATAAACCTAAATTATGTTTTTAAATTAATACAAATATTTAGACTGCCTGCGTTCACACTCCACCGACACGTTCAATAGTTCATGCACAATCTCTACTGACAGACGCCTTACTCTAATTCCATTCGAAAATAAATCGCTTAGAGTTATTTCCGACTCTAATTTAAAACGGTACTATGTAGGTATGTCTTTAATATCGGATGGAACTGATCAATCAAATTGTGCTCAACTTGTTTAGGGAGATTTTTTATGTATTTTTAATTGTTCAATGCCTTATTCTTATTATAATTATAAGAACTATACTATACCATTAACTTTTTATACAGTGAGAGCGATCAGCAATTGGAACGTCTGAGGAAGCGAAATAACTTTAACGAAGAAGATGCACGAAAACGTATCGCATCTCAGATGCCACTCGATAAAAAATGTGAAAAATCTCATTTTGTTATCGATAACTCGGGAAGTATCGATCAAACCCTAAAGGAAGCCCAACAAATTGTACAGCTTTTAAATGGGAGTCGACATCACTGGCGCATTCGAGCATACATACTAGGAGCATTCCTTGTCTTAATATGTGTTGTATTATGGCTCAACCAACTATTCCACTTTTTACCATTCGATTTATTTTAAGTGAATTGCATTGTCATTAGTTTTTTGTATAATGAGAGTTTGCTATAATTACGCCATTATATAACCATTTACTCTTGTATTTTATGTCATCTAAATAAAGCACCCGATAAGATTTGTCTTTAAATAAATATTACTGTACACTTTCAATGTAGCTTTTATTAATTGTTAAAATTTTGTAACAACATCTTTATGAACGTCGTCTTTATGAATTATTCTTTACAAATTCCGCTGCCTGGGCTTTCACTTTTTCCACATTTTCGGGTGTTCCATGCCGTTTCTCGAATTCCAAGTATTTTTTGAAAATAGTGCGCATTTTTTTCAGAGGAATTTTTTCTAAAACAGCTCGCTCAAGTGTTCGCCTGTTGATAAGAAAAAAAATATATTATTATTTGTGGAAATGAGAAAACAAAAATTATAATGTCTTACCTTGCAGATTCAATTTGTTCATCTTTAATTAGCATATCTATAAGTTGTGACCATACATCAACACGTTTTGGATATGATGTAACCACCTGGTCTAACAAAGCATGGGCGGTTTCAGGATTTTTAGAATATTTGTGGGTCAAATTTGCAAATGTTACAATTGTATTAACGTCTGAAAAAATAATTATTAATTTTTACACAATAATTTTGAATAGTATTTTAAGCAGTAATATTGTCTGATGTACGGCCTGCATTACTTCAGTCAATAATATTACTTTGTATCAAGTTTTGCGCATTAATATTAAAGGAATAGTGGCGGTATTGCGTTATTATTGAAGATGGAAAAGACAGATATTGAACTGGAAAACCCAAGAAAAGGAATTCAACAAACACATTTACAAAATCATACTAGTCTTAACCATAACTCTAAAAATCATACAAACAATGCAAAGCACCAATCCTCCCCAACCCGGTTGATCACCATGAAAAGAGCATATCATAACCCTCCAAACCAATTAAAATTAAAAAGTATAAAAACTGAAAATAAAAGTAACAAGGAGAGAAATCTTCATATATGCACTTGTACGTACCCTAAGATGAAGAACGACACATCGAGCTAGAGAACGCGCTTAGTAAAATCAAATGGAACATTATCGGGCTCTGTGAAACCAAGATATTCGGTGTAAAGCTAATCGAAAAAGAAAACGGTAATCTGTTTGGATTTAAATGAGAAACTAAAGGATTCCATGGAGTCGGAATCTTAGTAAAAGAAAAATGGAGAAACAAAATCGAACAAATTAGTTTCTGCAGGGTAGCAGCACTTAAAATTAAAATCTCAAAATCGAAACTGTCAATTATCCTAATCTACCGCATCAATTGAGACAATAGAAAAATTCTATAAAGATATAGACAAAGTTTGCCAAGACCTCAAAGCAGATTTTATGGCAACATGGCCTTTGCATCGGTGACAGCCTTTTTCCAAAAAACGAAAACAGAAAGAACGAAGTAGACTTCGTTATCGTTAACAAAAAAAAAACATACTAACATTACAGTGAGAGACCACAAACAAATTTCATCCTATAAAACTCTCCATTAATATTTGTCCGCAGTCTTATCGTTTACTTTTTCGCTATTAATTTGGAGAACTAAGAAAATTTTCATTTCGCTTCAGCTGCGTATTAGGCTTAAAACGGGAATCGTCAAGAAGGATTGCGATATTTCGAGTAATGCAGGAACGATGTTCTATTTGTCTCGTTTAAAATTATGTTAATTATTTTTGTTTTTAAACAAAATTGAATTTTTGAACCACAAAAATAATAATATGTAGCATGAATTATTATAAATTAGGCAGGTATGAAATAATTATAGCTTTTCATAAACTTTATTTTTATAAGTTAACCTTTTTATTTAAGTATATATGTAGGCATAAAAATAAATTTGTAATCATTAAAAAACATATATTTTGGTTGTAGGTTAGGTACCCATGCCAATTTTGAGTAATAGGTAGATAGTTGATAAACACTAAAAAAAAAAAAGCTTTTAACAAAAATCAAAAAATGGTTTCCGAAAATAATTAATTTCTTTTTATATGTAGGTACAAACTGGAAAATTAAAAATTTAATTTGGTAGGTGGGTGTGCAAACAAGATGTTTGAATGAAAAGTTTTCGAAAAATTTATTTTTGAACCCGAAACTTCTTCCGGCTGATTTTTTTCGTGGTTTAAGGTTAATAATCAATATTTTTAATTAAATATGTTATGTACTAAAAACAAGAGAAAATAACAAAATCATCTGTTTCTCTGAAGTTTGTAAAAATTGGCAGTTTTTGGAAGTGTTTATAGATTTTTTATGATTTATATTCAATTAATGTAAGTAATATTTATTACTCGCATAAGTATGATTCATAACCCTGGTTGATATTTATTGGAGGTCGTTGTTGATATTCATGGTTGTTTCTGGATTGGAACACTTTTTGATGTTTGTGGGTTGATGATTAATTTGTAACTTATCGTCGGAAGAAGAAACATCTTGTATTGATTTTTATTCAGTACAATCGCGACTTACCTTACCTTTTCTGTAAGTTATGTTCGGTGCATATGGCATTACTTCAAATAAAATTCTTTGTAGGCGAGGCTAGAGGCTTACATATGTCCAAGGAACGTTACGGACGTGGAGCAAAAGATGCATTTTTCTTTGTCTAGTTTCAACCCTTTCGCTGATAGTTTGGATATGACGTTTTCTGTTTTGACTAAAGTTCTTTTTTAGAGGATGTATGAATGAGTATGTCATCTATAGATACCTCAATGTTTTCATCATCTTCTAACAGAGTGGACATTATATCTTGGAATACCTTTGAAGCCGATGCGAGGCCAATGGAAGGCAGGTATATTGTGCAATGGTTGTTCTTAATATACCTGCCTTCCATTGGCCTCGCATCGGCTTCAAAGGTATTCCAAGATATAATGTCCACTCTGTTAGAAGATGATGAAAACATTGAGGTATCTATAGATGACATACTCATTCATACATCCTCTAAAAAAGAACTTTAGTCAAAACAGAAAACGTCATATCCAAACTGGGTTGGGTATAGCAGATCCCAGAACCACTGATACCAAGACCACTTATACCAGTCAACTAATCCCAGCAGCCAACTAATACCCGGACAACTGGTCCCCGCATACTCATCCCAAAAGTGTTATAAATTATTGTATAACTAAAATAAAACTGGTTTGTGCATTTAATATATTAATTGTTAAAATGGTTAGTGAATTTGAATTCGAAAAAGGATATTTTTGTGGGAAGAATTGTTTTTGGGAGGATTTTTTTGTCTTATTGGCTGTTGTTTTTATTGAAATAAAATGTCAGCAAAAAAAGTAAAAATGCTTCCTCTTTGTAGGGGAGCGTAACGAAATCCCGAAACACAAAATCCCGAAATCCCGCCGAAAAAAAAAATTAAAAATTCCGCCTAAATATATGTTTAAAAGTATTTGACGGGATTTTCACTACTTTTTTAAGGTATTATTTTGTTCTTTTTAAAAATATTTTATAAAATTAATAATTTGGATAAAATATTTTATTTTTAATTCAATTTTAACCAAATGAAAAGTAGTAGGAGCTGTTGGTTCGGGAAAAATTGAATCTTCAATCTATAGAGAGATAGAAACGAATTACAATGGTTTGACCAATTATTTTTGGACATTTGGTTAAAATATTTTTGGACATTTGTCAAAAATGTTTTTGGAAACTTTCAAAAATATTATCGAACACTGTCAAAAATATTTTGGACAATTTTTTTGACGAACATTTTTTTTCGAAGTATGTATGTATACTTTTTTGACGAATTTTTTTTTTTTGATACGTAACTGTTTTTCCTCCGCCGCCGGTTTACCTTCGCCAGTTTACCTCCGTCGGTAAAGGATGAAAGAAAACATATTATCAGAACAGGGTGTTTCTAATTTTCGAAACGCGTTTTGGTAGAAGAAAAGAAAGAACTGAGTTAAATTCAGGAATTACTCTTAAATCAAAACAAACAGTTTTTTCTCCAAAACTTTCAAACAAATGTTTTTAGATTTAGGGCTAAACTAAACATCCTAGCGATTCAAAAAATGCATATTCGTAATCTAGGAAGTGCCACTTTTCTATTGATGCAACGCATTATAAGAAAAATGGACTTTTATCTTTAAACGCGATTTGTGGCTAAACTAGACGTGCTAGAGGCATCAAAGTTGACACCTTTAAACTTGACTTGCGGCTAAACTAAGCAACCTAGCGACTTCATAAATGCATATTCGTGATCTAGGAAATGCCGGTTGTAGTAAATCAAAAAAAAAAAATTGGTAAAAAAGTTTTTTTCCAAAACTTTCAAAAAAATGTACAGATACAGGGAAAAGCTGGCAAAAAATTGCACAATTTATTAAAATAGCTCTTACATATAGAAGAAAAATAACAAGAGAAGTCTTTTAAACTGAAATCGCTAACAAAACTGAAATAAGTTACAAAATTTTAAAAACTTTATATCGCTATCATCTGGATGACGGTCCCTCTGGCCATGCCTTTAAAGATTTAAGATATTTAAACACAAATGTTTTTGTAAACTTATCATGATGAATCAATAAATCTCTTAAACTAAAAAAAAAAAAAACAAAAAACTAACAGCTATGAATGAAATCTGTAAATTTTTTTGAAAGTTATGGAAAAAAAACTTTTTCACCAATTTTTTTTTTTGATTTACTACAACCGGCATTTCCTAGATCACGAATATGCATTTATGAAGTCACTAGGTCGCTTAGTTTAGCCGCAAGCCAAGTTTAAAGGTGTCAGCTTTGTCAGCTTTGATGCCTCTAGCACGTCTAGTTTAGCCACAAATCGCGTTTAAAGATAAAAGTCGATTTTTTTTATAATTCGTTGCATCAGTTGAAAAGTGGCACTTCCTAGATTACGAATATGCATTTTTTGAATCGCTAGGACGTTTAGTTTATCCCCAAATCTAAAAAAATTTGTTTGAAAGTTTTGGAGAAAAAACTGTTTGTTTTGATTTTAGAGTAATTCCTGAATTTAACTCAGTTCTTTCTTTTCTTCTACCAAAACGCGTTTCAAAAATTAGAAACACCCTGTTCTGATAATATGTTTTCTTTCATCCTTTACCGGTGGTAAACCGACGGAGGTAAACTGGCGAAGGTAAACCGGCGGCGGAGGAAAACGGTCACGTACCGAAAAAAAAAAATTCGTCAAAAAAATATACATACATACTTCGAAAAAAAATGTTCGTCAAAAAAATTGTCCAAAATATTTTTGACGGTGTTCGATAATATTTTCCAAAAACATTTTTGACAAATGTCCAAAAATATTTTAACCAAATGTCCAAAAATAATTGGTCAAACCATTGAAATTCGTTTCTATCTCTCTATAGATTGAAGATTCAATTTTTCCCGAACCAACAGCTCCTACTACTTTTCATTTGGTTAAAATTGAATTAAAAATAAAATATTTTATCCAAAATATTAATTTTATAAAATATTTTTAAAAAGAACAAAATAATACCTTAAAAAGAGTAGTGAAAATCCCGTCAAATATTTGTAAAAATATATTTAGGCGGAATTTTTATTTGTTTTTTTCTGCGGGATTTCGGAATTTCGTTACGCTCCCCTACAAAGAGGTAGCCTTTTTACTTCTTTTGCCCACATTTTATTTCAATTTAAAAAAAACAACAGCCAATTAGAGAGCGGCAGAAGATTTCATGCAAAAACAATATATGTACCTACCTACAATCATACATTATTCATGCTTCCTCGCAATAAATATATATAGCAATAGCAAAAAATTCAACACAACACAAAAAAATCCTCCCAAAAACAATTCTTCCCACAAAAATATCCTTTCTCGAATTCAAATTCACTAACCATTTGAACAATTAATATATTAAATGCACAAACCAGTTTTATTTTAGTTATACATTTATTTATAACACTTTGGGACGAGTATGCGGGGACCAGTTGTCCGGGGACCACTGGTCCTGGGACCAGTTATTGCCTGGGACCAGTTGGCTGGGATTACCTGTCTTGGTACCAGTGGTTCTGGGACGAGCTGCGTTGACACCATTGCACAGCATTGATGAAACGAATGGGTTTCGAAATGCATTCAAGGTTTGTTTACGTTGTTTAATTATTTGTTTTTTTTTTTTTATTTCGGTAGTTAGTAACGTTAAACATAATTATAAGTGAAATTATCATGTTATTTTAACGTTAGCTTTTAGCGGATTTTTCAAATAAAACACATGCAAATACAAATCACAATACATACATAGTAACAAAATTAAACAATATTATAATGCAATAATAAACAATAATACAGAATTATACAGAACAATAGTGTCTATTGTCAAGAAATAGAAACAACCACGACCGTGGAGCACTGGTTTGAAAGGCTTTTTTCAATCCAATTTTACTCGTGTTAAAATCGACAGAGGAAACATTTAAGTTAAAAAGTGTGCTCATTCGGCTAAGAGGCTCATGTATGCCGTAGTTTTAAGCTTTTGCCGTAGTTAGTTCTATGAAAATCGACATCTAAAAGTTCAAATCTTCGCAGGTGGTGGGATCCTCTATGGTAATTTATGCCAATACAAGCTAAAAAATCAGGAGCGTCAATTTGACCATTCATGAGTTGGTGAATAAATAATAAATCATTATTAACAAAGCTTGTATATAATGTTTGGACCTGAAGAAGCTGGATCCGATGTTTGTGCAAGATTGAACGGATCGGCACAAGGAAGACCTGAGCAAAGCGAATCAATTTGTGTTGTCTAGATTCAATTCGGCTTTTATGAATTTCATAGAAGGGAGTCCATACTTGTAAGGCGTACTCGAGATGAGGTCGTACATAACAATTGTATAATAAAAGAGTAACATAAGGACCGTAAAATTCCTATGCCCAACTTTTTATAAACCCGAGTATAGAGCTCGCTTTGTTGAAAATGTAGTTTAGTTAATTAGAGCTGAAGTGAAAACCCAAGTCCTTAAAGCGAATAATGAAATGCACTAGCAACGCGTTTTCTTGAGAATAAAATTGTTTGGCATTTGGAAGGATTGAGAGTCAGGACGTTTTTCCCACACCAAACAGTAAATCTTTCAATATCCTCTTGCAGAAGAACATGGTCATGGTAAGCCTTTATTGTCTTAAAAATCTTCATATCGTCAGCAAAAATGAGAATTTCACTAGAATGTATACATAATATTACATCATTTATAGCAAGAATGAATAAAAATAGACCCAGATGACATCCTTAAAGAACTCCTGAGTGAGACACTACACATATTAAAGGTAATGGCGCAAAATTTTAAACGATTTAGTATGATGTTAAAGCATTTTTAATATGATAAAAATGACTTAACATCTTACTAAATCGTTTAAAATTTTGCGCCAATATCATTAGCGTTTTCATTTTTGTTCAGTTCTGCGAATCTGTCAAAATTGAGGTATTATGGTGGGAAAATGGTGGATCCAGTTCCCCTTTACTTTTCGTGCATGAAATAAAAGTAGATGCGCATATAGACGTGTCATCTGAGAGGTCTGAAACCTACTGACCTAATAACCTACTAAAATGATAAGAGAAAGTGACAAATTGAAAAAAGCAATAAGTGAAGTTTTTGGTCAACGTTTAAATCGCGTGCTTAAAATTTCGAATCCAGTAGTAGCAAAGCTATACGGTTTACCTACGATACATAAGGTAGGAAAAAAAGTAAGACCAATTGTTTCCAACATTAACACACCTTGTTATAAAACTGCTAAATGGCTAGTGAGTGAAATTAAGAAACTGCCACCTATTGTGAGTCTATCGGTAAAAAATTCTTACGATTTCGCCCAAAAAATTAGAGATATTAAAATTGAAGAAAATCAGTGTATGGTATCGTTTGACGTTTCTTCCTTATTTCCAAGTATTCCCGTAGATATTGCACTTAAACAATTCGAAAAATACTTAGATTCTGTTGATTTACCTTCTAATAAAAAACATTTATACATTCGTACTGCAAACATTTGTATGAAATATGTTTTTTTTTTTCAATTCCGCGACTCAACAATACGTTCTCGATTTACGCAACTCCTCGATTTTCACAACAACTGAATTTATATCATTGTTGATGAAGTAATCGCAACTCTTCAAAAAAAATTTACTCGATAAGTGCAACTTTTGTTTTTATATGCATATCTTTATTTACTCAAGTTCTTGGATATGTTTGTTTTTGTCTGTTGCGTTACATTTTGTCTCGGCAGAACAGAATTCAGCTCCTATTGAACAAATGTTGGTTCTTCAAAAACTGCGAAAAATGGCGAATCTAAAAAATCTTAAAATTTAAAAAATCCAAACAAAAATTTTCAATTTTTTCCAAAGAAAATAATTATAGAGAAATAAACATATGTATTTATGTACTTATATCTTAATGAATTAACTTAGTTTTGTTTTGTTTCTTATTATTAATGTGTTAATGAATACAAATTTGTTGCATTCAATATATTATAAAAGTGCTGGTTTTCTGATTTTCGCTTTGCATCTCGAACTGAGCCTAAAAAAATATTTACTCGGTTATTGCAACAACCTCGGTCATTGCAACCACCTTGTTTTAATTAGTTGCGTTAATCGAGAATGCACTGTATTTAGTTGAAAAGGGCACAAATATGGGCAATCTACTAAGTCCATTGATAAGTGAATTGTTCATGTCCCATTTCGAAATAAAGCTAAATGAAGAACAGTTATTATCAAAAATATGGCATAGATATGTAGATGACGTGTTTGCAGTAGTTGATAGAACAGAAGTAGAAAAAGTTTTAAATACGTTGAATTTGAATGGTCAGTTCGATTCTATTAAGTTCACCTACGAACTTGAAAATGAAGGAAAATTACCCTTTCTGGATTTGGAATTGAAACGAGTGAACCAAAAAATTGAACTGACCATATATCGAAAACCTATGAGCACTTTTAGAACAATAACGAGTGATTCGAATTGTTGCATACACAAACACGCAGTTTTCCATTCCATGGTACATAGGTTGTGCATTTTAAACCTTTCAGCCATGAAATACGTACATGAAAGAAGACAATAAAAGAAATCGCAAAAATAAACGGGTATAGTGAAAACTTAATTGATCATCTCATAAAAAAAACACACGGAAAAAATTCATTACAAGAAACATATTTATCTAACTCAAATGTTTTTACTTTCTCCATTTCAATAAAAATCATTTGAAAAATAAATCGCTTCACATCCGCACTGAATGGACACTTGATGTCGAATGATTCTTTTTACGGATCTTTTCGGATCCTTATCGCGAGAGAACCATATTCTACCTGAATTTTATTTTTCCGATCTCTCACGAACGAGAGATACAGAAAAAAATGGATATAGGCATATACATAGTTCGTTCGTAAGAGAACTATAATTTTTTATAGATCGAACATTTTATCGTTCGCGAATTATATTTTTTATGGTTCGTGAGAAGATCGATAAAGAATGATAAAGATCCGTATTTTATGATTCGCGAGCGATATTTTGCGAACCCTAAAATTCCATCTGAATCGCAAAAAAAATCCCACCATTTTGTATTGAAGGAAAAAAAAAGCCACCATATATTTTCTGCCATCAATATAAGGTACCAAAATAAAATATTATGAAAAAAAAAGCTTCTATGAAAATGCGAAATGTGACTTAAAAATCATAGTTGCAATAAGAAATTAACATATGTATGTTTTCAACGATCAAATATATTTTTGCGACCGAATAGTCGCGCGATTGAAATGCCAGTGCGTTCTAGCCTTATTATTTGACAAACAAATTGTCAACAAATAATTTTTGTAAATGTTGCTATTTATTTGTTGATATTTATTATTTGAATGAACGCATTTCATTCATTAGAAGTATTTTATATTTTAAAAATCGCATGACTGAAAACCACAATTACAATTACATAGCAAAAATGTGATCACGATTTTTCAATTGAAACGTATGTATGAAAATCCGAGCGTTTAATACATGACAATTTACATCTGAAAATTCAGATTTCTGAATTTTTCTGGCTTCTGCTTCGGCAGCTGTCATAAAGAGTAAGATGACTTTTGAAGTTGACCAATCACAAGCTTGAAAAATTTTGAAATCTGAATTTTCAGATGTAAATTGTCATGTATTGAACGCGCAGAATCTTAAGTTAGTTTCTAGCTTTTATTACAAAACACACTTTAATACACTGTCAGCGCAATAAAGCTCCGTCCAGTGTGAGGACAAGAAATGTTGTTCATTGGGATAAGTTATTTGTTTTAAGGTATATACAAGCCAAGGAGGATGATTGCTGTTGCAGTTTCGTAAACAGAAAACTGTAAACAGTTTGTTTTTTTGTTTGTATAAAGAAGAACGAAGGATTGTTTCTCTCTGCTTGTTTGACAGGTTTTATATGTCGTTGATGGCCAGGCCAAATTTTTTTTTAGTTACAAATGTAAGGTAATAAAACAAAATTTTAGGAAAATGGGAGGGTAGGTAAAGTAAGTTGCGATTATGATTAAAATATATTTATCCCTCATAAAAAGCGCCTAGAATATTTTCTCACCATTATTCCCACCATTTTGGTTTCAAAAACCACCAATCTGGGAACACTGTTCTTTGTACAAATGTCAAAATTGAAGTTTCATCTTTTATCCGCTAGTTGCAGTTGTTGTCGCCAAAAATGACTGAGAATAAAATGGAACCAGCTTGAGGTGGGCAACTAGCAGTCCATATATAATACGTCCATGGATATTGTATACACAAACCAAAACAAACTGCCAAATTTGTTAGGGTCGACAAAACCGATAGTTTAAAAAAATCCGGCGTATATTCAATAAAATGTAGTGAATGTGAATGTGTTTATTACGGCCAAACAAAGAGAAATGTCCTTACTCGTTTTAAAGAACATCAAACATACATACATATATAATGTGTAAGCATTCTTCAATAAAGAAAGTTAAGTTAAAGTTAAAAAAAACATATATACGCAATAATCAAGCTTATAGATCTGCACTGGCGGCACACGCATTCAGCAAGAATCATCATTGACATCTAAAATGTTTGCTTAATGAAAGAGGTACAAGATGACCGTAAGTTTGATGCATATGAAAGTTTTTATATACAGAGAGACCCATATACGATGAATCTAGACAACGACAATATAGAATCGCGGCTGTTCTCTCTTAAATAATAATAACAATGATTACAATAACACTACTATACGCAGAAACAACAACATCAAAGGCTTTTCGATTTAGTCACTCGTGATGCTGAAGATGGAATAACAACATTCTGAAATGCATTCAAGGTACTCCTTTTAACGCATTTAATAATTAATTTGTTATGTGTTAAAAGTAAAAATTGTGTGAAATCAGTTAAGGTGCCGACTCAACATTATTTTAGTTGTTATCGGATTTCTCGTCGTTCAAAACTATAATTAAATTGATTGTGTTAGTTATTTTCATGGGAGACAGGGGCGGCGCACAATGGCCCAAGCCGTATGGGGCCATTGTTATTTTTTTTAATAGTCAAATACCCCACTGTTAATATTGTAAAAAATTTAAACACGGTTGTAAAAAATTAAAATTTTTGATATGGAGCCTTCAAGTTCTGGTATGTGTTCAGCTATTTGAGAGTTTTTTTTGTGAGAAAGTGCTTTAAATTATATTAACAAATAATTATAAAAAAAAAAAAAAAACAATTTTTGATCCCTGTTTTTTTTTTACTTCTTTTTGCAAACAGTGATCGATTTAGTTGTGTTCCCAAGCATATCCAAGCTTGATTTTTGTTTTTTTCTAGATTTTTGTTTTTATCCTTTTTAAGGAACTGTCAAAAAATTTTGGGGATTTTTGCGGTTTTGGTTAAAAAGTTTTTTTTTTTGGAAAAATGTGCTTTCTGACATTTTTTTTTGTTTTTGAGAATTTCTATGATTTGTTTTAACCTTTAGGTACAAATTTAAATATGATTTTTATAATACGGAGAGAGTTTATTTTTATAATGCGATCAGCAGAAAACATTAATTTACAATCACAGTTTGTTTTTCTGGGCTAGGAGTTTAAAAAAAAAATCAAAACTTCGACTTTAAATATGAATATAAATCTCGATGGGAAAAGGCTTGCAGAAAATTTGAGACGTTTTTGAAAACAAATCATTCTTGGCTTGAGACATCAGTTTCTTTTTTTTGTTGCCCTAAAGAAAGATTTAAACTTATCATACAAATTACCTCTTAAGAAGTGGCAAGCTCGAGGGGATGACAAGTTTATTGTTTCAGAAAACAAAAATGAATTCAAAGATCGTTGTGGTTTGATAATAGACAAACCAAAGCCCGGGTTTGGGAATTCAAATGATGGTAATACGGCAAGACGTTTCTTTCAGAATCCCGAAGTTTCCGCAGAAATTACAAATATTGATGTTGAGCTCATAAAAAAAAATGCATACCATTATGATTTTTGTGGCTAGTGACTGTGAAATTGATATAGAAAAGTTCAGGCATTTTGCAATTGATACTGCAAGATATTATGTGCAAAAGTATCCCTGGTATTACATGTCACCAATATTTCATTAATGGACCGGAAATAATAGCACAGGCTCTGCTACCGATTGGTCAACTTACTGAGGAAGCTCAAGAATCTAGAAACAAGGACTTTAAAAACTACAGTGGGTTGCCAAATTAATAGGGACAGTTATGGATTTTAAGTGAATTGTATGTTTCCGTATCAAATTAATAATCTTATGTGTATATTGATAAATATGTATTTTTTTATTAAGATTAGTTATTATTACATCAAAATATGTTGTTAAATAGTATTTTTTAAATTAATAATATTTAAAACTAGCTCTTAATCAAAATAAACTTAAAAAAAAAAAATCAATATTTTTTAACGTTTTCTACTTGAATATGTCTCAGCATGCTATCAATACACTTTTTACCGCACTCTATAATTGCAGGGCAGTGGTGCCAGACTATTTTGTCTATAACTTACTTTGGTTGTAATAACTTCTTCAATGGGGTTCATGCCAGGGGAATCGCCTGGCCAGCATAAAACTGGTTGTTTTGGTCATTCAGATACTTCACACTCTCAATTTACACACACTAATTTAAAAAAATATTATTTAACAACTTATTTTGATGTAATAATAACTAATCTTAATAAAAAATCTATTTATCAATTACATAAATTATTAACTATTAAGCATTAATTTAATAAGGAAACATACAATTTTCTTAAAATCCATAACTGTCCCTATTAATTTGGCAACCCACTGTATAGAGAGCATCATTCTCGAAAATCTAGTAGAGAAAATACAAACAGAGGTATTTTTAACTCTTTTTTGTTAAGTTCTGATCCTGTAATAACAAGCATGAGAAAACTACCCGAAAAAAAGGAACAACACCTGCCCATTGAAGCACTGGCTTTGCTTTAAGCTCCCCCAGTTGAACAAACCAATGATTCTGAGGAAGGAAGCAGTTGTGAAGAAAACGATGATTTTCTTTTAAATTAATCAAAAACCAATTATGTTAGTTTATGTTAAATTATTTTTGTATTAAAATTTGTCTTGCTGTTCTGTTTTTACAGAAAAAAAATTAAGTGTACTTATTTTTTACTGAGAACATATGAATACAAATATATGTATGTATGTACTTTTTTGCTTGTAGTAGTATTTATGACCGAATTAGACAGCCGTAAATTAAAAAAAAAGTGGGCGTTTTCGTGGGCGTGGTCATTGTTGGGTTTAGAAAAATCAATGGATTGGTTTTATAAACATTTCCAGAAATTTTTAGGTTCCTAGCTCTAATGGCTTATTTATTGCCACCGGTAGGGTCATTCTGCCCCAGTGTGCGGTGGCGGCTTTATTTTTTTGGAAAAAACTTATCAATTGGTTTGTTAATACATTATTTTGTAGAAGAATAAGAACAGAGTTGCCTGTAAACCTGACGAACTCATTCATATGAGATCTCCAAAAAAATTTAATGTGGTGAAGAATTTGAAAGGGTGCGGTGTAATATTCAAATACAGCTTGTTAAACAGCATAACTTTATATTTTTCTACATATTTATGAATATCATTTTTGAAGAAAGACAATCTTACATTACCGAAATCTGCTCCTAATCTGTAGTAGAAAGTCTCCACGATTTTGTATTTTGGATTGTAAGTTTCAAGGTCAAATCGTAGACTATTTAACTTGGAATCCCGCCAGATCAGGAGCAATAAATAGCACTTAAATCCTTTAACATTAGTTTTTTTTTTAAATTGCGTGTTTGGAAGTTTGGTGTTCATGCTAGGTGCAACACAGGTTGGAGGGGTTAGTTGTTTTTTTTTTCTAATTAGGTCATTCTACATCTAAGCATTTTTTTTTATTTGTCGAGTATAGAAAGTCTACACGATTTTTTATGTTTGGTACCAAAATTCAAGGTTAAATCCTGGACTATAAAATTTGAAATTCCACCAAATCAGTAGCACTAAAATAGCACTTAAATTCTTCCACATTAGTTTTTGTAAATTTGAGTGCGGTGTTCCCAGCTTGACGTCAAGTAGGGGAAGGAAATTTAATTTTGAGTTCTGCCAAATAAGGAGCACCAAAATAGTACCTAAATCCTTCATCATTAGTTTTTCGAAATTTTGTTTTTGGAGATGTGGTGTTCCTAGCTTGACGTCAAGCTTGAAACGCCAAGGTTTGAGGGGGAAGGGATTTCAGTTCAAGGCCAGGATTGCGGTACCAAATTAGCACTTAGAATTCATTTTAATTGTTCAGTTGTGGTGTTTCCAGCTTGATGGTCGTCCCAGGTTTTTATAATAAAACAAACTTAATAAGTTATCAAGATCTTCATGTTTTGGAATATTTGGGTTCAACATGAAGCAAGTCAAAAGAACTAAATAAATGGATTTTTCTTTTTTTTTCGTTCAAAAAATAACTTTAAACTATTTTAATATGATATTATTGATACTTTTTACTAAGAAGTAATGAATTTCAATAAAATGAGTCCAGCCATTAACAAGATATACCGCAAAAATTGAAATTTTATTGCAATCACTTTAAAGCTTAATCAAAATTTATAGTTATTTTGAGAAAGTTTTGAAAAATCAAAATCAAAATTCGTTTTACATGAAAAATTGGAATTTCTCTTCTAGCGGATTACACCACCCGTGTAGGCTGTAGCTCGATGTAGGGTGGACGTATGAATGCACAGAACGACACGAGCGGTATAGCGAAAACCATTTTTCTGGACTATTTTACCATGGAATGTTTATATGGAGACATTTAATACAAATTTTGATACTTTTACTTAATTTAAGAGAAGAAAGAAAATTATAAAAACAAAGCCAAAGTTAGCTGAAATTATTAATATATATACAAAATAAGACTCACGTTCTCTCTCCGGCAATACAGCTAAAGCTTTATGCATCATCTGTTGCGCGCGGTCATGTATTCCTACCTTGTACAAAGCTATCGCACAACACTTCCACATTTCCATGTTAACTTTGAACTTCTTTGTCACTGTACCAACTAATTCAATCAACTCTTGTGTCTTTTTAGCTTCCGCTAAAATCTCCAACACACGCATATAAATTTTCATTTGATCATTACTTAACAATGATTCTTTAAACACTTCATTGAAGTTCTCTTTTGTGCCATAACGTAATTCCAAATTCAACAAAGCCACCCAAATATTGATGAGTTCTTCGGTCTCACGAAAAGATATCGCTTTAAATGCCCGCCTTGCCACAGCTCTGGCCTTATCTATTTCCATGGCTTGCAAATGGAAGACCATGAAGTTAATCCAATTTTTACTTTCATTTGGTCCGGACAATACCAAACGATCAAATTGTTCTGTCGTCTCAGGTAAAATATCGGGATTTGCGTATTTCTCTTCAATCTCTCGCAATCGGGCTTCTTCTTTACGTGCAGCCTTAAATTTTTCATCTGGGGTTTTTTTCTTCTTTTTTTTAACTTCACTTTCACCGCATGTGTCCTCGTCATCATCGCAGCTACTGTCTGCTGATTTGTTGGTGGCTAAACTGCTTAAATCTGTAGACCAGAAGTTTGATGCTCCAGGGAGTGTTTCTTTGGAAGAAGATTTCTGTATCTTTTCCTCACCCTGCTGCAATGATGTCCGCGATTGCACTAATGTGCGCTTACGTGATAGAGGTGCAGGTTCATGGGAAGAATCAACTATGCTTGAGACTCGATCTTCAAAAAACATAGGTGTCTCCCCCACTGGTTTTTCCACATCACTTATTTCAGCCACTTTCTTCGTTTTCTTAGTGGGTGGAATATCTTCTAGTTTATTTTCTAGTTTTCTCTTATATTTCACCAGATGTTGCCAAAGTTTTCGAGTTTCTTCCAACACAGCTATTGGAAATTTCTCATGTATGAAAGACAGCTTACAAAAATCTCCTTCTTTAATCGCATTCGAACTACCAGCTTCAAAATCATTGTAATGCAGCCGGGTCGGAATATATACCAGTGGATTCTGGCCCTTCTTAAGCGAACAAACTGAGGCATTGTCTAGCTTCAAGATTACCTTAGCATTAATTCCAGTTTTATTAATAAAGTTCTCGGGAATATTTTTGCTCTTTGTTATTCGGCTAATATCATTTGGATTGCTGCTAAGGTAAACTAAATTATTCAAATAGTCCACCCAAAGCACAATGCAATCCACTGATGTTCCTTCCTTTGGTGGCTTTTGCTTACCTTGAACAGATTTCTTAATCAAACCCATCACTTTGTTTTTTTCCACTTCCATGAACCAATCCTCCGTGTCTGCATCCGTCCCTTGATAGTTTGCTAAGACCTTTTCACCAATTGACAATTTTCCTATTGGATTGCCCTGTTTCTTTAATGCCTTTTTGATTTCATAAATATCAGTCAAATACTTGGCGAAGTATTCTCCGGTCTGAACTAAATTTCCATCCCAAACATCGGATAGCTTTGCCGAAACTCCAATCGTCTTGGTTACTGTCTCCTTACTGAGAATTTTAACATAAATGACTTGTTCTGGTACCATAATAACACTTCTCTGCTTAACTGCCTTAAGGAGCAACATTTTTCTATGAAGCTTTACGATTTTCGTAAACCGTTTGATTGGAACTACGATTTCTATGATGTCACTATCAACGTTCTTTATAAACGCTCGAATTATGTCCCCAACTTGTACCTGTTTCCACTCAATTGTGCCCTCTTGAAAATAATGCAAATCCCGTATGCTAAAAACATTCTTTGAAATACAACAAGCTGTGATTTCTTGTCCAATATTATATGTCCTTAATTTAACGGAAGTTAAATCAGGAAAGTCTGAAAGAAAACGATCCGGTACGAGAGCCTTTAAACATGGACTATCCTCTTGCTTGCTTTCAACTAGAATTTCTAATCCAGAATCCATCACATGAGTTACTGTTGCCCTGCAAAATTCACCAAGTTCAAATGTATCTTCAGGTAGACTTAATACAATGTTATCCTCTGAGCGTGTTGTAATGCGAAAATGCATTGTTTGCCCTTCGAAGAGTGTAGCAATGCCACTGACTTTTGAAAGATAAAGAACTCCTTTTATATCGTTAAAGAATTTCACGACAGCAAAATTTTTTTCACATTTAACAATTGTGCCCAAAAAGACGCTGTTAAGTTTAGCGTTATCAAGCGTTGTTAGAATCTTACAATCTTTCGTCATGTACTCGCTTAAATTTGTCAAGTAGGCAAAATTGCGATCGGAGTTGATAGCTAATACACGGCATTTTATTTTAGACTTTTCCGATAGTCCAGTACTTGTTGGCGAAAGATAGATACCTTCAATAACACCTGAAAAAAAAAATAAAAATATTATTATTATTATAATTTATTAACATATAATTAAAATTATAATGCTAACATACAAACGAGCTCAAGTTACTAAGACTTCCGGCTCTTAGGTAAATTTAAAACTAAATATAAATATTTTTTTTTTATAGTTTATGTATGTACATTATTAATATTATTAAAATTATTATCATGATTAATATATATTTAATATAATCTAAAGTTAAATGTCAATTTTACATTTTATGAAGAAATTATGAATGTTTTGAATGTTATCATGATTGAGTTTTTTTAGGGCCTCGAAGATGGAAAAATTTGATGTTAAATTTTGATTAGATGTAGTTGCACAGCTGTTTAAAAGATGTTTAATGTCGATGCGAGAGTTGCAACGAGGACAGGTAGGTGGATCTTCCTTACGAAGGAGGTGTTGGTGCGTAATGATTGTGTGACCAAGGCGCAATCTTATAATGGTTGTATTCATTGCCTTTGAGGTGGTGATGGGGAAGATAGGTTTAATTCTCTCCATGTTAATTGCTGAATAATGATGGTTATAATTTTTCCAATCGAAGAGTAGTTTTAATGAAAGTTTTTTACTAATGTAACGCAGTAGATCGAGTTTGGTGGTAGGTTCAAAGTAGTACACTGGAGCACGATGGGCTTGTAAAGCGCACTCATCTGCAAGCTCATTCCCTTTTATCCCCATATGGCTGGGTACCCACATTAGTTTTAATTTGTTAGGTTTGCTGATGAGATAGTCCCGGATCTTGTTAATTATGATTGTATTATGGTCAGGATTTTTGATTGCATTTATAACTGATAGGCTGTCTGAAGATATAATAAGTTTTTTGCTATATGAAGCGTATGTTGTTATGGTTTTGAGAATGGCAAAAGCTTCTGCAGTAAAAATGGAGGCTGCTTTATTAATTAGGCCTACACATATCAAAGAGCCATTTTCGTTAACAGATGCAAAGGACGTACTTGTTGCAGTTTTTGAACCATCTGAGAAAACGAAGTTCCAACCATCTTTTTTTAATTCTGATGAAACACTCAAAAAGATTTGGGAAAAAACTTCTTTAGTTGTGTTGTTTTTGTTGAAATTTGACAAATCCATGATGAAGGATTTAGTTTGTATATTCCATGGGGGGAAACGTGGCATATATTTAGCATTTTGTTTGATAGTAATCCCAAGGTCTATAGCTGATTTTATTGAGATGGATATTGCTGATGGTATTCGTTTTGGAGATTTAAGTTTTATTGCAGAGAGTACGTCCTTGTCAATAATTGAGCCATTTGGGAAAGCGAGTTTGATGGAGAGTTTTGCTTTTGTAGATGTTATTCTTTCGTCTAAACTGGGAAGACTAGCTTCAACGAGCATGTTTTTTACGGTGCTTGTTGGGAATGCATTTAAGCTCCTTCGTACACATTGGTGATAGGGTGATTTAATGATGTTAATTGTTGTTTTTGGTGAGTTTCCATAAATGATGAGGCCATAGTCAATCTTACTTAAAACTAAAGATCTGGTTATATTACATAGTGTGTTTACATGTACATTACATTTTTTGCTTGCTAAATAATTAATGATATTAGTTCTTTTATTTAAGTTTTTTTTTAAATTTAAACAATGAGTTTTCCAATTATATCTACTATTGAATGTTAAACCTAAGATACTTAAATTATCGACATTATTAATATTTATATTGTTCACAGAAAGAGGAATATTATTACATGTTGTTTTACGGCAAATATGTAAAGTCTTACATTTGTCTAATGATAGTCTAGCTCCGGATCGGGACGACCAGGATAGAATATCATTTAAAACATCTGTAAGCAGTAAGTTTGCAGTGGTTGAGTCAGTATGTTTACAAAGAATATAGAAGTCGTCAGCATAAGCGGCGTGTTCTAGTTGTTTGTGATTTGCAATGATAGCACTTAAGTCGTCAAATGCTATAATAAACAACACCACAGACAATGGAGATCCTTGAGGAATTCCATTTGACAAGGGGTAAAAAGGTGAATAGCAATTTTGTGTCCTAACGCAAATTTTTCTGTTGGTAAGAAAGGCTTTAATAAAGTTGAAAATTTTCGGACCGATGCCCCAATTTTTGAGTTTTTCTAGTATAAGGTGAATACCTATCCTGTCAAAGGCTTTTTCAAAATCTAATGAGAGAACGGTTACGTGGTTGCGTGCAGATAGGGCATTAGATATGTAAAAGTCTAGGTGAAGTAGTGCATCTGCGCACCCTTTGTTTGATTGGAAGGCTACTTGATTTGGTTTTATTAGATTTTTTGAGTTAATAAACCAAAGCAAACGTTTGGCTACAATTTTTTCAAGAACTTTGGCGACGCAAGGTATGAGGGAAATTGGTCTGAAACCGTTTACATTGTTTATGTTCTTCTTTGGTTTGGGCAGGGGAAATAATGTAGCTTGTTTCCAATTTTGTGGAATAACACCGGTATCAAGCACATTGTTATACAGTTGTATAAGCCTAGATGTTGCAGAGGATGGAAGGTTTTTTAACATAGGATATGATATCCTGTCTCTGCTGGGTGTTTTGCCTTTCAGTTTATGTAAACAGCTTTCTAGTTCAAGAAGTGAAATCTTATTTTCTATTAATCTTGCGGATGGTGAAATAGAGTTATTATTTATAGAAGAAAGAAAACAAAGTTCTTTTTTTGAGATGTAATCGGGATGAAAATTTTCATTTTTAGAATAGTTTGACCAAGTAAGTGCAAAGTGGTTACTGATTTCGGTGGGGTTGGAAATTGGACCTGTGGAGGTTTCAATGACTTTTATATTTTGTAGAGTGTACTCACCAGTCAAACAACGGATGTTATGCCAGATTTTAGTAGGAGATGAATTTGGATTAATAGACGAGGTGAAGTTAATCAAGCTTTTTGCTTTTGCAAATTTAAGTTCTCTGCGAAATTTAGCATTAGATTTTTTAAAGAAAATTAAATTTACCTGATTGGGATATTTTTTGAAAAGCCTCCATGCTTTTACTTTTTCATTTCGTAAAGCATTAAGTTCTGGGTTCCACCATGCTACAGTTCTTTTGGATATTTTGCTCCTGCTTTGGGGGATGGATATGTTTGCTGCTGTACGAATAGCTTTATGGATAAGAGCAGCCTCTTTATTGATGTTGGCTGAAGGGCTATGAACTGATAAGTATTCTGATATGTGATTGTGAAAGCAATCCCAGTCAGCAAGATCAGTTTTAAACTTATGGTTAACTACAGATTTAGCGAAAATTGATCCAAGGGCCAGTTTGCAAATTATAGGAAAATGATCGCTATTGTGGAGATCATCCAAAATTTGCCAGGAGGTTTTATTTAGTAGTTCCGGGGAGCAGCAAGTTATGTCGACGTGTGTTAGGGTGTTGTGTGTGGAAAGGTGGGTAGGAGAGCCGTCATTCAAAATTACAAGATTGGAGTAAGACACAAAATTTTCAAAAATTGCACCTCTATGGTTGGTAATTGGGGATCCCCAAAGAATACTCCACGAGTTAATATCGCCCATCAGGAGAATGGGTGTTTTAATTTGAACGAAAATATTAATAAGGTCATCTCTCGTGAATTTTTGGTTAGGATGTATATAAATTGAGACCAAAGTAAATTTATAAGAGAGTTGGACTTCAACAGCTAATACTAATATATTTGAAGTTATAGTAGTTATTAAATGTGGGATGTTTTTCTTAATAAGAATTCCAATACCTTGCTTCGCTGTCATATTTTCTTGGTGATTATGGAAATAACCTATATACGCTTTGGGTATGTAGGGTGTGAAATTGAAAGCACAGTGAGTTTCTTGAATTGATATGATATCAGGACTGTATTGCTTAATGAGGATATTAAGTTCGTCATAGTTGTTTATAAATCCTTTTATATTCCATTGCATAGTTATTATATTTTTTTCATAAAAATTTGGTTGATTAGGCTTTGGTCGCAGACATCTCTGGCCAGAACTGGAGTGTGAGTCGCTAGACCCCACTCCCGCTCCCGCCAGCAATGCCTGCGACCTTGTGTTGGGAGCAATTTTATTAGTTTTATACATTGTCATCCGTATCGGAAGTATTCATATAATATGTTTGGTTATTTATTAAATTATTGGTTATTGAAGAAATAGGCGAGTTTAGTAGTGTGTTTGTGTTTATTTTCCCTGCGGTGGGGAGGGTTGGTGGAGAAGGAAGTGGGCGATTGATAGCTAAGTTTTTGTTTACAGTTGTTTGTTTAGTTGGAATTTTAGGTGGAGAAGAGATAAGTGAACTAGATGAAGAAGTTGTGATTTTTGATGTTGATGGAGTATTTTCTTGTGATTTACTAATGGTTGTGGTGTTTACAGGAGCTATTGCAAGGTTATATGCGGATTTTTTAAAGACAGGGTTATTGTTATTTAAGGAATTATTCTTTTCGTTTGTTGTTTGTGGAATTTGTTTAATTTTTTCTGAGTATGTGTTTGAAATTGTTTGAGTTGGGTGCATTAGATTGTAAGTGCGTTTGGCTTCTGCCATGCTGCACTTATTGCGCGTTTTTATGGTTATTATTTCTTTATTTTGTAAATATTTGGTACATGTTTTAGCTGAAGATGGATGGTTATCAGAACAGTTAGCGCACATAATTCGAGTGCATTCTGTTTTTTCGTGTGGTGGAAGGCTGCAGGTTTCACAAATTTGTGGTTTAATACACCTTTTAGTTGTATGTCCTAGGAGTTGGCAATTTCTGCATCTCATAGGATTAGGTATGTATTCTTGCACCTTGGTTTTATACCAAGCAATGTCTACTGTAGATGGTGGTTGATACCTATCGAATGTGAAGAGCATCAAACCAGTTGGAACTGGTGTTTTTTCTCCTGGTTTTACAAACGTCATGAATCTGACAAGTTAGACGTGTGCTAAAAATATCGCAGCTTAAATTTTAATATTTTCCTAAAAAAACTCTTACCAAAATTAATAAAAGTGCTTAAAAAACTTGAGTAAACATTGTGCAAACGTTTGTTGTTTATTTAACTTTTCCTTCACTAAAGAGAATAGTTTTATTTGTTTTTTCCACATTTTCTACGGGAAAGACCATTGATCAAAGCTAATATGCCGCCATCGTCGGCAGCCAAAAGGTTTAACCAGGACGAAATCGAAAACCTCTTAGACAGTAAAATGAACAAACAATTCGAAAAACTGAGAACTCTAATTGTTGAAGAAAATTCAAAATTATCAACTAAATTGGATGACTTTGTTAAAGATTTTAACAATCGAATAAATAAAATTAGTGAAGAAATGACAGCTCTCGTTGCGCGCGTTGAATCTGTTGAAAACAAGCACCACCAACCCCCGTCTGACAACCAGCTCATCAATCAACTCAGTGACCTACACCTACAAATTGATTCCTTGCAACGCGAAAAGATTTGTGCTGATGCTGTTTTACGTGGTGTTCCAAAAATAGCAAATGAAAATTTGAAGGAAATTTTTGATTCACTGTGCACTTCAGTTAAATTTTCACCAATACCTGTGCTCAAAGATATCTTTCGAGTTAAACCAAAAGGAACATATCAAGATACAGCAATCATCATCAAATTCAACACTGCAGCCGATAAAAACAAGTTATTGTTTTTAGTTAACCAGCGCTTTAAAATGTCAAAAAAAGCTCTCTCCTTGCACGATGTGAATCTTGATTCTGACAGCCCAATCCACGTCAACGAAAGTTTAACATCAATGAATCATATGGTTCTACGCAAAGCTTTTCACCTTAAACGTGGGAAATACCTAACAGCGGTGTATACACGAAACGGAAAAGTTTATGTTCACACAGTAAACAATCCCACAAAAGCTCGTCTCATCAATTATGTACAAGATCTGGATTCAATTACCCAACAGCAACATGTTGAGCTTGTGCCTGACACTGGAGGTATACATACAAACTAATAATTATTCTCATCAATCTCAGCCGAATTTCACCAGCACTGTAAATGTAAATGTAAATGTAAACTTATGAATTCTTTAAAATGTTTGTAACTTCTTATTAATATTTTTGCTTGCGATATTTCAAAATGAAATTGTTATATATTGTAATGCTCGATAATAATTTAATTTTATCTCAAATAATTTATTTTATTGATTTATTATCTTATTTTATTTTAAATTGTTCTTTTCTTTTTTTTCTTTTCATATAGCCAAATACTTAGTTTAACATTCGTCATGGTCATATTTTTTTATTTCGTGCCAATATCTTGTATGCTGTGTGGTATGTTTTTGCGAATATTAAGCTTTAATGAACGCAACTAATACAGTTACCCAGTCTGGTGGCAGGGATTTAAACCTTCGTTTGAGTTTAGATATTTTTTGTAAGCAAGAAAAGGGTTTACACGTTTGTCATTTAAATGCACAAAGTTTGTACAGGAAAATAGATGAGTTTCGGAAAACTTTTGTAAATTCTAATGTGGATGCTATTTGTGTTTCCGAAACATGGTTTAGAGAAGGTGTAAATGATGAAATGTATAGTTTGAACGGCTATAAACTTTATCGTGTTGATAGAAAATCCAAAGGTGGAGGCGTTGCAATATATGTCAAACAATGTATAAATTCTCGAATCATGGTTGAATCACCTGGAAATAATCCCATAGAATTTTGTTTTATTGAAATTTTCATTGGCAAAGTAAAAAGTTTACTGGGTTGCGTCTATCGGCCAGATAGTTATACCAATTTAACGAGTTTTTATAACATTTTAGAAGAGTACTCATCACTGTATGGGGAAATTTTTGTGTTTGGCGATTTTAACTGCAATTTGTTATGCAACGAAACGTCAAGATCCTTCATTGGAAATCTTAAAAGCTTATCCATAGAACCAGTAAACAGAATACAACCAACTCATTTCACAAGCACCAGCAGTACTTTACTTGATATATTTCTTGCAAATAAATTAGAAAACGTTTTATTTTTCAATCAAGTATCAGCGCCATGTTTTTCTCGCCACGATTTAATTTTCGCTACATTAAAAGCAGACTCGTTAGAAAATGAAAATGAATTTTTGCACCTTAGAGACTTTAAAAATATCAATTTAGAGCAGCTTGAAAGGGATGTAGCTCGTACTGATTGGCAATCAATTTATGTTATTCCAACTGCCAATTCCCAAGTAGCTATTCTTCAAGAAAACATTCGACAACTTTTTAATTCACACGTTCAAGTTAGAACAAAGCGAATAGCTAACAAGTCTATTCCTTGGTTCACGGTTGAAATAAAAAACTTAATTAAAAATAGAGATTTGGTATATACAAGGTGGAAGAGATATAAGCTTCCAGAATTCTATAACGATTATCGCACTGTAAGGAATAAGGTTAACTCCAAAATAAAAGAATCGAAACGATTATATTATTCTAAACGGCTCAATATAAAACTTCCTGGGAAAGAAATCTGGAAGAACATTCGCGAACTTGGTTGTGGACGAACAAAATCTGGAGTGCCTGAGAATGTTGACCCTGATGAATTAAATAGTGCTTTTACAAAGATACAATCAATGGTAACTCCAAATACATCTACTCACTATAATTATCACCAGTTTGAGTCTAATGATGATTATGGATCCTTTTTCTTTTCAAGGGTTGACGATTGTGATGTCTTGAGTGCTGTTTTGAAAATAAAGTCCAAGTCAACCAGCTTTGACGAGATCCACCCTACTTTCATTAAAATCATTTTACCTTATGTCTTGCCATTTCTTACTCATATTTTCAACACTGTCTTAACGACGTCTACTTTTCCTTTGTTATGGAAAGAAGCAAAAGTGCTTCCACTTGTCAAGAAAAAGGCTACCCGTAGCTCATCAGCGGAGTATAGGCCCATTTCGATCTTACCATTTTTGTCTAAAGTGATGGAAAAACTGTTGCATCAACAAATTTCAACGTTTCTTCAGAGAAATAACTTAATTAATACCATTCAATCTGGTTTCCGGGCAAAACATAGTTGTGTCACTTCTTTGATTAAGGTAACAGAGGATATAAGGAATGCAATTGATAGAGATCAAGTAACTTTCCTAGTTTTACTAGATTTCTCAAAAGCATTTGATTCAATCAACCACAACCTTTTATTATATAAACTGAAAAATATATTTAGTTTTTCTTCATCTGCATGCAAGCTTATATTCTCATATTTGTGTGGAAGATCTCAGGCTGTTTTTGTGAATAACAAGACTTCGAATTACTTGCCTATACAAAGAGGTGTTCCACAGGGATCAATTTTGGGCCCACTTTTATTTACACTTTTCATAAATGATCTTCCTCTTTGCACAAATAATTCTTTCAAACATTTATATGCTGATGATTACCAGCTTTATTTTAGTTGCAAACTGGGACTGATCGAAGATGGTATATGCAAAATAAACGAAGATCTAGAAAGTGTTAATAGGTGGTCTGTTGAAAACGAACTCATAATAAATCCTACTAAATCAAGCTGCCTTGTTATCTATAAAAACGAACTTGATCTAAGCTATTTCCCTCCAATTCTTCTTGGAAATAGTCAGATAAGCTATGTTGAAAGAGTTAAAAACCTAGGTGTGTATTTTAACAGAACTCTAAGATGGGATGACCATATTCAACAAATTATAAGCAAAATATATGGAGTTCTCAGGAATCTATCACTCTCACAACACTTTACACCTCTTGATACTAAATTATTGCTGGTAAAATCACTAATTATTCCTATAATAACTTATGGTTGTGAAATTTTTTGTTATCACAGTGCCGAAACTAAGCGGAAGTTAGTAGTTGCTTATAACAACATTGTAAGATACGTATATAATCTTAGGAGGCGTGTACACGTTAGCAGATTTTCAAAAACAATACTGGGATGCAAAATCCACACATATATTAATTACCGAACACTTATTTTTCTGTACAAGGCTATAACAACGAAAGAACCCCTATATTTATACAACCTCTTAATTTTTGCAAGAACACCGCGTTCTATTACACTAATACAACCTCGATTTACATGCCGTATAACTGAAATGCAATTTTTCATCCATGCCATTAGATTGTTCAACTCACTACCACAGAGCATCAGGAGACTTATTGACACAAGTAACTTTGAGACCGTTTTATTTAAGTATATGGCTACAAATGATAACTAATTTCATATTTATAAATTTAATACAAAATATTTTTCTATATAGGTACTTATATTTCATTAAATTAATTTCTGACATCAGATTCAATTAAAATAAACTTTTAACTTTCTACACTCGAGCAATGAAAAAGATTATGTGGTCTATTTGTAAGAGATTTGATTAACTGAATAAATATCTAAATATCTAAATTTATATACTCCAATTACACCTTGCGGTTTAAGTTCACGGACTATTTCCTCTTCGTCGATATTGCATAAACAGGGAGCATAAACTACGCCTTTAGAGTTATTGAGATTGGAATGTAATTCAATTTTCACTGGGCATTGATTTGCAAGGTTAGTTACGCACAAGAATTTGTCTGCAATTTGTTGGGATTTTGTTAAGATAAGAATATTTCCATCTCTTAGTTGCGAAATATTTTCATATTCCGTACTTATAGAATCTATCGCTTTTCTAAGAACAAAAATGCTTACCGAAGACAATTTTTTATCTTGATCAGCAGGTTTTATAATTATAAATTTAGGATTTTTAATGTTTGAAATATGGGGTAGGCTTGGAAATTCTACGTTAGACCTTTTATTCTTTTTTGATCTAGGTTCGAAATCCAGAGACTCCGCAAGGATGTCAAACCTATTCCCGGGCTTAGTTGGCCCCGGGGCCATCTTAACCTCAAAAATATTAACTACGCGCGTAAAAATTAACACACGTTAGAAAAGAAAAAATATATATACAAAAATGGGAAAAAGCTCTGTTGAAAGAGCAAAAGAGAAAGAAAGACTATGGATGGGTAGATAAGAAAATACTTCCACAGAGATAGGTCAACACGAAGTTTACGCTACGAGAGCTAGACGGTGACTGGGAAATAAAAATAAAATAAAACCAAACACATGAAAATTAATATTAATAAGCTACGATTGCATGTTTGTTTGAATATTCAGTTAAGAATTTCAATTTACAAAAATTGGATCCGACCCCGTGTCCACCAAATCAGAGATTAAAATGAGTATGTTCGAATATTTCCATTTTTTTTTTCCTTATGTGCGTTTATACTTGCAAATCATTTTATTCACGAGTAAAAATACTCAAAAGCTAAGTCGAACAAATTGGTCGAACTCGTTTGTATCGTTTGACCGCACACAAAATTACTCGTTGGAACTATTTTCGAGAACTCGAAACAAAGCGAGTACACTCGAAAAAAAGTGGGTGATCGTGAACATATCTTGGGTACATCGTCGTACGTAGAGTAGGTAGATTTTAGGAACATATTTATTTGCATTCATTGTCTTGATTGAGGGTTGGTTGTTTCAGTTCACAAGAAGAAAAACTGTTTCTTTTTTTTTGCTATATAGATGAAATTATTTACTAATTCGCTGTTTTTTTTTTTTAGTTTATTCTGTATTGGTTTGGTAGGTAAATAGAAGATGTAATTATGCAACAAATAATCCATAAAAGCGACAAGTGTGGATTATGTTTAGTATAAAAACGACATAGGAAGGTTTGGGACAGTGCTTTTAAAAAGATAAACTTTTTGTTTTTAAGTACAAAAACAGCGCCCTTGCAAAAATAGAATTTAAAACGGTTATCATTGTAGAAGCATTTTAATTCGGAGGAAAATTTGTGTGCGTATTACGCAGGTACCTATAGGTATTTATTTTCGTACATTTAATTTTATTTCATTTTGTTTTTGAACGTGATATAAAAATCACGTTCTCTTACCTACTTTATTTGATTATTTGATTATTTTTTACTAAATTATTTGTATTTATCTTAAAGGATCATAATCCAGAAACAATATCTCACTGCTGTTAAAGTATGTGCTAACAAAAGTATTTGAAAATAAAAAAATAACGATAACGAAATCTAAACACAGCTTACCCAATACTAACCTCGAATACACACACATCTTACCATGAAAGATGTTAATCACGATTCATCATACTAGTGGATAGAAAAACTCGTAAACATCTACCTTGGGTGGACTCTTTTTTGTTTGAACTCGCTTTTTTCGAGTGAGTATTCTCTGGTCCAAACTATATAATGTTGTAACATAGAGACAGAAAAAACATTTCTTAGGCAACAATGTATTATAGTTAATAATTTTTTTTTAAATAAAATTTTTCTGAAGAGAAATTTAATATGATAAAAATGCTTTAACATTTTACTAAATCGTTCAAAATTTTAAATTCTGCGCAAATTTTTCCCAACGTGGAACTCATCTTTCTAATATGTGTGATATAAATTAAAAAGGGTGCGATCATTGTTTCAACACAAGTTATATAACAAATTATCTTATTTATTTTTAAGTCAAAAAGTAGGCGTGGCAAAATAATTTTGTGTGCCTGAAATTTCATCAAAATCGGTTGAAAGGTTCGTTTTATGAAATTTTATTTTTTTAAATAAATTCTTTGTTATTTTATGGAAAACGAATAAATCAGGTGGTTTTGAATCTTCTTACTACTGAGCGTGTAGGGTGCCTCTGAAAACAAACCGGACCCAAGCATTGTGTTAAACTGAGTAGAACGCTTTGTGTCAAAATAGTCTACTGGGTGCTTTAAAAGTACAAAAAATCTTTTTAAATTTGAAAAACATTTCAATTTAGCTTGAATTAATGCTTTAAAAATTCAATGATTATAGACCAACTTTTTCAATCTTAGTCAAGAAATTATATAATCGATCGGCTTCAACGAAAACTTACCATTAACTTTTCCAATTTGTAATGCATATCCTCCAATCTTTGTTTCCTTCTCTATGACAGTCGCCGTCACTATGTCACCCGGAGATAAGTCTCTAGCATTAAATACCTTTTCGTTGACAATTCCCGGATCATCAGTACAAATAAAGAATCCTCCAACCAAATCATAATCTAAAACCCGAACGCTGTGCTTTGATTTTTTTGTATACTTATTTAATACCTGGTCCATGTCAAAGTTGCCGGTATGATTAGCTTTTATCGCCTTCATGGATATCAATCCTTTGTACTTGTTATTCAGCACCACCACAACTCCACCGCTACCAATATGATGAACAGCAGCATTTTTCACGATCTCTCCTCTTTGGAAAACCGTCGATGACTCTTGAGAATCGAACAAATTCAAAGACAAATAAACAAACTTTGTCAATGGAGCAACATAGAGTATGCGAGCGCTAAGGGTAGAATTGATTTCGATATCCGTTATTGATCCAAGTGCCTCTTTTAAATTGTGTTCGTTGACGTAGCCTGTGAAGGCGCCATTCATCAGTGTGCCCTGCAACCCATCCTTCAAGTGTTTTATGACTGTAAAGTTCACTATGGTAGTTGGAAAGAGGTAATCTAAATTTGGTTCAATCTGGTCTTTGATCTTCAGGTGCTTCTCCGCAAGTTCTTTGCAACGAATAGTAGTTGCCGACGACTGTTGTTTCAGATCTTCGACTTTCATGAAAATCGATTCTCCAACGGCGTGTCCTGGTTTCGATTTTTCAATAGGCAGAAAGCAACGTAAGTTCTTGATTCCAGTTTCGATGATATAACCGTGTTCTTGAACTTCTTCAACGGCACCACTAAAAACCAAACCTTTTTTTATGTTAGTGTGAACAAGATCCGAGTGAATGTCACTTGGTTTCAAGGAAAAACTGATGTCGGTGTGGCCGTTGCCCTGGTCTTTGATTTCCAAAACCTTGCCATAAACCAGTTGGCCAACTGTGTACATCTCAGTGAGGGGTTTATAATTCTCGACATTCTCGGGATCATTGACAAACTCACTTACGTTCTTGGTGTAGGAATCAGATATGAATAGAGCTGAAACTTTTACGACTATCCTTCCAGGTAACGCGATTTTTACAAAAATTTCATCGACAGACTTAACAATTCCCAAGATTAGAATGCCATCTTGAAGGGTTTGATAATTGACGAGTCCTGCTGATGCAATTTCGATGCGATCTTCATCTTCCGTCTGATCATCTTGTGACTTTTTTAAACTCTGTTTGGGTTCGGATTTTTTCTTAAGCTGCTTTGCACCAAAAATCTATATCAAGGAATGTTGTTGAATAAAAGAAACTAAATAAAAATAGAAATTGCTTACAATATTTTCACTTTTATCTTTAGTAGCTGGAATAGCTTGTAGTACTCCACCACGTGGAAAACTTTTCTCCGCAATAACCATTTTGCAACAATAATTATTTTTTTATTAACTTTTGGAAAATAGTTTCAAAATAGAAATTCACACGTGTTTAAAGCGGTTTGCAGTTTAGTTGAGAGAAATTAGAAACAGACCTCTAAGCAAATTCACTATCCCAACTTTGTCGGTCTTTCTTCGATCCTTTCAAAACGTAGTGCCATTGCACACATTAGCACATTTATTGTATATGCATGCTCAAAAAAAAACGAGAATCGAGAGCAGGGTTCGGACTTGAGAGTTTGACTACTTTTAGACGACTGCAATTTCTATCCGCAATTCCCTTTTGAGTTTCTTTCCGATTGCAGCATCCATTTAAACGCTGCAAATTTTAATACCTGCAATTTTTGTTAAATGAGAAGGAAATAATATCTCCTCACTCTTTACTCCGCTTATGTCTCAAACAATAAGAAAAAGCACAAAGAAGAAAGAGCGATAACTCTGCAATTATTTCAACCTCTGCAACTTTGTCTACCCCGGACACCGCATACGTCCCCCGCCTACATGCTTAAAAATTGCAAGGATAATTGCAATAATTTTAAACGCTGCAAATATGCTGCAATTACCCTTGCAATTTTTAAGCATGTTGGCGGGGGACGTATGCGGTGTCCGGGGTAGACAAAGTTGCAGAGGTTGAAATAATTGCAGAGTTATCGCTCTTTCTTCTTTGTGCTTTTTCGTATTGTTTGAGACATAAGCGGAGTAAAGAGTAAGGAGATATATTTCCTTCTCATTTAACAAAAATTGCAGGTATTAAAATTTGCAGCGTTTAAATGGATGCTGCAATCGGAAAGAAACTTAAAAGAGAATTGCGGATAGAAATTGCAGTCGTCTAAAAGCAGTCTAGCTTACACAGGAGAAACAAAAATCCAAGTTTCTTTTGAACATCCTTTATTTTCATTAGCTTTGACTGCTTTTAAACGCTGCAAATATGCTGCAATTACCCTTGCAATTTTTAAGCATGTAGGCGGGGGACGTATGCGGTGTCCGGGGTAGACAAAGTTGATGAGGTTGAAATAATTGCAGAGTTATCGCTCTTTCTTCTTTGTGCTTTTTCTTATTGTTTGAGACATAAGCGGAGTAAAGAGTGAGGAGATATATTATCCTTCTCATTTAACAAAAATTGCAGGTATTAAATTTGCAGCGTTTAAATGGATGCTGCAATCGGAAAGAAACTAAAAAGAGAATTGCGGATAGAAATTGCAGTCGTCTAAAAGGAGTCCTTCTATAACCTACCCCTTTTATAGAATTGTCATACAAGAATAAAGCGGAAAATCGACAAATTTTTGTCGCATTTCAACTTTCATTAATATTGTATACATTGTTCTCGTTCTTATTTTCTTTCTTTAACCTTATTTTTTATTCTTCTATCTTTGATTATCTGCTCCTTCTCTTCTCAACTCTCCAATCTCTTTATTCTGAATTTTCGCAAGCTTCTGTATCGGCCTACCTAGGCAGCGCGTCGTTCGTTCCTCTTCATGAGAGTGCTATAGAGTTTATATACAAGGGTTGAGCCTACATTTAAAAGAGTCCCAGTGTAACTTTGTATAATTCGAAATGTCTCCACAAAAAATATACATATTTATCGAACACACCCAAACAAGAACATGCCCACGTTCAGGATACAAAATTTTGAAGTCGGCAAAAAAGCAACACGAAACTCGCGGCTAGCTGCCACCGCCATTCAAATTCAATCCATTCCATACCCATAATCATTATTCATGTGAAAAAATTTGTTGCATCTGTGGTGCTGGATTTTCATAAATTGTTTGACTAAAAAATAAATAAAATATTTAAAAAAAATTCATCGAGCAGAATAAAAAAAAAGAAATAAATTGGTGAAGGTTCTGTGGAAATTTTCGTTGTGTTTGCCAAATTAAGTTAATCTTTTTGGCGCAATAAAGAAACATGGGGGATCGTGGTGACAATGGTGAGATAAATTATTTATTGAATCCCATGTTATTTATGAAAATTCGTGTTTGCAGCTGAATCCTTTGATGATGCGGTAGAAGAGCGCGTTATTAACGAGGAGTACAAAATCTGGAAGAAGAATACTCCATTCCTTTACGACTTGGTTATGACGCACGCTCTGGAATGGCCTTCGTTAACCGCCCAATGGCTCCCCGATGTAACCAAACAAGAAGGCAAAGATTACTCTGTACATCGATTGATTCTGGGAACTCATACTTCTGACGAACAAAATCACCTTCTCATTGCAAGTGTGCAGCTGCCAAGTGAGGATGCCCAATTCGATGGCTCACACTACGACAACGAGAAGGGTGAATTCGGAGGGTTTGGATCGGTTTGTGGTAAGATCGAAATTGAAATAAAAATTAATCATGAGGGAGAAGTCAACCGGGCAAGGTACATGCCACAGAATGCTTGCGTTATTGCCACTAAAACACCGTCGAGCGATGTCCTTGTCTTTGACTACACCAAGCATCCAAGCAAACCTGAACCAAGTGGTGAGTGTCATCCAGATTTACGACTCCGTGGCCACCAAAAAGAGGGTTATGGGTTGTCCTGGAATCCAAATTTGAACGGTTACCTTTTGTCCGCTAGTGATGACCATACCATCTGTTTGTGGGACATCAATGCAACTCCCAAGGAACACCGCGTAATCGATGCCAAAAACATCTTTACCGGTCATACGGCCGTTGTGGAGGATGTCGCTTGGCATTTGCTTCACGAATCTCTGTTTGGGTCCGTTGCCGATGACCAGAAGCTTATGATCTGGGATACACGCAACAACAACACATCAAAACCATCACACACTGTCGATGCTCACACCGCCGAAGTCAACTGTCTCAGCTTCAACCCATATTCCGAGTTTATTCTGGCCACTGGCTCCGCAGATAAGACTGTTGCTCTATGGGACTTGAGAAATCTCAAATTGAAGCTGCATTCATTCGAATCGCACAAGGATGAAATCTTTCAAGTACAATGGTCGCCTCATAATGAAACTATTCTTGCTTCATCTGGCACCGACAGACGTCTGCATGTTTGGGATTTGTCGAAAATCGGCGAAGAACAGAGCGCAGAGGACGCTGAAGATGGACCACCAGAATTACTTTTCATCCATGGAGGACACACAGCCAAGATCTCGGACTTCTCATGGAATCCCAACGAGCCCTGGATCATTTGCTCCGTGTCCGAGGATAATATTATGCAAGTATGGCAAATGGCTGAAAATGTGTACAACGACGAGGAACCAGAGATACCAGTTTCTGAATTGGAGACTCCAACAGCATAAGTTAGAATATTGTTGTTCGTAGAGCAACCATTACTGTCGATTTAACCTATTTTTATATATATTATATTCCCTACATTAGTATGTATTGTTGTGGCCCCTTAATGTGTCTCTGGATAAATGTATTTTCATTTTTGCCATTGTTTTGGTACCATTTTATTTGCAAACAAAATAAACCATTATACATGAATTTTTGTTTTCGGGTTCGTTATTTTTCCAATGTTTAAACACTAGTACTTAACATTTAAAGACTGTCCAGCAAGAAGACTATAAGTAACAATATGAGGACATCGAACAATAACCACTTCTGAGTAAATTTGTTTGACAAAAAAGACTCAGTATGATCAAAATTTATTTTTTTTGAGTTCTGAATCGCATACCGGATTGGCGCATTATAATGAAATTATGGACTATGTCTGAGCACAAGAGGTGCCACAGAGTGAGCGATGGGTGTCGAAAGAAAGACAAGTTAAGCTCGCAATAGACGAAGTGGAAAGGGAAGCGGTGACATGATAATGATAATTACCAAAGATTATCAAGACCCGAGTGCACTAGTTTACCGATAGACTGAAGGAACCCTTCTTTCATAAGGATTGAGAGCAATAATCAGTAATGATCGCATATGGAGGATGTGCGGTGATTTATAAAAGTACGTAAAGGTGTGGTTCTTAATAAACAAAATTAGAGCCGCTCCTGAATCAGCTCCAAATATTTAAAAATAAAGTTCCTGGCCCATCGCGATTAACTAATTAAACAAACAAAACTAACACTACCAGTCGGTTTATTGACGTTTTGAAAATGTATTCCCCTTTCTTTTCGTCAAATTTATGATCGTTCTGGTGTAAAGTGATCTGAGTTCCTGATTTTTGTTTTAAGTGTTCATCTCGACCTTTTTGGCAAGAGTATGATAACTCTTGCGCCAAGAAATGATAACGGTTTTTTGTAGAACACTAATATCGTTGCATTAACTCAAATTTTTAATTATAATTACAATAATAAAAATCTTTAAGTGTTCTAAAAGTATAAATACTCGTGGAAAAAAAATATAACACTGGGTGAGTTTCAGTCTTTTACGTAGAAAATAAATTCCTGTAAGTCGCACCAAAAATGTCTGTTAAACATTCACCTGTCAACAAAGGACTTAACACAAGATCAATGGAAAATATTCCTGTTAAACGACCGCATACTGAGCTATCACCATCGCCCACTTCATCGAGGAACCAATTAGAGCCAACGAAAATGGTAGGGAATTTGCCGGTAAACGATTAGGTAACACTCATCCAATCTTCTGTGGCAACAATTTTGGACAAAAAACTGAAAAATGTGGCAACCAAAATTGACATGGAAAGCATCAGTGCAGATATCGAGTGTTTATAACAAAACAACAAGTCGTTGCAAATGCAACTTGAGCAAATGAAGTCTCGCTGTATGACACTGGAACGACTAGTAGAACAACTTAAAAAGAAGTCAAATGAACAGAATATAGTTTTGCATTTTCCTAAACAAATGGTTTTGATGCTGTGCAGCGAGCGAAATCTCTTTGTCTTGAGCTTCTTCGAACAAATAACCCTAGCAAAGTAAAGAGCGTTCGGGAACTTTATTCCGGTGGAAACACTTTGAACGTCATCGTTGAATTGCAAGAAAAGATGATGCAATTTGTGTGCTAAAATCCAAAGCAAAAACATACAGGATACGGGAGTCACGATGCATGAGGACTACCCGGCGGCAGCAAGGTAGCGAAGGAGAAAGATTGTTAAACTAAAATCACAAATAACTGCAGAAAACAAAAATTTAAAAATACAAATAAGAGGGGAAACATTAATAACAAATGGAAAAACATTTTATTATGACAAAAACAACAAACAACAACAATCCAAATCTATTAGATTCGTTCTCGTACTCTCCAGGAACTACCCAAAACCAGAGATTATGAATTATAAAGATAGGAATCTTTCGTACGTTCCACCCTCCAAAATCCATTTGTTTAAGCGGCATATACACGGTTCAAGCACTCCATCAAGCATGTGAGACTGTGTTAGTAAGTTTTTTTCGATGATGCCAATCTTTTGTACATGCTTGAAGCAAAATCAAAAATGTTTGATTTTGCTTCAAGCATACACACAACCTATACGTGTGGCATTTTCACTAATACACTCTCCCATGCTTGAAGAGATTTTGACGTGTGTATATCCCGCATTACATTGGTGTTTGTGTAATTTCATCTGTCGATGAATAGATGTGAATTGCAACAACATTGACTTACTAGATATGGACTGCCAGGAGCCAACTTCACGATGGTTCAACCTATAACTAAACGACACTAGTGCTATTTTTGCTGAAGCGGAAAACACGGTGAAGCATTTTTGACACTTCAGTTTTCTCCTTGCTTTTCTCCTTGTTTTTTTTCATGTTTGTGTTTTGTTTTTTTTTTTCCATTCATTAGTCTCGAAAACTTTCTTGACAAAAATAATGAAAAAAAACCAGAATAAATTAATTAATTTAATAATTGTGAAAAAAGTTATACAATTCTGAGAACTTAGCACCTCGCTGTGCTTGAAAACCAATTTTTGTTCTTATTCAATTGCGTCCGTGCAAATATAAAAAGTGGTCGACGGTGCTGGATGATGATTTGCTTCGGAATTTTAACAACGATCTCTGTGCAGTGTCCAAGTGAATACGCATATGTCTGCCACTATCAGTTCAGATGATTCAGATTCAGAGAAGAAATCTCGTCAACAATCTCAATCGAATGAGATATTGTGATCCTATTGTGATAGAAGAAAGAAAGAAAAGAAACACTATTCGCAACAAATGAGGATGGAGGAGTCGATCCAGAATACAAGACATGGTATGTATTTTCTTCTACTATTTACTCTATAATAGGATTCTTATGAATCTCTTGCCCTACAGAAAGCTCATATTGACGAAATCAATTGCCTCAAAAAAACTTGTTGCTGCTGAGGAATAGCAAAAACAATCCGAAGTGGAGTGACAAAAAAAGCAAAATGTTTAATAAATTCGAAGTATTGGGTGAACACTCTGGACTCACAAACACTCACAAAAAGTATACAATTGGGCAAATATTCGTTTTGGAAGAGAAGAGCAGAACATAGTAGCGTGCGGTTTCTAACTCGCTCTTATTCGAATTCCAGGTGATGACAGCAATGAAAAGCACCGAAGACAAACTCACTAAAACCACGAGGAATTCTAGTCGCGCCTCAATCGATCTTATTCACGCTCTCTAGCGAAGATAGCCAAGGACAAGCTTTTCAACAAGGTCAGTATTATTATTATTATTATTATTATTATTATTATTATTATTATTATTATTATTATTATTATTATTATTATTATTATTGCCTAATCGAATCAGTATCTCCATCTAGGAAGTCAAATCTTGCCAAACCAGCCAGAAACAATCTTATTCCCCGTTTCAAACCCGTAGATTTTAAATGCATAAAATCTTTAGGAAAAACTATTCTTGAAGTGAAGATGATCGATTCTTCAAGCATATCCAGATCCAGAGCAAAAAAGAAATCTTCGATGGATTGAAAAAAATCGATTCTCAGTATCGTAAAAGTAAAGTGCTAGAATTGGAGGATAGAGTACCATTCAATTCACAGAAAGAGCAATCGGGGTAAAAAATTAACTATTGTATTAAAATGTTTTTTTTTTTTTAATATTGTAAAGGAATAATGTAGGTCAATGAATGTAATAAATAACTTGTTTTATACATGATCGGAACAAAGAATTAAAACAAATTTTATGAAAAAGTTAAAAAGGAATTGTTGTATGTATTTATTTCAAATAACGAAATTGTGGTGTTAATTGTTTTTACTTGTTCTATCCAAATTAAGATGTTTGAAATAATGTTACACACGAGGTTTTTTGATAAATGTATTTTGTCACAGATTCTTTTAAGTTGTCTAAAAATTATATCTCTCATAGAACCGTTCTTTTTGGTTTTCGACTATCTTATTTTCTGTTGAACCAATTTTAATGAATTTTTTTTGAATTCATAAGTTTGAATATCAAAATTTTCAAAAAATCTAATTTTGAAATTAAAAAAAAAATTTCAGAATTATTTTTTGAAAATACGATATTTCGAAAATGGTTGGATATTTTTTTAAAACTAATTTTTTAACTCTGTATTAATAAGTAATAAAAATTTGGCGGATCGCGTTGGTTTAAGAGAGCCTTAATCCCTGGTGTATATACATACATATGTATATGTATAGCTAATTTTCTTTTAATACTTAAATAAATACCTCGTTTTATTTTTTTTTAATTTTATTTTATTAAATAAATATGGGAAAGGTTGGAACAGTGAGACCATTAACCTAGTAGGTCAATGAGTGAGACATTCCATTTGTTTGCTCACAGAAACACTCACAGACATTGGTGAAGAGTAGACCCGCTTGGAAGCATATCGTTTCTTACATCTGTAAGCGATTCCTCATACGAGATTTGCATGCCATAACCAGCATCAGGATTGACATTTGGCAATGAAAGAAGGTTTGTCGATCGCACAAAAAATTTCCTGGAATGTATGATCTTGACTACGCGTACAGCGAATTCGCATCACAGCTTCAAAACTTCTGACTGTTTAAATGAATCAAAATACTAGGGCTTGGTCTTCTGGTAGAGTGGGAAATGATGAACTGCTGCACCACTGTGTTTACTAATGCCAGCTTAAATACAAAATAATTAAATTACTCTTGTGCATTCAAATGCATTTTTTTTAACTTAGGTACACATTGTTGCGAGATCACTGTATTGTTGTTTGAGTAAAAATAGATCCACAGCTATCTGATAACCAGAACATTCGAGAGCGAATCGTTTGTAAAAATCTGTTGCTGGGTTTAAGTGTGCAACATCCTTGGCTGAACGATTGTTTGGATCTTCACGCGCCTCTAAAGCACCAGGACCTTTGTTAAAAAGGCACGTTTAAAACACTTATCCGTCCACCAGAAGCTTGCTAAAATATTAAAAACAAAAAAAAAAAACTGAATTATTTGAAGTTTCACAAAAAAAAATTTTGATAGTCTACCATTAGTTTATATGCAACTTGTAAAGCTGCTCCCAGAGTAGAACCAGGATTTTGGGTTCCTGCAAATCTTTCAGGCAATTGTACTAGCAAGTCTTTAATCAGATCTTTGCATTCCTTCAGATTAACCAACAAATTATCAGGTCGTGGAAGGAATGGATCTGAAAATTAGAGTCATAATAAATAAAGTAAAAAAAAAAAACAACCGAAAACACCCATCTTCGATGTCAATCAGAGTCATTTTGTGAGGTTGATTGGAGCCCTCTGCCATGCTGTAGAAATGCACCTCACTGTTATATGCAATTAAACCAACTTGTGCACGTGCATCACCGGGCATATCGGTTAAATATTTCGATAGAACATTACACACGTTTTCAAGATATCCACTTTGTTGGGCAATTATCGAGACGTCGAACAGGAACATATAAATCGCTGGCTGTGGTGCCCGTAACTGTAAAAGGAAGAATAGTCATATAATTTTTAGTAAGGTCAAGCAGTAGATGAGATAAGTTTGAAAATCTTTCTACTTATCCAACATGTTATAGCGTAAGCCACATTTGGCACAAACCAACAAACGAAGTGGACAAAAACTGCCTCTGTTTCCAAGTACAGTGATACTGACAACAAGTCTATTGTAAATGCCTTTAAGGTTAGAGCCTACTTTTAGTATATTTGAGAATTTCTGACCTTGTGAGGTTGAAACACAAATAGCCAACATCTGCAATGGTATAGTAAAAGCACACTCCTTTTTAGAGTACAAGCCCGAAGTGCCTGATTAACACATTATACTACAAGGCTCAAAAGAAGTACTGATTCTAGTGCACAGTGGCAGTAGATGTCCTAATGTTAATGCCCAACAGTCTATTTGAAATTAGAGCAGAAACCCTTGATAGATCTTTTTCGATGTACTTACCATATAATCGGATGGTGCTATAAATTCAATAGTGCTTGCACAAACTTCAGGCCTTCGTGTAACATCTCCGTATGTTTTTGTGGCCGGATCAAATTGAAAACCATCGGGCACTGTACCAAAACTAAAACGACTCACATTCGTTGATTCTGTAACATAGATTACACTTCCACATCTTGCTATCTGCAAAGTAGACAAAATGGATTTATGTATGTCCTGCAATAGCGACATCTCACAATATTTGGACACTGGGTAACTGGTAAACTCTGAGAGCGAGAAAAATTATGATGATAAAATTGATATGTTATATTAGTTATTTATTGTTGGACTTATGTACATTAACATCACGAAATGGTTGAATTAGTATACGAAGTGGCAGTCTTGACTTTTGAAGTAATGAATTACTTTCTGGTATTTTAGTAGAGATGCATCGCATTATGCTGCAAGATTAGTTGAAAATTAAAAAAAAAAAAAAAAAAAGAACTTTTTTAAATGGAAAATCCCCAAAAAAAAACTTACTTGGGATAGCAATTGATGGACTCATGAAATTGATTGTGCATTTTGGTAATGGCAATGTTGCTGGCGACAGCACATGACGGTTTCGCAAAAGATCTACAGTATCGTGACCCCAAAGACTATTAAATCCTTGTTTGACGAGTGGCGACACTGGGAAATGCATTTTGTTGCCCAGCGTTCGAGGGTCCATTCGTTGATCGTTGTGCCTTTGGCTGTTGCTAGTAGACTTGCCGCGGATAAGCTTGAGGCTGCTGCTGCTGCTGTTGTGGGTTAAGTGGTGGTGGAAGCACAGCTGCTGCTGTGGATACATCGGTCGCCGAGCTGTCATTGGCGCTGTCTGATGTTGCTGAGTTTCTGCCATCTATGGTGGAGCCATGTTATTGTTCAGTTGACTTTGGTTGAATGCGTTTGGGAAAGGAGCGGAACTTGTTGGAGGATAATTAGCGTTTCGTGTTGTTCTAATAAATTGTGGGCCTGGAGGCGTTGGATAGGGCGCCGGTGGTGATGGCATTGAATTTCGAACCAACGGAGAAGTCGATGTGGCATAAGCATTAGACTGTTGAGGGTCGCGCAAAACTTGAACTTGGCTAGAAGGCTGTTGAACGCCGCTTCCTGCGTTTGTATTCAAAGCTGATGTCTTAAAGTTGGGAATTGATTAAGAGTTTGTTGTAGATCTATTTTCTGGGTTTTTAAAAAGTTAACATTTTAGATTCTTTTCAACAAACAAAAGTAAAACCACTTCACAGCCTTAGGGTTAACTCATTCCAAAATCTCTGCTATGCAATGCTGGCGTTAGAAGTTGTTCTTCAGTCTGTGGTTTCTCTCCCACATTCAGATTCAGATTTTGTAGCCTCGATTCAAAGGCAATTTGGCTTGGTTCTGTCTTTTTTTTTACAGCGAGTTTTTGAATCAGCTCTCACAAGCACTTGCAGCTTCTCGCTATGGTTAGAAAAACTGTTCGAAAGTCAGAAAATTCTTATTGCCATAGCAAAACGGGAATTGGTTGAATGATGGAAAAGCTATCTGAAGCGATCTCGATGGCTTAATGGATTTTTCTCCTTCAATACTAAAATTCAAGAAGTTAATGACGTAAAAGTTAATAAGAAAAAGATTCAAACTTGCCTATAGATTCAAGTATACATGAATCACTCCACTTCTGGTTACACTTGCCATTTTCAGATTGCCTTAATCATCCAACTGGCAGGTTAAAGAATGAGCTATATAGTCCATAAGTAGAGTACACGAGGTCGATTCGTTTCTACCCTTTTTGCCAACCTTCCATAATCATAGATATAATCCGTTCCATTTTCAAAGCAGAAACCGCATATTCTATTTTGTCTACAGCAAACGTACTAAAATCGTCACTTCTAAGGTGTGTTCATGGGAATGTCTGGATCAGTTCACGAGTCTCTAATGAGAAAACTTTTAATTGTCTTACTTCCACAATATTTTTTGAATTGGGGAGGTATGCTATGCTTTGGGGTTCCTCATTGCCAATTGAAAACGCGTTAATTTGTCTTTCGTTTGGCAGATTCCATGAAATCAATTGGTAGTCCTCACCACAGGTGTACAAAGTTTCTGCCGCATCATAGAATATTCAAGTGATTCTGCCTAAGTGACCTCCACCTTTAAGATCGCGTTCAATCTGTGGTGAGAAATGAAACTTTTGTTAACAAATCAACAAATATCTTTTAATGTTTATTTACCATTTCCAGAGAATAAGAATAAAGAAACACTCTTCCGGTGCTTGCGACCAATGCAATGTAAAGTTAAGCATTTGATTCCAAGGATTTTCGCTCCATCTCAAGTGAAAAAAGATAATTTCTTAAATTTCTTCCGATACAAGGGACACTGCTCGGAACATTTACCTTCTTCTGGGCAGATGTTTCCTCTCATTTTATTGCACTACATTGGCTGCTTAAATGCAAATTCGGAATGGAATCTTGCGTTAGTTCATTTGTTTCTGTGGCCCATATTCTGAGAATCCCTAGATAATTTACTAATGCAGTTTTCCATCCGGAGAAAATCCCGACGTGCTGTTCAACGAGCGCCATAACTATTTGTAGGTATGAATAAGGTGAGATATGAAGATGAAAAAAATGAAAATCTTCCATATAACCAATTCACTTAAAGAGTCTGAAAAGTTTTTAATCAATAAAAGTAAATAAAATAACAAATTAACAAAATTAATACCAAGCACGACGCAAATGGAAACTGAAAATAAAAAATATAGCACACAAATAACAAACGTCAAAATATACATTTGAGTTGAAACAGATGGCTTACTTTTTATAAGAAATAATAATAGATGTCAGTAGTTTCTATGGCGAAAAAAGCTTGTCCAGACAAAGTGGCAACAGATGGCACTGAAAATAAGTACATCTGTTTGCCGCTTCTACCGTTTTAGCGATCATGTCACTAAGGAGAGGTTGAACCATTTTCATTTCGGCATTTGTATGGAAAAGACACTCGACTGGCAGTCCATATATAATAGGTCAATGTGCAACAACAATTTATGCGGTGGTGAGTTCACACTACTAGTGTGCGTTAAAACATGGGCCCTAATGCAAAAATATGACGCTGATTACACGAGTCTTTTTTTCGTTCGTTTCGTCTTTCGTGCTTTTGACAGCTTGGGTGAGGGGTGTAGAAATGTAGGGGGAATGAAGTAACGAAAGCAGGAATGAAAATTTGAAGATTTTTTCTGGTTGAACATTGACGTTTATGGTTTGACAACAGGGTAGAGATGAGCGATAGGCAGATGTCAGCAAAAATCGTAGTTGAGAGAAAAATCATCGATTTCAGATATCGATTTTAAGATTAAATACATCGACTACAGAAAATTACAAAAATGCAAATAAAATGGTATATGTAACTAAAATGCAAAGAAAGCAACTTCAGATATGTGTGCTTTCTACAAAAAACATCATTCTTATAAATATTAAATGTGAAAGTACATTTTTTTGCACTTTTTTGGCTGGAAGGATTTTGGAAATCGATTATTTCATAGGAAAAGAATATGAATACTTTTCATGCAACAAGGGGTTTGCGGGGTCTCAGCAAAGGTAGTGGGTAATAACTAGTTACAAATAAAGTATTCCAAATCATTGCCTACGTTCTGTAACTCTCGCATTGATAAAATTGATCGAGAAACGTTGAAAAGTTTCAATTTTCATAGTTTCTCGACTGATTTTATCGATGCGAGAGTTACAGAACGTAGGCACATGTTAATATCTACTTTCCTTTCTCATTTCTTCTGTACTCATTTTAACAGTAATTCTCTTTGTGTATAATTTTCGTTTTTAAAATTAAGAATTCATGTGGTCATTTAAGATTTAATCCCGATAAAATGTTCACACCAAGTAAATTTAAAAATGTACTTGATAAAACAATATGTAGGGTGGACATTTTTGTTTCTTTTTACATTTTCTATAGGGCAAATATTGGTTTCGTGTAAACATGGAGAAGTCTAAAAAAGTAGTTTTACCGTTGATTTCTACGCTCTTTGCACTATACGAGGTCATTTGAGACAGAGGTTCAACAGGTGGACCGATTTGCTCCAAATATCGTACAGTGCAAGTTTTATAATTCCCACATCGATAACATTGGTCGAGAAACGTTAAAAAATAAATTAAAACTCATGTGTTTCAATTTCCAACATTTCTCGACTAATTTTATCGATGTGAGTTACAGAACGTAGCCACAGATCATTTTAATGGAATTTCTTAGAGGAGAAAATCGATTAAATGAATCCTTAATCTGAAATTTTAATCATCAGAACCAGAGTCGGAACCTTTATTACAGATTAAACCTACTATGAACAAACGGCCCTAAATCAAAAACACGTTTTGATGTAAATTTACATATTAGTCGTGTTTTCTTGGAAAAGCTATTCACAGTACAGTAGGATTTTACACGAGTTACAAATACAACATCCACAGTAGAATTACTGCCAATAAAAGCAGAAGTAGAATCCTACTGCGGATAGGTTTGTGTCGTTTATTCGAGTATCGAATGGATTTTTTGTGGTTTTGTTTTCAGATGTTGGTGCGATTGATTATCATTTGCATCTCGATGGCTGTGTTTATAAAGTAGTTGTGTGTTTTTCATGGCTGTTTTTCCATTGGCCAAAAAAATCAATCTATCATTTTCGATTCAACCAAAAAAATCAATTGATTTTATTCGTTATCGGTTTTTTTAGAACTTGTTTAAAGAAAAATGCATTTAAATGCACTTCTGATTGAAGAACTACATAGAATTCAGTTAAAAAATCATTATATGATCTAACAAAAATGATCGCCGATGACGTCATCTACTACATGATACATAAACGACAACTTACTTCGACCATTATCTACGAACAAACCCCTTTCCTGAAACATATGTTTATCGCTGCCTTTTCCTGAAGAATTTATTTTTATTGCTGAAACCGAAATGTCTTACAAAGGAAAAAGGTAAAAAGAAAATTAATATAAATTATATGATTAAACAATTCTTATCAGTATGTAGGAAGGTTAGAACCTAGAACGAACTGGACAAAAGAAAGAACTGAAGCGTTATTGGATTTTTATGCGGCGAGGGCCGAAGAGTTTCAGCTTCGTTTCCACTTTCACTGGACTCCAACAGTTCACGCAAAATCTACAATTATTTCATGAATTATTTAAGAAAGAATATCTTTTTCTATGTTTTCTTACCATATCTTTTGAAAAATTGTCCATTTTATGTAACTATAATTAATTTTTGGCTCAAGTTATTTTTTGTTTTCCTTTTCATTTGTAGCAAACTTTCTTTTATTTGTATTTTTTTTTAACTATTCTGACAGCTGTTATTAGGTAGTGCCAAACGTGAAATATAAAAACCAGGCTACTGCCGATGCGTTTTTTTGGGAGTTTCTTACTGTACTATGTATAGATTCCCAAAAAAACACGGCTATTATAACGTATTTGGCTATCAAAATAGAAAAAAAAAGAAATACATCGATTTTGAAAACATTGATGTTTCATGTTCGATAAATTTTCCCACCGATTTTAATCGAAAAATTTAATCGCCCATCCCTCAAATCAGAGCATTGTGCGAAGAACTTATAAACTTTTAATTTCGAGCTGTAAAACAATTTTTCACACTTAAATAAGCTGTAGATATGAATAAGAAGTGATTAAAAAACATTTTTAATTATTTCTTCTGTTTATTTTCCAATAAATCCACCGCAAAGTTTCTGAACGTCAAAATAACGAAAGAGCCTTCACGAATGTAAAAAAGAATCATGTAATCACGAGGATACGTGCCTGTCAAAAAGACGAAAGACGAAACGAACGAAAAAACGAATCGTGTAATCAGCGTCTATGAACTCACAACCGCGTTTAGCTTGTATGCAAACCAGAATGACAGCCGAGCTTTCCAATCTGTATAATTCATAAGACGCTGATTACACGAGTCTTTTTTTCGTTCGTTTCGTCTTTCGTGCTTTTGACAGCTTGGGTGAGGGGCGTAGAAATGTAGGGGGAATGAAGTAACGAAAGCAGGAATGAAAATGACGCTGATTACACGAGTCTTTTTGACGCTGATTACACGAGTCTTTTTTTCGTTCGTTTCGTCTTTCGTGCTTTTGACAGCTTGGGTGAGGGGTGTAGAAATGTAGGGGGAATGAAGTAACGAAAGCAGGAATGAAAATTTGAAGATTTTTTCTGGTTGAACATTGACGTTTATGGTTTGACAACAGGGTAGAGATGAGCGATATGGCAGTTGTCAGCAAAAATCGTAGTTGAGAGAAAAATCATCGATTTCAGATATCGATTTTAAGATTAAATACATCGACTACAGAAAATTACAAAAATGCAAATAAAATGGTATATGTAACTAAAATGCAAAGAAAGCAACTTCAAATATGTGTGCTTTCTAAAAAAAACATCATTCTTATAAATATTAAATGTGAAAGTACATTTTTTTTGCGCTTTTTCGCTGGAATGATTTTGGAAATCGATTATTTCATGGGAAAGGAACATGAATACTTTTTCATATTACATGGGGTTTACAGGGTCTCAGTAAAGGGAGTGGGTAATAACTAATTACAAATAAAGTATTCCAAATCATTGCCTACGTTCTGTAACTCTCGCATTGATAAAATTGGTCGAGAAACGTTTAAAAGTGGAATAAAACTCATACGATTTGTTTCAATTTTCATAGGTTCTCGACTGATTTTATGAAAATTAAGAATTCATGTGGTCATTTAAGATTTAATCTCGATAAAATGTTCACATTACGTAAATTTAAAAATGTACTTGATAAAACAATATGTAGGGTGGAAATTTTTGTTTCTTTTTACATTTTCTATAGGGCAAGTATTGGTTTCGTATAAACATGGAGAAATCTAAAAAAGTAGTTTTACCATACCGTCCGTTGATTTCTACGCTCTTTGCACTATACGAGGTCAATTGAGACAGAGGTTCAACAGGTGGACCGATTTGCTCCAAATATCGTACAGTGCAAGTTTTATAATTCCCACATCGATAACATTGGTCGAGAAACGTTAAAAAATAAATTAAAACTCATAATGTGTTTCAATTTCCATCATTTCTCGACTAATTTTATCGATGTGAGTTACAGAACGTAGCCACAGATCATTTTAATGGAATTTCTTAGAGGAGAAAATCGATTAAATGAATTCTTAATCTGAAATTTTAATCATCAGAACCAGAGTCGGAACCTTTATTACAGATATAACCTACTATGAACAAACGGCCCTAAATCAAAAACACGTTTTGATGTAAATTTACTTATTATAACGTATTTGGCTATCAAAATAGAAAAAAAAGAAATACATCGATTTTGAAAAACATCGATGTTTCAGGTTCGATAAATTTTCCCACCGATTTTAAAATCGAAAAATTTAATCGCCCATCCCTCAAATCAGAGCATTGTGAGAATAACTTATAAACTTTTAATTTCGAGCTGTAGAACAATTTTTCACACTTAAATAAGCTGTAGATATTAATAAGAAGTGATTAAAAAACTTTTTTAATTATTACTTCTGTTTATTTTCCAATAAATCCACCGGAAAGTTTCTGAACGTCAAAATAACGAAAGAGTCTTCACGAATGTAAAAAAGAACCATGTAATCACGAGGATACGTGCCTGTCAAAAAGACGAAAGACGAAACGAACGAAAAAAAAGACTCGTGTAATCAGCGTCAAACTGGTAAGTTCTGTTGAAACTGAAAGTAAAAGAACAACAACAAAAATACAAAATGTCGCTTGTTTACTTTTTTGTTTTTTTGAAAGTGAACTTTTTTATCGTTAAAATAAAAAAAAATAAATCATTTTAATAAAAAAAAAAAATTAAAATTTGACAAAAATAAAGTAAATAAATAAAATTTAACTAAAGACACTTTTGAAGTGTACTTGTGAATGTGTGTTTTATTTATTGTGTTGTGCTTCAGTTGATTTCTAATAAAATACGTGATGTTCCTGTTAACTATGTATTTTCTAATTATTTTATAACGCAATTTTTTTTTTTGTAATACACAAAAGTAGATTGTCTTAACGGTGAATAATGTGGTAGTTATTTTAATTTTAAAATAGTTAGGCAGTGACAAAAATCTAATAAATACGCGTGTATGAATTTATTATTGAAATTTCAATGTTTTCGCTGTGTTTACTTTTTTGCCTTTGTTTACTTTTTGTTGACGTTTAAAAAATGGTAAGTATTTTAGTTCAACGCGTTCGTGTATCTTCATCCCCACTCCTCAAAATTTGACAGATTGCCATTTTTACCCTTCAAGCAAAGTCACTGACCCAACTTCGTCGGTCTTTCTTGGATCCTTTCAAAACGTAGTGCCATTACACACATTTACACATTTTCTGTATATGCATGCACAAAAAAAAAAAACGAGAATCGAGAGTACTTTTTTTTTACTGAGAAAGAGAGCGTAGAGGATGAACTAATGGTGAGTATTTTTTATGGACTGAAAACAGAGAAAGAAAACTACAAAAACAACAATCTCTTTTCAATGTGTAAACGTTAGTGCCAAGAACAACAGTTCAGTAAAAATTTCCTTCAGAAAAAAAAAAAAAAAAAAACAATTTAAAATCAAAATTGAATTATTTAATTTAAGTGATCACAAAATTGTTCCATTATACAAAGGACAGGATCCACCAACAAAAAAACAATGCACCAAATGCAACTGCAACACCATAAATGATCACCACATTATGTGTTTTGTATATGATTGTATATGTACATATATATTTTTTATTTATTATTGTAATGTATTTATTTGTACTATGTAATGTAATTTGTTATACTAAGAAATGTTAAATGTAATATAAGCCTTAAGCTACTTTATTATGCCACCTCGCGGTCGCCACATGAACTGTCTGAGAAAATGAACGAGCACCAACTTCACGCGGAATAGATTCAAATAGAAGAAGTGGATTCGAAACCAAGCCGCCGTTGAAAGAGGACGCTCACGTAGACAAAATTAATAAAGACATTTTATTCTTAATTAAAAGTATTTGTTTCCTTCTAAATTTGTGTATTTCAACTTCAGATGTGGGGTTCAACCTAAAAAACAGAAAAACAGAACAAAAACACAAATTTAGAACAGCGCATCATGTCCATCTCGACAAAGACTAATAAGCAGACGATGGTCGACGCCCTTATTGCAGCCGACGTGGAAATTCCGGCAGCTGCTACAATGCAGCAACTGAAGACTTTATACCAGAAGCTGACTCACGATCAACCCATCGATCCAACAGTCAAAGGCAATTCTGAGGAGCCTGTCGACAAAGACGACGAGACAGATCTACCAAGGGCAGACCAGCTGGAAGCTCAACTCAAGGTCTTAAAACTGCAGTATGAGGTGGTAAATTTGCAGCAACAAATCCGAACAATACAGAGCGCACCCGAAAGCAGTCGCCACCAAGCAGTCAATTTCGAGCATATGGAGAACTCCCTCAATACATTCACTGGCAAGAACCATTACGACATCAGGAAGTGGTTCAAGGAGTATGAACAGTACACCACAACACGTTCGTTCACGCCAGACGATATGTGCTTGGGTGTGCGCCGGCTGATGAAAGAGACAGCCAGAGATTTTATCAACGCGCAAGGTATTGTTGATTACCAACAGCTGAAGGCATCCCTCATCGAAACTTTTGGACGACAAGTCACGCACCGTGACATTTATCGACAGTTGGAGCAGCGAAAAATCCGTCCAGATGAGTCATGCCTGGAATTTGTCATCGCCATGAAGTCCATAGCAGCCAAAATCGATGTGCCTGAGGCAGAGTTGTGTACATTCATCATCGATGGATTCAACGATGAGAGTCCTAACATCACGCTGATCAACGATAGCAGGACATTCAGCGAGCTGTTGTCGAGACTTGATCGTTATGAGCAAAAGCGATTGTCGACATACCAACCGAAGTCCACCGTTGTTACAACAACCCCAGTTGCCAACAAACCGAAGTCAAACACCGCCGTTAAACAACAAAGTTTATCCGAAGTCAGATGTTACAACTGTAGCCGTTTTGGGCACTACAAGAGCAGCTGCCCGAAGCCACCTAGACCAATAAATGCGTGCTTCATCTGTAACGAAGTCGGGCACATGCACTATAGCTGCCCGAAAGCACAACGAAGACATCAGAAGATTGTTGCAGCAGTTACACGTCTATTAACAGACTCAGATAATGAAGACCAGGTGGCAGGTCCAATAAGTGTCATGCAAATGGTAAGTGTAGCCTTTTGTAATAGCCATTTTCGACGTACTGAGTTTACGAATGTTTTTTCTTTATTGGATACCGGTAGCGAAATTAGTATTATTCAACGTTCTATTGTGCCTGATAGTGTCAGATTGTCGAACGTACCAGGATCAACGAGATATTCGGGAATTGGGTGTATAAAAATCCAGTCATATGGTATTATACAAACCCACATAATGTTTAAAAATAGAATCCATCTAATATCTCTTTATGTCCTTCCAGACAACTCGATGACGTTACCGTTGATCCTGGGGCGTGACTTTTTGCACATGTTTCACATCCATTTAAGGCAGGATGAATCTAAAAATAAAAATGTGAATTTACATATAAATAAAGATTTACTTTCAAAGCATTCGTATGTTCATGCGTTCAATTTGGTTGATTCAGATAAAGTAGTTGGTTGTTATGATAGTCCGATGACCCCATCAGATGTTGAGAATATTGTCTCCAGTGAAAGTGTGATTGGGAAGGCTGATAGTGTCGAGAGTCCATTGGTTGACGAGGATGAAATAAGGTGTCAGTGTGTCTCCGTCCCGCCGAATGATGTTGTTCCGCCGATACAGTATGTAGATAGTTATGATGAGTGTATTTCACAGATGTGCGCTATAGATACAGTTAGTTCAGAAGTTGTTATGGATATTTGTCCAAGGTTGAGGAAAACCCAATTTGAAGCATTGACAGCAGTTATTGATAGGGCTTATTTAAAACCTATAAATACAGAACGTAATCCCCACAATTACAAAATGAAGATTCGTCTTACCGATGACACACCATTTTATTGTCCGCCAAGGCGATTATCAGTATATGAACGGACAGAGGTGCGAAAAAAGATAAACGATTTGCTTGAACGAAAAATAATCCGGCAAAGTAAGTCACCATATGCCTCAGCAGTTGTATTGACAAAAAAGAAAAATGGTGAACTACGTATGTGTATAGACTATCGCGCGTTGAATAAGAAAACCATTCGCGATAATTTTCCTCTTCCGTTGATAGAAAATTGCCTTGAGTACATGGAAGGTAAGCAGTGGTTTACGTTACTTGATTTGAAGGACGGTTTCAATCAGGTTAGTGTTGAAGATGACTCTGTACAATATACATCTTTTGTGACCCCAGATGGACAGTACGAATATTTGCGAATGCCATTCGGGTTGAAGAATGCCCCGGCTGACTTCCAACGGTTCGTCCATCAAATATTTCAAGATCTGATAGAGGCAGGGAAGATTATTATATACCTGGACGACATAGCTATTGCGACCGCTGATTTTGATTCGCATTTAGAAATAGTTAGTGAAGTTTTGCGACGACTTTATGAGAAAGGACTCGAACTTAGGATAAGTAAATGTAAGTTCGGGTATGACGAGATCGAATATTTAGGTTATGTAGTTAACGCTTCGGGCATACGACCAACAAACGCCCACATCCGATCTATAGAACATTATCCAGTACCACAAAATCAGAAAGAGCTTCAATCTTGCATAGGGTTATTTTCATATTTTCGGCGTTTTGTACCATCATTTTCGAAAATAGCCAAACCATTGTTAGACTTGCTGCGCAAAGAAGTTAGGTATGATTTCAGTGACGAATGTTTGCGAGCTTTCCAAGAATTACGAAGTAGACTGGTTTCCGCCCCAGTCCTAGCCATTTTCAATCCACAAAGGGAAACCGAATTACATTGTGATGCTAGTAGCCATGGGTTTGGCTCAGCCTTAATGCAACGCCAGGATGATGGAAAATTCCATCCAGTCGCCTATTTTTCAAAGACGACAACCGCGTCTGAGGCAAAGTTCCACAGCTTTGAACTCGAGACACTAGCAATAATATACTCACTCCAACGATTTCGGGTGTACCTCGAGGGCATACCCTTTAAGATCATCACGGATTGTAACTCCTTGACTCTCACTTTGAATAAAAAGCAAGTTAATGCAAGAATAGCAAGGTGGGCTTTAGAACTTGAGAATTATAACTATTCTATTCAGCATAGAAGCGGTACGTCCATGGGTCACGTGGACGCACTAAGTCGAAACCCATTAGTCGCTACCATTAATGGACACGAGGTAGATTTCCATATTCAGCTAGCTCAGAATAGGGATGTCAAAATTAGGAAACTCAGAAGAAAACTTGAAACTGAGATGCTTTTGCACTATGAGTTGCAGGACGGTCTTGTTTTTCGCAAATTGGATACAGATATTTTGTTGCTTTATGTGCCCAACGAAATGGAGGATAATGTAATTAGAATAATTCATGAGAAGGTTGGTCATTTGGGAATAGACAAATGCTATAATCAAGTAAGAAAAAACTATTGGTTTCCAAGTATGAGAAATAAGATTGAGACATTTATAAAGAACTGCGTAAAATGTATTATGTTTTCAGCGCCAGCCAGAACTAACGACCATAACATGTATAGTATCCCCAAAAATCCTATCCCATTTGATACAATACATATGGATCATTTCGGGCCTTTACCGGCCCTGAAGTCAAAACGAAAGCATATTCTAGTTATTATTGATGCTTTTACAAAATTTGTACGTTTGTACCCGGTTAATTCAACTAGCACCAAGGAGGTTTGTGCCTCAATGGAAAAATATTTTAGTTACTACAGTCGACCTAGGCGTATTATAACAGATCGTGGCACTTGCTTCACTTCCCTAGAATTTTCAAGTTACCTCCTGAAACATAACATTGACCACGTAAAGGTAGCAGTGGCCTCACCACAAGCTAACGGTCAAGTAGAGCGGGTGAACCGTGTGATTAAGGCGATGCTAAGTAAATTAAGCGAGCCTATCGACCATTCAGACTGGTCCAATAAGTTATCTGAAGTCGAGTACGCTATTAATAATACAACACATAGCTCTACGAAGGAATCACCTAGCAAATTGCTCTTTGGAGTTGACCAGCGTGGCAAGGTAATCGACGAGCTTACCGAATACTTAGACGATAAAATAAACAGCAAAAGTAGAACTGATCTTAGCGAAATTCGGGAAAAAGCATCAGATGCTATTAAAAAGTCGCAGGAGCATAACGAAAAATATTTCCTAAAACACAGTGTACCGGCGAGGTTATATTCAGTCGGCGATTTTGTAGTGATGAGGCACATTGACACCACTGTAGGGACGAATAAAAAACTTATACCTAAGTACCGAGGACCTTATGTCATACACAAAGTTTTGCCAAACGACAGATACGTCATCAGGGACGTCGACAACTGTCAGCTGACGCAATTACCGTATGATGGAGTCATTGAGGCAGTACGATTGCGAAAGTGGGTAACACCGATGGGTGATTCGGGATATCGTGACAACTAGCTGCCAGGGGCGCACTTTATCAATTTAAGATTAAATAATGATTGAGGTCAATCATAGTCAGATTGGCCGAGCTGTAATGTATTTATTTGTACTATGTAATGTAATTTGTTATACTAAGAAATGTTAAATGTAATATAAGCCTTAAGCTACTTTATTATGCCACCTCGCGGTCGCCACATGAACTGTCTGAGAAAATGAACGAGCACCAACTTCACGCGGAATAGATTCAAATAGAAGAAGTGGATTCGAAACCAAGCCGCCGTTGAAAGAGGACGCTCACGTAGACAAAATTAATAAAGACATTTTATTCTTAATTAAAAGTATTTGTTTCCTTCTAAATTTGTGTATTTCATTATTATTATTATTATTTATTTTTGTGCATACAATATTTTGTTTTCTTTATTGAGGCTGGATAAAAGTCCTCTTTTAAATTTACTTTAGGATTAAATTTGTTAATTTGTTAATAAACTTGAAAAATAAAAAAAAAAAAAAAAACAAGTGAAAATAAAACTAAATTTTTTTATTTTGGTTGTAAAATGTCACAAATTGTTTTTGTACTTGATTTTCGCATTTCAACACGTTTCGATTCGTTCATATTTTTGGATCCGTTTTAGATCCGATTTGGTTTCGGTTCTCGCTGAGTATAGGTGAAATGGTAAGCTCTCTCTCTCGCAATACATGCACAAAATGGGTCCGTGGTGATACTAATTTCCATACTAATTTGAGCCGACAAACGCAGTTTTGCGGATCCATGTTTGGATCTGTAAACGGAGTCATCCATACGTTGTTTACTACGTGCGCGGATCCAAAGCGGAGTCGTTTGCTTGAAGGGTAGTCCGGAAAGTACCCGAACAAACCTAATATGTGACAGCGATGATGGATTGACTTTTCTCCAACAGCTGGTGGGCGATATGACAGAGGTGACAGCAGATGACAGTGGAAACACAATGGCAGCCATGCCCAGTGGCTCTCAAACGGGGAGTCGCGTTCGAAAATCAAACTTTTAATAAAAATGCGTGGTTAGTAATAATATTAAAAATGTTACAAATGTAAAAAAGATAAATTTAAGATTCTAGCATACATATATTGTATCAGGTCTTGTCAATAAGAACTTATTTATGGATTTTTATAATTATATTAATCGCTTTGATATTGTTTTTTGTTTGAAACTTTTATAAATGAAAATTATTTTGAGAAGTATGAGAACAATTTTTAAAATTTCGATTTCAAATGAATTCCAGCTACAAGGACAAGTACAAGAGCAAGTGGTGGTTCTTATATGGGCCTCAAAAAAGGCATTGAAAATTTATCATGTAAATTCGAATACATAGATGAGAATACCTATGTGCATTGACCTATTATATTTGGACTGCTAGTCGAGTGTCATTTCCCCGAAATGAAAATGGTTCAACCTAGTAAGTCAATGCCTATGTGCAAGTAAATTTCTTCAACGAACAATTTTTGATATTGCCAATATACTTGAATTGCCAACAATTGGGAAGTAGATTTTGGAAATTTTATACGAGTTTATGCTTCAAAATGATACCTCTCTGATGTGGGAAAACAAGGAAATTCGGTCATCGATTATAGTCGGATCATCTTCCAATAATCGCAATTATCCATATAAAAGGTATAGAAAGGATTGGAAATAGAAATCTAAAAGTGTTGCCGAAACTGAAGTGGATACAAAATAGAGCTGGAAATTATCACATTAACCTTAATATTGCGCTTGAAAGACACAACGACCTTATAGTCTAAGAGCCAGCGACAAAAAAAGTAACGTCATTTCATTAAGAAAATATTAATGGTTTCATTGTATAGTCTAAATATAAATAAACATTAAATGAATTGTCTGCCACTTATCCGTCGATGGAGGGGCTGTCGGTAGGGGGTTAAAGGGTTCAAAAATATAATATAAATAACGTCATTTCAACAAAACTGCTTTTTGGTTTAATGATGCAAACTGCTATTTTATGTAACGTATCAAAAAGGCAGACAGTTTGGATGGTACGAAGAATCTGGCAGACAGCGGGGAAGGTCGAGAAAAGAAGTGATTAATTACTTACGTCATTTAATTAAGGCTGGGAAAATGGTAAAATTTTCAAAATTCCATTATAATTCTATAATCAAAAAGGCAGACAAATATTTCAAGCCCAGCACCCCGGCAGACACAATTATATATTTTATTTTTATTAGTAAAAAAAAAAACAACAAAAACAATTTCACATATGTATATTCTTCTCAGAATAGTTTTATACGCCTGTGAAGTTGGCATAACAATTTTCAACTAGCCTAACGCGACCTTAACAGGAATTTGCAGTTTTTTTTGCATTTTGTTTGCATTTCTATTCCGGATTTTGCAGTTCACCAAATATGTAGTGGGTGTAACCCCCTGTAGCTAACTTCACTGCAGGGTTGCGAATTTTTATATTAAAAAATCATTAAGTCATAAGTCTGTAGATGACTTGTGAATTATAAAAATTTAATTCACAACCTACTAAGTGACTTTTGAATTAAAAAAAAATTTAATTCATAACTAATGGGTGAATTCTGATTATGAAAATTATGAATTGGAAAATTAATAAGCTAGCATGATCATTTTATGATTTACATATAAACCAGATTTGAAAGCTAAGCTAGCATAGATTCAAAATCTCATTATACTTACTAGGCAGGTACCAAAAGTTTCGAAGTACAATTATTATAAACTTAATGCGCACTGGTCACTAGTCACTGAACAATTGATGAGTGAATGATTTATGTGCATATGTAAGTTAAAATAGTTTTTTCTACGATTTTTATAAAAGCTTCCAAAAGAGAGGATGATAACCCATCAATTGCTCAACACAAATATTTTATTGATATTGCTTTTTATTGCAACTCACACAAAATTCTCCAAAAGCTTGAAAACTACTTTCGTTAATAATTAAATAATTATGTAGTCAAACCAAGCTTAAGAATTTCCAATCTACCAACTAGCTTATGAATTAATTTTTTTTTTAATTCATAAGTACCTTACTAGCTTATGAATTACATTTTTTTTAGTAGGTTGTGAATTAATTTTTTTTAATTCACAAGTCATCTACAGCATTATGACTTAATGATTTTTTAATTCAAAAATTCGCAACCTTGCAGTGAAGTTAGCAGTACAGGGGGTTACACCCACTATTTGGTGAACTGCAAAATCCGGAATAGAAATGCAAAAAAAAAAATGTAAAAAAAACTGCAAATTCCTGTTAAGGTCGCTGTCGCCGCCAACGGCATCTAGATGTCAGCAGCAGAATTGAACTAAGAATATCAAATTATATGAACGAGACTAAAAAGGCTCGTTAAAAAATGAGACTGGACGCCAGGAATATTTGAATTGATTCGTTCTTTTGCAACAGCCCGACAAGACGAAGTTTTTTAGCGTTCAATTTGGAAATCATTAAATCTTTTAAAATAACTTAAAAACATTCAATTCTATGTTCACTTTTTGATTCAAGTTTTCAATCAATAAAATATAAAAGTTAAATTTGCTTAGTTTTCATTTTTCGTGGAAAGAAACGTATTCGTTGGGTCACGTTCGTGACATTCTAAAAAACTTCTAGTTCACAAATTTGCATCCGAACATAAGTAATTGTATCTGCAAAATGGCAGATAATAAACAGAAGGCTATCCCAAAGAAAAATAGCCGAAAAACAAAAGCTACGAGTGAGAAAGCAACGTATAGTTGCAAAAAATGCAAATCTGAGGACAACCAGCAGATGGTACAATGTGACTCATGTGATTCTTGTTTCACTTCACATGCGTTGAAGTGGATGAATCCATACAAGATCACGACTAGATGTGTGAGGACTGTACCATCACCCCTGCAAAAACTGCATCTGTGCATTCTAAGGCTAAATCAGTAGTCAGTACCATGCGATCAAACCGCTCACGCCACATAAAGCTCCAACTACAACGGCTCGAGGAAGAAAGAGCACTTCAGGAGCAACGAAAGATCCAACAACAAATAGAGGACAAGGAGTACATGGACGAACGTTTTAAGCTATTATTACAAGATGACTCAGATGACCAAGATCTTGATTTGAATGAAGAAATTGTTTGTGCAAACCAAACTCATGCCGACGAGTGGATCGATGCGCAGTCAACTCTCTTGAATCGCACCAATTTCCATGCGCAATCTCAACAAATAGTAAGCCATCAACAACGTCCATGTGCTCCTCAGCGACCACCCGTTCAGGATGTACCATTGGCGGCTGCTCCTGCTCATTCTACCCTCCCAAGGTATGGAATGCCATCATGTCAATTTCCAGAAGTTGTTAACACAATTACACCAAGCCAACTGGCAGCAAGGAAAGCTCTTCCAAAAGATCTACCCATATTCAGTGGCAGGCCAGACGAATGGCCCATTTTCATCAACAGCTTTGAAGGAACAACTACAATCTGTGGTAAAACAAATATTGAAAACATTTATCGTTCTCAAAAATGTTTAAAGGTTCCAGCACTTGAAGCAGTCCGTAGCTGACTTATATTCCCTCAAAATGTTCCAACCATCATTGAGACGCTAAGAATCATTTTTAGACGACCAGAAACAATCATCCAGTCACTGCTGCAGAAAGTTCGTGCGGAACCAAATCCAAAATCTGAGAAACTGGAGACCATCATTCCATTTGCACTCGCAGTGGATAATATGTGTTCCACGATGGAAGCATGTGGTATGACAAATCATTTAAATAACCCCGTTCTTTTACAGGAACTGATTGATAAATTACCAGCTCAAATAAAATTAAATTGGGCGACATACTCGTGCAACATTGAGGTAAATCTGGGTTCTTTTGGTACCTGGTTGATGCAGCTGGCTGCTACTGTGAGCAGCGTTACATACAACATTCCGAATATTCAAACAAAATGTGAAAAATCTACTGCAAGAGGCCATGTTGCTGTTCATAGTGAAAATAATACTGATTCTCGTTCTTCAAGTCGTAGAAAATGCTGCATCTGTGACCAAAACTGTGCCAAGGTTGAAAACTGCAACACCTTCAACAACTTCAATACAACTCAACGATGGAATGCAGTGAAGACAAATAAACTGTGTCGACTGTGTCTCATTTCTCATCTGCGCTCTCGATGTCGACTGACCACGCCATGTGAAATCAACGGGTGTTCGTATAAACACCACCGTCTACTACATAACTACAATGAAGATGCCATTGCTACTGCCCGAATCAACACACATATTGACAATAAAAAAGGCGTACTATTCAGAATCCTACCTGCAATTATCCATGGTAAACGTGGACCTGTAAAAGTGTTCGTCTTTCTTGACGAAGGGTCGTCGCTCTCCTTAATGGATGCATCCTTAGCTGAAGAGCTCGAGCTTCAAGGACCTGAAGAAGCTTTATGCCTTAAGTGGACCGGAGACACCCATCGAATGGAACAACATTCAAAAGTCGTTTCCGTCCAGATATCATCCGAAAATTTCAATGAAGATACACGATTTCCGATGTTCGAACCGTTGCAGCACTAAAACTACCATCACAATCGATATGCATGAAAAGCTTGGAGTCAATCTGCCCTAGCGAGGTATCCGTCGGAGCGGAAATTTTTTTGCAACGCACACTCTGTCGGAGGTTCAAATTACATTCGAGGTATCCTTCATCGGAAAAGAATACTAAACAATGCGACGACGCGTCGGGTTTCTCTTGCATTAAATTAACCAAAAGCTCGATTTGCCTGCTTGTTGTTTTTTCGTTTGCTCCCGAGGCCTAAAAAATAAAAAAATTCAAGCAATAGTTCCAAAATTACTTTATTAACATGTTTTTTTTTTTAATTTCTTACATTTTCTAAACTTTACACAAATCTTTAAAAAGTTCCGCGAACTATTTGTGTCGGAGGATATCGGAAAAATAAATTTATGAGCTGTCAAAATATCACTCAAAAAAGCAATTGATCGCACTGTAACGCAAAACGCCGGTGTGCGTTGCATAATGTCGGAAAAATGTTCAGAATAGCTGTCCGAAAGTATACCTCGAAGCAAATATTCTCCGATTCGTATAAAATCGGAGAATTTTCCGCTCCGACGGATACCTCGCTAGGGCCGAATATATCCATACCTAAAGGGACTTCCGATTTGTTCTTATAGTGCTTCTACTCCACGTCTACTAATTGGCCTAAACAACTGGCACCTGGGTACTCAGCTTCGATACAAAGAAGGTACCAAAAACCAACCGATTGCATCGAAAACACGTCTGGGATGGACGATTCATGGACTGTGCCAGCTTCAAGATGCCAATATAGAAATGCACATTCATCATAGTTTTCATCATTGCCAATGTACGCAACCATCAGATGATCACCTTCACGACATGATGAACAAATATTTCTCGCTCGACAGCCTTGGTGTTACCGCAAACTCATTAAAATCCTTGATATCACCTGACGATCAACGTGCGCTTCAAATATTGGAATCTGAAACTATTCGTACTGATGATAACGACCGATATGAAACCTCTTTGCTCTGGAAATAAGATCAAGTTCAACTGCCTGACAGCTTTCCCATGGCGTTTCGTCGTTTTCGATGCCTACAATCTAAATTAGATCGGAACCCAGACCTAAAAAGCAACCTAAACCATCAGATTACCGAGTATTTGAGAAAAGGCTACATTCGCAAGCTTACCAAAGAAGAGTTGGAAGAAAATCATCCTCGCATCAGCTGACGTCATTGCTGGGAATATTACATCGATTCAGGGAAAGGAGGGTTGCAATCTGTGGGGATATTCGTGAAATGTATCACCAAGTCCGAATAAAACAAGAGGACCAACATTCTCAACGCTTCCTTCGGCAACTTGACGACAAGACTGCTGATCCCGATGTTTATGTATGACCTTTGGAGCTACATGTTCTCCCAGCTGCGCACAATTTGTCAAAAATAAAAATGCCCTCACCATTATCGATGAATACCCCAGAGCAGTAAAATGTATTTTGGACAACCACTATGTAGACGACCTTTTAGATTGCGTGGACACCGAAGCGGAGGCCATCCAACTTTGCAATGATGTAAAACGTATTCATCAGCAAGGTGGATTCCAAATTGGAAAATGGATTTCCAACTCATCAACAGTCGTCAGCACCCTAGGAAAAGCACACGCCAAACCAAATCATAATCTCAACATGGCCCTTGAAGTCGAAGCAGTTAGGTCCTCGGTATGTGGTGGTGCACGTCTTCAGACTGTTTTACTTACATCGTTACCAGAAACCAACAGAATAAAATGATTCTCCAGGGATCTCAGAAGCCAACGAAGAGGGAAGTTTTACGCATTCTCATGACGATTTATGATCCTCTTGGATTGATTGCGCACTTTCTTGTTTCCCTCAAGATACTCCTGCAAGACATCTGGAGAAGTTCAATAGGCTGGGATGACAAAATAAATGAGGAACAATTCGATAGATGGCTTCAGTGGATCCGAATGCTAGATAGCATCGAAAAGCTTACCATTCCGAGATGCTATCTTACTGAAATCAAATTCGACAGCGATGCTGAGACTGAGCTACATGTCTTTGTGGATGCCAGCAGCCATGCATTTGCAGCCGTTGCATATCTTCGATGTACCCGAGAAGACCATGTTGAATGCAAACTAGTAAGTGCTAAGACAAGAGTAGCGCCTATAAAACTCATTTCAATTCCACGTCTTGAGCTAGAAGCAGCAAGACTTGGAGTCCGTTTGGCCAATTCCATCACTAAGGAACAATCCATCGAAATTTCCAGAAAAGTGTTTCGGTCAGATTCCAAAACAGTGCTCAGTTGGATTCGTGCTGATCACCGTAACTATCGACAGTTTGTGGCTTTCCGAGTCACTGAAATTCTGGAATCATCAAAAGTTGAAGAATGGAAATACGTGCCAACTAAACTAAACGTGGCAGATGAAGGGACGAAGTGTTCGAAAAAACAACCTTCCTTTGAAACCAGTGGCCGATGGTACACAGGGCCACCCTTTTTGTCATTTCCTGAAACTGACTGGCCAACAAATATCTCAGTTAGCCCTACCACTGAAGAAGAAATCAAGCCTCATCTCTTCATAAACAATTTTGAATCTAGAATCGTGATTGACCCGGAACGATTTTCGAAATGGACGCGATTGCTAAGGAGTACGGCATTTATGTTTCGATTTATCTACAACATTCGATCAGGTGAAATACAAAAAGAAGAATATCAGAAAGCCGAAGCATATCTATGTCGCGAAGCTCAGCTCGATATCTATGCTAACGAGTTCTTGATGCTTTCAAAACAAAAACACCAGAGAATCGTGGACAAAAGTAGTCCCATCTATAAACTTTCTCCATACCTGGACCGAAATGGAGTGCTTCGTTTGTATGGACGAATTGATGCTGTCGTCGACGTGAACCGAAATGTCAAGCGGCCTATAATCCTGCCAAGAGGACACCCTATCACTGATCATATAATCCAATACACTCATGAACAGTTTCATCATTTACATAACGAAACAATTGTAAATGAATTGCGACAAAGATTCTGGATTCCTCACATGAGAGTTGCTATAAGAAAATCATTAAGAAAGTGCCAGATTTGTTAAATTCGACGTGCCTTTCCAAGACCACCCATGATGGGAAAACTTCCACCTGCCAGACTCGCAACATATCAGCGACCTTTCTCGTATTCCGGCATAGACTATTTTGGGCCTATGAATGTGTCCATCGGAAGAAGAACAGAGAAGAGATGGGGTGTCTTGATCACCTGCATGACAACACGGGCCGTACATATTGAAGTGGCTTCAAATTTGTCCAGCGATTCATGCATCTTGGCTATAAAACGTTTTGTAGCCCGACGCGGAATACCAATTGAATTCCATAGCGACAATTGAACAAATTTCCACGGGGCCAAAAACGAACTGCAGAAAATTTTGAAACGACAGTCGGATATTGCCAAGAAATTTTCATCGCCAACAACGAAATGGATATTCAATCCACCATCATCACCCCACATGGGAGCGGATGGTTCAAACCGTCAAGAAAGTCCTCAAAGAAATAGCTCCAATCCATAATCCATCAGATGAATTGCTCCACAGTATGCTGCTGGAAGTGGAGAAAGTGATTAATTGTCATCCACTCACATACTTACCACTGGATACGGACGAAGATGAAGCTTTAACTCCAAAACACTTTTTGCTGGGATCATCGGATGGACACCAACCAGACACCGTTGTCACTGATGACCGTATCTTGAGGAAACATTGGTTGACATCACAGCAGTTCGCGAACAGATTCTGGAAACGATGGTTGAGAGAATACCTTCCTACAATAACTCGCAGACAAAAATGGTGGGCACCAGCAAAACCAATTGCAGTCGGAGACGTCGTCATTATTGTTGATGACAAAAATCCTAGAAATTTGTGGCCGAAGGGGCGCGTTCTAAAATGCAACCCAGATAGTGATGGGCAAGTAAGGAAAGTGACAGTCCAGACTAAAGATGGGATTTATATTCGACCAGCAGTAAAGACATTGTATATATATTTCTATAGTACTCTCATGAAGAGGAACGAACGACGCGCCGCCTAGGTGAGCCGATACAGAAGCTTGCGAAAATTCAGAGTGGAGAGATTGGAGAGTTGAGAAGGAGCGGATAATCAAAGAAGGGAGAATAAAAAATAAGGTTAAAGAAAGATAATAAGAACGAGAACAATGTATACAAAATTAATGAAAGTTAAAATGGGACAAAAATTTGTCGGTTTTGCGCTTTATTCTTGTGTGACAATTCTTAAAAAGGGGAAAATTAAATAAAAAATGAAAATAAATGATGTCCAAAAGGAACTTGGGTTTTTGTTTCTCCTGTGTATGCTATGACCTAATTTGGTAGAACAAAAATAACTGTAAGTATAAAATAGCCAGTATTGCCACTCGAAGAAAATAGGGTGTTTTTAACTTATATTCCAAAAAAATTGAAATACCCGTAAAGACAATTTTTGAAAGAAAATAAATAATTTTCTTACAAAAATTAATTTTTTTTGGTTAATGAAAATTTTGTAAAAAGAAAATTTGCAAATTTCAAAACCCCAATTAAATACTCGTGAAAACTATTTTTCGAAAAAATTTAATTTTTAAAAATTTTTAACAATTTTTTAAAAATTAAAAAAAAAGCTGAATTTTGAATGCAAATTTCCAAAATAAACGTAAGAACAATTTTTCAAAAAAATAAAATTATTTTTTTCGAAAAAAAATAATGTTTACTATTTTGCGAAAATCAATTGAAATAATATTTCAAAAAATTAAATAGCTTTTTGTGGAAAAAATAACTTTTTATTGGGAAAAAAAAAACAAAATTGGTATCACAATTTTTAAAATCAATTGAAATACACCTGAAAAATTATTTTTGAAAAAAATAGATGGAAACAATTTTTCGACAATTAAAAAAAGGAAATTAGGCATACCAATTTTAAAAACCAATTGTTATGCACATGAAAATAATTTTCAAAGGAAAAACAAAAAATTCCCAAAAATATTTTTTTTTTTTTAATTTAAATTTAATTTTAAATTTTTTAAATCTAAACCCATAGCATAAATCTAAAAACCTAAACCTAAACCTTAACCTTAACCTAAACTTAAACTTAAACTTAAATTTAAACTTAAACTTAAATTTAAACTTAAACTTAAATTTAAACTTAAACTTAACTTAAACTTAAACTTAAACTTAAACTTAAACTTAAACTTAAACTTAAACTTAAACTTAAACTTAAACTTAAACTTAAACTTAAACTTAAACTTAAACTTAAACTTAAACTTAAACTTAAACTTAAACTTAAACTTAAACTTAAACTTAAACTTAAACTTAAACTTAAACTTAAACTTAAACTTAAACTTAAACTTAAACTTAAACTTAAACTTAAACTTAAACTTAAACTTAAACTTAAACTTAAACTTAAACTTAAACTTAAACTTAAACTTAAACTTAAACTTAAACTTAAACTTAAACTTAAACTTAAACTTAAACTTAAACTTAAACTTAAACTTAAACTTAAACTTAAACTTAAACTTAAACTTAAACTTAAACTTAAACTTAAACTTAAACTTAAACTTAAACTTAAACTTAAACTTAAACTTAAACTTAAACTTAAACTTAAACTTAAACTTAAACTTAAACTTAAACTTAAACTTAAACTTAAACTTAAACTTAAACTTAAACTTAAACTTAAACTTAAACTTAAACTTAAACTTAAACTTAAACTTAAACTTAAACTTAAACTTAAACTTAAACTTAAACTTAAACTTAAACTTAAACTTAAACTTAAACTTAAACTTAAACTTAAACTTAAACTTAAACTTAAACTTAAACTTAAACTTAAACTTAAACTTAAACTTAAACTTAAACTTAAACTTAAACTTAAACTTAAACTTAAACTTAAACTTAAACTTAAACTTAAACTTAAACTTAAACTTAAACTTAAACTTAAACTTAAACTTAAACTTAAACTTAAACTTAAACTTAAACTTAAACTTAAACTTAAACTTAAACTTAAACTTAAACTTAAACTTAAACTTAAACTTAAACTTAAACTTAAACTTAAACTTAAACTTAAACTTAAACTTAAACTTAAACTTAAACTTAAACTTAAACTTAAACTTAAACTTAAACTTAAACTTAAACTTAAACTTAAACTTAAACTTAAACTTAAACTTAAACTTAAACTTAAACTTAAACTTAAACTTAAACTTAAACTTAAACTTAAACTTAAACTTAAACTTAAACTTAAACTTAAACTTAAACTTAAACTTAAACTTAAACTTAAACTTAAACTTAAACTTAAACTTAAACTTAAACTTAAACTTAAACTTAAACTTAAACTTAAACTTAAACTTAAACTTAAACTTAAACTTAAACTTAAACTTAAACTTAAACTTAAACTTAAACTTAAACTTAAACTTAAACTTAAACTTAAACTTAAACTTAAACTTAAACTTAAACTTAAACTTAAACTTAAACTTAAACTTAAACTTAAACTTAAACTTAAACTTAAACTTAAACTTAAACTTAAACTTAAACTTAAACTTAAACTTAAACTTAAACTTAAACTTAAACTTAAACTTAAACTTAAACTTAAACATCTAGGCCCAAACTCAAACCACAACCATCAAACTTGAACACATACCTACATACCTACCCAAAGCAAACAGAAAAACAAACTATACCTACATACCCATAACTTCGCTTAAAAAAATAATTCATAACATAATATGTTGCTATATAATAATACCTACCTAAAACGATAAAAACAAAAAAATTCCAACAACAATTCATACCTACCTACCTATAGGAAAAAGCATAATAAATGCCAAATATAGCAACGTTGTATTTACGTCACATATTGTGAAATTTAACAACGTTGCTTTGATATATTTTTATTCAATTTGCATTAAATTTGAAAATTTAAAATATTTTGCTTCAAATAATACCTACTATAGCTATACCTAAATCTATGTATACCCCTATCTCAACAAAATACCGTATAAGCGACCATAGCACAAAAAAATTCTTCTCCTTATTTTGCTTTATGCCACGTCAAAAACATCTGATTCAAAGATCTCCCTTAGTCTCATTATTGTTGTCAGACTAATATTAATATAATCCTCTCGTTCTTACTACTTGTCTTCATTTCTTTGTCATTTATCTTCTTCCCGCCTTTTTATCTCTCCAAAGTCAGATTGTGGCGATTGCAGCGCCATTTGAGAGCCGATGCTGAACTATTTTTTTTCTGTTCCATGAGAGTACTATAGGGTTTATATACAAAGGTAAAGATTGCCGTTCTCGACGTTCAAGATGGTAAGTCGATTCCAACCGTCTTACCGGGGGGGAGTGTCGCTGCCAACGGCATCTAGATGTCAGCAGCAGAATTGAACTAAGAATATCAAATTATATGAACGAGACTAAAAAGGCTCGTTAAAAAATGAGACTGGACGTCAGGAATATTTGAATTGATTCGTTCTTTTGCAACAGCCCGAAAAGACGAAGTTTTTTAGCGTTCAATTTGGAAATCTTTTAAAATAACTTAAAAACATTCAATTCTATGTTCACTTTTTGATTCAAGTTTTCAATCAATAAAATATAAAAGTTAAATTTGCTTAGTTTTCATTTTTCGCTGAAAGAAACGTATTCGTTGGGTCACGTTCGTGACAGTCGCGTTAGGCTAGTTGAAAATTGTTATGCCAACTTCACATGCGTATAAAACTATTCTGAGAAGAATATACATACATGTGAAATTAAAAATATGATTTCTTTAAAAAGTAACATTTTCTCAATTGTTTTTTTTTTTACTAATAAAAATAAAATATGTAATTGTGTCTGCCGGGGCGTTGGGCTTGAAATATTTGTCTCCCTTTTTGATTATAGAACTATAATGCAATTTTGAAAATTTTACCATTTTTCCCAACCTTAATGAAATGACTTAAGTAATTAATCACTTATTTTCTCGACCTTCCCCGCTGTCTGCCAGCATCTTTGTACCATCCAAACTGTCTGCCTTTTTGATATGTTACATAAAATAGTAGTTTGCATCATTAAACCAAAAATCAGCTTTGATGAAATGACGTTATTTATCTAATATTTGTTAACCCTTTAACCCCCTACCAACACCCCTCCACCAACAGATAAGTGGCAGACAATTCATTTAATGTTTATTTATATTTAGACTATACAATGAAACGTTACTTTTTTTGTCGCTGGCTCTCCTTCTATTACAAATATTATGAACAGTATAAGATCTTCCTACCCTACTTACAGTGATTCGAATGGAAAGCAACAGAATCCTATTGCACCCTGGTTTGAGGCAGACTGCAAAAATGCAAGAAAAAAAATCTTTTGCGTGGTTAAAAGCATTCCGAATACATAGAGATGGATTTAGCAAAACCCAATATATAAAAGCAAACAAGGAATTTAAATCTCTGTGTAAAAATAAAAAACAAAATTAAGATAATAGGATAAGTTTTCTTAATGCTTCTTATAAGATATTTACTTTAATTCTTAAACGACGACTAAGTTCCTGGATCGACGAAAAAAACCATTTAATTAAGGAATTTCAAGCGGGATTTATGCCAGAATACTCTACAGCAGATCACATCATTGTACTAAGAGGCATCGCAGAAAAATTTCTACAAAATGGAAAAAACTATATTGCTTTTTTTTGTTGATTTTAAGGCAGCGTTTGATACGGTTGACAGGAAAGCTTTAATATACAAAATGTTTAGACTAGGGATGTCCAAAAAGTTTGGTAGAGTGCTGCAAAACCCTTATGACGATACTAAATCGGTAGTATGGAATGGAGAGGAAATGTCTGAATGGCTTAAAACCGAATCGGGAGTACGTCAGGGGTGTGCGTTGAGCCCTCTTTTGTTCGCATTTTACATCGAGGATCTTTCTGACTGTTTGTATGGATGTATCGAATATGCAGGAACCATTATTAAAGCACTTTTCTTTGGGAATGACATACATAGTTCTGTTTGCTTATTCACGAGAATCGCTGCAACTGATGATTAATCAACTATTTAGATACAGCATAGCTTGAAGTCTCAAAGTGAATCTAAACAAAAATTTGAGCATGGAAAAGCATTTGAAGGAGAAACTTGTGAAGACCAAGAATGCTACATGGAAAAATTGTTTCGCCAGTAAATACATTGTCCATAGCAGTAAATTTCGTGTTTTTGAAGCAGTCTCGGAGACAATTATGCTTTATGCATTCCAATTATGGGGATACAAGCATTTTGAATTGGTGGAAAAACTCTTAAGGTTCTATGTTAATAGGATATTTCGTCTTCCTTCTAATACCCCTAACTACATCGTGATGCTGGAAACAGGACTATCCCCACTCTTCATACGGACACATTGATTATATAATTAAGGTTTTACACATGTACAATGAAATGCTACCAAGGAAAGCGGCTCTTAAGGTAATATACCAAAGAAGCAGTTGGTATGCTGAGTGGATGGAGTTGGCACAGTGGTGTGGAATTCAGCTAAATTTGGAATTAGAGAACCTCAATGATTGGAGAGGCTCACTCTATAAACTAATTTAGGCTACAGACATCAAATATAGAGGAAAATATATACAACAAGCTACAGTGCTGCCAAAAACATTCCGGATTTTTTCCCATAGTAATGATTTTCTTAATACCAAGTAGAAAACTAACAACTTTCCATAAGTTTTTTAATAATTTGTAAAGAGTATGAGACAAGTTAATAATAACCTTAAAAATTTAATGCTACGATGACAAGAACAATAAAAAAAAATTATTTTATAAAGTTACTCAGAAACATGCCTGTGCAAAACTTACCGGATTTCAAGAAGATTGCGAGTCTCGATGTTAAAGTAACGTTTTCGAGTCTTTTGACTCAAGCCGTAGATTAAAACGTTTTTACAAGTTGAGAGCTGTGTAAGTTGAAATTATATAGTGCATAAAATGGCTAAAACACGTTATAGCAACGCGATTCGATACGAAATAATAGAAAAGTTCCAAGCCGGTATAAAACAAAAAGTAATCGCTGAAATCTTAAAAATTCCAACGTCAACGGTTTGCGACATCATTAAAAAATTTAAATATGAAAAATCAGTGGAAGCAGATCATTTTGGTGGACGCCCTCGCAAAACAACAATTAAAACTGATAGGCGCATAGAGAATTTCGTGCTTAAAGACCCTTTTGCGACTTCAAAGACAATTTGTGATGAACTTAATCTACCCATAGGGCCGAGTACGGTCAGGAAGCGTTTAAGAGATTTCGGTCTTTTTGCATTTCGACCAGCTAAAAAACCTCTTCTTACTGCTAAACATCGTAAAAGAAGGTAATCCGTAAAAGGTATTTGGGAAAGACTTAAAATTCCTAATCAAAACATTTAACCCAAGATTGAATTTGCAAAAAATCATATTAACTGGTCTTTAAGCAAATGGAGGAGTGTGCTTTTCAGTGATGAAAGCAAATTCAACTTTTTTTACTCCGATGGTGCAAGGACAGTGAGGCGCTCAAAAGGTACCCGATTAAAGCCTGCAAATATACTCCCTACAGTTAAGCCCGGTGGAGCCTCGGTGATGGTTTGGGGTTGTTTTTCAGGAGCAGGCTGCGGTCATATACACCAAATCACAGGAATTATGGACCGTTTCCAATATAGGGACATTTTGGAGTCAGTAATGCTTCCATACGCAGAGGAAGAATTGCCTCTGCTTTGGGTTTTTCAGCAGGATAATGACCCCAAACATTCTTCAAAGCTGCTAAAAGAGTGGTTTGCAACTAAAAATATTCGTGTCTTAGAATGGCCATCTCAATCACCCGATTTAAACCCAATAGGAAATTTGTGGGCCATTTTAAAAAGGCGGGTTGGGAAAAAAAGCACACGTCAACAACTTCTCTTTTTGCAGCTTTTAAAAATGAATGGGAGAATATTCCTGCTTCTGTTTTCGAGAATTTAATCCAGTCAATGCCTCGTCGATGCCGAGCTGTGATAAAAAAACAAGGGTTACTGGACAAAATATTAAATAAATAATAAAAGTTAATTGCAAAAAAATAAAATCCGGTTAGTTTGTCACATTAAAATTTTTAATTAACTTTAATTTTTTGATGTTTTTTTTTTGTTTTGATGGATAAAGTTCCATGGTTTTTGTTTCAAATAATAAAATTGTTCAATAATAATGGGAAAAAATTGCAAACATTTGAGTTTTTCATTTTTATATCACAAACCAACAATCAATGCAGTTTACCAAAAAAATCCGGAATGTTTTTGATACCACTGTACCTCCTCCGTGCATAGAGCGCTATATAGAAAATTATGCTACAATCTGGGACAACTAAATTATTTCCGAGATGAAAACAGTGTGGAGCAAATATCTATGATGGTAAGACTGCGTGGGGAACTTTTGCGACTCAATTATGTACCACATAGAGAAGACCTGCCTGTATTATGTCATCTGTGTAATCAGAAGGAAAGAGAAGATGTGCTGCACTTTCTAGGAAGATGTCCGGTGTTGATGGAATCAAGAAGATTCTTTTTTGGCTGCAATACTTTAACCGAGGATGAGATGTTATCGCATTTAAATGAAGTGGAAGTATCAAAACTCTTTAATTATTGCAAGGTTGCGCTGGCGTATCGAGAGATGATAATTAATAAAACTCTTTCTGTGATGAACTTAAATTTGCTTAATACCATTTATGTTTTAACTGCTAAAAATTAATTAGAATTATGTAACTACATATTTGTCAATTTGGCAGACGGCAATGCCATGCTATATTTGATCTTGTAATTAATAATTGCTTTATATGTAAATTTTAAATAAAAATCACTTAAATCTAAATCTACCTTTTTTAAAGCCAATACTCTGTTCTATTAGCCAGTTTTCAAATCAAGTGAAATCTATGCATAGTTTTTAAAAAAACGAGTTACAAACTCAAAATTTGGGAAAAAAAAACAAAATTGAAATTTTTCAATACTTTGAGATTTTATATTATTTTTTTTTCTTACGTGATTAATTCTTATACAAATTGACTCTATGAGAGACTCGTATCATACTCTCCCCGCATACAGCTTTATGTCGTAACAGTGAGGTATGTATGGGGGGCCATGCTGCCCCCCTGCTTGGGCACACTATAGGATTTGGGGTAGGTGCAAGGTTGGGTGTATGCAAAGTTTCTTTTACAAACAAACAATTAATTAAATTAAAATAGTAGTTTTGGTAATTTTCAATTTTCTCGAAAACTAGAAGACTTTATAAAATTAATAAGAGCAACGAATTGTAAGAAAAAAAAATAATATAAAATCTCAAAGTATTGAAAAATTTTACTTTAAACATTTTTTTATGTTTTTTTTCTCAAATTTTGAGTTTGAAACTCGTTTTTTTCAAAAACTATGCATAGATTTCACTTGATTTCACTTGGCTAAAGAATAGAGTATTGGCTTTAAAAAAAGGTATAATACTTAATCGTAGGTATTACCGTTATTTTTTAATAATTTTTTTTTTCCATTTTTAGTACTTTTTTCATGAAATTCGCAATCCTTAAGTGGAAATTTTTCAAAAATATTTTAAATCATTTCGCAAACAGTCATTTGACAATTTTTTTTTAAATGAAGCGTCTAGAATGAGAAGATGTTAAGTGACACTAACTGATATTTGTCTAAAACATACTTTTGTTTTGAATGTAAACCACACATTTTTTTTTTCTCTATTTGTATTGCCTTTTTTAAGTTTCTCTAGTCTTAAGAAAAAATTTCTAAGCAGTTCTAAAAAAAAGTCGTTTAGAGACCAGTACCTGGGAGACCGAGTTTCGATCGTCTCTTCTTAATCGAAAAAATTGAAATATGTATGAGAGAAGATGGCAGTGCTGTGTATTTTGAAATAAGAACAATTTAATAAAGATTTGCTTTATTATAATAAAAATAAGAATACATCTATTTAATTGATACAATTAATTAATTAGTGAAAACAGAATTCTAGGTCCGCGCGTGTTGGCGATGGAAAAGAAAAGAGCGCTCAAAATATGTGTTGATATGACAGGTATAGACGGCCATTTACACTGGTGATCTACACAGGTCGTTTACACCACAACACTCTCCGACTGGCCAAAAAATTAATCCAAATAAGTCAAATAGCATCACCGAGATAATAATCTCTCAATCTCACAGGTTGTCTAGTTTGTCTTCCTGTTTGCCGTGGTATTTGACGTGGTGGTGGAACTAAAGGTGCAGCATCAGGTGCTGCTCCAGGTGCTGCTGGTACTTGAACTACTGGCTCAGAACGTCGTAATCTGCGAATGTTACTGTCCGATGGTTGTGGTCAATTGACTTTGGGCTGGAACTGTGCGGTTTACTGGCGTAGGTGCTGGAACAGTGACACTTCTGAGTTGATCAATGTGTCGTTTGAATACATGACCGCTATCCAACTTGACAGTGTAATGCATTGACCCCAGTTTGTCCGTGATTTAGCCGGTTTCCCATGATGGTTTATTGTTTCGATAAATTCGAGCTATTACACGTTCGCCCATTTTGAGGCTCCTTAGAACGCCGTGTTGTGGAACAGCTTTTGGTATGTCTTTGGTAGTCCGGATAGCATCCAGACGAATACGTATGGGACGGTGTAGGTACAATTCTGCTGGACTCTTTCCACAAGCCAAAGGTGTCGCTCTAAACAATTGTAATATCTGATGAACTTTATCAATGTGGGCTGGATCATTGTGCATCTTCTCTAATTTTAGCTTAAGGGTTTGCACATACCGCTCTGTAAGGCAATTAGTTGAAGGGTGTCCTGGTGCGGTAAAGATTTGGAAAATCCCTCGTTCTTTGCAGAAGTCTTCAAACACTGGATTTTTAAATATCATTGCATTGTCAGAAACTAGAAACTGCGGATATCCGTGAAAGAAAAATATCTCTTCTAACAACCTCAGAGTTATAGATGTGTCTGGGGCTTTCGAAATTACTTTGATCTTGGGCCATTTAGATTTTGCATCTACTAATACTAGATAGTATTTTCCGTTTTTCGGACCAGCATAATCAATATGCACTCTTGAAAAATTTTCTTTGGGCTCTTCCCAATGGTGTGCGGGTGCTTTAGCTGGAGACTTCTGGTTAACTGCGCAGGATTGACAAGAACGTAAGACTCGTTCGATGTTTGGCCAGTAGCAATATCGTCTCGCTAGCTGTTTCATGAGGACGATTCCCGGGTGTGTAACATGAAGTTCCTCCAATATGTTTTGTTGCAGGGCTTTGGGGATGCATACTCTGGAATCTCGAAATAATATATTACCTTGATTACCTTGTAGGGTGTAGTCCACTAAATGACTCGTGCCTGCATTGATTTCTTTGATGATCTGCGACAATGCTGGATCTTGAGGTGTATGTTGTTCAATCATTTTACTGGTTACATGAGCTGTGGAAATTAGACTGAGTGTTTGAAACTGGATCTGGAGAATTTCTTCATCAATAGTATGAATGCTTGTTGGAGATACTTCTTTGACAGGATTTCTAGAGAAATAGTCGGCGTTGACATTTTGATCGCCATTTCTATGAACTATTTCATAGTTGAAATTAGATAAGTATGCTGCATATCTGAGTAATCTAGCAGCTGTCATGGGAGGTAAATAACTGTGATGATGGAATATTCTTACTAAAGGTTTGTTGTCCGTGATTAGCGTAAACTTCCTGCCATATAGGTATGTGTACAGTCGGTCAAGCGCAAACACAATAGCCAGGGCCTCGCGATCAATTTGGCTGTAATTCCTCTCTGATTTTGAAAGGGATCTCGACACGAAACATATTGGCTTTTCGACTTCGTTGATGATGTTAGAGAGTACTGCGGCTACTCCGACGGGTTGGCATCACAAGCAACAGTGACTGGGAATGTAGGATCGTATGGTACTATGGTCTGTTCGCTCCCAATATGGTTCTTAAGCCTGATGAATGCAGCTTCACAACTTGCAGACCAAAAATAATCTGAATCCATACAGAGAATGGGTGCTGTGAGTGTTGAATGGTTTGGAATGAACTTACTGTAGTAAGTAACGAGACCAAGAAATTGCTTAACTTCCTTCTCGTTTGTTGGTCTCGGTGCTTCGAGGATATCTTGAAACTTTCTGGGGTCCTTGGCAATTGTCTTATAGGATATTTGATAGCCAAGGTATGATATTCTGGTCGCAAAAAACTTACACTTCGTTTTATTCAAATGGAGGTCATTGTCTTGAAGTCTTTGGAAGCATTTCGTAAGATTTTCTTCACAATCGTTTAGTGACTGTCCGTGTACGATAATATCGTCAAAATATGAAACAACACCTTTCAGGCCGTTAAGAACTTGATCCAATATTCTATGGAACTCACTTGGCGCTGATTTGATACCAAAACTTAGACGGTTCATTTTTAATGATCCTTTGTGTGTTGAAATTGTTTGTATACTCGCACTCATTTCGTCAACTTCTATGTGTAGATACGCTTTATATAGGTCTAGCTTACAGAAGAATCTGGAGTTTCTGAGATTGTTCACCAATTCGTCGATCCGAGGTATAAGATAATGTGTGTCAGTTAGTTGTTTGTTCACAGCTACTTTGTAGTCAAAACATAACCTCACATTTCCATCTGCTTTGGGCACGGGTACGATAGGTGAACCCCAGTCGCTTTTGTCGATGGGTGTAATTATTCCATCGTTTTCCAGCACAGAAAGCTCGTATTCGACCTTTTCCCTAATTGCAAAGGGAATAGAACGTGGCTTGATAAAAACAGGTCTAGCGTTGCTTCTTAATTGCAAAGAGCATTTAACACCAGGAATTTTCCCAACTGATTGTTCGAATATTTTAGGAAATAACTTCTCAAAATCATCGATTGACTTTAACTGTAGTACATCTTGAGTGTTGATGGGCTGGCTCATTTTGTCGATTTCTTGAAGGCTGATATTTAGATGACGAATCCACGTCCTACCCAGTAATGGTGAAAATCCATCAGGAACAATGTAAAGTTGTTCAATAGACTCAATACTGTTGTATCTTACCGGTACATTGACGACACCTAGAGGTGCTACGATTCCTGCATCGTATGTTCTGAACTTCACACTACATGCTTTGAGTTTGGTATTCAAATTTAAGCTTTTGAACTCGTTGCTGGGGAGTAATGTGTAACCGGATCCAGATTCTACTTCGAATTTCACCTTTTTGTTTGATGGAAATTTCAATTCCATATTTCTTTGTGGCTAGGTCTGTAGCAAATAAATCAATTATTTTACTTTTGTTAATACAGTTTTGGTCATAAGTTGATGTTGACTGGAAATCTTGAAAATCTGTCACATTTGATATGTTTTTGGACGTTGACTGGCTTGAAGATGGCGTAGAATTCTTGTTTAAGGGTGAAATGCAGACTTTTGACACATGTCTTTGCTTACGACACGATCCACACTTAAGTTTGTGCGAAGCAATTTTGCACTCTGAAGACGCATGATTATTTTTGCCGCATCTAATGCACAGATCGCTGATGCCGATTTCTTTAAAATCCACACGGAAACAAGACTTTCTGCCGTGGGAAGCACTTTTTCCTCGTGAATATCCGGCTGGCTTCTTGGTATCTGCATGATATTTGGATCTGGAAAAACGATTAATCGACGTATGCGATGGATTGACTGAGCTTGAAGGGACATGAGCTACTTCATGAGCATTAAGCTTGGCCGTCGAAGTTTTCTAGCTCGGCATTAAAAACTTCAAAATTCGAAGCGATGATGGTCTTTGAAGTGGCAGGAGCAGCATGTTGAGGTTGGGGTATCAGCTTCTTCAGCTTTTCAAGGAATTGGGAAAACTGTGCCGCGTCCATTGATTCCTGTTTCATCCTCGTCGCCAAAATGCTGTGTATTTTAAAATAATAAGAACAATTTAATAAAGATTTGCTTTATATGAAGGTTTTTTTTAATAATACAAACTCTATATACTACTGAAATACATCAGCCAAGTAGAAGACTTAGCACTATTTAATTAGACTTGTTGAATTATTGATTCATTATAATTATTGCTTTATTATAATAAAAATAAGAATACATCTATTTAATACAATTAATTTTATACAATTAATTTGATACAATTAATTAATTTGATACAATTAATTAATTAGTGAAAAAAGAATTCTAGGTCCGCACGTGTTGGCGATGGAAAAGAAAAGAGCGCTCAAAATATGTGTTGATATGACAGGTATAGACGGCCATTTACACTGGTGATCTACACAGTTCGTTTACACCACAACAGGAAGGTAGTGGAAAAAACGTAATTATGCCATCCATTAAATTTGTTAAATTTATAAATGCGTTCAATAAGGAAAAACCCCAAATCAAAAATATGTGTAGTAGCAGGGAATTAAAATAAAAAAAACTTAGAGCCATTTTCTTCACTATTTATAAACTTGCCGCAAACTCTCAAGTTGTCCAACTCTAGAGTTGACACAAACTTGAGAGTTGAGTGACAAGTTGCAATTTGTTTTTCTTCACTATTTTAAATCTTAACTCGAGAGTTGAAATTATTTATTTATTTATTAATTCATCATCCTCTTCGCATCCGGATGATTTTCCCAATAATAATTTTCTCGGAACATTTTATTTTAAAAATAATTTTATTTAAAGTACCTTTGTAAGTTGTAAAAATCATTAAATCCAGCTCAATAATTATCTGGAAGTGTGAAAATTGTTCCAAAATTGATCTTTGTTCTATGATTAAAAAGCTCTACGACTGTGTTGCACTTTTACATGGTTATGATATTGAAAAAAAAAAAATCTAGTTCTAGTATTAATATTGCTGCGAAGAAAAACACGAAAGAAAATGAAAACAATAATGTTAGTAGAGATTTGCGTAGTTCAACGAAAGGTCAACGCCTTCCTAAAGTTAAAACAAATTTGCCTATAAGCAAAACGAATGTGCATTCCTCTATTACACCTAATCGTTTCTCCTTTGGTAAAATAAATACAACTCCCTTACCCTCCCCAGTTGTGCCCACTAAATCTTCTAATAAAAAAAAACCAACAACAATAACTCAAAATACTAAAATATCCCATCGTAAACAACAACAACAACAACTCGATGCACCGTTTTCTTCCAATTCTACACAAGAGCAGAAAGAAAACATAGTGCTGATACGTGACGATGACGACGACGACGAAGAAGAAGAAGATGCCACCGCCGCTTATGACAAAGTCAAAAGCTTAGTCGCACTGAGTGAAATAAATTCTACTTCTCTAATTACTAGAGACGATTTAGTAATGAATTCCACTACACCTGCTAGTATTTTGGATACACAAATTGTTGACGGAACAATGGGAGAAAACGAAGAAAATGCAGACAAAGCTAATAATATATGTGATGTTGTAAACGACAATGGGATAATTTCCAATCGCGATAGTCCCCTTGCTAGTGCTGTTGTAAATGGTGTCATTAAAACAAATGCACCCGATGCTGATGATGTGAAAGAGGATGACGTCAATAACTCAAAGCATAAATATTTAAAAGCTTTTAAAGCTGGAACAAATATAGATGCTGAAAGCTTAAAGAATAATGTTTTTAATAAAATGAGGTGGTTTCACTTGTCAAGTTTTAAAAAAGGAACTACAACTGATAATATAATCTCTTATATTCAATCTAAGATTAATATTAATGCATCAATTTTCCCTTGCTATAAATTAGTTTTGCACAACACTGATGAAGATAAATTGAGATTCATTAACTTTAAAATTGGAATCCCGCTGGAATATGTGAAATTGATTTATAACTCGGAACTATGGCCAACAGGTGTTCGTATTCGCCCATTTAATTACAGGCCAAAAAACGATCAGCCACCGGAATCTGTTGCAGAGACTTAGTCCAAGAAACCTCAATAATTTTTGATTCTGATAAAGTTTTTGTTGCTGATGTTGCTGTGGGTGAAATTGTTGCTGATGTCGCTGTTGTTGATTTAAATCGTTATGCTGTTGCAGATGTTGATGAACTTCTGGGTTATGTCGCCGCTGTAAATAATAATAATTATGTTGCTGATGATGCTGATGTTGCTGTTGTTGCTGATGTTAATCCTAGATTTGATAATTTCAATATTTACTACCAAAATGTTGGAGGTGTTAGAACTAAATTGAATTCATTATATTTTTATTTTGCCTCACAGAATTATGATATTATTGTATTGACTGAAACCTGGCTGAACGATAGTCACCTTACGAGCGAAATTTTCAACGCTAATCAATTTTATGTTTTTCGTAAAGATCGTTGTGGGATTACAACGGGTTTCGATCGTGGTGGCGGAGTATTAATCGCAGTTCGATCTAAACTTATCTCATCTCAAATAGATTTGGTATCTGCTCAATTGTCTCACAGTTTTGATGTTGACCAATTAATTGTCAAAATATCTTTTGGAAGAAATGTTAACTTATTCGTAAGCGTGAGCTATATTCGGCCAGGTAGTCCCTTAGAACTCTATAACTTGCATTTAAATAATTGTAGATCAGTACTGTGTAATTTGGGTCCTTCTGACCATGTTATTTGCTTGGGAGACTATAATATCGGTGATATTGTTTGGAAGTTTGATACCGATGAGAAATGTTTGATTCCATTTAACGTAACTACCGAAATAGAGTGTTCTGTCATTGATTTATACAGTCAGTTTAATTTAACGCAATTGAATTATATTCCTAATATGCTTAATCGAATTCTTGATTTAGTGTTTGTTAACAAAGAACTTGAATTATTTGTAGAAGAAAACAACTTTCCAGTTTGTAAAAAACACTATGCATCATGTATGCCTTTCAATTAACTGTAAAATATTAGTATATATTTCAAGCTCGCATGACATTATTGAATTTTTTAATTACAAACGTGGCAACTTTGATGCAATGAATTTATTCTTTGATTCCATAGATTGGGAGGCCATCTTTTTAAATTTAGATCTTACCCAAGCGTTTGAAATTTTCAAATTGCACTTAAAGCAAGCTTCTGATTTGTATATTCCCAAATTAAACAAAAGACAGAATTCCAATCCCCCCTGGTTTAATAAGAGACTATCAAATCTCAAAAATAGGAAAAATAAGTCCTACAAGATTTATAACAAAGATAGAAATAATATTGTTAATCATCAAAACTATCTCACCCTACAGAAAGAGTTTGATGTGCTCAATAAGTTTTTATATACAAATTTCATTTACAATGCTGAATCTCAAATTAAGGTAGACAGTAAACATTTTTGGAGTTTTATTAACACTAAGAAAAAATCCACAGGTTTACCGAAAAGCATGGAGTTTTCTGGAATTACTTCTAGTGATTTGTCCACAATTAGTAATCTTTTCGCTGATTATTTTGAATCAGTGTATACTCTTACGCAACCCAGTGTTCTTCCAGATTTTACCCAGGCTAATTCAATCGATATTGGTAACATGGTTTTACAAGAAACCAAAGTATATGATGCTCTAAAAAATTTAGACGAAAATAAAGGAGTCGGTCCAGATGGAATATCTCCTAAGGTTATAAAAAAATGTGCAATATCGCTAGCATTACCTCTCTGTTTAATATTTAATATGTCTCTATCATCGGGTCACTTTTTAGAAGAGTGGAAAACATCGTTTATCTCTCCAATATTTAAATCGGGATCGAGACAAAAAGTCTGTAACTACAGACCAATATGTAAGTTATCTGTAATTCCCAAAGTTTTTGAAAAGATTGTTTCTGATGAACTTTATTTTTTAACTAAACACATAATTGCGGATTCTCAACATGGTTTTGTGTCAGGTAGATCCACTGCTACCAATCTTACTATTTTGTGTAACTCTCTTGTCAAGGGTTTCGATAGCGGCCTTCAAACAGATATTGTGTTCACTGACTTTGCCAAAGCTTTTGACAGGGTAAATCATGATGTTCTTCTTCATAAACTTTCAGTGCTAGGTTTTCATTCCCATTTCTTAAAATGGACAAGTTCATATCTCACCGAACGTATCCAGTTTGTTAAAGTAGAAAACTCTACTTCTCGAGCTATAAATGTTACCTCAGGTGTCCCTCAGGGAAGTCATATCGGTCCATTGTTTTTCCTACTTTTTATAAACGATATTCCAGAAAATCTTAAATTTTCAAACTATTTGTTGTATGCTGATGATGTAAAAATTTTCAAATACATTAAATCTGTCAACGACTGTCTGTTACTACAAAATGATCTTGATAGATTAGCATTATGGTGTGATAAAAATTTACTGTTTTTGAATGTGTCTAAGTGTCAAAGTCTTGCGTGTTTTAGAAAAAACTCTCCAATTTTGTTTGATTACTCACTAAATAACACCGTTCTTGAAAGGGTATATCAAAAGAAAGACTTAGGGATCATAATCGATCAAAAGCTGTCTTTTAGCTATCATATTGATTTTATAGTGAATAAAGCATACAAAATGCTTGGATTTGTGAGAAGGAACACTAAGGAATTCTCGGATCCTTACACGCTCAAATGTCTGTACACAGCCTTCGTAAGATCTAATCTAGAGTACTGTAGTGTTATTTGGAACCCATGTTATAATACACATTCCTTAAGGATTGAAAAGGTACAAAAAAGTTTTACTAGGTACGCTTTTAATAAACTCAACTGGAATATCGAAAGACCTCCTTATAATGTGAGGTGCCAGCTCTTTGATTTGCAAACGCTTGAGTTAAGAAGAATGTATTTTTCCATAATGATGATTAAAGATATAATTAGTAATCATATTAACTGCTCATATCTGTTGGAGCGAATCAACTTTTATTTCCCATCCAGAAGTCTCCGAATGGGTTTCCATATTGTGGATGGCTTTTCAAGAAGTAACTATGGAAGAAATGAACCATTATCTCGTTCCATCAAAGAAACAAATGCTGTGTTAAATTATGTAGATATTTTTAAACAATGTTCAAGAGATTCTTTTAAAAAAAATGTCATACTTGTTTTATTGTTCTATTAACTTGTAATTTGAATGTTAATCTTATTTATGTACATATTGTATTTTTATTTAACTTTTTTCTTTTTTTTAATATTGTTTTAATTTTTTTATATTATTTATTTATTTGTTTGTAATCTGTAAGGGGCAAAACTCTGTTTGATGAAATAAACTAAACTAAAATTAAGTTAAAATACTAAAGAAAAAAGTCTTATTAGTACCTTAACTGCAGTCCCAAAAAGACTGCAGTCTTTTCAACTCTGGTGAGTGGTACAGAGAACCCAAGAAGGGAAAGTTAAAATCCGTTTAATCCGAAAAACGTGACACTCAAACAGGTTCCACCCCCTCATTAGCACGTAGAGACATCTCCTCATGTATCTCCATATATTTCATAGTATCTCAACACTTATCTCCACATATGTCAAGGTATCACCAAATTTATCTGAACATATGTCAATGCATCTCCATAATGTATCTCCACATGTGTGGAGGCATTTCCACATGTATCTCATCATTATGTCAAACTGTCTACATATTTATCTCCACATCATATATGGAAGCATCTCCACACTTGTGAAGGTATATCCAAGTGTATGAAAATCCCACCCAACACTGTCACCCGGCCACACTTTCGATATTAAAACAGAAAATACAAATTTACCGCTTTAATAATGTCACAATTATATTGAAGATGCCCTGCACACTGTGATACTATCACACTGTTAGCATGTGTCCAGGATCAACCAAAAAAGCATACATATATGGCACTCCATAAATATTCTGGCATCCCCTCCTAGGAACGATGACATAAGAGAAGAGGGTGTGGAAGTGGCAGATTTAACTAAAACCAATTTCAATATTTTTTTCTCGTTCCTCAGAACGAGATCCATTTCCGACCGTATACTCTCTGAAAATTTCATCCAAATCATTTGAAGTTTTTGCTGAGAAACTGAGGAGTAAGAAAAGAAAGTGTGGTAGTGGGCGGATTTTACAGAATCCAATTTTCAAATTTTTCATAAGAATAAACTTCAATCTTTCTCACTCATAGGAATGAACTCTAAAACTTTCATTCAAATCGTTTGAGTTGTTTCCGAGAAATAGAGACATTACCAAACCAAGTAGTATGCGAAATGTGCGTGGCAGTGAGCGGATTTGACTGATTCTAGTTTTCAAATTTTGCTGTCGTTCATAAGAAAAAACTCTGAAAATTTCATCAAAATAGCTATAGCCGTTTCCGAGACAATTAATAATAAGAGGGGCGTGGCATTTTTTTTATAAGAATAAATTCAAAGAAATTCATTTAAATCGTTTGAATTGTTTCCCAGAAACTAAGAAATAATAAGTGGGCGTTCCACTGGGCGGATTTTACCAATTTTCAATTTTTTTCTTGTTCATAAAAATAAACTGAACATTTCATACAAATCGTAAGAACCGTTTTCGGGAAACCAGAAACTAATAAAAGTGGGTGTGGCAGTGGGCGGATTTCACTAAATTTTTCTATACATTTTTTTTTTTTATTGAGGAGAAAAAACTCTAAAAAATTCATTAAAAAAGCTAGTAGCGTTTCCGAGAAACCAAGCAATTATAAAAGTGGGCGTGGCTGTGGGTGGAGAAGAATTTTTCAATTTATTGTTATAAGAATAAACTTATAACATCATTCAAATCGTTTAAATTGTTTTCGAGAAACTACGAAATAATAAAAGTTGGCGTGGCAGTGGGTGGATTTTACTAATATTAATTTTTTATTTTTTTTTCTAGTTCATAAGAATAAACTCTGAAAATTTAATCCAATTTGTTGTAGCCATTTTCGAAAAAAACAAAAACTAATAAAATTGGGCGTGGCAGTAGGCGGATTTTATTAATTTTGTTCGTACCCATAAAAGTAAATTCTAAAAATTTCATTCAAATCGTTTGAGCCGTTTTCGAGAAATAAAGATATTTCCGACGTTTCCGTCATACAAGAAGTGTAGTGACCAAACCAAGTGTGCACAACCCACAATTTGAACTTCCTAAGACTGCTTTTAAACGCTGCATTTACCCCCTGCAATTTTTAAGCACGTTGGCGAGGAACGTTTGCGGTGGCGGGGGTAAACAAAGTTGCAGAGGTTGAAATAATTGCAGAGTTTTCGCTGTTTCTGCTTCTGCTCGTGCGTTTTCTTATTGTTTGAAACATAAGCGAAGTAAATAGTGTGAAGAGATGTTTCCTTCTCAAAAGAGAAACCTCGTTCAAAATTGCAATCGAAAAAAAAGAGTCCAGACGCCGTCAAAGACAGACGTGTATTCCCCCGCTAAAAAAAAATTATACCTACGCATTAAAAGTAGTACCATTTATAAAAGTTACGAATTCTAAACGTTTTTTCTAAAAAATAAAAGTAACTCTACAATAAGTAGACTTTTCTTGACAAAACTAAGTGCCATCTGTCACTGGATGCCAAGATTTTCAAGTGTTTTTAGACAGGCTAAAATCGCGACCCAAAACGTGCCAAAGACCACATTACGGACTCTCAAAATTCGAGCTCCATCGTCTGAGTTAATCGAGTAATGCTTCATCATGAGGCTAAAACACGACAACGCCACCTCATCAAACAAAATTAAACATCCTGGTGGTGCAAAACCTCCGCCACTTCCAAAAATCAGCTAAAAACAGAAGAAACTGGCCGCCGCTCAACAACTCCTCGTACTCAGCCAGCACCTAACAAGACGATGAAGTCCATCAATGCCTCACCACCATCTAACACCATGGTCCATGATTGATCTAAGTCCACCAACAAGTCAATGCAAAACAATCGACCCCAGCCAAAATCAAGACTGGCAAACCCCAGGCAGACGTCACACTGCACACAACTCCGCCACCACCGTTAAATGTACAAACCAACACGAACCGTCCTGCTGTCATACTATCAGAGATGAAGTAAGTAAAGCAATTAGTGGCAACTGTGGTGACAGTCACTCAGCTAACTTCCGAGGATGCCCTGCACTCAAGGAATATGAAAAAAAAAGAAAAAGGCTGATTCAAGATGCCAAAACTAAAAGAAACGACAATAAAAATATGTCCAAACTTATTTCAAATGGCAACTTCCTAACCCCTGGCGTTTCCTTTGCCAGCCACTTTTCTCAACCAATGAGTAACCCTTTCCCGAGTTCAAACAGCTCAAGCAAAGCCATACCTTCACAAACTAAGCCCGGCGCCAGCGCTATCAATCAGTTTTTGGACCTTTCCAAGGACCTTTTTGGCTTCGAAATGTCGGCCTTAATCAATAAAATCGAAACCTTCATGGCCAATATTGGCAGATTCTCCTCCATAGCTCAAAAAAAGACTGGCTTACCTTAAAATAGTCAATCAATTACTTACTAGCGACTCACAATGATTTTAAAAATCCTACAATTTTACATTTCGTCCCTTGTCAACAATGCTAGGAGAATAGAGCTTAATAAAATTCTCTTAGCAAGCAACACATCAATTACATTTCTACAAGAAACGCACTTGAACAACCATCATAGTCTTCCCAGACAATTTTAATATTCTCCGTAACGACTCCCTTCAAGGAGTTGCAGTAATCCTGAGAAATAACATCCAATATGAGATTGTTAATTGGCACTCTCCGTACCTCCCTACCTTTTTCCTAAATATTAAATTTAAGCTCAACAACACTACAAAAAAAATTCTTTTTGGTTTGATTTACTTTCCAACAAACTGTGCCACGGCCATTCTGAAAAGCGAACTATCCAGACTTGAGTCTCTTGCCAACTCCTTTGATGGTGCTATAATCGGAGACGACCTCAATGCCAGAAGCCCTAACTGGGGTGACACCACTTATAACCAAAACGGAAAAACAATAGAAAGCTGGATTCAAAAATACAATCCTTCTTTAATTAATCTTGCTTCTCCCACCCCATCGTTTCTCAGAAGCTCTTCCTTCCTCGACCATTTTCTGATATCTGCACATCTTATAAACAGGATTGTTTATAACTATGAGATCCAAACACTCCCAACTTTTACTGAGCATTGTCCTGTCTTGCTCAGCATTAATCTAGCAGAATTTAACATCTCACTTCAAAACCCTCCTCTAGCTTTTTCCTCTAGGTACACTAATTGGGAATCCTTCTGGGAAGACCTTGAAATCAACATCACTTCCCTCCGCACACTCGCAATCTCTCAAATACCGAGATTGACAATTTTATCACCTCCTTCAATGAAGCTCTTCATAACACTCTCAATATCCACTCCTCTTGTGTCTCTAGCTCCCGCAAAAAATACAACAACCTTCCAGCTGACATTGAAGCCCTTTTCAAAACCAAACACCAGTGGCAAAGGAGATTGAAACATATGTATCACAACTCTTACAATAGGATCAACATTCCTTACAAAGAACTTTCGAACAGAATAGCACTACTTAGTAAAATAATTCAAGACAAGGTCAAAATGTGGCTAAACAAACAAAGTGACAAAATGGCTAACATTAAACCTGGCCCTCAGGCCTTCAAGGAAATATTCTGATTTATCGGCAAAAACAAAAAGTTTTACTGTGAGAAACTTGTACTTAACAACCGGATGACGTTGTAACATAATTCAAAGAAACATACGTTCCTCTAGACCCGATGGAATTTTCAATTTCGATTCGGACAACACAGCCTCTAGCCAATCATATATTCACGAATGCCAATGAAATATCTTGCATCATCAAACAGCTCAAAACCAAAAAATCGGCGGGTCTAGACGATGTCACGAGCTTCCACCTAAAAAAAACTGCCTCCATTGGCCATCAGCTACCTCACCATCTTGATCAACAACGGTTACTTTCTGACTTCTTGGAACCAATCCCGGACCACTAATTTGGATTTCGTAAAGGTCACTCAACGGTACATGCCCTATTAAAACTCCGCAACGACATCTCTCTCAACCTCAGGGAAAAATGCTGTACAATCGCCTGCTCACTCGACGTCGAAAAAGCGTTCGACAGTGTGTGGAGAGACGGGCTACTCTTCAAACTGGCCACACTTAACCTCCCGACTTATATTATATCACTCCTAGACAGCTTTCTTACGACAACGATCTTGCCTCTACAGGGCTCTTATATGCTCTTATGTGATACAATCGTATACTCCAGCCACAGCTCACCCTTAACTGCGCTTAGACATCTTTATAAAACATATTTCGAAAATCGATGTTTATTACAAGTCCTGGGGTATCAAAATAAACACCCAAAAAACTGAGCTTATCTGCTTTCGTAACGCAAGCGGAAAAGGAACTCCCGGAGTCTCCAAAGAAAGCAAACAGCTTGCCCTCAGAATTAATGGCTGTATCATAAAGGCCAAAAACGAACTAAAATACTTAGGTGTTGTATTCAACAACCTGCTTAAGTTCAATAAACATGCCAGGACTGCTCTCAACAAATCCCGGAAAGTGTCAAATATCCTCACGCCATAGGGTGGAGTGAAAATTTTTTTCTTTGAAATTCAAAAATATACCCCCCGCAAAAGTTGCATATGGTTCATTCCTTATAGTACCCTTATTCTATGTATTCAAAGTTTAATTTGTAGCGATTCTAGCGCCGCGTATAGGTTCCGCGCAACCCTAAAAATAACTCACCATGATAGTACTATAGTTTATATATACAAAGGTTATACATTTATTTATAACACTTTTGGGACGAGTATGTGGGGACCAGTTGTCCGGGTATTAGTTGGCTGCTGTGATTAGTTGACTGGTATAAGTGGTCTTGGTATCAGTGGTTCTGGGATCTGCTATACCCAACCCCCATTTTGGCTCCGCAACTATTTCTCATCGGAGACCGTCGGAAGAAATTTAACGCACAGCTGTCAAAAATTCTTTAGTTTTCGCATTGTATCGCATTGCGTTGAAGCGCGTTAAAAATTGTCGGAAGTTCTGTCCGATTTTTCAATCGGAACGAATATCTCGATTGAAAATTCTCCGATTTCGAACAGATCGGATAAAATTTTATTACGAACGGATACCTCGATAGGGCTGATAGTTTCTGAAAAAATTAATTTCGAGCTAAAAATTAAAAAAAAAATTAACACACATAACACAAAGTTATATTATGTACAATTGTTTTTTAATTTTTATTTTCAAATTAATTTTTTCAGAAACTATTTATAACTTTAATTTAAGATATAATACTACATTCCTCCCTTGCTCCTTAACAACGCCAGAATTGAGTTTGTATGCAAATTCAAAAATCTTGGAATCATCTTTTTCAGCAACTAAACTGGAATGATCACATAAATAAACTGGTTTGTAATATTTATGGTATACTACGTGGACTAGGTCCAACTACTAGTTTTCTTTCAACTGCAGTCAAAATAAAATTGATTAAAACGTTTATTTTACCCATCATATCTTATGGCTGCGAGTTATTTACAAACATGGATTATGAATGCAGTAGAAAACTCAATGTTGCTTTTAATAGTTGTGCTAGATATGCCTTTAATTTGAAACTTCATGACCATATTTCAGGCTTTGTTAAAAAAATACTTGGATGTTCTTTAAATGCCTACTTAAACTTTCGAACAGTGCTCACTCTGCAAAAAATCGTAGTCAATAAAGTTCCTAATTACTTATTCGACCAAATAAAACCTGCTAGATCTGAAAGAACTCTACAATTTATTTCACCCAGGTATAAATACTTAATAAGCTTTCGACATTTTTTCATATATGCGATTTATCTTTGGAACTTACTCCCTCTAGACATAAAAAAATCATTATGCTCAAATCAATTTAAAAAAATACTTTTTAACTACTTTGCAGAAACCTACTGATGGTGTTTATGTTAACTTATTATTTTCTTTTTAATGGTTTTTTTCCTTTAGAGACTATTGTGTAAAAAATTGTATCATTTTTAATTAAATGTTTGTATTCTTTATTTCCTTCCTTTATCTTTTTTTTATAATCATGTAAGACATAAATGTAAACTTTTGCCTGTACTTACAATAAGTTTAATACTTTCATGTACAGTTGATAAACAATAAATAAATAAAACAAATAAATAAATTTGACTTTCAAAACTGGACGTATTATATATGGACTAGTAGTTGCCCACCTCAAACTGGTTCCATTTTATTCTCAGTCATTTTTGGTGACACTAGCCCTCAATGAAACTTCAATTTTGACATTTGTACAAAGAACAGTGTTTCCAGATTGGTGGTTTTTGAAACCGAAATGCTGGGAAAATATCAGCTTGGTGGGAATAATGGTGAGAAAATATTCTAAGTGCTTTTTATGAGGGAAAAAATATATTTTAATCATAATCGCAACTTACTTTACCACCCTCCCATTTTCCTACAATTTTGTTTTATTACCTTACATTTGTAACTAAAAAAAAAAAATTGGCCTGGCCATTAACGACATATAAAACAACAAGCAGAGAAAAACAAATTCAAAATAGCTTTTAACGGCCTTTAGTCCACAAAAAATTAGGTGTTTCGTCCCGGCGATCTCACTTTTGGACTCATCAGTTGACTAGTGAGGACATTGTCAATACGCAATTTTTGTTAAGTTCAGTTCATCTAACATAGATTTCATGACGAATAAATCTAGTGTGAATCAATAATTCAACAAGGCCAATTAAATAGTGCTAAGTCTTCTACTTGGCTGATGTATTTCAGTAGTACATATATAGAATTCGTATTATTAAAAAAAACCTTCAAAAAAAACAAATTGTTTACAGTTTTTTGTTTACTAAATTGCCACAGCAATCATCCTTCTTGGCTTGTATCTACCTAAAAATAAATAACTTATCCCAAAGAACAAACATTTCTTATCTCTAAAATTTGATTTAGCAAGGGAACCTAGGGCTAACAAATTGTCCTCACACTGGACGGTGCTTTATTGCGCTGACAGTGTCTATTAGAGTGTGTTTTGTAAGTAAAACTAGAAACAAACTTAAGATTCTGCGCGTTCAATACATGACAATTTACATCTGAAAATTCAGATTTCAGAATTTTTCAAGCTAATGATTGGTCAGCTGTCAGATGACTTCAAAAGTCATCTAACTTTTTATGACAGCTGCCCAAGCAAAAGCCGGAAAAATTCAGAGATCTGAATTTTCAGATGTAAATTGTTATGTATTGAACGCGCGGATTTTCATTCGTTTCGATTAAAAAATCGCGATCACATTATTGCTTTGAATGTAATTGTGGTTTTCAGTCATGCGATTTTTAAAATATGAAATACTTCTAATGAATAAAAGCATTTGCTGCAAATAAATAGCAACGTTTAACGTTTTTTTTCCTCCAGTACAAAAATGGTGGGATTTTTTTTTTCGATTCAGATGGGATTTTAAAAATCCGCCTGGAATCACTGTCAACTCTGAACAAAATAAAAACAAAAAACAACATACCATAGATGTCGCACATTTCTATGCATGAAATTTAAAAATTTCTGGTTAAGTTTTTTGGTAAATGCGACCTTTTGAATTTTTAAAAACAGATGTCACGAGATTCTATGTAAAAAATTGTAAAATTCAATTTTTTTCCTGAAGTGGCGTGCTGAGAGCTAATCGCGGTCTCTAATTTTGGCGACATTTTTTTGACAATTATTGTATGAAACTGACATAAGACTAGCGGTCCATATATATACGTCCATGACTGGTACCTATAATAACTACTTTCTTGTAGGTGAAACAGTTGCTTTTAATATTCATGCCGATTATGTAATCCGAATAGTGTTCTCTTTTCACGACAAATCGGCAAGAAAAAAGAGAGCGGATTCCATAATCGACATGATTATTTTTCTATTTGAAGCACTTTTTCAAAAATTTCCCTCCTGCCTAAAACATAATCATACTGTTAATGCAGAGCAATAAAAGAAAACGCGCAAATACAAACTGTCATCTGACTATCTGAGAGGTTCGAAACCTTCTGACGCTGATGCGACTGCACTAATTCCGTTGAATAGAACTAGAACACAGTATGCATATTATAATATATCACATGTTTTTCTTTAACCTTAAAATGGAGAAGTAGGCGGTGCTTAGTTTCAATACCTAAATTTTATTTCTCATTAAAAGAATACATCGTCGCTATTCAAGAAAACTGGCATAACTCAAAAAACTCGATTTTTTAGTTAATGATGCCAATCGGCTACAAAAAAAAATTCGTAATTTCTGTAAAGTCGGCATAACTCTAACCCTTGAGAATCCCGAGAAACGTATAGTGTTCCAACTCTTACTCTGTTTCAATTGATCAATGGAGAATGGGGAAAAGAGACATAACTCAGAATAGGCCGGACGCTCGAAGTGGACCGTCATTGTGTTTTTGGCAAAAAGTGGCATTATTTGTGTTGTGTCAAAGCAATTTTGAAAAAGTTTATAGAAAAGGGAGCTATTTGTAACTGGACTATTTTTGTTAATAAGGTAAGCTGTTTTGTAAAAATGTTCATGTATTAAAACAAAATGTGCCACTTTTCTTGATAAATATTAAAAAACGGTTTTTGCAGTGACACTTACATAACTTATACCATTTTTCTTTAAAATATTTTATTTTGATCAATCAAAAAATAATTTTGCTAAAGTTTGTGCATTAAATTATGACATTTTTGAAAAGAGTTATCTGCTTATAATTTTTAGTTTTTTATTTAAATAACGAATTTAAACTAAATTTATGTCATTATTCTTCAATTTTTATGATTCATTTTTTAAGGTCACTCAAATAGAAATTAATGACAATATTAATTTTTTGTAAAAATGATTAAAAAAGAAGTATATGATAGTTGTTTTTGAATAAAAAAGAGTAGTGAGTCTCGCTCAAAATAGAATTCCGTGAATTTATTTTTTTGTACAACAGTAGTATGTTTATACCGATTCCGGGCCAGTGGAGCGGTGGAGCGGAGGAGCGTCGATACTGTAGTGCTGTGGAGCGGTATTGCAGTGTTGGGTTTGAATCTCTGCTTATCAAGTAATATTACCGATGGTAGGATTATAAGTGAAGTTGTCGGTTTTGTAGTGTTGGGTTTAAAGCTATACTTATCAAATAAGATCACCCATGGTAGGATTATAAGTGAATTTGTCGGTGTTGTGGTGTTGGGTTTAAAGCTATACTTATCAACTACTGTTTTGTAGTGTTGGGTTTAAAGCTATACTTATCAAATAAGATCACCTATGACTAGAGCAGAAATAAAGTTGTCGGTTTTGTAGTGGTGGGTGTGAAGTTATGCTTATCAAATATGTTGCAGCAGAAGTGAAGTTGTCGGTTTTGTAGTGGTGGGTTTAAAGCTATGCTTATCAAATAAGATTACCAATGAATCCACCACAAGAGAAGGTGTCAGTGGCGTAGTGCTGTGGAGCTATATCTACCATGTAAAATTATAAATGATTTCCTTGCAAGTGAGATGTCGGTGGTGTAGTGCTGTGGAGCTATATCTACCATGTAAAATTATAAATGATTTCCTTACAAGTGAGTTGTCGGCGGCGTAGTGCTGTGGAGCTATATCTACCATGTAAAATTATAAATGATTTCCTTGCAAGTGAGTTGTCGGCGGCGTAGGTGCTGTGGAGCTATATCTACCATGTAAAATTATAAATGATTTCCTTGCAAGTGAGATGTTGGTGGTGTAGTGCTGTGGAGCTATATCTAACATGTAAAATTATAAATGATTACCGCGCAAGAGAAGGTGTCGGTGGTGAAGTGCTGTGGAGCAATACCTATCATGTAAAATTACTTGCACAAGAGAAGCTGTTGGTACTGAAGTGGTGCGGTGCTCTACTAAGGATCTAAAAATCTGAATCCAAGTAAAAAAATTCCTTCAAATTGTGATGATGATGAGAAAAAACAAAAAAACATATTCAATAAAACGCAAAATGTTTTCAGTACGTTATAATTGTTTGTATTTATTTATATATATATATATAGGAATTACATACATTTATTTTATCTTATACTAGGTGGTGCCATCTTAGTCTATACTATTTGCTGGTATATTTTTATGTCCCCAAGCATATGTATTTTTACTATCACTACAAATAAATCTTTTTGTATCACCACTGCTTAATGCTAACTTATTAATATTTTCAGTATAAATTATATGTTTTCTACTTCTAAACGTATACATAGATTTATATATATCTTGTTTCTTTATTTAACAATTTCTATAATCTCTTAATTCTAAGTTATTAGTTATATATTTTTTTATACCTTTTGCTTTTTGTTACCTCACCGGTGTCTACTCTGTAACAATAGAGTTTAGCTCTTAACCCAACGAAATCTAGCATTATTCTCGAGTTATTTTCGTCTTTAAAATATCCTAACACCTTGCCATTATTTAATGGAAAATTATGTATATTGCTAGTAGGGTATTCGGAAGTATCAAACCTAGATCTCTCAGGGCTTATCACATCATCATATATATCAGCATAGAAATCGTCTGTAAATATGGAGTAGATAAAAGAATCTGTATCCATATAATTTAATCGAATTCTGTTGGTGAATTTTGGTTTCATATACTGATAATGAAAATCATACATTAGCCACTTAGAGAGTTCTAGAACGACAAATCCCAAGTAAATAGGTTTATCGAGTTTGATACTCCCTTTCTTCATTTCAATAGCACACATATTCGGTGAAAATATGTTGCTACTATGGAAATTGGGGTGAGCAACAAGTTTTTTTGCTGCGAATTGATTTTTATACGCATTCCATTCTGACACAATTTTCACATCCCTACGCTTCTCAACATTCTCCATAGTTTTCCCATAAACGCTGTTATTCATTAACTTAAAGAAATCTTTTTCAAACTTATTTTTGGCAACTTTTCTGTGTTCCGTGTTAAGTGATATATATTTCTGAAGCCACTTCGATTGATTAAATTTCATAACTCTATGAACTTTACTCAAAATTAATCCATTTAACATACATTGCTGCAAGTTTCTTAAATGGATTGTGAATTTTTTTCTAGAATTTAAGTGAGCGATCAGCTTAGGAATGCTACAACCAGGCGTAATAATGTTTTCAGGACAAAACGGAAGATCATTATGTGAGTCATGGATACTCGATGGATATTCTAAGTCTACTTCCAATACATATCCAATATCATCATCTCTGATGTTGGAGATGTATTCGGCTGTATAGATCTCAGGATTATCCCACTGGAAATTACCATAAGGGAGGGGTTGCGACATAGCCCATCCATATAAATTATTAGCATCAAGATACATTAGGTATTCTGATGTCACGTTTGAATCGTAGTTGGGCATATATTTATTATTGGCTACTGCATCTCTGTGACTACACTGACACAAACCACCCCTAATTCCATTTTTAAAAAAGTTGTACATATCAACGTCAGTTAATAATTCCAACTTAATTTTGGTTGTTTTCAACATCGCATCCCACGATAGTCCAGGAGCAGTAAAATAATGGCAAGGGTCAAGTTCATATATAGAAATACAAACTTTTCTAAAACTCTCGAAAATATCAGCTAACAGGAGAACATCGCTCTTAAGATAGAGAATGATGTAATCTTTCAATTTTTCACATTTAAAGTGATTCCATACTTTTAGAGCGTGATTATAGTCTTCATCTAAACATGATTCATTAATCATCTTATTATAGAATTTAGATATAGTTGGAAGAGAACGTTCTTCAAATCGCTCCCATGAATCTAAATGATCATAGGGGAATACACCTTTCCTTAACATTAAATTAAAAGATTCACTGTCTTGGAAAATAGTTTTTGTATTTTTCAAGTCATCAACCGATAAATTCTTTGCTAAGGAAGCAAGACTCGATTGAAGAAATCTATTTGAATCCAGAAATCTAATTTCAAAAGATTTTTTTTCACTTAAATATATTCTTTTAGATAAAGATATATAATTTTCTTTATTCATAGGAATTATACTGATATCTCCTTGAATTTTAGCGAGACTATTTATGAACATGTGACAATCATAACCCGAGAAATTATGAAACAGACGGAAAAATTTAGGAACTCGATAATCTATATTACACTGCACACGTGCAGGCCCTCTATAAACACCGGTGAGGTGACAATGGTCCCTAACCCTAACATCATTATTCTTAAAAACTAACTTACATATGTGGCAGACTGGTTTCCTCGTTTGATGAAAATATTGGGCGCTTGTCAGTTGATTCATCGGTTTTGGTTTTTCCAGCACATCCTTATATAAATTGGATAGATCCTTAGTCAGCATTTCGATGAACTTATCCGGTGAGTTTTTTCCTAAAAGAAAGAAAAAGTAAAAAAAAAAAAATTAGTAAAATAATAAAAAAAATATTATTCCCTTAAAAATTAATGAAATAAAACAAAAAAATTATTTAAGTACTCACCAACAAAAGTCTCCTGTTTATTATATTTTTCATCGAATGTACACTTAATGAAATAAGAAAAGGCGCAGGGTATGTGTTGCTGAACAGCCGTTGTCGAAGAAACCTTTGGATCCGGATTTTGGTTGCTAATCGGAGCTAGGATGGACTCAAAGTCAGCATATACCACAAATGGAACTTGGAGCTGTCTTGCAAACTTTTCAAATTTAACATTTGCTTTATCTCCCTCTGGCATAATTGTAACAAGTCTGCAACACTCGCTTTTATGATTTTCCACAAGCTCCTTACTTGTAAAACGTTGTAGACATCCGTTGCAGAGATGTATTTGATGACCCACTCTCGAAATTTGACTGCTCATCAAACGAGATATATTTTTAATATATACATAATGTGTTCTACCTTCACTATTTGTACAAAACAATAAATTAATGTGAAGAATCTGCTCCTTTCGAGTATGATATAATGGACCAATGATTTTAATATCATCAGCGCAAAATTTTAAACGATTTAGTACGATGTTAAAGCATTTTTACTATGACAAAATGGCTTTAACATCGTACTAAATCGTTTAAAATTTTGCGCTATCGTTTTTAACATCATACCCAAACACATTCACGCTTATATCAAAATTATTTGCTTCAAATACCTTAATATCACTTAATGCCAGAGGGAACTGTAAATTTTTAAAGTTTATTAGTTTACCGCACACCTCAATTTCCTCATTTGCGATATTGCTTATTCTATATGATGTTGTCCTAGAGCATTTTGTTGCTACTTTATCAAGTGCAGATATAATGCTCCATTTAAAACAAAATTCGTCGTTATTTTGTACGTTAATGCATGCATTCCTCTTATATATTTGAGGAGGCAACTTCATGTAGGAGGATCCGGTGATTGGTCTATATTTATTTATATTCACCTCAATCCTTAAAAATGATAGTAGAGTCCATCCACTATCCTTATCCTGGAACTCCTCCAATTTTACCCTTATTTCTCTAAACAATTCACTCAGATGATTTTCCACCTCATCCTCTGACACTAAAATACACATTTTTGTCTGCATGCTTTTAGTAGCGAGTATTGCAGTGTCAGGATCATCAGAGTGTTTAATAAATTCTCCAAACAACTCGATATTAAATTTGAAGGATCTCAAATTTTGAATCTCCTCTTCTAAAAGTCCTATGATTATAGGATTCTTTTTTTCTATGAGATGATTTATATCTAGAATGCTTTCATCTATATTTTCAATAGAGAAAGTCTTAATTCTATTTTTGAATGCGGAATCAACTAAGCTAACATTTTCCGCTACAAGATGTTTGACTTTGTTCTTATGGGTATTTTTTCTCTGATGATGAGACCATTTGATTGGATCAACATCCTCTTCACAAATCAAACATCTCCTTTGGTTAATTTTCCTCTTCTTATGTTCTACCTCAGATGATGTTGAGGCTCTTGGTGAAAGATCCCTCTCCCTGGAAATATTTACCTTCATTCCTTCTCCACTCATTATAGACGAATTTGCAGCAGCAGCAGATTGGATCAACATCCTCTTCACAAATCAAACATCTCCTTTGGTTAATTTTCCTCTTCTTATGTTCTACCTCAGATGATGTTGAGGCTCTTGGTGAAAGATCCCTCTCCCTGGAAATATTTACCTTCATTCCTTCTCCACTCATTATAGACGAATTTGCAGCAGCAGCAGTTGATGTTGATGGTTTTGGATTTTGGACGTCTCCACTCCTTACCGATGAATTTATAACAGTAGCAGAGGATGCTAATAGTTCTCCACTCAGCGCTTTCGACACATTAGTAATCATAGAATGATTATTCTTAACGTGTCGCGATAACGCATCTTTTCGTGAAAAAATAGTTTCACATAATCCACATTTGAACTCACTTTTTCGCGCACTATGGAGGCTCTTAATATGCCTCACCAAATTCCTTTTTTCGGTAAATGATTTCAAACAAACTTCGCACTTGAACATTTTTTCAGTTTTTTTTTTTTCACAAAAAAATAGATTTTTAAAAGAAATTAAAATTTTTTTTTTTCACAAAAAAAATAGATTTTTAAAAGAAATTAAAATTTTTTTTCACAAAAAAAAATAGATTTTTAAAAGAAATTAAAATTTTTTTTTTCACAAAAAAAAAAAATAGATTTTTAAAAGAAATTAAAACAACAACTTGCCTTGTGTACTCACAAATTAAGAATAGATTTTTTTAGGATATTGTAAGTCCACTTATATACTTTCTCATATAGCTCTACTCTCATAATCTAAGATAAAAATAAAAAAAAAAACACTTAACAAAAAGGATAGGTAATAAACACGCGTCACTACATGTGTCGCTCTCATCATCGTTTTGGGTTTTTTTTTATCCTTGTTAAAAAATAACCAATCCTCTTTCTCATTCAAACTAATGGGTAATAATATGCCGATCTGCGTTTTTACCCACGTTGTCAACGTTGTTTTGGTTTGGGTTTTGGTTTTTTAGGTATTGTTTTGGTGTTGTGTTATTCTTTCCCAATTTTTATTGAATCTAAAAAAAAAAAAATTACGTGGGGGAGGATCATTCTTCTAATGCAGCTAATTAAGATTTTTTTAAAACAAAACTTTGTATGGGATCATTTTCATTCAAGCAATATACTTAGGCTATCTTTATATTTGTTTGTATAAAATTATAGAAAAATGAATATATATAAATATATTCTAAAACCATTGTAATAAACGTCGATCTGCGTTTTTACCAACGTTGTCAACGTTGTTTCGGTTTGGGTTTGGATTTGGGGCTGGGTTTGGGTTTTGGTTTTGGTTTTTTAGGTATTGTTTTGGTGTTGTGTTATTCTTTCCCAATTTTTATTGAATCTAAAAAAAAAAAAAAATTTACGTGGGGGAGGATCATTCTTCTAATGCAACCAATTAAGATTTTTTAAAACAAAACTTTGTTGGGGATCATTTCCATTCAAGCAATATACTTAGGCTATCTCTAGGTATATTTGTTTGTATGAAATTATAGAAAAAAATGAATATATAAATATATTCTGAAACCATTGATAATAGTCTGAAAACACCCCTACATATCTAAATGATAGATATAAACTTCTTTGTTAATGTTGGTATGGGGTTGTTCTTTACCCCCCACAATTAACGTGAATGAACATGTATGTAGGTACTAATTGAAAACGTATATATATTAATAATATATGTATGTTTTGAGAATTACGTTTTATCATTATTTTCATCGATTCTTAGAAAAAAATTAACGTGGGAGAGGATCATTCTTCTAATGCAAACAATTTTTTGAAACAAAACTCTGTTGGGGATCATTTTCATTCAAGCAACATGGCTATATATGTATATATCTGCCTCTTTTTATGGAAAAATGCATGTATTCTTAAACCATTGATGCTAGTTGTAAAACACCCCTATACTTATATAATATATATATTATCCTTTGCCCCCCCCCACAGTTAACATGAATGCACATGTGCGATTGGTTGAAAATATATAACTTTATCATAGATGCATTTAAAGATGTATAGGAGTATAAAAGAGAAACTATTTGCTCACGACCATCACAGTTATTTTCAAGAAGTTATACAGACAACGTAATTATTATTTTTCACGATGCATTTTGAAGAACCAGATTATTCAATATTTTCATTGGATGATTTTGCTGTAAAAGAAGTAAATTCGTTAAATGAAAACATCGGTTTTAAGCCAACTAAGAAACTATCTGAGCTAGAAATGTCCTTCAAATATAATATTTTCGCTATGCAAAAAGTCAAAACACGATGGGGGGATCGTATAACAGCAGATCTTGGAGAATGTAAGGTAAGTTAAAAAAAATGTTTTTATAATATGTACATACATATATTTAAATATTCAACTAATTTATTCTTAATTTTTACAGATTTTTTTACCGACTAGATATTCAGATCTTTCATTAAACAGCATGGCAGTGATTGGTGGAGGCGGGTATGTCTTTGAGATCACAAGACAACTTGGTTCAACATATGAACTTAAATTCATGCGAATGAAATAATTTTTTTATGATAAAATCCAAAATAATAATAAACATATAATTTTTAAATGTATATATATGTACATCAACAAAAAAAAAATAAATAAAATAAAAAATAAATTCTTTAATTCAGATGTATTTCTTTTTTGTATGTTAATTACATTTTGTTACAAAATTTCAGTTTTTTCGATCCAAGAGTTATGTTCTGCTGGAAATCCCAGCCATTTCACAAAAACCTTACTCCCTCTTGTTTGCAAAACTTTTTCCACAAGAAATACATCTGCACATTTAGTTTTCATTAGTTCTGCTTCATAAAAACCGCCTTGTACTGGATTTCCTTGATAGTCTTCAAGAAGATATATAGCAGGTTTTGTTTCTTGAACTTTTCTTATTTTAAAGATCTCAGTCGTCCAGTTGGGAGTATACCCTTTTTCGAATACATGTTTATATTTGCTGATTCTTACTCTGTCACCAACTTTAAATTTTCGTCTTTTTGTATACGCGTTCTTATTTTGAAAAAATGATAATAATGACTACATTTTTCTTGTTAATATCTGCAGGTTTACATTTAATGGTTCCATGAAAAGAATGAAGTAGTTTTGAATAAATATTTATCCACTTATAGTTGCCATTGAAACTAAATTCTTTCCACATTTTTTCTTTCAAAGTTAAATCTTAAATCTTTCAATAATAGAAGCCTTTAATGAACTGAATGTAGAGTAATGATTTATTTTATATTTCACCATCAGACTTTTGAAGTTGGTATTAAAAAATTCTTTTCCATCATCTGTTTGTAAATTTTTTGGAATCCTAGAAGAATTAATAAATATTTCTTCCATTCCTTTTGAAATAGTAATTCCCTTTTTGTTTTTCATTGGAATGACCCATGCGAATTTCGAAAAAGTATCAATAACTGTCATTAAATAGTTAAAACCTCTGTTTTTATCACTGTAAGGTATCATTTCAACCAGATCAGCTTGCCACAAATCATCATAACCTTTAATAATAACATGACGACGCTTGAAATTTCGACGTGCAGCTTTATGCAACTCTTCAACAACCTTTCGCTTACTCATATTTACGAAGAGTGAATTCAACTAAATAAAAAGAAGACTTATATATATGTATATATATTTTTTTTTATTTATTACAATCTTTTATATAACAACATCAGTTTCTTTACTCTAATTAAACGTTTTTCCATTGTATATAAACCCTATAGTACTCTCATGGAACAGAAAAAAATAGTTCAGCATCGGCTCTCAAACGGCGCTGCAATCGCCAAAATCTGACTTTGGAGAGATAAAAAGGCGGGAAGAAGATAAATAAAAAAGAAATAAAGACAAGTAGCAAGAATGAGAGGATTATATTAATATTAGTCTGACAACAATAATGAGAGTAAGGGAGGTGGTTGAATCAGATGTTTTTGACGTGGCATAAAGCAAAATAAGGAGAATAATTTTTTTGTGCTATGGTCGCTTATACGGTATTTTGTTGAGATAGGGGTATACATAGATTTAGGTATAGCTATAATAGGTATTATTTGAAGCAAAATATTTTAAATTTTCAAATTTGATGCAAATTGAATATATCAAAGCAACGTTGTTAAATTTCACAATATGTGACGTAATTACAACGTTGCTATATTTGGCATTTATTATGCTTTTTCCTATAGGTAGGTAGGTGCAGGTAGGTATGAATTGTTGTTGGGATTTTTGTATTGTATAGCAACATAATGTATAATTTAGAAGAAAATGTAACGGTTTTTTTTAACGAAGTTATGAGCATAGATAGTTTGTTTTTCTTTTTGCTTAGGGTAGGTATGTGTTCGAGTAGGATGGAAGATATTCCATATGTCTGCTTGAGAAGTTTATTTTATTCAGTTTCAGTGCGAGTTCGAACGAAAGTGGTAGATTTCAGAGAAAATTCATAAAAATTTTAATTTAATTGCGAAATTAGTAAAATTGTTGTGAGTGGATTAGTTTTTTTCAAAACTAATCAATTTCTGGAGTTTTGACCATCGTTTGTCCTGTGCTGGAAAGGAGTAAGGTGTTTTTTGGTGGATTGAAGTTTTTTTTAAAGCTAAAATCCAATAGCTAAATAAATTTCATATAGTTTGTTTTTAATAAGCAGTGTTTTGAAGATTTAGTTAGTGTTTTTTTTATTAGTAAGATTCAGTGCGTCGTTTTTTTAGTTCAGTGAAGTTTTAGCAGTGTTTTCTTAGTTAGGTACAGTGTGGTTTTTTGTTAGCTAGTTCTGTGTTTTGTGCGTAATAGGTATATTAATTTTTCTAAATTTTCTTTTTCGTTTCGGTTCAAGGGTGTTTGTGTTTAATCTAATTAAATTTTCAGATTTTGTTCTTACTGTTAGAATTCATTGGGTTTTAACTTGGTTCGTTTTGATTTTGTTTTATATATATAATCTACAGGGTGTTAGTGCACATATTGCAATATATTATAGTTCAAATATATAATTATCGACAATAGTTTTTTCTTTTTTTATAGAGTGGCTTTAGTGTCTATTTTAAATAGTTTTTTCTTTAATTCTTTAAGAAATAGGGTGTTACAATTCAGTTTTTTCTTGTTTCTAATTTTTTTTCAGATCGTATAAGGGTTTCCAACACAAATTTTTTTTCAGATTTTAACATTTTTTTACATTTTTCTTAAATCACAGTTTTTTTCAGATTTTAGTAGTTTTTTTTTCAGATCGTAAATTTACAGGGTTTACAACACAGATTTTTGTTTACTTTTTTCAAACTTTTTGAAATTTTTTTAAAATTTTTATTTAATTTGATTTCATTACATTATTTATATTTATATATCTATAATTATATATTGAATAAATAAATATTAAATAAAATATTTGTTTTTTCTATTATTTAATAATTAACACAACTTTTTTCAGTATGGTTTTTTGTTGCTATGCAAACTGCGGGGAGCAGCGAGTTCCGCTAGGCGGTCTTTCATTTTTTCAGGTACCAACGGATCATCGAAGGGAAGTTTGGATTAAACATGGAAATGTTGCGGACATCAAGGCTTTACCGAAAAAGTCCTTCATGTGCGAAAAACATTTCTATGCCAAAGATCTCCAAGAAAAATCAACTTTTAAAGGTCTGTCGAGATACGCCCTTCCCATATCTTTGTCTGTTTGCAGGTGTTCTGATGTGTCCAATGACGCAACATGTCTTCGTATAATGGAGGCGTGGAGGGCCCGGAAGCAGCCGACTTCCACGGTCACCTCTGCAATCCAGTTCTCAGAGCCTCCACCCCCACCTCTACCCGTACCTTCGAGCCCAGCTTTATCCTTGATGAATATGGCTGCGAGCTCTTCATATAACTATATCAGGGACTATAAAATCCCTGAAGTACCCCTTTGTTCACAGGTTTCTCCATCGCAGTTTCCTTCTCCAGGATACCCATCCTATAAAGCCGCACCGGCGCAAAAAATCGAAAAGGCGACAATTTATCCGCGAAACATCTTCGAAACACCTATCAAGCAGGTGCGGGACCCAGAATATAGGTTGAAGAAAGGATTGGACACCCACATGGAAGACTTCTCGGAAGAGCTGCGGACCTTCATTCTGGCGCAGTTGTTCCACAGGCCGAATGCACCCTGGGAACCTAAAGAAAAGGACTTGTTTTTGAAGTTTTTCTTTAAGTCCCCAGCGTGCTATTCGTTTATGATTAGCTCCGGTTTTAAGCTGCCATCGGTAAGTACCATCTATCGGTGGCATTCAGAGATTCGTTTGCCAACAGGACTCAGCCCAAGGATTCAAGATCTACTAAGCGACAAAGCCAAGGACATGACATCGATGGACAGGAAATGCGTTTTACTGTTTGACGAAATGACAGTAAAAAAAGAACTGGAGTATAACATCAAGGACGACATAATTTACGGCTATACGGACTTTGGAGAGTTCGGCAGAGATACAAAAATAGCCTCAAAAGTAATAGTGTTCACATTAAGAGGACTTAATAAGAACTGGAAGCAGACGATTGTTTACTATGTTGGATCACCGAATGCCACAACTTTAAGCAAGATGTTGACCACTATAATCGCAGGAGTGATTAAATGTGGATTAACTGTTGTTGCAACAAGCTGCGACCAAGGCCCCAGCAACGTGTCAGCCTATACCAAGCTAGGACCCCCAAATTTCATGGATGCCACGCCATATGTAGAGATAGAAAGTCAAAGAGTCTTCTTACTCTATGACTATCCTCATATGTTCAAAAGCGTCAGGAACATTTTATTGAAGCACCGAATTATCATCGGGGATGATGTGGTCGATTGGAAGATCTTAGAAAAGATTTATGAAGAGGATTCGAAAGGAATCTTTCAAGTTCTCTTCAAACTTTCTAGGGCCCATATCAAACCAGCCCCATTTGAGAAGTTTTCCGTGAAGTTAGCGACGCAGATTTTCAGCGCCAATGTGTACTCGGGCATAATGTACGCATTGGGCATTAATTTTTTCAGCACTGACGAGGATAAGAAACTTGCAGAGTCAACAGCCAAATTCATTAAAGGAATGAACAACCTATTCGACAGTCTCAACACAGGAAAACTCTACTCCAGGAACCCAAATAAGCAAGTCTTATCGGACTCAACAGACACCCTAGATTCACTGAAGAGCGCACGGAACTGGATTTCTACGTGGAAATCGACCAGTTCCATAACAATTCCGCCTTGCTTTAAAGGATTAAAGCAAACTTTGTTGGGAATTGAACAGATGTGGGAACATCACAAGAGCGATGAACAAACGTATTTTCTGTTGGCACACCTGAATACAGATGTAGCAGAAAATCTGTTCTCCATGGTACGTTGCAACAGAGGTTCTTATGAAAGGAATCCATCGACTTGGAGATTCATAAGGAATCTCAAACAGATTATTTTCCAGCACTTGTCTTCAGCGGACCATTCTGGATACGAGGACGCTGGAGCTGAACCGCTGTTACAGGTAGCTGACATCGATAGAAAAGAAGCGGAAAACGAATCTTCATACAAGGACTTCGTGTATGAAGAACCAGCCGAGGACAATGCTGGTGAAGACTTGGAGGGTGACAACAACAAGCCATTGGACCAAGTGGATAAGGACTCTTCATCTCTGGAGAAAGGAGCTTCTGTGTATTACGCGGGGTTTGCGGCAGGGAAATTGAAGAAGAAGTTGAATTGCGAGGCCTGCAACCAATTTATGATCTCAGAGGATGAGATATGCGAAGAAAGGCAACAAACTTTGCTGATTAAATTGCGAGCATACCAGACGATCACAACACCTTCGGAGTTCGGAAAACTGACAGTTCCTTCGATCGGTTTCGAAAGAACTGTTAGTATTCTGCAAACGATTTTCATGGAGCAATTCCCAACGATGCAGGTAACGGAAAGAATAGCAGAAACATGGTTACTTAAAATCATGGCACTAAAAGACAGGACAGGACAGGACCGGGTTCTAACAACAAGCTGTTCAACGGAACATCGGGAAGCCATAACCAAATTTATATTGATCGGACTGATCATACTGGACCTAAGGAAAATCAACAAGGCGATTAAGCATAAAATTACAACAAAAAATGTTTAAGTTTAGATTTAGGTTTAGGTTTAGGTTTGGGTCTAGGTGTTTAGGTTGAGGTTTAGGTTTTGAGGTTTAGGTATGAGGTGAAGTTAAGGTTTAGGTTGAAGTTGAGGTTTAGGTTGAAGTTGAGGGTACGGTTTAGGTTGAAGTTGAGGTTTAGGCTGAAGTTAAGGTTTAGGTTTAGGTCTTTGGGTTTAGGTTTAGGTTTTTAATTTTAATATTATTTTATATTATATTATATAAGTATTTACAAAATATTATTTTATATTATATTATATAAATATATATAAAATATTATTTTATATTATATTATATAAGTATATAAAAAAAATTTAAAAAAAAACAAAAAAAAACAAAAAAACAAAAAAAAAACAAAAAAACAAAAAAATTAGTATAGAAAAAAATGCATGTAAAATTAATTCAGTAGTTTGAAATAGAACGAGGACTATCCACTTGGAGAAACCTCACTTAGAATTATGCATGTAAAATTCATTTAGTAGTTTGAAGTAGAAATAGAACGAGGACTATCCACTTGGAGAAACCTCACTTAAAATAATGCATGTAAAATTCATTTAGTAGTTTGAAGTAGTAGTAGATGAGGAATAGGCCTACTGGGGAAACCTCAAAAAAAAAAAACGCATCTAATATTCTACCCCACTGGGTGATGTGGAAAAGAATAAAGGCAAAAGTTTGAAGAAATTTAATTGAAGAAAAAAAACACTTCGTGGTTATCGTCGTATTTTGAAAATTAAATTTATTTACCTTATACATTTTTAATTTTGCTACACTTTCTGGAAATTTTTTCAAAATACTTTGATGACATGAAAACCAAATTTTTTTTCTTCAATAGGTAAGTCATTACATGCCAAAAAAAAAAACATTCTTTGGAATTTTTGTTTTTTTTTTTTTTGAAAATAATTTTCATATGTAGGTATATTAATTGGTTTTTAAATTTGGTAAAATTGTTTTCATTCAAAAAATCAATTTTTACGAAAATGATAGCTATTTGATTTTTTTCAAAAATAATTTTTCAGGTGTATTTCAATTGATTTTAAAAATTGTGATACCAATTTTGTTTTTTTTTTCAATAAAAAGTTATTTTTTCCACAAAAAGCCATTTAATTTTTTGAAATATTATTTTTAAGTTAGCTTCAATTGATTTTCGCAAAATAGTAAAAACTTTTTTTTTTCGAAAAAAGTAGTTTTATTTTTTTGAAAAATTGTTCTTACGTTTATTTTGGAAATTTGCATTCAAAATGCAGCTTTTTTTTAATTTTTAAAAAATTGTTAAAAATTTTTAAAAATTTATTTTTTTCGAAAAATATTTTTCACGAGTATTTAATTCGTGCTTTGAAATTTGCAAATCAAATTTTCTTTTTTTTTTATTTTTTTCAAAATTTGTTTTTTCCGAAAAAATAATTTAATTTTTTTTCGAAAAATAGTTTTCATGTGTATTTCAATCTATTTAAATTTACTAACCAGATTTTGATTTTTTTTTTTCACAAAATTAACCACCCAAAGAAAATATTTTTTCCGAAAAAAATAATTTAATTTTCTTGAAAAATTGTTTTTACGGGTATTTGAATCGATTTGGAAAAATTGTAAACCAAATTCTCATTTGTTTTACTTTTTACAAAATTTTCATTAACCAAAAAAATAATTTTTTGTAAGAAAGTTATTTATTTTCTTTCAAAAATTGTCTTTACAAGTATTTCAATTGGTTTTAAAATTTACAAACCATATTTCCCTATTGTTTCAATTTTTACAAAAAAATACTGTGCGTTTGGTAAAAGTATGAGGCATTTAATACAAAAGACGCTGTAAATATATTTGCATATACTATGTACCTATTTATTTGGAATATAATATTTTCCATACTTCGACAAAAAACTGAAAAGTTAAAACACCCTATTTTCTTCGAGTGGCAATAGTGGCGATTTTATACTTACAGTTATTTTTGTTCTACCAAATTAGGTCATAGCATACACAGGAGAAACAAAAACCCAAGTTCCTTTTGAACATCATTTATTTTCATTTTTTCTTTAATTTTCCCCTTTTTAAGAATTGTCACACAAGAATAAAGCGCAAAATCGACAAATTTTTGTCCCATTTTAACTTTCATTAATATTGTATACATTGTTCTCGTTCTTATTATCTTTCTTTAAACTTATTTTTTATTCTCCCTTCTTTGATTATCCGCTCCTTCTCAACTCTCCAATCTCTCCACTCTGAATTTTCGCAAGGTTCTGTATCGGCTCACCTAGGCGGCGCGTCGTTCGTTCCTCTTCATGAGAGTACTATAGAAATATATATACAATGGTTTTTCTATAATATAACAGGTACAAGTATCCGGTCCTAGTTTACATTGGTTTGATGACCAGCAACAATTTGAGTAATGCTGTCCATGAATTGACTCGATGTAATGTGCATTTTGGAATCTTTTAATTAGGGAAATGCAATTTAAAAACTCTTCATAATGTTCATCTAATACTGATTGACGATTCGTTTTGAAAAAATCACAAATGTTTTTTAATATTAATTCCGAATCCATTTTTAAAGATGTTGTTGGGTATAGTGTTGTATGCTTACTAATAAAAACAAAACCACATACCACATAGAGAGAATATAAGACCCCATACCGATTTACTCAACATCTATTGAGTCTTAAGTGTGCGGTTTGGAAATAATGTCTTCATAATCTTTTCAACTCTTTTTTTTATTTTCTCCTCAATATAATTTTCATCATCCTTAAAATCCATAGGTTTTCTTGAAAGTGATAAGTTCTGTTGCAAGGCAAGAGGATGGGATACGTTGGACGTGGTAGGGCTGGAAAAATAAGGAAAGGATAGGAAATTCGGTTAGGAAGGGTTTCGAAAAAGGAAATAGAATGTCAAGTTCCGAGGGACGCGGCCTGCTTGCATAGCACGACATTAGCTCGCCGGAATGGGGGGGATCTTGCCCCCGAAACTCAACCTCACCTGCAAACAAAACATAAATCAGGCCTAGAGAAAAACTATCAAAAAACGACCACAGACGGACAATCACTACTTCAAGGCACTGCAGATGTTATCGCAGTGTTGCCAACCCACCCAACCATAGAAATCCGTGGCAAATTTGGATTTCCCCAAAAAAAGGTGATTACCGCGTTCCAGTCACACCATCTTCACCGTCGTTATTCTGCTACCATCGGCACCCCTGAAAATAATGTCCTTAGAAAATCATGTTTCGTTCACACGAAACAAGGAAACACAAATTCTTCATATTCAACGGCGTGATTTGAAGTTTTATTTATGTATTTAAAAAAAATCATCAAAAAGGTAATTAAAGAAGTAATTAAAGATAATTAAAGAGAAAAAAAAATCAATTTGTCTTATTAGGATGACCTAAAAATTTTACAATTTACTCTAAAGGTGTCTCAAAAAAAAAATTAACAATCAAAACAAGAAAAAAAAAGTAAGCAAAAATAAATGTGACGGAGATGTTTCCAACGGAAATCTTTAATAGTACCCTTTTTGGTACTCTGGCTAATTAAAGTTTCGATTTTCGTAAGCCTAATTCCCTACCTACAACGAGCTCTTTGAAGGTGGTCTATCAGCTTTAAACAACAGTTTTAAAACGCGAGAGAAAACGGAGGAAACACAACTTCTCACTTACAAAAATAATATTGTATATTAATATAATAAAAAACAATAAGAAACAAATAAATAAATAAATTATTAATGTAATAAAAACGAAATAAATAAATAAATAAATTAATAAAGAAACAAATAAAAAAACTTCAACGCCACTTATAGTTTTGACAAAAGTTCGGGTATCGTATAACACGGAAAACAGGAATTGGTATTTATGCACAAATGCGTATTTTTTTTCTTTGTATATAGATGTATAATACCTTTTTTTTTTTTATTTACTTTACAGGAACATTTTTGACTCACAGTACCGCCTGTAGAATCTATTTTGGTCAGTTCCGGCAGATGGGATCTGAATTGGAACTCCTCTGGGCACGGGATTCGTAGTCGGTTGGTATAAATACCCAGTTCAGTAGTTGTTGTTACGACTAATAAAATTTCTCTCGATTATCGTCCACAGAAGTCCTCGTGCTCCAATTCAGTGACGAAAAAGTAAGAGGCTACGGACTGTACGGCAGTTTGGTATAGCGCTGGGCTTTATAGGATACCAATCGGTTCTACTGTCACATGGAATCCGAGGAAGACGGTGATCGCAAGCCAAGTTTCACCCAACGGAATTTAGATGTTAAGATATTATGTATTGTAGATATATCGTAAACTGTAGTGTGGTAGTTTATGAATGTATAGTATTCCACATAAATTTTAATAAAAAAAAAAGAAATGGTGTGGCGGCCCAGTGCTCCACTGGCAACTCGGGACCGCCCAGATTTAAAATGTAGATTATACTGGCAACCTATTTAAAATTTTATAGTTTTAGCATATTTTCTTTCTTTTAAACGTTTGTAATAAACTCACCAATTGCAGTTTTATACACTGTTTAAATTTTTTTTGTTTTTTAATTGAAAATCCCCGGTTTTTTTTTGTACAAAGTAAGTATTTGAATAATCTTAAAAAAAAAATACAAAAATGGAATTAATCTTGTCAACAAACACTGCAAATGAATAAAACGCACCGTGTAAGTAATTATTACAACGTTAGACTTTTCTTTCACGATTTGTATTGAGAAGAAAAAAATTTCTATTTTAAAATTTTCGCACAATCGGAATCTGGTCAACCGGCGGTGAAATTTTCAAATAGTATCTCTCTACTTCAATGTCATGGATTTCAGCATGGAACATACCACCTTTTCATATTTCCTCCTCCCACATCATTTGGACATCATCCGATCCCAATCATCCGCTAGTCATTTATACTACTTTTTCCAATGTATTTTATCATATCAATGTAGTGGTGAACTTTTATTTATTTTCCCTCTTTTTACTGACATTTCAGAAACGTCACCTACGAATTCTATAACTCCTACCCAATAGAGGGCGCTAGCAACAAAAAAGTTAACACCTTGTTCTCATCGGGTTAAATTTTAAAACAAAAGTTTCATGCGATTACTGCAATAACTTGTAACATGAACTGTCCTTATTTCTTTTCAATTCTATAACCAATTTCTTCAATGTTAGTTATTATAAAAAAAAAAGGAAATATGTTTCATCGTTTAAACACATTGTCGAACGCTTGTAAACATTGACCTAGGTCAATGCTTATAAAGTTCCAAAACACTTTTCACACTTAGAAATTCTGCGGAGTACTTTCAACTTGGTATCTAAAAACTGTCACTTGAAACGGAAAAACAAATATAAAACGTGCTACAAGGAGGTAAAATCATAAATACACACATACTTCGGCATTCTCATGTGTCTACTACCTATCCTTATGCAATCAGGTTTATCAGCTGATTTGTTCAGCCAGTGCGCAATCCACAATGACAACTCAGGTTTCTTTCCTCAACTATATATAGTGAATGGCTCGTAGAGTTAACCTTCTTTTTCTTATTTTAGGATAGGAAGGAAGAGACACAGACACAGGACGGGACGGCGAACATCTTGGTAAGTATTAATTACAAGCATGACTAAATTTTCATCAACAATTTTAATTTATTTATTTTTCAGAATTATTGCTTATGGAATATGTGGCCAGGCGTCCACAACAAAATTTCAGTCTCCGTAGGATACACTCCTATCGGGGACGGAAAAAGAAGGCCGCCTGAAAATTTTCATCGTGGTGAAGTACCCACGCTAAAAATAAAGCCGGGCACTAAGCTTAAGTCGGAATGCCGTTAAACTTTCAAGGTTATATGTTGGCCGCGTACCTTCGCCATTACACATCTACTTAGTGGTAAAATCATAGCGCCGACAAGTAAGTAACGCTTTGGTACAGTTTCTTAATAATTTTCATAATTTAATTTTTTTTTTCAGGTACTTAATGTATTCAAGGACACACTATTCATCATTAGCAACATCTGGAACTATTCTTCAAGGATTTTGTTGAATACATATTTATATTACGGTAGTTGCTTATCAAAACTGTATAATATGCACCTTAGGTTTACTACTGGTCGCTGACAAAAGCCTTAGTCACCAAGAATAGTAACTAATGTGAACTTCCTGCTTTAACTCATTTATTAATTCTTTTCCTATTATTTCGTTTCTAGGGTATCTTTATTTTCAACTACCGACCTCTACATCTATAAAATATAAGGGCACAAGCTGCACCTCATTTCATATTTGTATAGTTTCCTGTTCAAGATCGCAACCGGTTGGAATATTAAAGGTCATTGACCTTCAATTGCGTACAGCTGTTTTTCGACGACGAGACTAAACTCGGAATCGGTGAGTCGTGTTGTATTTTCTGTAATTTCTCATCAGATACGGAGAGACAGTATTTTAATAAATAACAAATAAATAACACTTAAATAAATAAATATATAATAGGAACTAACAAAAAAAAATTATCACAGTTTGCAGGTAGGATTTTATCACAGATTTAATTCAGGTACATAGTTCTATATCACAGATGAGGTATCACGGGTTTTATACTACAGCTAAGTAGAATAAAATTGGATTATTACTATTGATGCTAGTTATAATTTTTTTCTTTAACTGAATAATAATGGAACAAAATAAATTAAGTATGATTATTTAAAAAAATGAAAAACAAACTACATAATAAGTTAACGTTAAGGAATATTGTGTGAAAATTCAAAATTTAATAAATGCAAAGATGAATTAAATTGACTTGAAACTTTTAACTGGATTATGGGGGCATTTACTAAGGGACATGTGAACAAAAATTTAAGACTTTAATGTGAAATTTTCGGGTACCTACAATCAGGTACTAAATGTTTTGAAGGTTTTTCTTTTCTGTGATGTGACGTGAACTACCTACATATGTCTTGTGAAATTTTGGTTATTTTAAATGTACTATGTGACAAATTATACATTCAGTTGGATATGTTTCTATGGCTACTTTTTACATTAAACATAAATCAGATATTAGGTGTGGAGTGTTGAAGAAAATAAATATTACATTTTTGGGATTTCGTATTATACTATTGTGGATGGAAAGCAAACTTTTTTTTTTTTTTGGTGATTTTACCTAAGTGATCTATCCGCGTTTTACAAAACTTTATTCGGTGTTTTATTGAGCAGTGTGAAGTGTTTTTTTTTCTGGAGAATCTATGGAACATGATTTCCGTTATTGTTTTAGATCTTTGGCATGGAATATGCCAACTTTCTTGCCAGATAGATTCTCAAGTTCGTACATATGTCTACCAATTTGTTTAATTATACGACATTTTACATATTTGGGGCATAACTTCGCTGACAGGTTCTTTGACGAATCGCTCAGAATAAAATTTCTTCTATAGACTTCCTGACCGGGCAGAAATCGAACTTTTCTCGTGCGTGTGTTGTAAGTTTTTGCCGATCTTTCGTTGGATTTCAAAATATTTTCGCGAATTCGTTTCCGTATGCACTCCAATCGATTTTGCCGAGGAAGGATCAACAATTCGTTATCGTCAACCGCGTTCAGCTTTTGTGCCAGTTCATAGCTGCTACCGTGCATTATAATGTTTGTGCCGAACAACGCAAAGTATGGGGATACACCGGTAGAGCTATGAACTGCGCTTCTCAAGGCACAAGCTATGTCACTCAAGTGATAATCCCAATCTCGTTGATCGGTTTTGAGGTACGCTCGGATCGCTGCCAACAAGGTGCGGTTGACTCTCTCCGACGCATTCGATTGAGGTGCATAGTTTGCAGTTCGCATATGTTCAATGCCATACTTTTGGAGAAAGTTTTGAAATTCTTTCGCGAGAAACTGTTTCCCATTATCTGAATGGATTATGCGAGGAACTCCGAACATGTTAAATACTTCTTGGTGCAAAAACTTAATAACACTTAACGTGTTTGCATTTCTCAAGGCTTTAAGGAAAACAAACTTAGACAGATGGTCTAACACAACAAATACGTAGGCATTGCCTGATTTTGATCTGGGATAAGGGCCCAAAAAATCAATATATAATTTTTCGAATGGACGGTTGGAACAATAAGAGTTGACAATAGGAGGACGAGAAACTTGGTTTGACGCTTTACATTGTTTACATACAGAACAGTTAGACACATATTCGCGGATCTGGACCGTCATGTTCGGCCAGTAAAAGTATTGCCGAATTCGGTATAGCGTTTTCGCTATTCCACCGTGAGCAACTTTAGGAGGGTTATGAGCTTTGCTAATTATTTCTTCTGTTAACCCAGATGGAACCCAAAGAAGCCACGAATGCTCCAACATTACTTCTTCACCTAACCTTCCGAACGCTCGCTTATATACAAATCCATCCTCAACTTTAAGATCCGGGAGTTTATCGTTATGATCTTTGACTGTTTGTATTAAACTTTTATATTCGTCGGATTTAAATTCTATTGAGTCTAAGTCTATAAGAGGTGCTACTGTTTCTATGTCCAGAGAATCTACGTGTACCCGAGAAAGAGTGTCCGGAACTACATTAAGGCTACCCTTTCTGTGCTGTATGTCGAAGGCATACGACTGTAACAGCAAACTCCATCTGGCTAATTTACCACTGAGGTCTTTCATACTCATTAGCCAGCGGAGGCTAGAGTGATCAGTTATGACAGTGAAGTCCATGCCTTCGACATACGGCCTGAACTTTTGCACCGCCATCACGGCAGCCATGCACTCCTTCTCGGTCACACTATAATTTCTCTGGTTTTTGTTAAATTTTTGGGAGAAGTAAGCAATTGGAACTTCTTCATCTTCCGTATTTTTTTGAAATAGAACGGCTCCGATTCCTGCATCTGAAGCATCGCATTGGATGTAAAATCTTTTCGAAAAATCAGGATGCGATAGAACCGGAGCTGAGGTTAACATCTTCTTAAGATCTTCGAATGCTCTCAGTGCCTCATCAGTCATCTTGAATTTTTCATTTCTCTTTTTCAACAGATCAGTCAGGGGAGCAGTCAGGCTCGAAAAATCCTTGATAAACTTCCGATACCACCCTGCCAAACCAAGCAACCTCCGAACCTGCCTTGGGGTTTTGGGGACTGGGAAGTCAACAATGGCTTCCACCTTAGCAGGATCGGTTTTAAGCTTCCCACCACCAACAATGAAGCCCAAATACTTCAGCTCTTTGAAGCAAAACTTGGATTTCTTCATATTGATGGTGAGATTTGCTTTGCGTAAGCAGTCGGCTACTTCGCTTAGCAAGGCGATATGCGTCTCGAAATCCGGCGCCATGATAAGCAGATCATCCAGATAGACGAAGACACGCTCCCTGAGTCGTGCAGGAATAACCTTGTCCATCAACTGACATAACCTTTGGGCTGCATTGCACAACCCGAAAGGCATGACAGTGAACTGGTACAAGGGTCTTCCCGGCACCGCAAAGGCAGTCTTTTCCCTACTCTGCCTCTCCAACGGTATTTGCCAGAACGCTTCTTTAAGGTCAATACTACTAATGTAGAACGTATCTGGTAGCCGACTGAGGAGCCCCTCGATATGAGGGAGAGGATTCGCGTTTTTCTTCGTCAGTGAATTCACCTTGCGAGAATCCAGACAAAGTCGATTCTTGCCTGGTTTTCGCAAGAGAACCACTGGCGAACACCACGGACTCTCGCTCTCCTCGATAACGCCGAGGCTCAACATTCGGTCCAGTTCTTCGTATAAGATGGCTTGCACCGCTGGGGAGACAGGGTAGTGACGCTGCTTTACAGGGAGCGCATCCCCAGTATCTATCACATGCTCCATGAGCGCCGTCTTTCCAAGACCATCCCGGTCGAAACAAAGAAATTTCCGCCTGACCGCATCCAGCCTGGCCTGCTGATCAGAGTTCAGCTGATGAGCATTCGAAAGATCTGCTTCATCAGTTAACGAAATCGAACTAATAAGGTTTGGAGCTAGTTGGAATGTCTTCCAAAAGTCTACCCCGAGGTAGATTTCCTGGTCTAAGCTAGGTACAAGGAAAAACGTAATCATCTCTTCTCTTTTCTGATATTGCACTTTTGCTTCTATCTTCCCCACAATACACTGACTCTTACCGTCTGCCGTCTTAATTCCCGAACGAAAAGATTTTATAGGAAGTTTCAACAATTCAACCAGATATAAGCAATTTTTGCCGAGAATGCTTACGCTGGCCCCACTATCTAATAATCCTAAGACTTCTTTATCTCCTATTTTTATTTTTGCGTAAGGACGGGGGTCTGACGAAAGGTCTATTCTTGTGGAAGAAATTCGGTTTTTGATATCTTTTCTAATTTTGAATCGTGATCTAGCTTTGAGAATTTTTTTAGAAGGTGGATGACTATTGGTGTTAAAGATCCTATCTCTAGCACGATTGTATTCTGCGATCCTAATATGAAGTGGTTTAATAGGGTATAAATTTGGTTCACTACTTTTTTCTGTTTTTATCTCTTTAGTTGGATCTCTTTTTAAAATTATAATTTTTTCTTTGCCCTCTACAATATGAGGGCTCTCAAAAACATCTGTTTGAGTGGAGACTTCTGATTTAAAATTTACTGGGGGTTCTGAGATTGGGCCGAACGCGACTCCCCCGAAACCTTCGCGTTCAACGATCGGTTTCCCGGGTTACAGCGCTTACAATTTGGAGTCTTCACGCCTTCAAGTCCACACTTATAACAAAATAAATTAAGGACTTCGGAGTCACAATCAAAGTATGTATGGCCCTGGCCCTTGCAGTTCCAGCATATCAAATTAGTCGCATCTGCATATTTGCGCGGGGGAATTTTCGGTCGAGCCCCACCAAATTGGTAGGCGGCCAGTTGTTCATCAAAAGTTTGATGCTGGTCCTCATAATCTAACTCATTGGCCATATATTTTACTGGTTGTCTTACGGGTGGTTTAGAAAACTCTCTATCTTTTTTCGGAAATGCTGTCTCTACATCCTTACAGGCATTCCTCAGCTGATCTAAGGAAAATATGGGCATAGGATATATCAAACCTACAAATCGGTCATTTAAATTCTTTTTGAGAATCTTCACCAATTCCACCTCCGGAATCGGTATTCTTAATTGCGACTTTATTTTGTTGATAGCCACAAAGAAGTCATCGATCTTTTCTGAAAATCCCTGTCTACGATCAGTTATTTCGCGAATTATTTCGTAATCTGATCGAGGGTTTTTGAATTGACGCATCAGAGCGTCTCTAAGCACAGGCCAGTTGGGCTGGTAGTTATCTCTCTGAAACTGCCAGAACCAGTCGTGGGCATTTCCTGCAAGCAAGAGATGGAAATCTCGCAATATTTCAGTCCATGGACACTGATATTGGCTCTGTAGCGTCTCAAGTCTAAAAATGAAATCTTCCACCGTCAGAGTTGACGGTGGGCCTTCAAATTTAAGACCCCATTTGTTGATTTTGATCGGAGCTTTAAATCCAGAAGTCAACAAATGAGATGCAAAAGGGAGTTGGTAGTATGGTACTTGCGGATTCGGTGGATTTCTAGGCGGAGCTTGGTGAGCTTCACGGAATTCATTGGGTTGGTTTATTCTATCTTGACTTCGCCTAAATTGTTCTGACGGTCTGTTACGTTGTTGTCCAGAAGGGACGAACGCACTTCGGCTTGGATCAGGCTGGGGACGTTGAATGGGTGGTTGATGAACTGGTGGTGGAAAATTATATGAAGATACTGTCGGTCTAAGTATTTGTTCATCATTTGGTGGAGTAGGCTTTTCAAGATTCAACTCTTTGAGGAATCCTCCCAGCTGAAGCTGAATCTCATCCTTTAGAGAGTTGGTTATTTCTGATTGAATTGAATATTTGCATGAGGAAAAAGCATCTACGACGGCTAAATTTATGTATGCCTTCAAGTCTTCGGAAAAAATTTCTTTTTCCTTTCTATTATCTGATCTTGGTCTTTGGGATAGACTCTCCAATATATCTCTAGAACCACCCTTGCTAAGCAAACCTGCACTAGTGGGTCTAGAAGCAGATACCCTACCTGTTGTGGGCATCACTGTTTCGTTCAAAGAGCCGAAGCTTTCACCACGTTGAGGTGGCAACGTTTCAGCCCCCAAACCACTAAGTTGACTGTAAGTAGGAGTAGGAATTGATTCCCGAGAAATGTTGGCCTGAAGGTTATCGATGGGAATACCTGAACTAGCGGGTAAATTGGATGATGATCGGAATGATGGTCTTTCAAATGTGAGAGGAGAATGCATTACGCGCCGCCTCTCGGTATTGTTTAATTGCTGGCTTACTGACCTAGTCAATCTGACATTATCCTCAATTTCAGATTCCCTAATGAATCTGTTTATACGGTCGTCTTCGTCTTTACCGGTGGGATTCATTTTCAATTTTGAAATTAAGACAAATTAATTCGAAAACAAAACTTGTAACAAAAACTGTTACACGAAAAATAATAATTTAGTTAGAACAAAAAATATTTAACTAGAGTAGAAATGGTGAGTGTTCTTATGATATGGTTTCTTTTACTCAAAAAGTATGCCAAAACGTAGAAATTTGGATTACAAAATGTGCTTTACTTTGGTAAGGGAAAAATTGTAAATTAGCAAAAATCAATAGATTTAAGTATTAAGTGTAAAGATATAAATTATGTGTAAGGTAAATGTAGAAAAATTCAACCAATAAACAAAAAAAATAAATGAACAAAACAAAAAAACTACTTATCAAACTTAAATCGATTTTTCCTTAAAAAAAACGTTAAGCTATTAAGTAACAAAAGATACTCATAAATTTCACTAACTTTCGAAGTGATATTAACGTAAAGTTTTTCTCTTCGAAAACAAGTAAAATTACGAAGGTAGGACGAAAGTAGTACGTAAGAAAAAAAATGTATACCAAAAAAATATAAATAAATAATAAATAACAAAAAAATTGAAAATTATAAGTAAAAACGCTGATTTTTTTTTTTTTTTAATGTTTTTCTTCTAGGAAAATTTGGACTTTTTGTTGGAAAGATTTCTTGAAAATTTAAAACTTATTTTTTTTTTCAACAAACGTAATTTTTAAAGTGGATTTGCTCTTTGTTTTTTTTTTTTTCATATGAATACGGGGTGCTTCAAGTAGCGTCTCTGGTGGTTTCTTAGCGACATGGTATGACCTTACTGACGGAATCTCTGAAAAATAAGACTGCAGACGGACGTATTTAAATCCCTTGAAGTAGTGAGGTAGAAAAGGAAAGACATAAAGTAAAGAAATGACGAACGATAAATGGAGGTTTTCCTCACCGTTCCCGCAATTCTAGTCAGTCTCAAAGGACTTTGCAAGAAGACATGAAACGGTGAGAGAAACGCAAAACGAAAAAAAACTCAAAAAAATTCAAGTTGGGACAGTGCATCGATGTTCGACAATTCGCCAAACACGGCCACTGTGTCCAAATCAAAACTCTAACGAGACTAGACAAATTAGGAAAGAAATTGAAAATTGAAATAGAAAAGTAAAAATAAGCAAGGAAAGGCTTAAGGAAAAACAAGACAAAAGACGTTATCTGTTGGCACGGCAAGGTCACAAACATTCGTCGCAATACACCTAAGTGCGTCAGAGACCTTCTTGATGCAGACTTACGAATGCTGAAAACCTTGCAGCAACTCCAAATAAACGCCAAAACAATCACTAACCGCAGTCGCTGTGAACTTCCAAACACTCGTCGCGATACATCCAGGTATGTCTATGACTTTCCTGATGCAGACTTACGAGTTTTGAAAGTCCACAGTAAGTTTGGTTTAACTTTCACAAAAACGAAAACTACAAAAATCTTGGCAAAAAAGCTAAGACGTTGGGCGCCATTTGTTGCAAGGCAAGAGGATGGGATACGTTGGACGTGGTAGGGCTGGAAAAATAAGGAAAGGATAGGAAATTCGGTTAGGAAGGGTTTCGAAAAAGGAAATAGAATGTCAAGTTCCGAGGGACGCGGCCTGCTTGCATAGCACGACATTAGCTCGCCGGAATGGGGGGGATCTTGCCCCCGAAACTCAACCTCACCTGCAAACAAAACATAAATCAGGCCTAGAGAAAAACTATCAAAAAACGACCACAGACGGACAATCACTACTTCAAGGCACTGCAGATGTTATCGCAGTGTTGCCAACCCACCCAACCATAGAAATCCGTGGCAAATTTGGATTTCCCCAAAAAAAGGTGATTACCGCGTTCCAGTCACACCATCTTCACCGTCGTTATTCTGCTACCATCGGCACCCCTGAAAATAATGTCCTTAGAAAATCATGTTTCGTTCACACGAAATAAGGAAACACAAATTCTTCATATTCAACGGCGTGATTTGAAGTTTTATTTATGTATTTAAAAAAAATCATCAAAAAGGTAATTAAAGAAGTAATTAAAGATAATTAAAGAGAAAAAAAAATCAATTTGTCTTATTAGGATGACCTAAAAATTTTACAATTTACTCTAAAGGTGTCTCAAAAAAAAAATTAACAATCAAAACAAGAAAAAAAAAGTAAGCAAAAATAAATGTGACGGAGATGTTTCCAACGGAAATCTTTAATAGTACCCTTTTTGGTACTCTGGCTAATTAAAGTTTCGATTTTCGTAAGCCTAATTCCCTACCTACAACGAGCTCTTTGAAGGTGGTCTATCAGCTTTAAACAACAGTTTTAAAACGCGAGAGAAAACGGAGGAAACACAACTTCTCACTTACAAAAATAATATTGTATATTAATATAATAAAAAACAATAAGAAACAAATAAATAAATAAATTATTAATGTAATAAAAACGAAATAAATAAATAAATAAATTAATAAAGAAACAAATAAAAAAACTTCAACGCCACTTATAGTTTTGACAAAAGTTCGGGTATCGTATAACACGGAAAACAGGAATTGGTATTTATGCACAAATGCGTATTTTTTTTCTTTGTATATAGATGTATAATACCTTTTTTTTTTTTATTTACTTTACAGGAACATTTTTGACTCACAGTACCGCCTGTAGAATCTATTTTGGTCAGTTCCGGCAGATGGGATCTGAATTGGAACTCCTCTGGGCACGGGATTCGTAGTCGGTTGGTATAAATACCCAGTTCAGTAGTTGTTGTTACGACTAATAAAATTTCTCTCGATTATCGTCCACAGAAGTCCTCGTGCTCCAATTCAGTGACGAAAAAGTAAGAGGCTACGGACTGTACGGCAGTTTGGTATAGCGCTGGGCTTTATAGGATACCAATCGGTTCTACTGTCACATGGAATCCGAGGAAGACGGTGATCGCAAGCCAAGTTTCACCCAACGGAATTTAGATGTTAAGATATTATGTATTGTAGATATATCGTAAACTGTAGTGTGGTAGTTTATGAATGTATAGTATTCCACATAAATTTTAATAAAAAAAAAAGAAATGGTGTGGCGGCCCAGTGCTCCACTGGCAACTCGGGACCGCCCAGATTTAAAATGTAGATTATACTGGCAACCTATTTAAAATTTCATAGTTTTAGCATATTTTCTTTCTTTTAAACGTTTGTAATAAACTCACCAATTGCAGTTTTATACACTGTTTAAATTTTTTTTGTTTTTTAATTGAAAATCCCCGGTTTTTTTTTGTACAAAGTAAGTATTTGAATAATCTTAAAAAAAAAATACAAAAATGGAATTAATCTTGTCAACAAACACTGCAAATGAATAAAACGCACCGTGTAAGTAATTATTACAACGTTAGACTTTTCTTTCACGATTTGTATTGAGAAGAAAAAAATTTCTATTTTAAAATTTTCGCACAATCGGAATCTGGTCAACCGGCGGTGAAATTTTCAAATAGTATCTCTCTACTTCAATGTCATGGATTTCAGCATGGAACATACCACCTTTTCATATTTCCTCCTCCCACATCATTTGGACATCATCCGATCCCAATCATCCGCTAGTCATTTATACTACTTTTTCCAATGTATTTTATCATATCAATGTAGTGGTGAACTTTTATTTATTTTCCCTCTTTTTACTGACATTTCAGAAACGTCACCTACGAATTCTATAACTCCTACCCAATAGAGGGCGCTAGCAACAAAAAAGTTAACACCTTGTTCTCATCGGGTTAAATTTTAAAACAAAAGTTTCATGCGATTACTGCAATAACTTGTAACATGAACTGTCCTTATTTCTTTTCAATTCTATAACCAATTTCTTCAATGTTAGTTATTATAAAAAAAAAAGGAAATATGTTTCATCGTTTAAACACATTGTCGAACGCTTGTAAACATTGACCTAGGTCAATGCTTATAAAGTTCCAAAACACTTTTCACACTTAGAAATTCTGCGGAGTACTTTCAACTTGGTATCTAAAAACTGTCACTTGAAACGGAAAAACAAATATAAAACGTGCTACAAGGAGGTAAAATCATAAATACACACATACTTCGGCATTCTCATGTGTCTACTACCTATCCTTATGCAATCAGGTTTATCAGCTGATTTGTTCAGCCAGTGCGCAATCCACAATGACAACTCAGGTTTCTTTCCTCAACTATATATAGTGAATGGCTCGTAGAGTTAACCTTCTTTTTCTTATTTTAGGATAGGAAGGAAGAGACACAGACACAGGACGGGACGGCGAACATCTTGGTAAGTATTAATTACAAGCATGACTAAATTTTCATCAACAATTTTAATTTATTTATTTTTCAGAATTATTGCTTATGGAATATGTGGCCAGGCGTCCACAACAGTTCATGTTTTCCCCTTTCATAGTTGTTATTGCATCTTTTAATAAACTTTCGATGTGGTTTCTTATTATAGCAGTTTCCTTATTTATTATTGAAATTGTTTCTTTTAAAGAGGAATCTACATATATGCTTCATCATACTTTTTTCCATAAGATTTATCTGATCATCTACATATCCTTTGGAGACGGCTTGGTGGGAGTGTTCAGGTTTTTTTCCAACGTTGTTTAAATATCTATTGTTCGAGTAAAAATTTCATCATCAATAATAATCTCTTGATTATTCATGATAAAACTACATTTGCCTATTTTTATAGATTGTGTATTTGCATCGAAATATGGACCATAGGTTGTATCACGATTTGTCTCTGACAATAGTTTTTGTTGATTGAAAGAAGATGACTTATTAGGAGTAGCAAAATTTTCGGATGTACTGAATAAAAAAGTATTATCGGGACTATCCAATTCTAATGAGGGTGATTCAGCTTGTTCATGATCTTCTTCCTCTTCTTCCTTTTCATTAAAAGATTTAAAATGCAGCTTACGGCGTTTGATTATTTTAACATTATCATCCTGTTGAGTTTTTTCTTTTTCTATATTTCCAACCAATTTTTTCAACGGTTCAACAATGGGTTTAAAGGTGTTTTCCAAATCGGTTTCTCTCATCATTTTTCCACTTTTTAGTTGAAAATATTTATTTTTTAGTACATTTTTTGTTTTTATGAGATCATTCAACACACTCTCTTCAATTTCCATGGTTTAAAAATAGTAGTGAAAATAAAAGTATTTATATATTTTACTACGTTTATAAGGATGAGTAGTTTTCTCAAACAGGGTTGCTACCGTAATGCGATGATTTTATATGATATTTGTATATTTATAGTATTGCAATTTTATGGAAACTGTTTTTGTAACGACCCTTTTCAATACTGCTTTCCTTATCTATGACGAGAAATCCAAAATTATCAGTCCAGCAATGAGAACACAACTCTTTAAATTGACTGAATGTCATATCAGAGTTTATATGATCTTTGTAAACATGGTTCAAATTCAAGTCGTCTTGTTTGAAAAGAATAATAAAATTAGCATTGTCTTTAATCAAATGTTTTGGTATATGGGTATAGGATTGACGTAAGTAAAAACTATCAACTCCGTTATGACGACCCATACAAAAATAGTCTCTTATATTATTTTGTTTCTGACATGCGACATCATCGAATATAAATATTGAATTATTTTTGGCGTCTGATGGAGGCATTACATCGGAATTGTTTGAGAATTCATTGTATTCCATTCCTTTCACGGATGCAATCAGCTTTTTAAGGTATAGATATTTTGGTTGATGTAAGGATTTAGAATAAATGTAAATATTTTCAAACTTCAATCCGTTAGGGTCAAGAAGAATGCTTAGCATTACATTTGTTTTCCCACAATTTGATGGACCAACGATAATTCCTCGAATACTGTTTGGGAATAATAAACCATGTTTTTTTTTATTTTGCTTTAGAATCAAAATTTTTTACTTTAATAACTTCTGACTGCTTTACGAAGCGCATAATGCCAACTGACAGCTTTCATAATAAAACATCTGATTTTTATATGATTATATTCATAAACGTTTCAACCTTCAAGTAGGGAGGTGTGTAAATTATAATATGATTGAGCACAACGTTCGAACTCAATATCATAATAAAAGAAAACCAATTAAAGGGAAAGGGCTTTTGAATACAGTTATAGATAAATTACCATTTGAGCTACATCTTCCTTCGTATAATTACTGTGGGCCTGGAACTAAATTGGAAGAACGATTACGTAGAGGAGATAAAGGGATTAATCAACTGGATGAGGCTTGTCGCTTACACGATATTGCGTATTCTAAAAGTAGCTCTGTCTCAGATCGACACGTTGCTGACAAAATTTTAACTGAGCAAGCTTGGAAAAGATTCAAAGCAGGTGACTCTTCAACCTCCGAAAAGTTAAGCGGACTTTTAGTCACCAACATGATGAAGGCCAAGACGAAATTGGGTATGGGTAATAAAGAAACAAAAAACAAAATTATTAAAAGTAAACAAAATAAAAAGCCATGTAAAAAAAATATGTTTAAAAAGGCAATAACTGAAGCAAGAAATGCTATTAAAAATAATATCAACTGTTGTGGAACAACATCTATGGCTAATATCGCTGTAAAGGCTGCAAAAAATATTATTAAAAATAAGAAAAAACAACATATACAAACTCCAAGAATAATCCCACTTCCAAAGAGTAGTGGTTTTCTTCCATTTCTAGCTCCTATTCTAGCTGGCTTATCAGCTGTTGGATCTTTAACTAATGGAGCTGCTGGTGTTGCAAAAGCACTCAATGTTGCTCGTGCTGCTAAAAGAATTTTTGAAGAAAACAAACGTCATAATAAGGCTATGGAAGCTCTTCCTATTCAAGGAAAGGGGTTATACTTAAAACCATATAAAAACGGTCTTGGTCTTTTTCTAAACACATCTAACACAAAAAACCAATTGATTTGCTACCCAAACGTCCTTAAAACCAGGCGCGGATACAAGGGGGGGGGGGGCAATGGGTGCAATTGCCCCCCCCCCCCCCCTGGGCAATTCTTCGTTTCACAATTATAAAGTAAATTTTTTTTCAATCCTAGCCTTAACCTATAACAACCAACAAACGCTTACGCATCACTTTTCACTTTTCATGTCATTTACATATGTAGGTACCTTTATTTCCAATTTATTGCACTATCAACTTCAATTCACATTCTTGAAATTGCGTACAAAAAACCATAACACTTTCTTCTTTTTTTTTTCCAAATGCAGAAGAGAAGTTTGGAGTGCAACCTGCAACTACTCATTTTAGATATACCTAAGTTCTCTGTATGAAAGTATGTATATATGTATGTATATATTTTACGATTCCGTAAGTTATTTCCTTTATTTGCGTTCGGCCGGCGCCCGCCTGTCGCATGCGTCGGTCGTTGAAATGCCTTCTATGGTTTTATGTTTTTTTTTCACTGACTGAAGAATGAACCCTTTTCTCAACCTGCAAGCATTGAGAATAGGAATAGGGATGATGTGTGATGTGTCAACAAAAACAAATTTGACTTTATGATCTAGGTTACTCGTTAATTGCAAAACAAAAGGAGCGCAATAAAACCATAATGTCTTCATTTTCACTGCCTATTATAAATTCCACATTCTTTTTTCAGGCAAAGACAATGGTTTTTTTATTTTATTTTGCAAGTCCCGACACTGCCCTGGATTTAATTGACAAATGCAATAAGGATGTGTTTTGTATTATACATAGTTTCCTTCTTATTCTTGCAACGCTTCCAGTTACAAATTCTTCGGCAGAAAGATCTTTTTCTTCGTTGCGGCGTCTTAAAACATATATAAGATCAACAATGGCTGAAAACCGCCTCCGCGGTCTGGCACTCATGCACATCCATAGGCAAATCCCGATCGATGTTGAGAAAGTTATTACTAGGTTTTCAAAAACCGGCCACCCAAAAAGATTAGAATTAAGTATTTAAGAACTATGCATATCATGTACAACACTATAATTCCTTCATTTAAATTAATAATTAATTTATTTATTTTTTTAATACGTACCTACGAGTTCTTATTTAATACTTTAAGACATGCATACAGAGCATTATTGAAAGAGGATAAAGTAATGTAAACGAAGATGTTTGATTTACTAATTAAGAGTTATTTACATACAAACTATATTATGTACCTGCACAGTGCACATGCTTTCCTTAATTCAATTAAATAATATGTTATTTTTATATCCGATTGTGCTTATACCTTTTTAATATATTAAGACATAAATGCAGAGAATCATTAAAAAAGCGTAAGTATTCGATGGACCATTTTTTTTTAAGTTAAGCAAAATATCACAAAAATTGCCCCCCCCTGAACGAAATCCTGGATCCGCGCCTGCTTAAAACAATTTCGATATTCATCGGTTTGGGGAGAAACACTTACAACATTTTAGAGGAGTATTTATGCGAGATTCATTACCCAAAACATCCATGGATAAAGAGTGTGGTGTAATAAATTTGGATAGTGAATCTGGTATTGGAACTCACTGGGTAGCATATGTTAGAAATAGAAAAAATAATATTGTAAAGTATTTTGATAGTTTTGGAAATTTAAGACCACCAACTGAAGTAATAAAATATTTAGGTAATCAGATAAATTATAATTATATTCAAGAACAAGATTTCGATACATTTATATGTGGTCATTTATGCTTAAGGTTTTTATTAGAGCAATGTTATAATATTTTTCAAAAAACTCAAATAAATAATGAATAAAATGATGTGAAAAAATCGAAAGTCTCTCATTTGTCTTTTAGTAAGGATGTCGTTAACACTGACTTTGAGTGGGAATGAATCAATTCTGAATGCTGACTACTTTCCGCCGATTGTATTGAAATCTAATTATGTTTGTGGACTTATAGATTTCCAAACATATAACTCTATACCAAACGTAGATGAGTTTAATAACTTGCTACATATTGGTGATAATATTATATCGTTTCCTATTGGTTCATATGAAATAGAAGATATTAATAATTTAATACAAAAAAAACTTATTGATGTTAATAAAAAAAAGAAAAGTTTAAAAAAGTGAAATTAAAATAAAGGCAAATAACAACACTCTGAAATGTGAAATAATTAGCTCGGAAGATATTGACTTCTCTAAATCGAATTCTATTGGATCTCTTCTAGGGTTTAGTAAGAAACTGTTGAAGTCAAATTTGTTACATGAATCAGATCTCTACGTTGACATAAATAGAGTTAATGCCATACGTATTGAATGTAATATAATTGAAGGAACATATATAAATAATCAATCAGCACATATTTTACATGAATTTGCTGTTAAAGTAAGTCCGGGCTATAAAATCATAGAAGTTCCGAGGAATGTTATTTATTTACCTGTGAACGTCAAACGAATAACATCTCTGTGTTTAAAGTTTATCGATCAAGACGGAAAAGAAATTAATTTCAGAGGGGAAAAAATAACAGTTCGATTACATTTACAGCCTGAATCATGATTGTTTTTGAACACATGATTGATGCATTTCCTATAATAGTGTAGAAAATAATACATTACTCAATCAAGCTTCGGACTTAGCTGCGACAACACATCGACTCACCAAACATAATCAAGACTTTTTACTATCATTAGGATACATCTTAAAATATAAAAAAAATTATGTTGGACATTTTCCAAGACCCCGAGATCAGTGAAAGTATTTCTAAATATGAATATCATACTTATTCACCATATCAAAATAATTTTGAACGAAATGACATCATTCAGATTTGCATCCAACACCAAAATCTTAATGTCCTTCCTTCGGAAAGTTTTTTATATGTTGAAGGATCACTATCAACAACAGATGGAAAAGAAATAGTTAACACAAAATTTGTAAGCAATGCAATGGCTTTTCTCTTTGATGAAATACGCTACGAACTTAATGGAAAGGAAATTGACTACAATCGGAATGTGGGGATTACATCAACGATCAAAAACTATTTATCTTTGACTAGAAATGAGAGTGATATGCTTTTAAATGCATCCTGGTCTCCTGATTCATATATACAATTAAACCCATTTCATTTTAATTACTGTATTCCATTGAATACGATTTTGGGTTTCGCCGAAGACTATAAAAAAATTATACCCAATGCACGACATGATCTAATTCTTACTCGTGCCAGGATGGATGAAAACGCACTAATCTCTCCGAATAATGAAAATGTTCAAGTTCAACTTCATAAAGTACAATGGAAAGTACCACACGTAACTTTATCAGATTCCATGAAATTGAACTTATATAAATCTATCAATAAAAACAATTTCATGAAAATTGCTTTCCGAAACTGGGATATCTATGAATACCCTATGTTACCAAACTCTGATCATCACATCTGGAACGTAAAGACAACAACACAAATAGAAAAACCTCGGTACATTGTGTTTGCACTACAAACTGGAAAAAATAAAAAACTAAATGCTGATCCTACAACTTTTGATCATTGTAATCTAACGGACTTAAAAGTATATCTTAACTCTGATGTATATCCACATGAAGACCTCAATATATCTTTTGAAAGAAATAGATATAGCTTATTTTATAAAATGTATACCGATTTTCAAAAAACGTACCACATCTGAACCTCTTCTTTCCTGGGATCTATTTAAATCACATGCTCCAATTTTTGTTATAGATTGTAGACATCAAAATGAAACCTTGAAAACAGGACCTATCGATATACGCTTAGAAATGAGAACATCAAAACACATTCCTGCAAATACTTCAGCTTACTGTCTCATGCTGCACGATAGAATTATTAATTATAACCCACTTGATCAAGAAGTCACCAGAATTGTTTAAGAAAAATAAAAAAATAAATGTATGTAATTCGTATATACATATATAAAAAAATACAAACAATTATAACGTACTGAAAACATTTTGCGTTTTATTGAATATGTTTTTTTTTTCTCATCATCATCACAATTTGAAGGAATTTTTTTACTTGGATTCAGATTTTTAGATCCTTAGTAGAGCACCGCACCACTTCAGTACCAACAGCTTCTCTTGTGCAAGTAATTTTACATGATAGGTATTGCTCCACAGCACTACGCCGCCGACAACTCACTTGCAAGGAAATCATTTATAATTTTACATGGTAGATATAGCTCCACAGCACTACACCACCGACAACTCACTTGCAAGGAAATCATTTATAATTTTACATGGTAGATATAGCTCCACAGCACTACGCCGCCGACAACTCACTTGCAAGGAAATCATTTATAATTTTACATGGTAGATATTGCTCCACAGCACTACGCCACCCACACACCTTCTCTTGTGCTGGATTCATTGGTAATCTTATTTGATAAGCATAGCTTTAAACCCACCACTACAAAACCGACAACTTCACTTCTGCTGCAACATATTTGATAAGCATAACTTCACACCCACCACTACAAAACCGACAACTTTATTTCTGCTCTAATCATAGGTGATCTTATTTGATAAGTATAGCTTTAAACCCAACACTACAAAACAGTAGTTGATAAGTATAGCTTTAAACCCAACACCACAACACCGACAAATTCACTTATAATCCTACCATAGGTGATCTTATTTGATAAGTATAGCTTTAAACCCAACACTACAAAACCGACAACTTTATTTCTGCTCTAATCATAGGTGATCTTATTTGATAACTATAGCTTTAAACCCAACACTACAAAACCGACCACTTCACTTATAATCCTACCATCGGTAATATTACTTGATAAGCAGAGATTCAAACCCAACACTGCAATACCGCTCCACAGCACTACAGTATCGACGCTCCTCCGCTCCACTGGCCCGGAATCGGTATAAACATACTACTTACAACATAACCTATTACCTATTCAATGTACCTACTATAATGAAGAAGTTTCAATAAATTGATTTTTATTTATTAAAAACAATCTGTAGTCATTATGTTTTTTTAACAATGTCATTACGAACTAACTCAGGAATTAAAAAAAAAAGTTGTCTGAATATCATAAATTGTTTGTGGAAAAGTGACATTATTTGAAAAGGTCTGACTAATCATTCGATTTTCCACCTTAATAGTAACTTTTTTTTATTTTTGATTTTTGTTTATATCAAATAAAATAATGAATTAAATTAATGTTATGAATATTTCTAAAAGAAATAATTCTAAATTATTAAAAAAAATTGTTTTTGTGTGAAGTTGGCTTAGTAAAAAACTTTAAATCAGTTTTCTGAAGATTTAAGTTTTTTGAGTTATGCCAGTTTTCTTGAATAGCGACGACATATATTATGATCTGTTATTTGATTGTGTTAGTTGAATTTTCATGGGAGACGGCGGCGATTGATTGGTTTATAAATTATTTTGTAGAATAATAAGAACAGTGTTAGGTTAGGTTGAAGGGACGTGCCCAGCTCTGAGGCTGCTGCGTACACGGGGGGCCTATTGGTACATTGTGATCCCCTGAAACAGAGATTATGCCTAAACTAATGGTTGACAATGGCTGGTTCATTTACGAACCAACCCGTGCTTTCTATAAATTTCATCATGTTTGCCATTGAGACCTGCGCTAGATCGTCCAATTCCACAACAAATCTGTTTCCACGGTAGCGGAATCGATTTGTTTGGAGGTTTGGACAGTCGCAGAGCAGGGGTGGAATCGGCTAAGGTGATTTGTGACTGTCACGTTTGTGACAATCAAATGTGATCAAAAGAATTTTTGCATCTGTGTAAGGTGATCACCTAAATATTTTTTTAATTTGGTATCACTTTAGAAGAAATGACTTCCATCTATGCAGCCGATTACTAGGAAAATAGCAAAATTAAATATATTTTTTAACAATTAACAAAAACCTACCTCCAGGTATTCTCATAAAAGTACATTTTGGTTGCTTCCGAATTCGATAGAGTAAATTTTATTTTTAGGGGACAAAATATCCTCTCCATTTTTTTTCAATGTAGAAGAGATGACTTCACAGACTGTACTCTTGGAGCTGACCAGTCAGCACCAACTTGCCTTTGGTAGGCACCACTTCCAAGAAAATTGAGTGTTATGGAATATATATGTAATGTGCACTTACTTTGGATTTGGAATATCAAGTTCGTCAAATTTATTCAGGAGGTTTATTTTCAAAATCCGGACGTTTCTATTACGATTTATATATTCATTTTCAGCATTTCGAGATGGAAAAACCAATGACAAAGGCAGAAACACATTCATTTTGACTAGACACAACAGACAATAAAAAAATAAAGTCAATTTCATATGAAAGTGACACCTAAATAGCTGTCACGGAAAATAGTCACAAAATTGTGATTGTCACAGGTGACTATCACCTTACACAGACCGAATTGGTTGATTGTGACTGTCAACTATCACAAATCACCTTAGCCGATTCCACCCCAGGTGTTTAATGGTTACTATTTCCTCAACATCCTTGGGTGGAATCGGCTAAGGTGATTTGTGATAGTTGACAGTCACAATCAACAAATTCGGTCTGTGTAAGGTGATAGTCACCTGTGACAATCACAATTTTGTGACTATTTTCCGTGACAGCTATTTAGGTGTCACTTTCATATGAAATTGACTTTATTTTTTTATTGTCTGTTGTGTCTAGTCAAAATGAATGTGTTTCTGCCTTTGTCATTGGTTTTTCCATCTCGAAATGCTGAAAATGAATATATAAATCGTAATAGAAACGTCCGGATTTTGAAAATTAACCTCCTGAATAAATTTGACGTACTTGATATTCCAAATCCAAAGTAAGTGCACATTGCATATATATTCCGTAACACTGAATTTTCTTGGAAGTGGTGCCTACCAAAGGCAAGTTGGTGTTGACTGGTCAGCTCCCAGAGTACAGTCTGTGAAGTCATCTCTTCTACATTGAAAAAAAATGGAGAGGATATTCTGTCCCCTCAAAATAAAATTTACTCTATCGAATTCGGAAGCAACCAAAACGTACTTTTATGAGAATACCTGGAGGCAGGTTTTTGTTAATTGTTAAAAAATATATTTAATTTTGCTATTTTCCTAGTAATCGGCTGCATAGATGGAAGTCATTTCTTCTAAAGTGATACCAAATTTAAAAAATATTTTGGTGATCACCTTACGCAGATGCAAAAATTCTTTTGATCACATTTGATTGTCACAAACGTGACAGTCACAAATCACCTTAGCCGATTCCACCCCTTGTCTCTTGAAGTGACAGTCGAGGGCCTTTTTTGTCCATGGCACTCACGAATCTTTTAGACGATCTGTAGTTACTGCGTTTCCTCGAAGCTTTGAGGGTTGCAGTAGGCTTCAGCGTCGTCTCTTCGGGATTCGAGTCTTCAAGCAGCTCGTCCTCAGTTTGACGCCACAGGTTTGAGCGGTAAGGGATTTTAGTTCCAAGCTAGGATTGCGGTACTAATTTAGCACTAAATTGGCACTTAATTCCTGCATTATTAGAAATTCGAATTTCAGTTGTGGTGTTTCCAGCTTGACGGACCTGCAATATTTGATAAATTTATAATAACGACAATACGCAACCTTTTAGACATTTTGTTTAATGTCAAAGTGTTGTAAAGAGTTAGCACTACATACATATATTAAAATAAAATAGAATTAAAAAGATATTGAATGGTTTTAACTAAATAAAGTGACAGGGACATTATGATGCCAAACTCGTTTATAATTTGCAAAATCGTTTTTTTAGCTTAATATCAGACTAAAATAGTTTTAGCATAATACTAGATCGACTAAAATTTTGGCTAATATGCCCTCAATCACCTCTAGACAATGCTTACTTACCTGGTAGAGTTTGGTATCTTTTATACAGATATAAATTCAGAATTTAGTTTAATAAATAAAACATTTCATATCATCGCAATATAAAAATATCCCACATTTATTGTTATTTCGTTTTATTTACAGTTTTTAACAAATAAATTATACAACCAAACATTTGAAATAATAAATAATAATTTATATATAGATAATCGTCATGAAATCTATGTAAGATGAACTGAACTTAAATTGCGTATTGACAAGGCCCTCAATAGTCAACTGATGTGTCCAAGCGAGATCGCCGGGACGAAACTCCAAAATTTTGTGGACGAAGAGCTATTTTGATTCAATAATTTATGTTTTTAATAATATAAAATTAAAATTGAATTGACTTTTACATGTTAAAAAAAAAATTTAAATATTATTTATTTAATTAGCATTTCAAATATCAGCAGCCGGAAACATTAATATCCTATAGATACAATTTTAACGCAGTTGAATGATTGACAAACAATGTCGCGCATTCTGTATTATCACCACTAATTTCCAGCCGGAGGAGCAGCTTCATTATCTGCTCGGTTATTAAGTTCGTCTGCCGTCACAAATTCAATCGATGCCGAATTGATGCAATATCGTTTGTTTGTAGGTTTTGGTCCATCCCCAAAAACATGGCCCATGTGTGCGTTGCACTGAGCGCAGCGAACCTCTGTGCGTATGCGGTCTGGATATTTAATTAGTAGTAAAATATTTCCCCCTTTTTATTGTTTTATTTATTTAAATTGCATTTTTTTTATTTGCAAAAATTTGTTACGATTTAATTTTTTTTAAATTTAATAAAAGCAAATGGTAAACTCAAAGAAAACAAAATAAACAGGTGGTTAGGTTAAAAGTAAGGTGAAAATGAATGTATGAGACATGATAACACATAAATGTAAAATAATAGACAAAACACAAATAAAAAATATAATTTAATCAAGTGCAAAAAGCAAAAAAAAATATATTTTCAAAAATTTAAAAGTGAATATCAATAGTTATTGGAAAAAAAAGAAGTGGAATAATGAATGAATTACAAAATGAGAGAAAATAAGAAAAAAGACAATTAATAAAAATTAATAGTAATAAAAATAAATTAAATTAACAATACCAATTGTTAAGCAAAATGAATAGTTTTGGTGATTGTATTTTTTTTTTATTTGTTGATGATAGAATATTTTTTTTATTTTGTTTTAATGCACGTTGATAAAACATATTTTAACCCCCACACAGGCACATAAGAAGCGGAAAAAGAAGAGAAATAGAAAAAAATATATTTTCATTATTATAATATAGGACATCACCAAATAGAAAAAAAAAAAACAAAAATTATAAATAAAAACATTGGCGCAAAATTTTAAACCATTTAGTACGATGTTAAAGCCATTTTATCATACTAAAAAGGCTTTAACATCGTACTAAATCATTTAAAATTTTGCGCAATTGTGTTTTTGTGAAATTGTTGTTGTAAGTCTGTGTGCAAATTAATATTGTGTTAATATAAGCAAATAATAAATATCAAACAAAATATGTATTAACAAATATTGGTGAGAAAATGTGAATGTAACTATGAGGTTTAATGAGAAATTGTGATAAAAAATGTTTGAGAAAATAAATAAATTATAGTGATATTTACAAAAAAAAATCACAGTTTATGTTTCTAAAAACAGTTTAAAATATCCAACATAAATAAATAGTCTCAAAGAGAAAATAGACACGAAAATCCCAAAGAAAAGTTTTTTTTTTAAAGACTGAATGTTGAAATGCTTTTAATATACCTAGGGATCTTTCGTGAATTGAGAAAGTTTCTCGAGTTTCATGGTTTTTGCTAAGTATGTAATTCGAAAAAAGTTTCTTTCAGAAAACAATTGTAGGTGATACAAACTTTCAGCTGAAAATATGCAAGTATCGCACAACAATGGCTGAATTTAATTTTCTTGTGCAAAACACTTTTTACCAGTAGCAGGAATTACTGAGGCAGTTTTTTTAATTAACAAAATGAAAAATGGATTTTTTTTCGAACTTTTGCAATATGGCGGCGCGAGCGGCAGATACGAGGTGGCAAAGTTGAAATCCTGAAAGAGCACATCGAAATCTATAAAATTGACAATTTTCAAAACTCCCAGAAAACTTCCCACGTAAAATTATCAAATGACTGCACTATAAACAATTTAGCTTTTTGCTAACAAGTTCCACAAACTTTTTTTGAATCTATTAAAATTCCTAAAAAGAAACAAAATCTTCCGAAGTTCAGTATTATTTTACTAGCCGTTTTTTGGTGAAAGTGTATAGTAACTCAGCAATATTTTTACACGCAAACAAAAACAAATCATATTTTTGTTTTGTGTACAAACAATATCAAAATATTTATAATGACTTTGTTTTGTTATTGTTCGTTTGTAAAAATTTTGCTCAGCTGGTTATTCACTTTTTTTAAAAATACGACTATTATTATTTTTTTCTAGACTTCATAAATAGTTGACATTTAAAAAATTGACTTTTTGTCTGATTTTATACTGCAAAATTTTTCAGCCGAACATGATAGAATAATACAGTCAAAAATCAGAGGAAATAGAATTTCAAGAATAAGCTAAGTATTTGGTTGTTGGTTGTGTCCAAAATTTTGTGTTAAAAGTGGTATTTTTCGTTTCGTTTTGTGGCCAAAAATTGGCAAAATTTTACATCGGTTAGGCCTGCCTTTCGTGTTTTTGTTCTCCCGAAATTGCAGGTAGTATGGTATATATATGTATGTTTATTTTTGTATATATTATATAGTATAACTTAATAATTTCTCTTTATTTTAAGACATTAATCATTTAAATCTGACCATTAGAACTCAAATTAATAGGTATGTTGGAATAAGTCACTTCACTTACAATTTTACTTCTAGCCTGATAATTTACCTAAACTTAACCTTAAACTTAAAGATCTGATGCATAATGTACGTACCTAACCGAAGTAGGTACCTATTACTTTTTATTAAATTTTTTATTAAAAATTTGTTTTCATTTATTTTGAATTATTAGGTATATAACAATAAATAAATAAACAATCACGTTTTTGTATGTATGTATGTATGTAATCTCAGTGAATTTTTAACTCAATAAATAAACATGACATTATACCTTCATTTTAAGATCTTAAAGATCTGATTATTAGAACCGAAGTTTTACATAGGTTAGTCAATCAAACCAACCAATCGACCATATTATGTACCTACATATCATTTTCATTAAATTTTCAGTTTAAATTAAAAAAAAAACAATCAAAATAATGATGTTTTTCAAATACGACTTTATGTGATTACAATGATTTTTTAACTCAATAATAAGGCCTACCATTTTACCTTTATTTTATAAGCCTAATAATATTAATGATTCAAACAGAATCTATAAGCCAAAAACAAAACCTACAATATCAACCGTTTTTCCATAAATATACATGCATATGTACCAACATAATATGTAGATAGATATATAATATGTATGTAGGTACAAATATATCAATTTCATTTTGATTTTGATTTTGATTAAATTTTTAATTTATATTGAAAAACAATTTAAATAATGCAGTTTTTCACATAGCTACACATTTTTCAACTCAATAAAATAGCCTGACATTTTACCTTCATTTTGAGACCTTAATTTTAAAGACCCTATTTGGCGCGTTCAGAAAAATGAGATCTCGGAGAAAGTTCTCACTCAAAAAGTGAGGAAGCGAATCCAAGATTTTATTCCTCAGAGTTTTGACCGCAAAGCTAAGAAATTTTGGTGAGATTGCTGAGATCTCCGAGATCTCATTTTCCTGAACACGCCTATTCTTACAACAGAAGTTATAGGTAAGCCAACAACCGAATCAACTGGCGACAAAAACATTTTCACTGACACAAATATGCCAGAAACGTTGTATACTTTTAGGGACATAGCACATTTGCTTAAGATAACGCTCTTTGGTTAGTATTTTGAATTTATATTCAAAAATCAATGGAAATAATGACGTTTTTCCAATACACATTTATGTTATCTCGATGATTTTTTAGCTTAATTATTTAGTCTGACATTTTACCTTTATTTTAAGACCTTAATCTTAATGATCAGATTATTGAAACATAAATTATAAGCTAAGAAAACCAAAAAGTTAAATTTTAATTTTTTTACCTTTTTGAAATATACTTTTATATGTGACGCGGTAAGCAAAATGTATCCTGACATTCTACCTAAATTTTAAGACCTTAATGTTACCGATCGGATTATTAGAACAGAAGTTATAGGCAAACCAAACCAACCACAGCGTACCTTTACAATTATTATACCGACTACAAATGTACGACTACAAATGTACATACCTACATATAGAATTTTTTTCCGATGCCGAAGCAAATTTGCCAATAATGTGGTTTTTTTATTGCGCACACTCTGCCGGCTTTAGAATACTATCTCCCTCTCGCCAATTGGTGTTTGTAAGTACATATTTTAATGTTTTTTTTTTCAACTTCCTCGTTGAATGAAATTATTTGTCCGATATTTATTTTTATGTTTTTAGTATGAAATTTTGAATGATTTCTAAAATTTTTGTTTGCTCTAACACGCCTATCATTATAATATCTTAATATTGAAAATCAGACAGTTGGATAGAAAGATATGTATAAGCATTTAAATAAACGCAAATCGAGTGTTTTTGAGATTTCCTTAAAATCGGCAAAAAATGGACAATTTCTCCACTGAAGCTCGCTGTTTGCCGATGAAAAACATCCCCATTTTTTTCAATTTTTGTGTGTTTTTTTAAAGCAAACTTTTTTAACTATTGTAAAGGTCGTGTGGGGTGCAGTGTTGTTCGAATTTTTTACATTACGTTTTTTACATAGTTTTTTACGTTTTTTACGTTAGTTTTTTACCTGCTTATGTAAAAAACTTAAAAAAGGTAAAAAAGTAAAAAAAAAAACGTGGAACGGTTCTGTCGATGTCAATAATTGAATTTGATGTAATAACACAATAATACACATAATACAAAATTCAACACATGGCCCTTGAACGACCAAACATTTTTTTTATTTATTTAGATTTCTCTTTTTTCTCAGTTATTTACTCAGTATTTACCTTTTTTACGAGTTTTCTTACGTTTTTTACAGGTTTTTTACGTTGTTTACACTTATTTACGCGTTTTTTACCTACTTTAACGTAGAAAAGGTAAAAAATAGTTTTTTACATGGTTTTGAACATCACTGGTGGGGTGTACAGTTATATTTGAGGTATCAAATTAATTGTGTGTTTTTGTAGATGCGAATAAAAAACTAACTTTATAGATAGTAAAGAGTTATAAGAATTTTTAAATCATCCATTAAAAAGATATGAATTTTCAAGTGGTTAAAATTGCGTTAAAAAAATGTCGATATTTGATGTTTGAAAAATGTGTCGAAAAAAAAAATAAAATCAAAAATTCCTAGTATACTGGTAATTATTTTTTCGAATCCATTTTCAATGCTATACAAATTATTTCAATCGGATTCTACAAATTACACAAAGCGAGATATAAATTTTTAAAAGTTCAAAATTGAATATAGAAAAGATTCTATAAAATCAGGTTTATAGAATCTTTTCTATATTCAATTTTGAACTTTTCAAAACTTATATCTCGCTTTGTGTAATTTGTAGAATTATTTTTAAATTAGTAACATTCTGGAATTTTGAATATTTATTCATAAAAAATAATTGAATGCAATACGACCTCCTACATAAAATTTCGAATTAAAAAAAAGTTACTATATATTTTTAACACTTATACTGAACGAAAAAGTGAGTGAAGTTAACGAAGCCTTTCATTTATAATAGTACATATTTGACTAACCTGGACATAATTTGTGCAACTGTTTTTAAAAATCTTAGGCTGTGATTGTTGAAATCTTAAAAAAAATTGTAATTTTTCTTTATGAATAAAAATCAAAATTAAAAGTGATAAATTTACAGATTGAGTGCAAATTTCTATTTGAAAATTCCAATTCGATTTCAACATAAAAAGATGTTTTTTTTGCCTCATGTGAAATGATTTATGGCATACATTTTTAAATAAATAGAAGAAAAACATTTTCAATTAGAATCAACATTTTTTATTCGATTTTCTTTTGGTTGAAGCATATAATTTAATTTTAAAGAAAACGAATAAAAAAACACATCAAACAAAACTTATTACAAGAATACAATAGATTTCTTTTTTTTCATCATTCTTTAAATTAATGTTAACAAGATTCTCATATAAGCTTCGCCTCTTTTTTTAACAATTTTTTTTTTAAAGATATATTTATAAATATATTTATATATGTATAGGCACACACACGCACAAACAAATTTTCATATTCGAGTATAACTACAATTTTTGTTTTCGAGATCAATAATTTTTTATTTGTAAGTTATTTTTTGTTCTGTTCATTTTCTGATTTTGTTTTATTTTTAATAGAAACGAAATCAATTGAAGCTGAATTGATGCAATATCGAACTCTTGTTGGCCCTGGACCATCGTCGAATACATGACCCATATGAGCTGAGCATTTGGAACAGCGAACTTCTGTCCTCACCATTCCTAGCAGTTTCGAAACAACTACTTTAATATTTTAAGTGATTTCAAATCAAAGTTTTTTTAATTTAAACAAAAAATTGAAATTAAGATTAAAAAAATAAAACAAAAGAAATAATAGTTTTTTTAATGAAAAAAAAGGAAGAAGAAGAAAAATTGTTCTGTTAGGCAAATTTGAATTTGAAAATTTTGTTAACGATGCTATATTAGCTACTACGAAAATACAAAATTCAGTTTTTTTGTCTAAGGTAATGTCTTGGGTGTCCTAATAAAGTTTCAAATTGAGTATTGAGACAGCAAATAGTCGAACACGTAAATAATAATACAAGTTTATAAACACATAAACAAATTAACAGTTATATACAAAAATATACATACATACATTTAGAGTTAGAAAAACAATTTTGCGCGTGTTGCATTCAAAATATAAAAGCAAACAAACAAAAGATGAATATAGAATATGAATATACAATGGCACTTTAATAATAATTATAATGTAAGATAGTGACGGTGCTGATCTTAGATTGAAAATTGAATAATTTAAAATAAAATGGTTTAACAAACATGAAATCAAATTTGTAAGGTTGCTGCATTAGAAATAATTGGTGGTACTTGTTTTAAATACATACTTGTAAGGTATATAATTTAAATTGACGAAGTGGTTGAATCAATATTACGGTGTAAAATCTTACAAAATTGTATCGAATTAAAATAATTCGAAAGAAATTTCAACTCACAATCAGTCTTAAAAAAGTATGAATTTGAGAAAAAGTCAACGACTAGCAAAAGATTATTATAGCTAGATAAGAACAGAAGTGATCCAAACAATAAAATTTTCAAGAATTTATCGTCCCATCTTCATGTTATAATAAAATTGAAATAATTATTTTTTTAAATATTTAATTATAATTCATTATAAAATTAATATTTGTCACCTTGAAACTGATGCTTATTTGAAAGTAAGTTCGATTGAATATTCTGAGTAATATTTTAATTGTTTGTCATGTCACAATGAAGTAAAATAATTCAATAAACTTATATTTTAATTAACACAAAAGTTAATTAAAGTTTCTGCATTTATGTTGCCTCAATAAAAATTTCAATATAAGGCAGCCTCACAAGTAAAGAATGATAAATAGATAGTGAAAAAACATTTAACCATCTGCATTTATTTTGCTCAACAAACTCAACAATATCGTTTTATAGGTATAAGAGAACAAAACTATACCATAATTACTGATGTCACAAAATGTACAAGAGATTTTCAATGTCGCAATGAGAGGTGTCAACAATATTGCTACGCCGAGTATCAAGGTATCTATGGGCACATTTTTCTAAAAAAAAAAAACAAACGGCTTGCATGTAGGCTGTCCCTATTATGTTAGGATGGCTTAAAAATCTATGGGAACTCTCATAAGAAGCCTTCCTAACGATAGGTAAGGATAGGTATTTAAGCTTATAACCTTTGTATCTGGGGAGAACAATAGATCTATCGGGAACCAAGTGAAATAAAGCGGTTAAATGTATTCTCACCCAATCCAAACATACCTTACCATTTCGGGTACACGCCCACCCTGAATGACAGAAAAGAAAGAAATATATCTCTAGAATACAAAATTATAAAAAAAATTTGGTCGTCGAGACCCAGGCCCTAGTGACTTACAATTCTCAACAATTCCTGTAAGCGTGTAGTTAGTTCGCACGAATGAAGCGCACTTACAATTTTCTGAAAAATCCGAACGGCTAAAATGAGAGGCACTTTATCAACATAAAAGATACTCTTGGAGTACATAAAACTGTGTTTTTACTTCATAAAAGTCTTCCTCATTAAGAACTTCTTCAATTGAAAAAGTATAAAGGTGTAACAAATAGTTTCAGCATAAATTAAATTTCTATTCCTAAAAAACTATTTCTAAAAACAACAACCTCAAAACGAAACACAGAATCCGATTAAAAAAAACAACAACAGTTAATAAAAACAATTTTTTTTCGTTGTGGTCTGAGGTGATTTACATTGGGTGTGGTTGTCTCATTCAGTTCTGTCTAAATATAACTCAACGAAAAACAACAAATGTCAGCAAACTCCTCTTACCTGGAATGCTTGCGTCTTTATGCAGTGTAATCTTTCCTTGGTCGAGAACATCATTGAATGCTGGCCAACCGCACCCCGAGTCGTATTTTGTATCAGAACTGAATAAATCCTGATGACACACTATGCACCGGTATACACCCTTTTCGTAGTGTTTGTTGTAACATCCTAAAAGACAACATAATTTAATTGAAATAAATAAAACAAAAAGAAATAATTTGGATTACCTGAAAACGGACGTTCTGTGGCTGCTTCTTGGGTAACTTGGTATTGTAAGGGAGTCAGTCGGGTTTTAAGATCCTTCTTATCTATCACAACTTTTTTGTCCATTTTGTTTGTTTGATTGAATTTTCCTGTATTGTTATCTGCATTAAGATTTAAAATTAAAATCTTATGATTGAAAATTAAAAAAGTCTTTGTTTTATATTATGCCATAGAATTATAAATGATTATACATAATTTATCAAAAAGGGTCTACAAAGAGAGGAACAATGCTGTTAACCCATATTATTAACGCTTCTAACTGGAATATTACTATGCAGCAATTTATCATAGACTGCTTTTAAACGCTGCAGTTACCCCCTTCAATTTTTAAGCATGTAGGAAGGGGACGTATGCGGTGTCCGGGGTAGACAAAGTTGCAGAGGTTGAAATAATTGCAGAGTTATCGCTCTTTCTTCTTTGTGCTTTTTCCTATTGTTTGACACATAAGTGGAGTAAAGAGAGTGAAGAGATATTTTCTTCTCATTTAACAAAAATTGCAGCTATTAAAATTTGCAGCGTTTAAATGGATGCTGCCATCTGAAAGAAACTCAAAAGAGAATTGCGGATAAAAATTGCAGTCGTCTAAAAGCAATCATAGTTCATTGAAGCTATTTTTATGTTACAGCGGTTTGCTAAACATAAACAACAAACTGAAACTTTTTGTAGGGTGTCTGTTTTCATGTAAACAAATTATTTGAAATTGAATCCCTTGCTCCAATTACATTTTATCATGGAATTATAAAATATAAATTGAAAAAATGTCACATGTCAAAGTGGCAAGTTTTGAAAATTCAAACACATAATAGCCTAGTTCCTTTACTTTCACAAACTGTGCATTTGTGTGAATTTCTACACAAAAGTCTGTCAAAGTTCATATAAAAAAATTAATTGCTTAGAAATTCGCAGAAATACACAGAGTTTTAAAGTAAAGGAACACACCTAATGTATGTTTATGTTTTAAGAGAATTATTATATTTCTGAGAGGGTGTCACTTTATTAGTCTTATTTTTAAAGTAACTTAGAAACTAAAAGATTCAGTCGTTTTTATAAATCTTATCTTATCTTTAGGACGCTGTCAAAAAGTTGTTTATAAACATTTTTGTTTGTTATCTAGAGTTTGTTTAACTCAGACACCGGCATTGGTTGTCTTAACGTAGCCTTGTCGGAGAAAATAAAACACGACTTATTGCTGACTTCATTTTTATTACAATGTCTGTTTCTTAACTTACTTACGCTTCTAATTGTCAAAAAGAGAAAGAGAGAGAGAGACACAGAGCTAGCCTCTGACACCTCTTCCCCTCACAATATTTCTTTAGTTTATTTATTTCATAGATAATACATATTTTGTTTAATAATAAATAAGATAATGTAAATAGTAACTATACATAGTAAAAATTTAGTTAGTACATTGCAAAGTCTTTAAAACGTTCCGGTTGGCGGATGGTTTTTTTCGGACGGCTTGTTTGGATTTCATTTGGGGTGTTAATTATATTATTGGGTACTTCCGGGACGGCCGATTCGCCAGGTGATGGTGCTGGTAAGCTTGGTGAGGACGCTAAGGTGTCTGGTATGTCTAAGGTGTCGTTTGATGTTGGCTCGGTCGGTGTTGGTGAAGAGGAATCTAGACGATGTGGTACGATTTTCTCTGTTGTTACAGATGTTTCTTCTGGCTCTGGGATATCATTAGGATTAGGGTCATTAGCAGGAACTTGTATTTGATCGCCAATTTTGCGGATTTGATCAGCACGCCGCTTCCAAACTCTATTATCGTCTAATTTAATTTCGTAATGTAGCTCTCCTTGTTTTGATGTGATTCCTCCGTATTTCCATTTGTCATTTGATAAATAATCTCTTACGGCCACTCTTTTTCCCATTAAATTTTTTTTTTTTTTGTAATTGGACGTTCAGGTACAAAAGTCTCTTTGGGAATGAATAAATCTAGTCGAGATTAGATTTGACGCCCAAACATTAGCATGGCTGTTGACTTACCCGTCGTTGGGTGGATATCTCGACGGTATGCAAACAGGATTTTCGATATTGTAGTTTTTAAATCATTTGCTTGACATTTAGCAGTTTTCAGTTTATTTTCTTATTGTTTGTACAAATGGTCGCCTCATGTTTTGTACCGCGTGTATCTTTGAATCCCCTTTTCTTATACCATTTTTATTAATTATATAACCACAGTATTCAATTTGGTCTTTCATGAACTCTGATTTCTCCCAATTTACTCTCATGTTGAAATTATTGAGACGTTTTAAGACCTCGTTAATGCGTTTTAAATGTAATTCATCGGTATCTGCGGGTAATTCTTATGTCATCTAAGCAACCGGAAACTCCTTTAATTCCATGCAAAACCATCTCTATGAAACGCTGCCACTTTGCCGGCGCACATGCCACCCCATACATCATTCTCGTTGGTTGAAACAACCCCAATGGCGTGTTTAGCGTTAAATAGTGCCTATCTTGTGGATGGATTTCCAGTTGTAAATACGCTTTAGAAAGATCTATTTTAGAAAATTTTTTTCCACCCGCCATTGTACTGAATATTTCCTCGACGGTAAGTAACGGGTGCTCATCCACTCTTAGTGCTGGATTAAGTGTGATTTTGTAATCCCCACACATTCGTACTTCGTTATTTCTCTTCCGCACAACCACAATAGGTGTTGCCCACTCACTCGTGTCCACCTTTACTAACAACCCTTCCTCTACTTGTTTTTTTATTTCTTTTTCCATAGCTTCAGTTAATGGAAATGGTACCCGTCTGGCTTTGAAGAATTTTGGCAAAACATTTTCTTTTATATGTAACCTAGCTTGGTGTCCCACAATTTTTCCAGTTGAAGGAAAATATAAATTTTTGTACTTACTCACGATGTCTTTAAGCTTTGAATCTAGAAATTTGTCTGCTTGAATATTGTTAACCTCCATTCTTGGGTTTTTGAGTTGGTCGGCAATGATTCGATCCCAGTTGAGTTTAATCGTCCGGAGCCATTCGCGTCCCAGCAAAGGCTTTCTTTCGGCTCGCACCAGATACATTTTAACTTGGTGGTTGGTTGTAGGTGTTGCGACATTAACCATGATATAACCCACACAATCTAATGGAGTTTTGCAGTAGCTGTATAAGAAAGTATCATTCTCTATTATTTTCAGATCACCGAAGTGCCTTTCCGCCTCACTCAAGCTCACAACCGTCACCGGTGCACCTGTATCAATTTCAAAATTTAAAAGAGAATTGTTTGATATTTTTTGACAAATTCTTTCCGGTATATCTTTTCGGTTGTATTTTAGGCTGTTTTGGTCTTATTTAATAAAATGCGAATAAAAACAATTTTTATTCCATTATTTTTCCCAACGTTTCGTAAGTTTTCCTTACTTCATCAGGGGTATATTTATTCAATCTATTAATATAGTATAATTTTAGGTTTCTTTAATGAAAAAAATTATAACATTAACATGTTCTTACTTGATTTTTTATATAACTATATAATTATTTTTCATCACTCCTATTGCATCAAAATTGAACATACAAAACAATTATATATAATAAATAAAGAAAAACCAAGTAAAAAGAAAAACAAACTTTCAAATTCAAAATTGACAATATCTAACACAATATCTATCACAGTTGGGCATCAGGTACTTAAATTGCTACGGCATATACTGTCGGTGTCCTCTTTTTTGTTCATCGTTCGTTTTATTTGTTGTTGGATTCTAAGACTTTCCAGAGTTAGTCTTGTGTTGAGTTTGCTCTCTTTGTCAAGTATTGTTATGCGGGATATACACACGTCAAAATCTCTTCAAGCATGGGAGAGTGTATTAGTGAAAATACCACACGTATAGGTTGTGCCAAAAGATTGGCATCATCGAAAAAAACTTACTAACACAGTCTCACATGCTTGATGGAGTGCTTGAACCGTGTATATGCCGCTTTACATCTTGGAAATCCACTGTTAGTCCGCTTCTTGTTAAAGCCCTTTGTGAAAGCCCTGTTGTCTCTTTCTGTTTTCTAATGTCTGCTTCGTGTTCCGCTAGTCTCGTTGCTAAATTTCCCTTAGTTTGTCCTATGTACACAAGATCACAGTTTTCATTGTTTTTTCCTTTGCATTTTATTTCGTAAACTACATTGTGTTGTTGTTGTTTCTGTATTTTGGATTTTGTGTTTGTGAATATTGGCTTGAGTGTGAGATTTGGCTTGTGGGCAAACGAAATATTCTCTTTTTTTATGATTTGATGTAAGCTTCTATTGTCTGTTGTCTTAGGTACATATGATACAGAGAAAAATTTTTTCGCATTGTCTTTAATTTTTTGTTTTTGTATTATTGTTGTTGCTATTGTTAAGGTTTGTTTTTAGTTTTTCTGTTCTTGCTTTAAGTAGGTTATTAATAATGTAATATGGGTAGTCATTTAGTTTTAGAATTGTTTTTATTTTTCTTATGTTGTCTAATTCATATCTTTTATCACTCAGGTCTAAAACTTTATTAATGAAATTAAAAGCTGTATTTATTTTTTGTTTTGTTGGTTGGTTGGAGTGAAAATTGTCCTGATGCGGTTTCTTTTGAATACCAGTTGTATATTATTTTGTTGTTTTTTCCCTATGTAGCGTTAAGTCTAGATATGGAAGACTGTTGTTGTGTTCATTTTCTATTGTAAATTGGATCTTGTTGATATGCGTTTAATTTGTTAAGAATTATGCCTTTTTCTTTCATTTTGACGATTGCAAAAATGTCATCCACATATTTGGCAATGAATTTGATTTGTATACCTGTTTTGTTTAATTGTTCTTGTTTGTTTAATTTTTCATCAAATTGGAAATAATTATTATCTCGTAGACAAAATTCAAGAAGTTTAAGGAATTTTTGTTTTGGTATTTTTGTGTGGTCTTTTATTGTGTTCCACTCTTTTAAGATGTTTTGGCCAGATATGTGGATATATTGGTGAATAAAGAAATGACATCAAAAGATACCATTTCATCATCGTCATCTATATTTACATCTTGTAATCTTTCTTTGAGTTGGAAGGAGTTGGAGGAGGAGGAGGTACGTTCATTGAGGATGATATTGGACGAAGCGGAAGGATGCAATAGGAGTGATGAAAAATAATTATGTAGTTATATAAAAAATCAAGTAAGAACATGTTAATGTTATAATTTTTTTCATTAAAGAAACCTAAAATTATACTATATTAATAGATTGAATAAATATACCCCTGATGAAGTAAGGAAAACTTACGAAACGTTGGGAAAAATAATGGAATAAAAATTGTTTTTATTCGCATTTTATTAAATAAGACCAAAACAGCCTAAAATACAACTTAAAAGAGAATTATTAACTTTAAGATTACAAAATAATTTGGAACGATTTATGTACAAAGTATTGTACATAATTTGGAACGATTTATGTACAAAGTATTGTTTTTTATATTGTTTACCCTTCCTTCGTATACTTGAAATAGTTTATCTACAAAGACATTATTTTTCGCAATATCATCTTCTTCTGTAACTAGGTTAACTTGGCGCTTTTCCTTCAAGCAAACTCTACGAAGGTGTCCTTTTGTCTTGCAGAATCCGCAAACTGTTTCTTTATGGCTACAATTGTTCGCCAAGTGGAATGTACTACCACAGCGGTAACATTTTCTTGGGGGTTGCTGTTTGTATCCTACTGCTGCTGTCTTCTCGGTCGTCTTGTTTCTTGTGTCTTTCCTTTTGTCCCCAAATGCATTGACGCATTTTCTTGTATTTCGTTCACATTTAACATCGACGTGTTGTGCTGATGTAATTCTATGCCTCCTTTTTCAGCTGTCTCGAATGCATTGGCGGTGTTAACTGCAGTTTCCAAATTCAAATCGCTCTTTTCGAGTAGCCGACTCTGAATTTTTTGGTTTATCAAGCCGAATACAAATTAGTTTCGTAGCGCTGTATTTAAGTAGGTTCCAAAATTGCAATTTGCAGAGAGACGTTTCAGCGCAACTAAGAAATCAGCACAAGTTTCACCTTCCTATTGCTTCCTTAGGCGTCAGTTATAGCGATCAGGAAAACGAAACAGGAAAAACTTTCAAATAGATTATTTACTAGGTTTTCATTCGATTTGAAACGCAAATATTGTACTAATCGATGACAAATAAATTAAATTTTTAGTGCCAGGAAAACACATTAATACATTTTTAACAATAAAATAATTGTTGAGTTGAAAATTTTATTTGCATAAAAAATTCATTGAGTTATTTGTCATCGATTAGTACAACATTTGCGTTTCAAATCGAATGAAAACCTAGTAAATAATCTATTTAAACGTTTTTCCTGTTTCGTTTTCCTGATCGCTATAACTGACGCCTTGAATGAAAGTGATAATTTTCGAGGATCTCATTCGGTTTCGGGTCGAAATGCTCTTTCACAATTTTTGTAATTTCAAATTTTTGTAATTTCATCGTATTCTGAATCTTCAGGTAGTTTTGGCAGCAGTTTGTCACACAGTACGTCGTATGTAGGTGCTCCCATGTAGTGCAGCAAATATTGTTTCTTTTTCGAGTAATCGCAATTAAATATATCCAACGCTGTTCAAAAGCGTTTCAACCAACGTGACCATGTGGTGACAGCGACATCAAAACCCTCGAAATTAAATTGTATGGTTGTAGGCCCGGTGGCTGTTGTAATAGGTGGCGTCATTTTGGTGTAAGATTTAGGTTATGAAACTTTATCATTCACGTGAAAACTTAGAATTAAAAAACACGTTCAATCACACTTTTATGGCATCACGATAAACCCTTATAAGATTAGGATTCAGGTCAATATACCTACCAAATAACTTTTTTCTTATAACTAATACTTGATACAAAAAAAAATAATTTATAAAATTTAGAATTACTTGAGATAAGGATAAGAATCAAGAAAATTTAAAGCTGAAAGGTACGAAAATAGTGTACAAGTAGTACAGTTGAGCAAAATTTAACTACCTATTGAATCCACAGCAATAGCGACAGAATTGTGTGCAGCTTTGGAGAGTGACATATAAATGATGATCGGGCTATATAATAAAGAATGCTGTTTTAAGCGGGAATCGAACCTCTAAGTTGGCAGTCAAGCACTGTCCATTTTACCATTACATACCGAAAATTAACTATAAAGAACCATCGCTATTAAGTTTGTGTTTTGTAAACTATTTTTCACCCTATCGAATTAACTCCTAATCTAGTGAAAGCAATAAATATAGAGCCGTGAAACAGAACTACACTTAACGAACTAAGAAACAGATACATACGAATACATAGATAAACGAACGAAACACAAGAACGACACGACGAGACAAAAGATCATTCACTTAGAGATCATTATGAGAAGAAGTCCTCGGCCATCTTTATTGCGTCTTAATAAAAGTGAATTTACAAATTAAACAACTTTCATTTATTTATTTTAATAAAATATCTAACAAAATTCAGAAGTGGGATCCAAATTCAGCCTTCCACCCTGTTATTTTCATTAGAAATTGAAAAATAAAGAACAATTCGCGGAAAAAAAAATATCCCTTGTGAAGTGTGAAAGACGCCACCCCAAAAATATGGATTTACAAACAAAAATTGAGGATTTCGTGGACCAAATCTCAGGCGTTGATGATGAGATCTTGGGAAAAATGTATAATGCACTTTTTCTCAAAACTTCCAAAGGTTCACGTGAGTACATCGTACAAAAAATTCTTAAATTCACAGGCTGGAATGATCCAGAAAATGACAACGTTTTGTGCAGACAAATTCTTGGCACATTCTCCGACATTGAGGTGCAGCAAATGGGGAATATTTTTAAAGTTGTCGATGCGAACATTGACGTCAAAATTAATTGAATTAAAAAGCCCATGACGCAACCAGAAGTATTTAAATCGGCAGTAGCGCGGAAAAAATCAAAATCATCGAAGAGTTCTAAACACTCCATCCGCAAGGAATTGTTGAAGCTGGAACTAAGAAAAAAACTCCTTGAATTAGAACTAAGCGAGGACGAAAAGGAGGAAGATGCGAGCGAAATTTCTGAAGATTCAAAACAAAAGCAAGAAAGTGTATCGGAGTGGGTTGCACATGGTTCAATTAAGTCCCCTGATGTCCCTGACTTACAAACAACAATGTCACAACTTTTGGCCCGGCCGGCAGTCAGTGAGCACTGAACTGACACGATTTGGTGACAATACCCTTGAGTGGCTAACTTTTATAAGAGATTTTAGGCAGTCTACTATGTTGTGCGGAATCTCAGCTCAAGAAAATATAGCAAGGATACGAAAAGCACTCTTCGAACGAGTTTTTGAATCAGTACGCATCATGTTAATGTCAAGTGAGGACCCTGAAGAAATTATCGAGTTATTTAAAGATAACTTTGGTCGACCTGAGATGTTAGCTCAATGTTTCCGTAATGAGGCATTGCAATTGCCATTAGTAAACGACTGGTCAGAGTTTATTAAATATACAAATGCTGTTCGAGGAATATATTCCACATTTATTTGCATTACAGTGGGGATCTCACATTTTTGCACAACAAATCAATAAACCAACTCTGAGAGATTTTACTGAATGGATAAAAACGATGAACACCATAGTGATGCAGTTGAGTTATTCGGCAAATGTAAATATCTTTGGCCGTAGTGAACAATATCAAAAAAAAGTAAACGCCAGTGTCGGAAGGCGCCAGTGGATGTCGGGACAAGATGATGAATTTGCAACGAGGAACAGAATTGTACAACAAACTAATGGAGTAAATGGAAGACAAAGTCGACGTCTTCCAGATCGAAACAAGAATGTTCAACCCCTTTGTTTTAAATGTCGAAGCTACGGACACGTCGCCAAATATTGTCGCAACACAGCTCTGGTAACTCAGCAGAATGAAACTTTCTCCTTAGGCGTTCCCTCTGACAATTATCGAAAGCTAGTTGTTATTGATGGGAAAAGTATTAGCGCCTTCATTCGTGAAGGCGTAGTAGCAGGCGTCGTGAACATCAAAACGATATCTTGTTCACTGGTAGGTCTAAACCAAACCAAAGTGGTATAAAATTCAACATTCGAAACCAAAGTTCAAATTGACGGAAACGAATACAAACTGGAAATTGTAATTGTCCCAACATATGCCATAACAGATGACGCCATCCTTGGAAAAAACTTTTTGAACACAATTCGATGGAGTTTTAATGGAGAACGATTAGTCTTCGAAAGTAACGAGCAGTCAAATGAAGCATATGAGTCTGAGTTGATGCGAATAGAAGTCGAGCCGAGTGATGTGGAAATTAGAGTCAACCCTAAAGTTGGACCAGATCTTGTGAATAAAATGCAAAAGTTACTTCGAGACGAATATTTAGCCGACAATGTGAATGAATTTCTCGATTTACCTCACAAGATGAAGATCAATCTAAGAGACGACATTCCAATATCATCAGCACCGCGACGACTTTCTTATACTAAAAGGGACGAGTAGGCGAAAGTCATTGATGAGCTGCTGCTGAAAGGATTTATACGTCCTAGTATATCAGAATACACAAGTCCAGTGGTGATCGTTCGTAAGAAGACTGGAGATATCAGTGTTTGTGTCGACTAAAGAGCCCTGAACGCAAAAACAGTAAGGGATCATTTCCCACTGCCACTCATAGATGACCTTATTGCGAATCTTCACGGCTGTACAGTTTTCACCTGTTTAGATCTGCGAAATGGCTTTCCCCACGTTGACGTCGAAGAAAATTCCATAAAATACACTTCATTTGTCGTTCCTGATGGGCAGTATGAGCATGTCAAGATGCCCTTTGGCTTGACTAATAGCCCAGCTGTTTTTCAAAGGAATATCCATCATGTTTCTCAAACGGATGAAATTATACAAGCTGCAACTGCGTATGGACAAATGCAGTTTTTTGTTGGACACTGTTGAATACCTAGGATTTGTCATTAAAAATGGAACTATCGGCATCAATAATATAAAAACAAAAGCCATCGATAATTTTCCACTGCCTAAAAATAAAAAGCAACTTCAATCGTTTCTCGGACTCTGTAGACCACTGATCCTGAAAGCAAATATTTAAGTTTCGAGTTGGAAATGTTAGCAGTCATCAAGGCCCTTAAAATGTTTCGTGTCTACGTATGGGGAAAACCATTCACTATTGTGACGGACTGCAAAGCTTTAAAACAGACGATGCAGAAAAAAGAAATCTATACTCGCGTTTGTCACTGGGTACTTAAGTTAGAAGAGTTCAACTATAAAATAGAACACCAGAAATCCGAAACGATGCAACATGTTGATGCTCTCAGCAGGTGAACGCAGTGCTGACGACAAGCAAGTTCGAAAGAAATTCGTTCTTCAGGACAGTAGACTTTTTAAAAAACAAGAGGAACAGTTAAAGTGGGTTGTTCCTGAAAAAGTAAGAAGTCGAATTTTAAAATATAATTATGACGATATCGGACACCCAGGTGTCGACAAAATATTTCATTTTGGTTCAAAAGAATGCGGAAATACGTTAAGGGTTATGTGAATTCCTGTCCTCAGTCCCAATATCATGCGTGCCCAGCAGGCAGAAAACCAGGTATGCTGAATTCCATCGACAAAATAGGGATTCCGTTTCATACATTGCATATGGACCACCTAGGACCTTTCATAAAGTCAAAAAGACATAATTCTTACGTGATTGTAGCAGTAGATGGCTTTACAAAATTTGTTCTTCTTAAAGGTGTTCGAAACACCACAGCAGAAGCCGCCTAGAATTTCCTTCAAGAGATCATCAACATATTTGGACCACCTGTGCGAATAAAACTTCTGTTTGAAAACTTCTGTAAGGCAAAGAACATTAAACACATCAAGATAGGACTGGAACTCTGCGTGCCAACGGTCAAGTCGAGAGAATCAACAGAGCGCTTACACCTTCGATTGCTATGATGTCTACTGATCCGGATGGTACAGATTGGGATCTAATTATAGGACGAGTACAGTATGGTATAAATACTACAATTCATCGCACAACTCGTGAAACTTCATTTCAACTTCTTTTTATTTCCTGCCAAGAGGATATGATGGCGACATTTTAAACGACCAGGCTCGTGAATGGTCGGTTATAAAATCCAATGCCGCTAACCAACGTACAACGGCACTAGAGAACATCAGTAAAGACCAAGAGATACAACAAAAACGGTACAACTCAAAACGATGTGTAAAAAAATACAATTTCGGTGACCTAGTACTTCTAACCCGTGAAATTCCTGCGATGGGACAATCGAGAAAATTAGAAGCAAAATATCGAGGACCATATATAGTCACCAAGGTGCTTCCAAACGACCGCTATATAGTCGTATAGCAGATATTCCCGGAAATCAAGTATCCCAAAAAGAGTTTGAAGGAGTAATTGCTGTTGATAAGATGAAGAACTACAATGCTATGAATCCTGAAGAATCAACTTTATCCGAAGACGAAGAGAGTGAGATGGAATTTTTGGGATTCGATGATCAATGCTATGAGCGAAGAGATGAAGTCGATATGCGTATTCAGTTGTTAGAGGACCTACAACGGTCAGGAGAGGCCGAATGAAAGCAATAAATATAGAGCCGTCAAACAGAACTACACTTAAAGAACTAAGAAACAGATACATACGAATACATAGACAAACGAACGAAACACAAGAACAACACGACGAGACAAAAGATCATTCACTTAGAGATCATTATGAGAAGAAGTCCTCTGCCATCTTTATTGCGTTTTAATAAAAGTGAATTTACAAATTAAACAACTTTCTTTTATTTATTTTAATAAAATATCTAACACTAGTATAGTAAAAAAAGTCGATCTTGAACTGTGGAAGTGTATACAAAGCGGGAGCATCGAAAGGTGTTCCAGCAAGATTAACAAAAACAACAACAACAATGAAGCCGGCAACGGCAAGCAAACCGGGGACATCGAAAGATGCGATTTATTTCTTAAATGATTTTTGTTGAAATGGGGAAAGTAAAAACATTTGAGTTAGATAAATATGTTTCTTGTAATGAAGAAGTAGTTGGCGAATCAACTTGTTTAATTTGTGAAAAAAAAAATTGAAGGAAAAAGTGACAGGAAACATAGAAAGGCACTATACAACAATACATAGTGTTAATATTAATGATTCGGGGGTTAAGGAACAACCATCAGGAACTGAAAGTGTGTCAGTTCAAAAAGAAAAAAAGTAAATCAATCTTAATTGACATGAAGAAGAGTGATTTTTAAATATTGTGTGGGATTAGTTATGATACAAAATATCCCTATTTACTGTAATATTTTTTTTTTACGAATTTTTCGCGAGAGAACGAATCATATTTTATCGTTCTTCGAACCTTGAATTAAACACCTCGCCATCCGATGATGACGAGGAAATTGCGTACATGTCCGAGGGTGGAGAAGGGCTGTATACAACAGGCGATAGCAAAAAATTCGTCGATTTGACCACCCCAGAGACGCACAGTGGATCGACTCCATACATTTAGACGTGCAAAATTCTAATATTCTTTGAAAATATTTGTTTCCATCTATAATGTTCATAAATATGAGAAGGTAACATAATTTTACAAAAAAATAAGCTGATAGCTTTTTCGCGACAAAAAAAAATATTCTAATGTAATGATAATGATAATAATTAAAAAAACTGATAATTCTCTTAAGTTTGGCAGTATTTAAACAGTTTCTGGGTTCTGACGAATAAAATTTATTAGAAATGTATTCTAGAAGTTTTATTGTCCGTGTCGATTTGGAATTCGAACACCAAACTTCCAAAAATTCCTTCCTAGGGACACAGAAATCTTTTCCTAAAAAATGGGCAAAAAAAGGGGATTGCAAATCTTTGCGAGGTTTATCATATATATTTTCAGAAAATAGACGTTCACAGCTATCCAAAACACATAATTTATTTTTAAAGCAACCTTAGACACATACTTAGATTTTCCAAAACAAACACGGTAAAAAAAATGTTTTTTTTGTTCCTTGAAAAACACAATTTTTTTAATCAATAAACAAACATTAAAACAATTTCAACACAGATTTATAAAAGTAAATACCTTCACGAACATTTGCCATTTTTTTTTTTTTTCAATTTCACTTAAAATTGTAATTTTAAGAATTATTTTTCTAAAAAGGATTAAACGCACCAGATCAAAAAAAGACTTTTCACTTTCAAGTTTAAGGGTCTTTTTTTCCATGCTAAACTGGTTTAAACAAGAAAAAAAAGTGTTTTCAGACTAAACAGTTATCCGTTATAGATAAGAAATAGAATTTTTTGTAACTTTAGTCATTGACTTTTTCACGTCTAATTGTAGGGAGTCGATCCACTGTGAGACGTCTGCAGACGAAGACGAAGGAGAAGAGAGGAGCATCCAAGCTCAAATTGTTGCAATCCAGGGGCAGATCGTGAGCCTGCAGTCCGATCTTGCTACCATGGTCCAAGCTCTGAAGGAGAAGCAACAAGCGCGACGAGAGAAAGAGAAGCAGGAGCGAAAATAAAAAAAAGGGTTCAAGCGCCACCAAAGGAGGAGCAAGAAAAAAGTGCTGATGGGGAACTGCCAACTAAGCAGCCCCATCAACCACAGCAGCCACTATAAAACATTTAGTTGTAGATAGACATGTTATCCACTGCCTCACAGTGGAACAGCATAAAACTACAGCAAACTGCGAAATGCAGTCACGTTGCGTCAAGTGTGGAGAGAACCACATAAGAGGTGAATGCAAGTTAGGTTAGGAGCGGGTCGAAGATAAGACCCTGCTTAAATGTGCACTCTGCCGGAAGGACGGGCACCTCGCAAACTATCGGGGATGTCCCATCTTTCAGGAGATAAAACAAAAAAAGGCAAAGCAAATAGAGGTAGAGAAACGCCCACCAACAACGCGTGCTTCTACAGTAACGCACGTCAATCCCCAAATATCCTACGCCCAAATGGCAGCAGGAAGGGGAACTACGGTACAGCCTGCGCCAAAGGCAGCCCCACAGGCCCTCGTGCCTAAGGCTCCGGATGCACAGGCCGAAATAAGAAGCATGTTGCTGGCTATTACTGGTCAGTTAGCAGGTCTTCAAAAAGAGATAAGGGAGCAGGCCAAGAGGGTGGACTATATCTACTCTGTTTTGCTGAGCTTTACGCAATTTATAGGTTAAGGGCGCGCTGTCGGAGAGGTCCTTTAGGATCCTTGCTGTGAATGTAAATTCACTGATTAGGACCGAACGTAGAGCAAATCTTTTCCAATTGTTGAAAGACCAAAGTCCAAATGTGTTTATGGCCAGCGAAACTAAGCTAAGTCAAAAACATAAATTGACACACAATAATTACAAAATCGTACGAAGAGATCGGCCCAACTCTACTCTAGGGGGAGGCGTCGCAATCTTTGTACGAAAAGGCATTAATTATAAGGTAATATACAATAGTGAAGTACGCAGATTTCGGTTGCTTGAGGGGGATGTATGTGATCGCGGCTTATGCACCGGAATCACCTCAACCTACTGACCGAGAGGTAACCAACCATCTATTTAATTGGATGGGTCAATACAATATTGAGTATATGATCGATCTTCTGGCTACTGATAGACCATCGTTCCCAAGAAGCGGTGCCTATCTGGACCTTTTGCTTAAAGATTCAAGACTGACAATTACTGACACTGTGGACACGGACAAGAAACTGTTTACAGACAATAGAATACGACAGTGACCACTGCGGACTCGTCGCAACAATACAGCTGCCGAACGAGCTAGTGGAGTTGGTACCAGAGTATGTACCGGCGCATTCTTACAATTACAGTAAGACGCACTGGCCACGCTTCACCAACGCCTTATCTGGTGGAATTCGTACAAGCAATATATCCCCACCAAATGACAGGAATTTGACAAACAACGAAATTGACTATTACTTGGAACAAATGGACGAAACAATCCTACGAACTATGAACAGAACAGTGACAAAATATAAAGAACATAACGTAACTGACATGTACCGCGCGGCTATTAACGCACTACACAGACAAAAAAGTGGACTACTGACAAGATTAAAACACTTGTACCGACGGTTTACTGACTCACGCAATCTGGAGATTAGAACACTGAAGTCGACAATTAAGAACAACAACCAACTGATCAAAGAAAATTACAGGTTGTCTATTAATTTGTACTTGAACAATAAAATTCAGGCCGTTAACTCTAGCGACCCGAGTATGTTTCCGCAAAATAATAATATATTTAGACGGAATGATCAGAACGAACTTCCGTGTCTTAAGCTTCAGAGAACGACAGAAAATAGAGACGTACTTTTGACAGCAGGCATAGATCCAGAGGACGCCGTCTTGGACGATGACAATTTTATTGTTGAAGATCCGCAGGAGAAAGTGGAGGCTGTGGGGGCTGCTTTTCAGCAAGTGTACAAGGTGAATGCTAGCATTCGCCCGAACCACGACCTGGAGAACAGAGCCCTACTGCACCACTTCTACCTTCGTAACGACATAACGCAATGGCGATCTGAGAACCTCGGTTTCACCGGTTCACCGGTTCACGGGTTCACGGGTTCAATGAAGAACACTTGGCGAATGCCATCATCGCAGAGCAAAATGGGGACAGTTCCCTGTTAGTTACGAGGGTGGAGCTCCAGCTCATCTTCGAGACATTAAAGAAAAAGAAGTCAGCAGGAGTCGATGGTATATCCAATATTGTACTACGACATTTACCTAAGGAAGCAGTTGACATTTATGCCACACTGTTTAACAACGCACTGAATAATGCATATTATCCAGTGCGATGGAAGACAGCTGTGGTTCATTCTCTCCCGAAAAAGGGAAAGGACAACTCCAATCCGGCGAATCTACGGTCGATGAGTCTTCTCCCGAGTATCAGTAAAGTATTCGAGAAAGTGATAAATAGAGCTCTGTCTATGTGGGCGGAGGACAATAATATCATACCGGATAATCAGTTCGGTTTTAGGGCGGGACATGACACCATTTATGCAGCGTCTAAACTCGTTTCTGATATTCAATGGAACAAATCCAAAAGACAGTGTACGGGTGCCTGTCTGGTTGACTGGGAGAAAGCCTTCGACAATGTATGGTTAGAGGGTCTTTATCTAAAGCTAACTAGGCTTGGCATAAGTAAACCACTTTTGTATATGCTTTATGACATGCTCAAAGGTAGAAAGTTTGTTGTCAAAAGTGGCAATGTAACTTCTACCTCAGTATTCACCGATTCTATTCAGTATTTACACCAGCGATCTGATAGGTAGTCTAACTCAAGCAATTGCGTATGCCGATGATTTTATTGCGTACAGAACAGCTACAAAAGTTGAGGTCATCAGAATTCTCTTGCAGCGTGACTTCGACAAGATTCAGCGATATTGTGATGACTGGAAGGTTGAAAATCAATTTTCAACAATCAGAAACCATTCTGTTTAGGACTCCGCTGGCTAGACCCCCAAGGGATACTAGAAAGAACTGGCGCAAGCTAGTGATCGTTGAGCCGCATGGGCGTCCACTGGCGAGTAAAAGTGTGGTAAAGTACCTTGGAATCTGGTTAGATCAGTATCTGTATTTCGACAGACATATAGATGCTGCTCTGACCAGGGCTAGGGGAGCCTTTGCTCTGACGAAACGGTTGTTTTATAGCAGCCGGCTTGACACCAGGGTAAAGGTGATTTGCTGCATGGCCTCATACGGCCGATGATTGCCTATGGATGTCCCGTGTGGTTCAACGTTGGCCCATCTCAAATGGAAAAGATTCGGGTGTTTCAGAGGCAGTGCTTACGTCGCTGCCTTGGATTACACAGAACACCAGAGTGGGAGTTCACACATTATTTTTCCAACAGGGTTCTATACAACGGAGCCAACATTAACAGAATTGATAATTTCTTATTAAAGCTGAATCGGGGTCACATTGCAAGAGCGATGTCTTCAGCTAATAGCTTAATCTTTGGGGCTTATTACCCCAACACTAAATATTTCGAGAGTGTACGTTTGAGTGGCTATGTTCCACCCCCAGTCTAGGCAGCATTCTTTTCTATATTCCCTCAACTGAACGTCACCCCTGGGATTAAATGAGAAAAATCAAAACCTAATTTCATATTCCACTGTGCCAACAAAAATCTATCCTATCCTTCTATTCCTTCTAACATTGCCTAATTTATAAGACCCTAGGCTCAATGCTGACAATAATGATACTTAAAGTCGACTTGGTATTCTTGTCTTGGCCGACTTACATATAGGTGTAGGTAATAGTATTAAGTAGGGACAGTCGGGGTGGCACCAAAAAAAAAATATAAAACTAATAAAATCAGAACAAAAAAATTATAAAAACTTAAAAAATCAAAAAATATATAAAATCAATAAAAATCACAAAAAAAAAATAATAAAACCGAAAATGCTGCTGTGGCTGTTCTAGTCCTTTAAGTAGTTTTAAGTTATTTTAAGTAGTTTAAGTTATCTTATAGTTTTAATTAGTAGTAAGTAGTTTTAACATAGTTTTTAAGTAGTAGTAAGTTACCAAGTTTTTTTATCCATCTTTCTTGGTGAAAAATAAAACCAATAAAGAATTTTAGTATTAAATTAGTTTTTAGGCCGAAAGGCATTAGCGCAAAATTATAAACGATTTAGTACGATGTTAAAGCATTTTTAAGTATTTTAAATATAATTATGATTAAATCAAATAAAAAAATAAAAAATCAAATTAAAAATTAATTTTTTTATATTATTTTAACTTTTATTTTTAACTTTTAACAACTTTATAAAATAAAATAAATTTATATTAAATTTACGCTACGCGTTTCGGAGTGTACTCCATCTTCGGGCGTTAAGCTCAGTATTAGATATATTAGTATCTAATACTGAGCTTAACGCCTGAAGATGGATTACACTCCGAAACGCGTAGCGTAAATTTAATATAAATTTATTTTATTTCAGTATTAGATACTGAGCTTAACGCCCGAAGATGGAGTACACTTTGAAACGCGTAGCGTAAATTTAATATACATTTATTTTATTTTATAAAGTTGTTAAAAGTTAAAAATAAAAGTTAAAATAATATAAAAAATTAATTTTTAATTTGATTTTTTATTTTTTTATTTGATTTAATCATAATTATATTTAAATTATATCACAACTCGGAGACAAAAAACCAAAATGATTTTTAAGTATGATAAAATGGCTTTAACATCGTACTAAATCGTTTAAAATTTTGCGCCATTAGTATTAAGATATAGCTTAACTTAGAGCGACCGCATAGGGCCAGTAAGTTAGTTGTAAGTTATTGATAAATATGCTAGTTTTTATGAATTTTTGTCTAGCTTTAAGATAGTAATAAGTAAAATGAAAAATAAAAATGAATTGAAAATGGAAATGAAATTATAAAAAAAATAATAAGAAACAAGAAAATAAATCGCATTCAAATGATGATGCTAGACATGGATTAAATACTAAAGCTGTTATAGAACGTTTAAATTTAATAACAAATTGCTAACAAACTGTCTAAAAATTAAAACCATTATATTTTGGAACAACGGCTAGAGGATAGGTATTGGAAAAGCTAATCCAGGGTCGGACTTTACATTAAAAAAAAATACTGAAAATGCAAATTTTTAAGGGCTCTAAATTCGTATTCAAATCATAAAATATATTTTTTTTTTCAACACCTAAAACGACCAAAAGACCAAATTCTGAAGAAAAAAAACAATTATTGATTTGACTTATTTTGTTTGTACTGCCTCACATCTGCGAAGAAAACCAAATGAACATTTTTCAAAGCAATTATATTTATTTTGGCACCAAAAATAGCCTGTGCAAAAAGTTAATTAGGGTCAAATGTTAATGTTAGGGTGGTTCATAAGAAATCAGAATAATATTTTTTTTAAATCTGTTTTTAAAATTTGTTTTCCTATCCCTCGCTGACCCTGTTTCAATGAGAAGTTTTTGTTAACATCCTTTTAGGCCTTATTTACCTAATTTTATATGAGGAATTATAGGTGACCTTTTGAGTTTTATAAAGGTAAAATTTTATTTCTACTTTCTCGGTAGCGAGGCTTAACCCAAAATCGATCCAATTTTTTTTACAGGGAGTATTTTTAAGTCTAATAATAAAAATTTTTGGAAAAAAAATATTTTTTCGTAAAAAAATCGATTTTTTTAAATTAGGAATATCAATTTTGTTTTTAATTTATAAAAAAAATATTTTTTTCAGAGAACAGATTTAACGTTTTAATTTAATATATTATATGAATGTTTTATAGATTCAAATTAGCTTTTAGTTTTAGTTTTTAGTTTTAGTTTTATTTCATCAATCAGATTACAATCTTTATAGACTAGATAGGTACTAAATAATATAATTGTTGGGGGCTATATGCTTATAAAATTAAATAAAATGCTTATAAATTAAATAAATTTAAATTTAAATTCAATAAATATTAGATAACACGTTCTAAATTTGTGTGGTTGATGTTATAATCAAACACTATGGGATCAGAATTTCGGAAACACTACAAAACTTAACATTTCGAAACATTTAACAGAAGGTGATTTTGCTTGCACCAATTATCCAGCCTCGATAGATCTTTCAAAAGAAGAAAACAGTCAGTTTGACCAGAGATCTTACGGTAAAGTTTGAGGTCGTCCGCGAAAAGAATGCAGTTTGAATTTTGAAAAAAACATCCGGTATATCGTTTACAAATAACAAAAACAATAATGGACCCAAATGGCTTCCTTGCGGAACACCAGATGGGAACGAAACAAATTTTGAGAGCGAACTATCAACTTTAACTATTTGAACTCTACCAGCTAAATATGATTCAAGCCATTTTAATAGAGAAGATTGAATGCCTAGAGAAGTTAGTTTATTTAATAGGATTTGGTGGTTGACTCTATCAAATGCCTTTGCAAAATCTGTAAAAATAATATCTTTTGAAGACGATTCTCCATATTTGTTATGATGTAATTACTTATTAAAGCCAAGTTTGTTGCCATTGATTTCCCTGCTACAACCCATGTTGAGAAACTGAAATATGATTATGAAATAACTCAGTTAACCTATTACAGACTATCTTTTCAAATACTTTCGGAATACAAGAAATTTTACAAATGGGTCTATAATTAGTTATATCCTGTTTTGAACCCGATTTAAAAATTGGTGATAGATAAGAAACCTTCCAGCAATCCAAGAATTGCCCTTTGGCTAACGAAAGATTAAAAATCCATGAAAGTGGTTAGGCTAATGCAATACCGCATTTCCTCAACAAAATAGGAGGAATTCCATCAGGGCCTTCACTCTTATTAACATCCAATTTAGATAAATTTCTTCTATTTCAAATGGACTAAAAACTAAAGAATCGATATTGACAAAATCTATGGGAAATATTAGACAACCTCATTGCCTCTATGCCTCACCGTTGTGCTGCCGTAATAAAAAAAGGACGCCACTTATTGACTTAAATTTTTTGTAATTTATAAAATCAAAAATGTGCTACATATAATTTGTTTCCGCTTACTTTTACATGAGTTTTAACTTTTGTGTTTGTTTTACAAATAAGTTAACAATTAAAGTAAAATTAATGGTCGCGACTAAAAGACTATTACGTCGTGATTAAAAAAAAAAATTAAATGATCACATTTTTGTTCAATGTTTTTTAGTTCCTTTCCAATGTGAGGTCATTTTGTGCTTAAGTTTTGTCCAACACTGTATGTATATGAAATTTAGAGATAAAACAATTAAATTAAATTTTCGGTTTAAAATTCAATTTTATTTAAACTGGCCTAAGAAAACCATCTTTTCCATAAATATGTTTAATATGGCATTTAAAAAATTAGGTTGTAGGAGTTCTAATTGTTTTTATTAAGGGCTTTTATTTTATAGAGGCTTTCTTATTTATTTTATCAGACGCCCCTTAATGCACACAAATCCACTCCATTTTAAGATTGTATAAAAAGGTTCTGTAAATTGATTTTCTGTCTTAAGTAAAAGATAATGTTAAGTGTTGTAAACAAAACAGAAAAGAAATAATAGTCTATGTTTTGGCACTCAAATTTTTTGGGGCAGTAAAACATTCAAAAAATAGTAGATGAGATGAGGGAAATATAAATGAATTCCACGATTGCTGTTCTTAATAATAATGTTCGACTATATTAAATTAAACAAACGCGTAAATAGACCTTTTAAATAATCAATTTGATACTATAAAGTTTACATACGAAATCGAACACGAAAGAAAACTCGCATTCTTAGATGTAGAAGTTCAATATGTGAATGATAAAATAAAGCAACAAGCACCATCATCCAATTTCAAAAAAGAATATGAGTACATAAAAACAACAGCTCGCATAAACGGTTATAGTGAATATATTATTGATAAATATAAAAATACGACAAAAGTGTATAATTTTAACATTTCTTTTCGCAAAAAGAAATAACAAAATAAATGGGCTGCACTCTCTTTTGTACAACAAATTACCAACAAATTAAAAGCGACAAAAAAATTATAAATTTAATAGGCTCTACAAAAAAAACACTTTTGAGCAAATCAGGTGTTTACGAAATTGAATGCGGTGAAATATTATGGACAAACTAAAAGCAGTATTAAGCCTCAATCAACCACAAAAATCTTCAATTGCATCTCATGTGTTAAATAATGTACTTGAAAACATGAATATTAATAATTTGACTCTTCTCTAATGAATGTTTTTTCATATAAAAAGACCCAAATGCACTAAACCTAGAAAACGGCAATATCGATTGCATAATCATTATGTGTAAAAGAAAAATATAAACAAAAAAAATCTATGTGACCTTTGATCATAGCTGTGCGTTATGGTCCAGTAGCAGAAACAGTTTTTTTTTTCAATTTGTTATGCCCAAAGCTTGCTGATGATGAAGCGGACAAGCTTTAACAGTACTCGAGAGCAAAGAGTACCGAATATAGTTTTCTTCTCAACACTAAAGGTTTTAAATCAATTAAGATACACCTGGTCTCATAAGATGGAATATCTGAGTTTCTAAAAACCTTTCGTAAAGCAAATTTGGTAAATATTTTCTGAACCTTTTCAATCCTAAGGATACTTGATTGAGTAAAGGGATTCCATATAACGAACAATACTTCAGCAAAGGTCTGACAAGGGATAAATAAAGGGTTTAGAAGAGTTTTAGAATTTCTAGAAATAAAACCCAACATCGAGTTAGCTCTGGAAATAACGCGAAAAACTCATTTTATAGACAAAGATAACTCCAAGATATTTTTGTCTCATTAACCTTTGTAATGAATGATTATCAATTTTGTAATCGAAACAAAATGGATCTAGTATCTTAAAAAATGTAACAATACTGCATTTTTTAATATTGAAATATAATCCATTTATAGTACACCAGTTAACAATGCAGTTAATATTAATTTGAATTTTACTGGCATCTAATGGATATCTTACAAGGCTACAAATCTTGAGATCATCGGCATATAGAAATATAATTTGGCAAATCATTAATAAAAAGAATAAAAAGGAGTGGTCCACGGTGGCTGCTTTGTGATACACCAGAAAAGTTTTTTATTTCATTTGATAAAACATCACCAATTTTAACATATTGACTACGTCCAACCAAATAACTTTTAATCCAATCAAGGAGAGCCGAGTGAAACCCAAGCAGCTTAAGTTTTTTCAAAAGAATATTGTGTTGCACACGATCAAATGCCATTGAAAAATCGGTGTACATAACGTCGATTGCAAGCGATTTTCTAAACAACCAAGACAATAATTCGTAAATATTGATAAATTGGTTGCCGTCGATCTACCACTCATAAAGCAATGCTGATGCTGGGTAATATGATTTCGAACTAAACTATACAATTTAATTTTAACAATTGCTTCTACATATATCTTTAATTTTCTATAATTTTCCACAGATCCCTTAGATCCAGATTTGTGCAGAGGAGTAATCAGAGAATGTTTCCAAGTATCTAAAAATATAACTTGTCGCAAAGACATGTTGAAAATATAACACAGTGGCGCTGCTAAAATGTATTTGAAAAATTTTAAAAGTGGAGGAATTTGTCCAGAGATGATAAAGCTGACAACACATCATCTGTAGATAAACAAAGGCTACCAGCATATAATTGATATTAAAATCTTGATCATAATTTATTCTCAAGTCAGCAAAATTTGATTGGAAAAATAAGGAAAAATTATTACAAATATCACTTAAGTTCTCTGAAAAGGCCCCTTTGTATGATGTACTAGATGGAATCCCAATCGATTTTCTTTTAGTATTCAAAAATGACCAAAAACATTTAGAATTACTCTTTATTTTCGACTCCAGAGACCAAATATATTGTTTATAAGTAAATCTTTTTAAAAATTCATACTCTTTCCTAGTTCTATTGAATTGTTCTCGAAAAGAGACCGAAATTTTACTTTTTTATGAAGTTTAATCATAACATTTTTAAGCCTTGATAAACTTTTATTAAACTAAATTGGTCTTTTTGAATTGTTTACTTTCTCTATGGGAACAAAATTAAAAATAGCCCGATCCAATATATTCCGATAGTTGTTGCGGTAATCGACCGTAGCGATATAGATGGCACGATCTCCTCTGATCATTGGCAGGTGGTAAAACTGAAGCTCTCGGCTAGCTTCGTATTATGAGGGACAACCCGGGACCACCACCAATCACAAGTGATAGCGGAGGGGAGGTATCGCCAGGGCCCCATTGCACCAACCACTTATCACTTAGCAACTTATCATAAATTTTGATAATTTTTTGTTGCACCAATAAGATTATTTGATAAATATTTTTTGAGTTTTGATAAGTGAAAAGTATACTCAACTTATCAGATAAGTGTTGCACCAAACAATAATAGAGTTGCTCTAAATGTTCGATTTGATAAGTGATAAGCTTATCAAAAATTACCAAAGTTATCAGTTTCTGTTGCACCAACATTCTGTTTCTTGAACTTATCGATGGAAATAATGATAAGTTAAGGGTAGGTTCCCTTGAGAAGCGAACTCAGAACTCATGTAAATGCATTTGAATGTGTGGGTGAACAAATATAATTCTCTTTATTATCTACAGTGATCAAACCAAACCAGTCGTCATCGTCAGAGCAGAGCCAGTCAGAGAAAGAGTGACGCACAAGCAAAAGCCACAGTGTCGGAATGCAATAGACATATTTATGTGTACCTACCTACTGCAAGAATAAGCAGCTTGGTGAATAATGGGTAAAAACATGAGGGGATATGCAGGGAGCACGCACACGCAGAGGCACACTTATAACTAAAATATAGAATGACATATTTTTGTTTCTTTATCAGATTTGTTGTTGCTTCTTGATTTGTTCAGGCTAGAATATTTAGATATATATATGTGCGAATTTGCAATTTTTCTTTTTCATGCATTTGAAGAATATGGCGCGTTTTCCAGTATCCAAATAAAAAAAAATACGAATTGGACAATTAAAATTATTATTTATTTTTGAAATACAGTATTTTGGATTTACAGTATTTTTAAAAACAGAATTTAAAAAAGAAATAAAAAACCTAAAACAATTCAGATTCATACCTATGCTTTTTTTTTACGACGATATTTTGATCACGAGTTCTGGAGATGGAAGTTGCAAAAAAAATATATTAGAATACATATGCGATAAAGTATAAAGTATAACTATAAAATATAATATATAATGTACTACTTGACTGCCATCCCTCCCAAAATATTCCTGAGAATACTCCAAACCTACCAAAAATTAAAAAAAAAATATTTGCAACGAACCGACTACGATTATTCAAATCATGTTTCTTGACCTACCACAAAATGGAGCTAGCTGACAAAAAAACATCAGCGTATGTCCAACAACAAGTATAAAACCTTTTTATATTTCCGATGAGAGATCATGTATGGATATGAGAGCGCATGTGCGATAGGTATACTTTTTTACACTCGTTAACTATCATCCCACCCTCCTTCTACTTTACTGACCCACCACCACTCATCAAACCTACACGAAATTCAACCAAAAACTCTTCTTCCATAACCCCTTCCCAACACTTTAACAAAGAAAAAAATAAGAATGAATGTCTAACCGGTTTATTTTTTATATGTTGTGTATTTGAGAGTGGGAAAGAGGGAGAAAAACTATATGCGCCGACAAAAAAAAAACACAAAAATATATAAGAGCGCATTGGCGAAATAAATAGCAAAGAGAAGAAAGAGATGGTGTTGGCGTTGATATTGAAGTGGAATTCTTAGGAACTACAATCTTCTTTGTGTGCGTGTCCAAAGGAGTTTTTTGTTAAAAAACGCAAAATAGACCTTTTTTATAAAATTTAAATAGGAAAATCTGTGAATGTTTTATTGTTTTTTATTATTGAATCTAATACAAAAAATGCCCAAAAAAATAATTAAATAAAAGTTGTCTAGGCTCATAATACCTCACAAAGACATCACAAATGTTGATACATTAAATTGCAATTTTTTAATGTGCAAAATTTTTTTTTTTTTTTTTTGAAAGCCTAATAGCTTCATAACATAATAGACTTCTTATTAGTACATACCCAAAAATTATGAAAAATGTAGACGTTTTGCCCCATAACATAAAGTTGTAAAAAAGCTAATTCTTACATTTTTCTTTCATAGCACCCGTTATTCATATCATAATTTAATTTAAATTATTTCAGTGGGTGCATCTAGTTACGTTTTATTATTTTTAATTTATTTCATTGAAAACAAATAGAAATTGTGGAAGTTATACTTGCCAACGTACGCACAAAGTGATAAAATTGCAATAATCTAACAGTTTTTTTTAAAGAGAAATAAAATATATATACATTTTTTAAAACACGTAACAGAATAAACATGGTTTATATTGTCTTAAAACAAAAAAAAATAAATAAACAAAGTTGCCCCACTCGAAATAAAAAGTAAGTCTAAATTTACAAAAAAAAAATACCTCCTTTTTTTCTCATAAAAAACGTAAAATTACTATTTTTACAATTTAAAAGAAAATGCACATGTTTATTGTCTATCCAAAAATTCCTTTTCTATCAAATTACGTTTTCAAATACAAAAGTTATGTAACAATTAGTCAGCTCACTACCATCAAAACGCAAAGGAAACCTACCCTTAAGCAAAATTTCGCTAAGAAAAAATTGGCTTATCAATTCTTTTTCAGAATTGTATTTCGGTGCGAATTCTTTGTTAAGGATGGATTAATATGTGTTGCAATGGATAAATAAGCCCTTATTTATTTATTTATATAATACATATAATTATATATATATAATGCATATAAATAATAATAAATATAAACTGTTATGAATAAGGCTAAATCAGATAGTATGGATATTTCTGTTAAATTGCTTAATGGAATAGAAAAAAAGTAAGAGAAGAGGGTAGATTATTTTTGTAAGCTAATTTTTTTTTTGTCAATTTTTTTAACTTGTTTTGTTGTTAATTTTTTTAAAGGCTCAATAATAATTAAAAAATGCTTTTATAAGGACCACCCTAATGTATAAAATCATGTAAATAATATTACAAACTGCTTATGTAACGTTCATTGCCAATTAGCTCTTATGCTCATAGGTACGATAGAGAATTAAAGGGTTAGAAAAATATACAGGGTGTCCCATAATGAATGGTCCAAACGATGTATGGTAAAAGGTCAGGTCAAGACCTTTCAGAATTCAGTAACTAGTTCATACTGATCTAGAATTATAGCCAATTTTGTGCTGGAAAATCAATAATTTTAAAAATTGAAAATAAAAATCAATTCGAAGATATTTTTTTCAATTTTTTCTTATGAACATTTTATTATGCTTTTAGGTCATGTACCTATGTACCATGTACCTATGTTTTATATATCAAAATAATTGCCTAGTTGTCTTTAAGCGAAATAAATATATTTCATCCAAATCCGTTAGTAATGTAAGTAGTAAGTGTATGGTAAAAAAAAAACTCTACTTCAAATTGTTTTTACGTCATTTTCAGTGTAGACGTGCAAAAATGGGAATTTTTTTTCATGTATCATATGTGTGTCTTAATGACACACAGTATTTTAAGACCTTAATGTTGAAATTCCGTTGAGAATTACGGAAGATAGAAATTAATTTATTAACCTATCTCAATTAATTTTTTTTTTCATTAAAATCAATTTTTTCGGAAAATACCAATAAATCTGTCATATAAATGAATAGATTTTTTACAAATCACGAAAACTACCTGATTTATCACAAAAAACTACCTGGTTTATCAAAAAAAATATTACCTAGATTTAAATATTTATTATATGTAGTGAAGAATACATTTTTACATGTAAAAATAATGTTTTTATGACCACTTGCATTTTTAAGGATATAATAAAAAAAAAACATAAATGGAAAAAAATAACCTTTTTTAATAAAATCTCTCTAAACCACAAAGACGCAAAAAGACGCAGCTGGATTTTTTACTAAATATTTGAGAAATGTTCAAAGATGAAATTTCCGTTCAGATTAGGCTATGCATGCTTATGCGGGATTTTACAACTCAACTCAAAGTCAAAAAATTGAGCCAAAAACAGCTTTTCGAAAATCTTAAAATTTTGGAATTACAAAAATGGTCATATTTGTAATACAAATGGACCTTTTTACAAAATCAAATAAAAAAATATATAATTTTTAAACAAGGTTTTTAGATTTTAACGCCGAAACTCTGAAAATTTTCACGAAACAAATATTTTGTCTTTGATTTTAAAAATAAGGACACTATCATCCGAACCCTTCGACCGATTCTTTCGGCTTTTGAAGCTTCCTTTATTTCCTAATCCAGTAAAAATATTAGTTTTGGATTTTAAGCATACACGAAAATTGAATTTTGCAAGCACTTTTGCAAAAAGGCGCCACAGTGCGACGGTCTATCCGACATGGAAACCGAAGACTCCACTAAAATGGATCTTCTATTTATTTATTTATTTATTTATTCATCTACAAGCATAGCTTAACAGACTAATTACAATTTTAAAAATAAAAAGAAACATAATAAAAATTAAATAAAATAAAATAAGTAGAAAAATAAGAAGAACCAAAGTAAAAAAAAGCAATAATAATAATAGTAGATAAGTTATAATAAATACTGTATACACAATTTTCTTAATTAAGAATATAGATAGAATAGGCAGTTTTTGAAGCGGTCCCTAAAGTAATGCAATTCTAAATCAGTGCACAAGTTGTTAAAAGATCTAACAGCTCTTGAGATTGGTTCATTCTTGCCATAGCTTGTTCGATGCTGTTGCTGAAAGAGAAAGTATCTTTCCCTGAGTGATCTAGCTGGAGCATAAATGTGTATTAGGTATAAAAGTGAAGGATATTTAATATGATAACATAAAACATCTCTTATAAACATTATTTCATGCGCGTTCCTTCTATTACTAAGAGGCAATATACCTAGTAACTTGCATCTAGCAGGGTATGAAGGCGAAAAATCCTAACTCATTTTTCTAAATACCAACTTTGTGAAACGCCTTTGTACGCTTTCGATGCGATCAGAGTGCACCTTGTAGATAGGATTCCAAATTATGTCGGCATATTCAAGAATAGATCTGACCAAAGCAACAAAAAGAGAAACAAGAAACAAGAGTGTGAGGATCCGTGAAGTCCTTACTATTTCTTTTTATAAAAAAAATAATGAATTAGCTTTTGCAATTATATAATCGATATGTGCATTATATGTTAATTTGTTGTCAAAAATGACACCAAGATCTTTAAACTGATTTACTCTATTTAATTTACAACCGTTAAGGTTATAATCATAGATATAAGGCGAGAAACTTCTAGAAAATGTAAGGACATTGCATTTTTTTATATTTAGTTTTAAGCAGTTTTCATCACACCAGTTGGACAGGATGCCTTAGTCATGCTGTACATTAAGGCAATCATTATGATTATTTATATTGAGAAAAAGTTTTAGATCATCGGCATATATTAAGCATTGACAAAACTTAATTCTGGTTACTATGTCGTCAATAAAAATTATGAATAAAAGTGGGCCCAGATGACTGCCCTGGGGTACGCCAGATGTACAATTTATAGATCTTGATAACTTATTTTCTATAGCTACACACTGAGTTCTACCAATTAGAAGAGAAGCTAGCCAACTAAGCATTGCAGAGTGGAAACCAAATTTTTCAAGTTTTTTAAGCAATATAACATGACTAACTGAATCAAACGCTTTACTAAAATCAGTATATATAGAATCAACTTGTGATCCATTTTCAATGGCATTGGTAATATAATTGGTAAATAGCGCTAGATTAGTGATTGTTGATCGACCAGCTATAGAGCCGTGTTGACTATCAGATAAGTGTTCCTTAATTTTAAATTGTAATTTGTCTTTAATGATGGACTCACAAACTGTTGGTATCGAAGAAAGCTTACAGATACCTCTGTAATTTACAATATCATTTTTAAAACCCGATTTAAAAATGGGTATTAAAAATGAAGATTTCCATTCATCAAGGAAAATACCAGAACTAAAAGAATTATTAAAAATAATAAGTAATGGTTTAGAGATTACCCGAAAACAATTTTTTAGAATTATTGCTGGAATTCCATCGACACCGGGCTTAGAATTTGGTTTTAAATTAAAGAGTGCATTTTCAACGTCAAGAATATCAAGTTGCACTATTCCTATATCAATCTATGATTCAAAATCAAAATTTGTATTTATACTGGAATTTGAGGCCAAGTACACTGATTCAAAAAATGATGCAAATAGTTCCAGGGTGTGATCAAGGTCATTAGACTCAATATCATTATAGTTCATAGTTTTCGGTATTCCCACAGACTTTTTCTTGTCGTTTATATAAGACCAAAAAGATTTTGAATCAAATTTGAGCTTGCTTTCTATATTAAAAATGTAATTTCTATATAGAAACTTGCTTAAAACTTCGAAATCTTTCCTATAAACACAACATAAAATATAGTCAGTTGGACTCAGTGTATTTTTGTACTTTGTATGAGCTTTATTTTTAAGATTTTTTAGGTGAACTAGTTGCTTGTTGTACCAAGGGGGCTTCGACAGTTTTCTTTTAGATAAGCATGGAACAAACCGTGGAAAAGAATTTTTCAAAATATTTGTAAAAGATGAATACATTTCTTGAGTATTAAGATACTTGAATTCTAATTCCCAATTAAAATTGTTTAAAAACGGATTTCAAGAATGTATAACCCTTGAATTCAATTAAAATCTGATAGTGATGAGTTAAAACTTCCGTTTTAAAATCATCATTATATACAAAAACTAATTTTTTTGCATCTGTGTAAGGTGATCACCAAAATATTTTTTAAATTTGGTATTACTTTAGAAGAAATACTTTGACATTTGTTATAAATTTTGTTTTTTTTTTAGATCCGCCATCAAATCGATTTGTGTTTTGTTTTGTTCTAAACGTTTTGTGCACCTAAAATTGAATTAATTTGAACAAAATTGTAAGTAAACATTTATGTATGTATATTATATTATTATTTACTATAGTAAGAAAATATAAATTTTTTATCGATAGGTTTCCCAACAAAGCTCAAATTCAATTGGCCAAATTTGGCCATATCCTTTCCGGGAAAAACCTTAAATTCAAGAGATTCACAGAGAATCCAGTGGGAGAAGTTCACTCAAATGTTGAACGTCAAATTTATTCTAGAGGTTTATTCTCAAAATCCGGACGTTTCTATTACGATTGATATCTTTATTTTCAGGATTTCGATATGGAAAAACCAATTGCAAAGGCAGAAACACATTCATTTTGACTAGACACAACAGACAATAAAAAAATAAAGTCAATTTCATATGAAAGTGACACCTAAATAGCTGTCACGGGAAATAGTCACAAAATTGTGATTGTCACAGGTGACTATCACCTTACACAGACCGAATTTGTTGATTGTGACTGTCAACTATCACAAATCACCTTAGCCGATTCCACCCCAGGAAAATCAGCAACAGCAGGAACATCAGCAACATCAGCAATATCAGCAATATCAGCAACACCAGGAACATCAGCAACAACAGCAATACCTTTAACTACGGTGACACCAGTTACATTAGCACCACTACCTCTACCAACAGAAACGTCGATATTCTCTGCTACATTTTCTATAGAGCAGGCAGCAGCAGCAGCATCACTACGATCAGCAGCATTAGTAATAGCAACATCGGTTAGTAATAGATCAGAGACATAAAGAGCAAGCACATCGGATTTATCTGATTTATTAGACGGAGAGTGCAAGCTACCAATAGTCAGAGAATCATCAACTGCAATGGACTTATCCGCAGCCTTATCAATTATACCACTCTTAGTAAAAGAGTCGGAATTGATACTCGCTTTGGTAATAGTATTTGACGAAGAAGCTGCTTGGTTTGGAGTAACAGCAGTTTTTTTACCTCTACTCTGAGTGTGAGATGCATGAGACGACGACGAGAGTTTATTGATTTTAGATGGCAGGGGTGAAGATGATGGGCCGGGGAAAGGGAAACACTTTTTACTTTAAGGAGCGAAAGCTTGTTGTTTTTATTGAGAGGTTCTTTGACAAATGCTTTACTTCTCGCGCGGGTAGTGACGCGGGGCGATTAGATGCGATAGAGTTAGGAGAAATAAGCTTTTCAAAATCACATTTTTGTTGTTTATGAAGAAAGAGAAAAGTTCACTGATTTTAGGAATACATGTCCAAATCCCTAGATTCACTTAGTTCTAAGTTGAAAATGTCTTGGCAAATCCCGCAACAAATCGAATTCATTGAATTTATTTTAGCAGAAGTATCCATTTTATAGGTGGCAGATAAACAAAAGCTTACCATCAACGACAAGAGCTAGAACACGACCAAAGGCGTGATTAGGTTTGGGTTTGAAACCATGACTCTTAGGGTTTATAAAAAAGATGAGTGCGACGCAGCCTCCACACCCTGAAGAGGACGAAGCTGCGATAGGGGATCCTGGTGCATCGATCGTCCTTCCATCTTTGGATGGCGGTGCTTCCGGACACCCTTGGTCACAGCCGAATCCCTCCTTAATGCCGACGCACAGTGGCGCCAATTGACTTTTTTGGTTGCGAAAATCATAGCTCTTAAACGAATAAAGATATCGGGATAATTTTTTTTTCTACTTGAAGGAAATTTCCAAGGCTATAATGTTTGTAAGTTTTAAGAAAAAAAAAATTTACTGGGTGTTTCAGAATTTTCTGCTGAAATACGAGTTTCTCCCAATAGGGAATGGAATTAATATTTTACTTCAAAAAATGTCAATAGTAAATAACTGAAGTAAAAACAGTGTGCCTTAAAGTCAAACAAAGTCACAGTGGTGCATAAAAGTAAACAAACAATAATTTTTTTTAGATACTTCTGCATATGTAACTAACTGCATTTTAGAGTGAAAATATACTACTTAAGTGATAAATTTTAAGTCAAGGTATAGAGAAAGTATATTAAGTGCTATAAAATAATAAAATTTAAGAAAATGCTTTACAGGGTATTCCAGAATTTTATGTTAAAAAAAAAAATATTTTTACTAAAAAAGGTAAAAGTAGTATTTTCCTTTAAAGTGAAACACAAATGTTAATGTTTGCAGTAATTGCAGAGTATTTAAAAACTAGTTCAAGTGAAACAGGAGAGGAAAAAAAAAGAAACCATTTAAATGCTTGCTCTAATCCTTTTAACTCTAAGTGGACTTGCTACTGATACTGCCTTGGTTATATCGGCCTTCTGCTTCTCATGATCCTTATTTTACTTTATAACCAAGGCTGTTGAAAGATTTTCAGTTGTGATGTCTTCAGTAGCATTGATCAATTTCTGTTTCTTGGTAAATGACGAGCACTCCGTTATAGATTTCCGTGGTCTTCCTCTAGAATTATTTGATGTGCTTGGTAAATTATCCGTTTCGTCTCATTTCAAAATCAATGCAAAGAACATTTGACAGCCAAAATTCATTTTTCTTAAAAAAAAATTAGTTTCGATCTATAGGCTGCATCCCATTTTGATTTAGATCTAGGTTTTATAAAATGATATCAACTTTTTATCGAATTCAGCTTTTCCATCATGTGACCATTCATCTAAAAGGTTATATTTATTTTTTACACCCGTGATGAATTCTTCTTCTGTATCCTTTATATCGAAAAAAATTTCAACTAGATCTTTGTAGGAAATTTGCATTTTTTTTTTTTGTTAAAATCCAAGTAGTGTATATATCAATTACATGTTTGCTTTATAACTAATCATTTAAACATTTTTTTTTGTATTTATATACCTAATTCTTTTGTTATGATAATATTTATGGGTATCTAATATTCTTATTGCATTAAATAAAAAGGATTACACAAGGTACTTGATCTGTCATATAAATGAATAGATTTTTTACAAATTACGAAAACTACCTGATTTATCGTAAAAAAATACCTGGTTTATCAAAAAAAAATATTACCTAGATTTAAATATTTATTATATGTAGTGAAGAATACATTTTTACATGTAAAAATAATGTTTTTATGACCACTTGCATTTTTAAGGATATAATAAAAAAAAAAACCATAAATGGAAAAAAAAACCTTTTTTAATAAATCTCTCTAAACCGCAAAGACGCAGCTGGATTTTTTACTAAATATTTAAGAAATGTTCAAAGATGAAATTTCCGTTGAGATTAGGCTATGCATGCTTATGCGGGATTTTACAACTCAATTCAAAGTCAAAAAATTGAGCCAAAAACAGCTTTTCGAAAATATATTATTTTTAAACAAGGTTTTTAGATTTTAACGCCGAAACTCTGAAAATTTTCACGAAACAAATATTTTGTCTTTGATTTAAAAAATAAGGACAATTTGACTGCCTGTATCATCCGAATCCTTCGACCGATTTTAAAATTTCTTTCGGCTTTTGAAGCTTCCTTTATTTCCTAATCCAGTAAAAATATTAGTTTTGGATTTTAAGCATACACGAAAATTGAATTTTGCAAGCACTTTTGCAACAAGGCGCCACAGTGCGACGGTCTATCCGACATGGAGACCGAAGACTCCACTAAAATGGATCTTCTAAATGAGGAATAACTTCTAAGTTCATCTGAAGACCATAACCTCACTGTTGTGGAGGCCGATCTAACTAACTTGTAGCCAATATGCTCCAGTTAGTACAGATCAATCTCCAACACTCCATTAAGGCTTCGGCCACCCTTCTTCTTCGATTATCCAGCAGCGGAGAAGACATCGTCCTGATCCAAGAACCTTGGAATGTGGAATTCATTGTTCGTGGACTTAGGACTCCTGGATACTACTTACTGTATGCATCAGATAAAGGTGACCCTAGATCTTGCATTCTAGTGAAAAGTAGCATTAATGTATACTTACTCCCTAATTTCAGCGATCGAGATACTACCGTTGCAAGACTGGAAACTGCCAAAAGTACGTTTTGGCTAGCATCGGCATATCTCGGCCATGACCACCTTGGCCCTCTCTCTGGCAATACACTGGAGAAAGTAATCGCTGATGCAGAAAGGCAAAAGATTAGACTCATTATTGGGTGCGACGCTAACGCCCAACATACAGTGTGGGGTAGCACTGATATAAATCATAGAGGTGAGTCTCTTTTTGATTTTATTCTAAGTACTAACCTTATTGTAAGTAACGTAGGTAATGAACCTACATTCGTTACCATAAACCGACAGGAAGTATTAGACATAACTCTTGTCTCCGATAACATCCATCAAATGATTATGAATTGGAAAGTATCTAAAGAACACTCGTTCTCAGATCATAGATACATTCAGTTCAGCTTAATTGATGAACCTCCCCGCCATGAAGCTTGTCGAAATCTTCGGAAAACCGACTGGTTCAAATACCAAGAAACACTTAAAAATTTAATTAAACCCGATCTTTTGAGTGTTCCATCCAACATTAATGATCTTGAATAAGTCAAAGATTTAACATCAGCCCTTAACAAATCACTTGCCATTTCCTGTTCTCCCTTTAAAATAAGAGGAAAAGGGAAGCCACATTGGTGGACTTCAGGGTTAAATCTGCTCAGGAAAGATTGTAGAAAACTTTTCAATCGAGCTAAAGGCACTAGAGAAGTGTCAGATTGGGACTCCTATAAGGCATCCCTAAACAAATACAAAAAAGAACTGAGGAAGACCAAACGTTACTCCTGGAGAAGCTTCTGTGGCAGTATAGAAGAAACCTCCGAAGCTTCTAGATTAAGGAAAATCTTCTCCAAAAATCCAGTTATGCCTAGTGGCTTGAAATATGCCGACGGCTCCTGAAACAACTCATGTGAAGAATCACTCAACTTGTTACTGGATACTCATTTCCCAGGAAGCTCTGTAACTTATCCTCAATGTCTTATTACAAGGGACAAACTACAATGGGCTCTCAACAGCTTCAAACCATATAAATCGACAGGGCCTGACGGCATTATTCAAGCTGAATAACAAAAGAATTCAACTGTCATTCTGCCTATTCTGGAGGCTATTTTCAAAGGCTGTGTAAATCTAGCCCATATTCCACTGCTATGGAGAGAAGTTAAAGTTGTGTTTATACCCAAAGCTGGTAAATCTTCCCATGTAAACCCCAAAGATCTTAGGCCTATTAGCTTAACATCATTCCTTCTAAAAACTTTTGAACGTTTGATTGATATCCACTTACGATCAAGTATTAATACGAGACTACTATCTAATGCGCAACATGCTTATAATAAAGGGAAGTCAGAAACTGCACTTCATTCACTACTACGGACTATCGAATACTCCCTCCATCATAAAGAATACACAATGGTGGCTTTCCTAGATATAGAAGGTGCTTTCAACAATGTCGACGTATCTGCAATCTCATCAGCATTGTCATCTCTGAAAGTGGAAAGGTTACTTGGTGAACTGATTAATCAAATGCTGACTAGCAGGATTATCAATTCAAAACTGGGTAACTGTACTGCTAGAAAATTTGTCAGTAGAGGTACGCCACAAGGTGGCGTCCTATCTCCTCTTCTCTAGAACTTGGTAGTAAATGAGCTACTAATGTGCCTAGAAGCTGAAATCTACAGGGTGCCTATGCGGACGATGTTGCCATAGCAACATCCAAATACCTTGAAAGAACTCTTACAAAATGCTCTAAACAAGCTAACCCTTTGGGCAGATCGGTGTGGACTTGGTGTAAACCCTCACAAAACTGATCTTGTCCTCTTCTCCCGGAAATATAAAATTCCGCACGTAGACCCCCCATCTATTAAAGGTATACTACTGACTTTCACAGATCAAGCGAAATATCTGGGTCTTATTTTAGATAAGAAGTTAAGCTAGAAACCTAATATACAAGAAAGAGTCAAAAAAGCAACTGTGGCTCTTTTCTCCTGTAAAAAAGCCATTGGGAATAAATGGGGTCTTCAACCCCGCATCACTCACTGGCTATACACTTCGGTAATAAGACCGATTCTAACATATGGGGTAGCAGTCTGGTGGACCGCTCTAGATAAAACCACAAATTGTGATAAACTTAGTAAGGTACAACGAACTGCCTGTTTGTGCACGAGCGGAGCACTTCGCTCCACTTCCTCTGCGGCACTAAACATTCTTTTCCATCTGATACCCCTAGACATTTTTAGTAAACAAACGGCCGCAAGTACAGCTATTCGTCTTAAAGCCTCTTCACAGTGGATCAATAATGAAATTGGCCATTCGGTAATTCTGAATTCATTCAGATCATTCTCAAGTAACATCGACTACACTATACCCCAAGCACATTTCAGCAAAAACTTTCAAGTTACCATCCCATCCAGATCAACTTGGGAGGATGAGAATTTATTGAAAGATGAATCCGTTCACTTTTATACTGATGGATCAAAAACCGCCGACGGGGTTGGTGGAAGCGTGTACTCAGACAGACTTAATTTAGGTCTATCATTCCATCTTCCTAATCATTGTAGCGTGTTCCAGGCGGAACTTTTAGCGATTAAAGATGCTTTATCTTGGCTTAAAGAAAACGTGATATCAACTACTGATATCCGCATCTTCTCAGACAGACAAGCTGCCATCAAATCTCTGGACACTGTTTCTACAAACTCTATAAAAGGCTGCCGATCATCTCTCATTGAGATGGCGGAGCAGTTCAACATTCGCCTTTGTTGGGTGCCGGGCCACAGGGACATTCCAGGAAACTGTAAAGCTGACGAACTGCTAAAAGTGGAACAACAATACCCATACTACCAAATAAGACAACTATTGGTATACCTATCGCTACTTTTAAACATATGCTAAAGCAAGATGCAATAAAGATAACAAACCTTAGTTGGAACAACCTTACCACTTGCTTAACGACAAAACAAATCTGGCCATTGCTGGATCTGAAGCGCTCTAAGCAATTGATATCTTCAAGCAGATTGCACATTAGTTCCGTAATAGGTGTCATAAGCGGACACTGTCTAATAGGTAGACACACCATGCGACTAGGCGTTCACTCTAATGATTTCTGCAGAAGCTGCATGGATGGGGAAGAGGAGGAAACAATTCCTCACCTTCTTTGTACATGTCCTGCTCTGTCACAGAGACGTAGACTCCGTCTGGAAGACTTCTACTACAACGATACGAGTGATCTAGCAAATTTGATTTATACTCAAAATCTTTAGATACGTTATAAGGAAAAATTTGTTTCTCATCATTTGAAAATAACCATTTTACATTAGGTAAATCCAAGAATTACAATATAACAATTTTCATCTATATTTTTTGCAATATCTTTAATATTTTTTATTCATAAACAGAATATTGAGATAATGGATGAATGTATGAAACAAAAAAATGAATATGAATATTTTTATAAGCAGATAAAATAGATAAATCTACACATACACCCATTTGCTCAATATTAGAATCAGATAAAATAATTTCTCTACTTATATATTCAGATCAAATAGCAAATAAAACACCGCCTCCTCTATTTAAACCCGTCTGGAGCTGCGATCTTTTCGGAAAACATTATAATCAGATGTGAAAAATTCGGTTGAAAGAAAACTATCATTTAACCATGTCTCGGTTAGAGCGATAATATGATAACAACAATCAGCAACAGAATTAAAAAAATCATTGGATTTTGTTCTCATACCTCCAATATTATGGTAAAAAATCGTAAAGCATTCATCAGAGGGAGCAGCAATAGAAGTTTTGTTTACGTCAGAGCATTTTGTTGATTTGGATGCAATTCGTTTTTTTTGACGACTTGTAAACTGTTTAATCTGGACTCCAACAGGCCAAATAGATGTATTAAGAGCATCATTAAGTGATCCAGCAGGAACACCCAGTTTAAAATTAATAAAATAGAGATATGAAATATCTGCATCTTTTTTTACTAATTTAGAGCAAACCAAACTTGTCGTAGGCAGATTCAGTCGACGTGCAGTGTAATTTATAACACACTCTTCGGTAACTGTCTTATTTAATCGAGAGATGTGAATAAAACGCCGCGCCGCCGGGGTATAGATGGGAGAGCATTTAGAGCATCAGCATCACTGCCAAACAGCTGTTTATGTTTACGCTTTTTGTTATGAACGTGGGAAAATGGAATTTGTTTATCCAAATCATCATGAACATCTAAAGAATCCTGAGAAGAAACAGCTGTTGACTTTGACAGCTCATAAACAATTTGAGAAGAAAAACCAGGGGAAAAGAGTCCAGACGCCGTCAAAGACAGACGTGTATTCCCCGCTAAAAATTATACCTACGCTTTAAAAGAAGTACAATTTATAAAAGTTACGAATTCTAAACGTTTTTTCTAAAAAATAAAAGTAACTGTACAATAAGTAGACTTTTCTCGACAAAACTAAGTGCCATCTGTCAATGACAGACATGTGTAACGCAGCGCTGGCGCCGTGAGTTGAAGCCGCAGCTGAGTTATCTGGCGCTGATACACCAAAAGCGCAATTTGTCAACTTAGACTCCAACTCAATAATTGAATAGCGCCGCCACACAACACAAACAGATCAACGATGAAGCAAATGAAAGAAGCGCTCATTTTAGTATGCTTTGTGTGTTTTTGACTCTATTTAATGATGCAAGGAAGTCAGTTGAAATATGTTATACATATATGTACATATATGTATATGTATGTACATTAGAATGCTTTGTTTTTTGATTAATTATGAAAACATTTTTTCACTAGGGTGTTCAAGAAAATGTTTTTGCATATTTTTGTATTCAAAAGTATGGAAAAATATGCATAGTTGTTACATTATAGGCAAAGAGTGGAAAAGAATAAATAATTATTTGAAATTTTATGAGTAGATATGTTGTAATATTATTTATGTATTAAGCATATTTTTGTTGTTTTATAGGATAATTTGAAAAAAATGTTTATGAAATTATGTACCATATATGTAGTTACAATACATATTGAGATGTACATAAAAATAAGCAAATAGGTATATACATATGTACATATGTGGACCCAAAAATTGTAGAAAAAAATCCATTACAGGGTTTTGCTAGGTATACTTATTTTAGATACCTACATATGTATGTAGATAAAGTTCTTTTATATTTAAAGTTTAGTATATGTACCTAAATTGATGACAAACACGAATAAAAATTAGCTTCTACCCTCTATATATGTATCGGAACTCAAAATAAAAACTCAAAAACAACAAATAATTTTTATTCAATCTTATTTATATTTTTCAGTTTTTTTTTTTTTTTTAATTTGGAAGTGGGAGGAGAAAAATAATTGATCATTGTGGAGATTATAATTTAAGAAAACAACCTATTTCAAACCGCTTATCAAAAAAAAATCTTTCTATCATTACGGTTGCAAAAAGATTAGCGCAAAATTTTAAACGATTTAGTACGATGTTAAAGCATTTTTACTATGACAAAATGGATTTAACATCGTACTAAATCGTTTAAAATTTCGCTCTATTGACTTTAAACAAATGATTCGAAATGTGCATACAAAAGGTTGTTCAATTGGCCAAACAGTAGGTACATAGATAGATACACACAATATATGTTCAGAGACAATTCCATACAAGATTTCATTTCTATCTGTTGCACCACAGTAACGCAATTTCTTAATTGTATACGTTACAACTCTTTTCCAAATGTCTCAACTCTCAAACCGAAATTCTAGTTTCCGCGTGTCACTTGTTCACAACCACTCTTTTCACAACCGTTTTGCACAAAGAAAATCTTTCAACCATTCGGTTGCAAAAAGAGTGACTTTAAACAAGCGACTTGCACTGTACACAGAAAAGTTCTTCAATCGGTCAATCTACCTACTTACTTACTATCTATACTCTAAACTATACACAAAGCGAAAGCATGGAACACCAACACAGTAACACAAATCTCTCTGTAATTTAAACAAAATGTAAAGCCGACCTGCTGCACCAGGGAGTTAGTGGGTTGATGTGTATCAGAAAGAAAAAAATTGGCGCCATGGCGCCAGTGAGTTAGTGAGTTACGCTGATACCGTAAAGTGCGCTGGAGTTAGTGTATCAGCGCACGATTTTTTGCTGAGTTAAGCTAAGTACAGACGATTGTCAGATCTTACAATATTGTCAGAACTGTCAATGGTCTGACAATAGCTGACAATTAGCTGACAATTGACATATTTCTTACAATGAAAAATCGTCCGTTCACACAAAAGTCTGACAATTTGATTGTCAGCTCTTGTCTGACAATTTTCGGACAATAATATATCTGAAAAAATTGTCAGCTTGAAAATTTTCTGTTCAAACGGTTGGAAGACCTATACAAAATTTTTTGATTGTTTACAACTTTTGGAGGGAGGCATCGTTACTTGGCTGTTCTGCAGCATTCTTATCGATTTCCTCTGCATTAAATAAAGAATCTTTTTCTTCTCTCCTTTTAATATAATATGTAATATTTTCGACCATTGATGCCTCCTCCATTGTTAGATTTGTTGTCTTTTTTTATTCAGAAACGCGACAAAAAATCAACATGCAAAAAAGAATTAATAAAAGACAAATGGCGGCCGAATAAAACTACACAACACAAGGAATTGATATAAAATGTAATTGAAGTGAACTGAATAAATAAACTCAAAAAGAAAACATTTGTAAAGCAATATAGATATTTTCTTTTTGAGTTTATTTATTCAGTTGTGCAAAAACTAAAAATTTCCAACACAAATGTTTTTTTTATCTCTTGTCTCTCATTGACATTTTGAACAATGAAGAAATTGTCAGCAATTGTAAGACGTTTTCAATGAAAACATCTGACAATGACCAATGTGTCTGACAATGTCCTAATCGTCTGACAATGATAAAATTGTGTGTTCAGACGATTGTAAGATACCTGACAATTTTTTGTCAGATTGTCGTCTGACAATGACCTGACAATGACGTTTCTGACAATATTGTCAGACAAAATTGTGTGTTCAGACGATTGTAAGACATTTGGGACAGTTTTTTCACTGACAGATCTGACAATATTGTAAGATCTGACAATCGTCTGTACTTAGCTTTACTCATGTCTATCTGTCATTGGATGCCAAGATTTTCTGGTGATTTTAGACAGATTAAAATCGCACCCCAAAACGTGCTGAAGACCACATTACGGACTCTCAAAGTTCGAGCTCCATCGTCCAAGTTAATCGAGTGGTGCCTCATCATGAGGCTAAAACATGATAACGCCACCTCAACAAGCAAAATTAAATATCCTGGCGGTGCAAAACCTCCGCTTCACTTCAAAACATCAGCCGGAGCCAGAAGAAACTGGCCGCCACTCAACAACTCATCGTGCTCAGCCAAACAGCACCTAACAAGACGATGAAGTCCATCAATGCCTCACCACCATCTAACACCATGGTCCATGGTTGATCTAAGTCCACCAACAAGTCAATGCAAAATCAAGACTGGCAAACCCCAGGCAGACGTCACACTGCACACAACTCCGCCACCACCGACTCCACCATGGAGATCTCACAACCGAAAGATGAGAATAGATTCTCTATCCTTCAGAACATCATCATCTCTGCCAAAAACATATCAGCTGCAAATAATCGTGACCCCAGAGAGTCACATTCCATCATCAGTGGTACACAGACCACCTCCACATAAAATTCCAACCAGGACACCGAAGCCGCCACCACCGCCACCGAGGGACTCACCACCAACCCACCAAGCAACACTGATAGAAACAATGATTTATACAACTCTAAACTACTCAGGGGTAAGTTTTGCCCACCGATTGTTATGTTTAACGTAGATAGTAGAAAACTTATTAGTGATTTTAGACAGAATTCCGTTGACTTCGCGTACAGGGTAGTAAACCGTGGTAGCTGTTGCAGGCTATATGTCGACAATGGGGATGTGCATCGGGAGTTGCTCGAACTACTTAGAAACTCCCCGCAAATGCAAGCGTACTCTTTTACTAAAAAAAAGGACAAAACTTCCAACTTAATCCTCAGAGGACTCACATCCGATTATCTCGAATCCGAGATTCTTGAAGAGCTCAAGTTAAGAGTTAACAACATTGACAAAGTTTCTAAATTCGAGACCTTACGGTCCAAAAAAGACAAAATGAATTACAACCTTTTCCTTGTGCGTCTCTTACCGGGTACCAGCCCATCCGAGATCCTCAAAATAAAATATATCTTTAGTACACGCTTTTCGTGGGAAAATCTCAAGGGAAACAACGGTGCCCTACAATATAGGAGATGCCAACAGTTCGGCCACTTGGCCAAAAACTGTGCTAACTCCTTCAAGTGCGTTAAATGTTCAAACCAACACGAACCGTCCTGCTGTCATACTATCAGAGATGAAGTAAGTAAAGCAATTTGTGTCAACTGTGGTGACAGTCACTCAGCTAACTTCCGAGGATGCCCTGCATTCAAGGAATATGAAAAAAAAGAAAAAGGCTGCCAAAACTAAAAGAAACGACAATAAAAATATGTCCAAACTTATTTCAAATGGCAACTTCCTAACCCCTGGCGTTTCCTTTGCCAGCCACTTTTCTCAACCAATGAGTAACCCTTTCCCGAGTTCAAACAGCTCAAGCAAAGCCATTCCTTCACAAACCAAGCCCGGCGCCAGCGCTATCAATCAGTTTTTGGACCTTTCCAAGGACCTTTTTGGCCTCGAAATGTCGACCTTAATCAATAAAATCGAAACCTTCATGGCCAATATTGGCAGATTCTCCTCCATAGCTCAAAAAAGACTGGCTTATCTTGAACTAGTCAATCAATTACTTACTAGTGACTCACGATGATTTTAAAAATCCTACAATTTAACATTTCGTCCCCTGTCAACCATGCTAGGAGAATAGAGCTTTATAAAATTCTCTTAGCAAGCAACATATCAATTGCATCTCTATAGAAATAACTATTTCATTAACGAGATCATCTCACAACCCACCTCATCGTGGGAAAGTGAACCCTACCCTCCGCCAAACGGCGTATCCCTCCTAACCTTAGATGCAACTCCCGTTTCTATGTTAAGTCCATTCCTGGACATAACCGCGGATAATACATCTGTATTAGATACGTACGTACCCAGCGTATGATGGGAACCCACGTTCTGCTGCCCAGTAATGACTTAGTCACTTAATCATGTCTAAAATCACTTGGCTTTAAAAATACCCTTTAAGAAAATTAAGGAAAAACAAGAAAAAATATAAAATTATAAACATAAACAAAACATCAGTAACTTGCTGCCAATAACCAATTATGTCTATGTATATCGTATATACCACATTTGTTGTAAATTAATCTATCGTAAAATCAAAATATTTGTATCTAATCTTGAATACTTAAAGATTCATTCATCAATTCTCAATTCGTTCATATCTACCATATATTATGTAAATATGTCATCTATATAAAAAATGATTCACCCTCTGTGATCTAACATAATATAATACACAAATGTATATAGCTCACTCGCTTTAAATTCTCACACATGTGATAAAAAGATATAAATGTATATAGTATATATATCGTGCACAGGCACATTCGTTGTACAAAAGAGTCAGACACTATGTATACTGTGTATACTCCATCTTTCTCTATCCCATAGTTTTAAGTTAGTCTATAAGAAGCATGTATATATTGTATTATACTTTCACTTGACACTCAGTCATACAGTAACCGCATACACAGCTCCTGAGCAAGAGCAGTCTAAACATAACTCCCTCCCCCTCGCCTGGGTTTACCTTGAAGCGGTGAGGGGGCTTACGTTCAGGTCCTCAGCTGACCAGCTGTAGATTTATTTCCCTAAATCCTCAGCTGGTCAGCTGAAGATCTGCACAAACTAAGAAACCCAGAACCTATGACAAAACCATGACAGATACAACAAATACGAACAAAAATCTAGCGGGGATATACGCTAAAGTGTCGGCAGAAGTCACGGCTGCCGGCGAGGGCTTGGCTTCGCAAGAAGCTAAGTCGCCAGTGACAACAGACACACAGAACATACGTAACGAAGACATAACAATGACAATGACGAACGAAGAAGAGGACCTACTTTTAGACCCCTTTGCCAATCTTGGAGTCGGGGATGGGGCCAGTATCGGGACGGTGGACAGTGACGATATCATTGACTGCTGTTCCGTTGCCAGCTCTAATCTTTCCGGGCTGTCTACTTCCTCCAGACGGAGTAAAATCTCCAACTGTAGGAGAACAGTCAAACGGCTTGGCAAGAGGGTCTGGGACGAACTTACTGACGCAGAACGAAAAAGACTGCTCAACGCTCATGCGTTTCTGCAGAGGGAGCTTCCAATGAAGAATGGGTCACCTACCCATACATCGGAGGAATCTCCCCCTGGGAAGCGCACCAGCGTTGGAGGTTTGATGGGACCGCCGGCTTCGCGTGTTGGTAATACCGACACAAAGAAGGGGACGGTCTCCTCAAATACTCTAGCAAGGTCAACGACGGACACTATACCCAAACCAGCTACTGGGCGGTCGAACTCACCTGTCAGACGTTGCATGGAGCACCCCGCTCCTACGGGTCTGGCGGGTGGGAAGACACCACCGGGAGAGGCAAGTGCTGAGGTGAAGCGCACAGGGAACATCCAGGGCCACAGCCCCATATGCAACCTGGGTGCTTCTACTTCTTCACAGCCAGGTTTACACGAACACGACAAGAACGCAACACTTAACAGTGACTTAACGGACACGACAGTCGTGGAGAATCCAACTAAGCAATGCAAAGCAGTGCCTGCTACGCAACGCAAGGTGAAGAGACTCCTCGGTGACAGACAGGTTCAACGCCGACAAAGACGCAACGATGAGAGGACTGTCCGGTTCCTAGCCAGAAAAAACCCCGAAACCTTAACGGCTAAGGAAAAGCTAGCTCTGGACAGATCCAATCAAAGACTTGCTACACCACTTACGACTGACAAGACAACAACAACACCGGCTCCTAGGAATACCACATCGGGAGTGTCTAAGGAGAGGCCAATGCCCCCCACTGACTCACCAGCTGATGCAGGTACATCCAAGCGAGCAAGGAACGACATGGACTCACCGACCAACAGCTCACCAACAAATAAAAAGAAAAAAGCCAGACTCTCCAGAGCGCCTGTAGGGCAACAATTCGCCATAGTAGACTATGGGAATCCTACACGGAAACTGACGGAGGATCAATGGCAATTGATGGAACTTCGGATCCTTGAGGAGGTAAACGAGGCTATCGTTAAGAGTAGGCCACCGCCACTCTTCGGTAACCTCTGCACCTTTCAAGGATTCAAAATGCTAACATGTGAAGATGAACACACCCTCACATGGCTTCAAGAATTTATTCGGAAAGCTGAAGCTCCCTGGCCAAACGCTGACCTTCGCCTCTTGGGGAGAAAGGAAATCAGCGACTTTTCCAGGCCAAGAGCCAAGCTTATCATGAAAGGGCCGCTCATTCCGAGGGATCGTATTGAAAGATACCTCAGGTCACTCAACACCGACCAACTAAGTCAAAACTGGGAAGTGGCTGAGATGGGCGAACAGACAAAAGATGGCACTGAAGTGGTCGTGATCCTAAGTCACAAATCAATACCACTTCTTAGAAAAATCGATTTCAAGGTACGTGTCGGTACAAACCGATGCAAACTGCGGCTGATAACCACCAAGAAAAAGGTAATTAAGGGGGAGGGGGTTTCTTCAATATGAAAGTAATTCAAATAAATCTCCATCACAGTAAAGCCGCCAGTGCCAATTTAGTCTACCTCATGGAGAATAGACAGATAGACATTGCCCTTGTTCAAGAACCCTGGATTGCAGGTGGCAGGATTAAGGGCTTACACTCCAAAGAACTCACGCTGTATAAGACCACAAATGTAGGCATTAACAGTAGTTGTAGAGCCTGTATTATAGCTAGAAAACAGATTAATCTCTTTCTTCTATCCAGATACAGCTGTTTAGACCAAACGACGGTAAAGCTCGAACGAACCGGGCTCCCACCACTCGTCATAACATCTTGTTATATGCCAGGTGACGGTATGGAAGGACCAACGGCTGAGATGACCAAACAGCTCATCCAACGTGCCGCATTGGAGAAATGGGACGCTGTTGTGGGATGTGATGCCAATGCACACCATTTACAATGGGGCAGCACTGACATCAATGACAGGGGTGAGTTACTTTTTGAATTCATTATAGAAAATAACATTTTGGTAGCAAATAGGGGAAACGAACCCACTTTTATTACTAAGAATCGTAGAGAAGTACTCGATGTAACGCTTTTAAGCAACTCGGATACAGTTTCCATAGACCAGTGGAGGGTATTAAAAGATGAGTCATTTTCTGACCATAAACTCATAGAATTCTTAATACCCGACACCCCAGACTCTCGTAAACCTTTTAGAAATATAAGAAAAACAAACTGGGATATTTTTAATAGAGAAGTAGAGTTGAATATACAAAAACTGAACACTAACTCGACGCTAAAACCCGAGATTATAGACATAGCAAATGATAACTTCACTGAAATTCTCGGTAAAGCATTAGAAAAAGGCTGTCCACTAAAATCTTGTGGTCAAGGTAAAAAGAAACCACCCTGGTGAACAAGTGAACTTGGTACCATTAGGAAAGAAACCAGGAGACTTTTCAACGTTGCCAAGCGCACAAGAGCAGACACTGACTGGGAAATTTACAAATCCAGTCAAAAGAAATTTAAGATAGAAACACAAAGAGCTAAACGCAGCTCGTGGAGAAACTTCTGTAGTCAAGTTGAGAGTACTAATGAATCAGCAAGACTCAGAAAAATACTAGCAAAGGAACCAATTGTTCTAGGATCTCTTAAAGAACCTAATGGACATTGGACGGAATCGTGTAGCGAAACACTAGGACTCCTAGTAAACGCACACTTTCCAGGTTGCACCTCGAATGATAAAAAGAATTCACAATTGGGGCTCTGCATCGAGAACGCAATACCTGAAGAGTTGATCACGGAAGAAAAGGTTAAATGGGCTATTAGCTCCTTTTCACCGTACAAATCACCAGGGTTGGACGGTGTCTTTCCCATGATGTTACAAAAATGTGTTGACCATGTAATCCCGCATTTAAAAAACATATTCCTAAGTAGCCTGAAATGGGGATATGTGCCTAAGGCGTGGAGGGAAGTCAAAGTGGTTTTTATTCCGAAAGCTGGAAAACCAAGCCACACAGGCCCTAAAGACTTCAGACCCATCAGTCTCACGTCTTTTCTCCTAAAAACTTTTGAAAGACTAATAGACCTTTATATACGCAATACATTGAGCTCGGAAAACATATCTCCAGCCCAACATGCGTATACAAAAGGGAAAAGTGTAGAGACAGCACTACACAGTGTCGTCAGCCCTATTGAAAAAACACTTAAGAACAAAGAATACACTCTGGCCGCCTTTCTAGACATTGAAGGAGCCTTCAATAATGTTCGGAACGAAACGGTGGAAGGAGCGCTTGTAAACCTTAATGTGAACAACGCCGTCATTAGGTGGATAATGAACATGTTAAAAAATAGACAGATCTACTCAGAGTTAGGGGGAGTACAGATCAAAGTATCTACTTCCAGAGGAACTCCACAAGGTGGGGTTCTTTCTCCACTTCTCTGGATACTCGTGATGAACACAGTCCTCATGAGACTTAAATATAGTGGAGTTCAAGTAATTGCCTACGCTGATGATTTAGCATTGCTAGCGACAGGTAAATTCCCCACTACAATTAGCGAGCAAATAGAAAATGCCTTATCAATAGTGCATACATGGACTAAGAACTGCGGCCTAGCGGTTAACCCACACAAAACCGAACTGGTCCTTTTCACGAACAGAAGGAAAATTCCACCCTTCAAAATTCCCCTTATTGAAGGGACCCAACTCAAACTCTCCGACCACGCTAAGTATCTTGGTGTGATCTTGGATAAGAAACTGAATTGGAGTCTCAACATTAAGGAAAGAACTAACAAAGCCATGTTTGCTTTCTACTCCTGCAATAGAATTTTTGGTAAAACCTGGGGGCCGAGTCCAAAAATTATTAAGTGGTTGTTCACAGCCATAATTAGACCTGTGCTTACATATGGTAATCTAGTCTGGTGGAATGCATTGGACAAAGTTACCAACCTTAGAACCATGACCAAGGTACAAAGAATGGCATGTATTGGAATCACAGGGGTTATGAGGACCACACCCACTGCGGGTCTGGAAGCAATTCTCAATTTAAAACCCCTGGATCTGTTTGTACAAGAATCGGCAGCCAAAAGCGCACTGCGGCTCAGCCAAACTGATAGCTGGAAATCCAGCGCCATCGGTCACGCACTGATTCTACAGAAATACACGGGAAATAAAGTATGCACTGACTACATAACACCCCGTTTAGACTTCTATAGACCTTTTACAACTATCTTTCCTAGTAGAGAGGACTGGCAAATCAACGAACCATTAACCTACGAACCGACGGTAGCTGTTTACACCGACGGCTCCAAGATGGACACTGGTGTTGGTGCAGGCTTCTTCTCAAAAAACCTTAGACTAGCCAGTTCATTCAGACTTCCTAATTACAGCAGTGTTTTCCAAGCTGAGGTCTTGGCAGTGACCAAAGCAGCTAGACAAATCTCAATGATGGCAATACCGCAAACTGATATTACCATTTTCATTGACAGCCAAGCTGCATTAAAAGCCATTTCTGCCGTCGAAATCAAATCGAAGCTTGTGACCAGCTGTCGCGAAGAGCTAAAGGTTCTTGGTACACAGCACAACATAAGGCTCTGTTGGGTTCCTGGTCATAATGGTATCCCAGGAAATGAAAGTGCTGACGAACTGGCAAGATTAGGTTCGACACTTGATATTAATCAGGCCAACTGTTCAGATCCCACCCTGTAATCTAAAACAGGCAATCGAGAACAAAATCCTAGCCTTAACGAACAGAAGGTGGTACTCGCTTGACACCTGTGCTACTACTAGGCAACTATGGCCAAGCTTTAACAAACAAAAGACCGAAAAAATCATCCAACTGAATAAGAAATCTCTCTCTCTTCTCGTTAGCATCACCACTGGTCACAACCAATTAGGCTACCATAAGAAGAAGTTGAAACTCAGTATGGATGACTTATGCAGAGGCTGTGGTGACGAGGATACACATGAGGACACTACTCATTACCTGTGCCACTGCCCTGCGCTATGCCATATAAGAAACAAGTTCCTCGGCAGGCATTTCTTCAATGACTTAGAGGACCTCTCCGATATTCCGAGCAAATGCTTGTTAAATTTTACTAAAGCTACAAAATGGCTTGCAGATTCGTAATCTCTATCAACCCAGCCGACAAACAGGCAGGTATCTCCTCCTCCAAACTTAGTCCAAAAGACAAAATGACGCAGGATGACACTGATAGAACGATTAAGTACGACGTAAAAACGCAAGTGTACATTGCGGTGGCGACAAATAACGGAGAATGGGCACCTCGCCCTACACCAACTGTTGCCGCTTCTGCTTTGTACGCCAGCGTTGACAAGCTAACCTAAGTACGACGTAAAAACGCAAGTGTGCATTGCGGTGGCGACAAATAACGGAGAATGGGCACCTCGCCCTACACCAACTGTTGCCGCTTCTGCTTTGTACGCCAGCGTTGACAAGCCAACCTAAATACGACGTAAAAACGTAAGTGTGCATTGCGGTGGCGACAAATAACGGAGAATGGGCACCTCGCCCTACACCAACTATTGCCGCTTCTGCTTTGTACGCCAGCGTTGACAAGCTAACCCGACAAAACAACACGGTCACATACACCAACCACCGTCCTATCTAATCCACCCACCAGACGTTGCATGGAGCCACTGCTCCTACGGGCCTGGGGAGGGATGATTTACTCCGTGGGGGCTAAGGAGGGGAGCTCGCCCAAGTACGACAATGGTGCGTTAACCCCTTCTCACCCAGGTGACTATGTGCCGACAGACACTCCCAAACTCAACTAATTTGAGGGCACCCTCCGACCTTACGGGCTACACCCCGCTGAAACTAAAACTACACCCTTAACGGGCCTTTTTTGTCATAGAATTTTTATCATAGGTTTTCTTTATATAGGGAGCATATCCCTAGGGTACCACAATGGATCTACATTGATCTAAGTGTGACGGTAACAAGATCAACTGTCAGCCCACTAACCTAACCTAACCTAACCTAACTAAAATCAGCCAAGTGGCATAAAAGAAAAAAAAAAATTTTTTATATAAAATTGTAATCGCAAAGAGCAGGCAATACTTTATAGCCGCAGTAAAAATCAAAAATGTATCTATCATTGTAAACCTCTATTAAAGTCTCAATAAATCAAAAAAAGAAGAAAAAACAGCAATATCAACATTGTTGCCAACAGGAGCATCAATAATGCCAGCATCTTTAGTAGTTTGGATAGAAGAACCAGCAACATTATCGCTATTGACTGCTTTTAGACGACTGCAATTTCTATCCGCAATTCTCTTTTGAGTTTCTTTCCAATTGCAGCATCCATTTAAACGCTGCAAATTTTAATACCTGCAATTTTTGTTAAATGAGAAGGATAATATATCTCCTCACTCTTTACTCCGCTTATGTCTCAAACAATACGAAAAAGCACAAAGAAGAAAGAGCGATAACTCTGCAATTATTTCAACCTCTGCAACTTTGTCTACCCCGGACACCGCATACGTCCCCCGCCTACATGCTTAAAAATTGCAAGGGTAATTGCAGCATTTTTGCAGCGTTTAAAAGCAGTCATTGCAATCAACAGCAGCAAAATTGTGAGCAACCTGAACAACAACACCAGCAGCAACATCATTGTTACCAGCAGCAGTAGCAACATTTTTAGTAAACTCAAAATTATTGGCATCAACAGCAAAATCATCTTTTTTGCCAGCAAGAGCAACAAAACCTTCAGCCACCTCAACATTATGGGCATCAACAGAAACATCACTAGAAGCAGCAGCAACAGCTTTAATGTTGTCAACACTGGAAATGATCACAACAGCAGCGCTTTTAGTTATTAGAATTAGCTTCAGAGTCATCGCCGCATCCATTCAACGAGAGTAAAGGAGGCTAATACTATTGGGAGCATCGGGATTACCATCAACCTTGATAGAAGAAGACGATGATACTTTTGTCTGTTTTGCAATGTCATTCCAATTTTCGGAAGAAAGACAATCAGTTATAGAAACTCTCCTATGCTTCAAAGAGACACGATCAAGAGGAGCAACTCTTCTATCAACGGAGGTGGACAGCCGTTTTTTATCATCATTAATTATCGGTATTCTCTGTGCGCGAGTAGTACCACGAATATTGCGACTTGCTTTTAAATTAGATGTACTAGTGTTGGATGTTATTGCAAGTGCACTCTGAGAATTATTGGAAGAGTTATTTAATAACATTGAAAGTTCTCTAACTTTTTTAATACAATTTTGCAATTGAATAAGCCTGCACATTTCACACTTAAAAAATAAATTCTTATAAGAGTTTATAACTTTAAAGTCTTTTTTGCTGATTTTAGAACATTATATATGTGAATCTACTCAACATATTTTACAAGATAGAAAAGTCAATTCAGTAATTACTTTTAAACATTTATAGCATTTGGAATTATTCATTTCAGAGAGAGAAAGAAAAAAAACAGCCGTTTCGTAAGAAATTAGTTGAGAGACTAAACTAAACAGTGGTTTTTATTTAACAAATTTTGGATGTGAAAATTGAAATTTAAGTTAAGGAAAAGAGAGCAGATAATGATGAATTCGATTTATTTATCATAGGGCACCTTACCTATATTATCTAAAGAACCGACTTCAGTGCTTTTTCTCTTTTACACTACAAGCTGCACTGAGCGGAGTTCCTCCACAAAGCTGAGCATGTACTAGCTGCCCAATGCATTTTAAATGAAACCGCGCCAAGATAGTGATAATTTTATGGATTTTGGCACAGTTTTGCTCAGTTCTCCCACCAGATATGAAATACTTTTTTAAAACTGGATTATAAACCATAATGATCATACTTCTTGTAAAAGAATGCCATCACTGGAATTTTATCTTTCTTTTACTGAGATGAAAACAAAACCCACCCTCAGCCACATCGGATTCGGAGCTGCGATGATGGAAACAACGCCTGTGTGTACTTTTTTTTTTCTCTTTTTCAGTAATATTCGTATTTTTTTGTGTATCTTTCAAAATTCAAAAGATGATCAGATATACATATATAAAGAGAGCTGCGCTATATCTACAATTCGCGCTCAGTTTTCAGTTCTCCCACCAGATATGAAATACTTTTTTTTAAAAACTGCATTATAAACCATGTTCATACTTCTTGTAAAAGAAGTCCATCGGTGCGGGTGCCCTAAATTGTAAACTATTTGTAGAACTTATCATCATCTCAGATTCTCACCCTCATCAACAACCCACACAAGAAAAAAAAAAAACCACTACCATTTATACTCATCCCATTTCCAGGTCAGTGAAACCCACGCAACGGTTGATCTCCGCATTGAAGAGTGTGTGTGTATTGCTTTTGTTTTTTTCTTTGTAACATAATAGAAATAAAAACTTGAGTACGATCGCTAAGGAACAAAAGAGTAAACATTAATTTTTTTTTTGGTTTTGATACAAGTGCTTTACTTGTGTGTTGTTTTTCTTTTCTTGAATAACATCAAATCAACTGGTCATACTGATTTAGTATTGTCTGTTTGGTAGTTGGGATTTGTTTAGCAGGTACCTACATTTTCTGCATAGATATCTTTTCAAAGAGATCGTTAAAAAATCCATATATGTATATGTACCTAAGTAAAATATATATGTCTCTTTCTATTTCAGAAAAAAGAATAAATTACGGTCGTTTTCAACACACCATTATTTTGAAGTTAAAATTTCGTAACTTTCTAAATATTCATTTATACTTTTCAAAATTCGATAAATTGTGGGCAATAAAACGAGCGTACCATGTTACCATTTGACAACCTACCTACATACCACATATGAATTTTCCCCCTTCCCTTTGAAATGATATTTATGCAGAAATTGTAGGTGCCTGCAAATCAAATCCCATTCAGACAACACCAAAACTGTATGACCTACCTACAATAATTTCAGTCTTGATTTTATTTTGATCTATAGAAATAAAATACTAATTTATTATCATTTATCTACAATAAAAAACTGCAATTTATGTCACTTTGTGGCTTGAAATTATTTAATTTGTAAATCTACCTACTCTCACTTCGATAAAACAAATCTAAATACCTTCAATCTACTTAGATTCTTTTCTACATTTACATATGTAGATATATAAACTTGCATTTACACCCACTTCTTCTGATAGAATTGAAAATGTCGAGCCGAATAAAATACACAAAGAAAGAAAACTAGACTATAACTTCATTCTCAAAACAATTCATTCCATAGGCACTTATATTTAATATTATACCTATTATTTGTGGTCCCAACTACATACATATACTATGAATGTCTACCAAATTATCATTCTGCCTAACTAACAAATGATGTTAACTAAACATACATAATATACCAATATGTAGGTATTTTCACTTCCAGTATTATTCAAAATCTTATTGAACAACCTCTAACCATAAGTAACAAAAATCATAAAATTGTATAATACACAAATTATGTTGTCAAACAAAAATCCTATATTTTATGTACCTAACAGAATTTTAAAAAAAAATAAAACAAATATACACAAAAGGCCTACCAAACCAATACTAAGCAATCAAAATATACCGCAAACCAGATTTCATTTACATCGGATACTTACAAACTAAAAATGCACACTGTCTAAATCTTTTTTTTATATTCCTTTCCATACACACTCTGGCGGTCACTTGGAGAAAAAATTAAAACAAACGGTTTGTGTCTGAACTAAAATTTTGATAATTTTTTTCAGATAGAGGTTTTAAAAAATTATTGTTTTATATAAAATACATTGTTAATTCATTCATTTTTTTATTGAGTTTGAATTTAGAATAATATCAAAATTATTTTAATAACTATAAGAAAAAATGACTTGCAAAACTGCATTTTTACTGTTTTTCAAATCAATATACAGCTATGGCCAAAATAATAAGAACAGTTACAACGTGAATGAAACAACAAAAAGCAACGGTTTCATTTTAGAGAAGTAAACAAAAATCGTTGTAAAATAACTGTTCTTTATATTCTCTTTAGTTATATATATTTTTTATTGATTAAAACAAAGAACAATGCGATCAGTTGCAATTCATTTGTTCACGGTGCTATATTTGTTTGGCCAAAAAAATAAGAACAGTCAAGAAAAAAGTTTAAAAGTTTTGCAATTTAGATTTCACAGGAAAAAAAATATTTAAATAATAAAGTTCTATTATTTAACTACTTATAACTAAAATAATTTTATTTTATTGAAGAACGTTATGGGAAAAAATAAGCATTGCTCGGAATCTCAGCGTCAAGCTATTTTGGTGTTGCGCGAGCAGGGTGAGTCAATTCGGAGCATTGCCAGAATAGTCAAATGCTCCTCTACAATGGTTTTTCAAGCGTTACGACCAAGAAAAACTATTGAAACTAGAGGTCGCCCATCAAAATTGTCAGAAAAAGACAAAAGGTCCTTGGTAAGAAAAGCTAAGGAAAATCCTTTTATGTCGTCGCGTGACCTAACACATGAGACTGCTGTGGCAGTAAGTTCCAGGACAATCCGGAGAGTTTTGCTTGAGTCAAATTTACCAGCTCGATCGCCAAGAAAGGTTCCCTTATTAAAACCAGGTCATATAAAGAAGCGCCTGGCTTTTGCCAAAATGTTTCACATGCCCTATGATCCATTGAAAGAGGTAAAACAATGGCGAAATGTGTTGTGGAGTGACGAAACAAAAATCAATCTATTTGGAATGGATGGGAAACATTTTGTTCGTCGCCCAAAAGGTGAAGCGTATAATCCACGATACACCAAGCCGACTGTGAAACATGGAGGTGGAAGTCTGATGATATGGGGTTGTTTTTCTTGGTGGGGAATAGGTCCAGTATTTCTCATTGATGGAATAATGACCAAGGAAACTTATGTCGGGATTTTAAGAGATACAATGCTACCATGGGCCGAAGAAAATATGCCCTTAAAGTGGCGATTCCAGCAGGATAACGACCCCAAGCACTCGGCAAAAGTAACAAAAAGATGGTTTGAAGAAAATGGAATTGATGTTTTGTCGTGGCCCTCGCAGTCTCCGGATTTGAATCCGATTGAAAACTTGTGGAACTACCTCAAAATTGAAATAAGCAAGCGGCATCCATCAAACAAATCGGATTTGTGGAAGTTTGTTCAGGAAGTTTGGTATTCAATCCCATCTGAAATATATCAAAGATTGGTGGACTCTATGAGTCGCCGAACGACCTCAGTCATTTTAAATAAAGGATTTAAAACTAAGTACTAAGTAATTAAATGAAAAAAAAATGAAAATAAATTTTTAAAAAATATTAAAACGGTATTTATTTACTATTTTGTCAAAGTGTTCTTATTTTTATGACCAGGTTTTTTTATATTAAATTAATAATTTTCGGTTGAAAATAATAAATAAATTGATATTACCCTGTAATAACGGTTGGAATTTAAAGTTAACATAATAAACTATCTTCTAAAATTATAAAATATTCATTCAACACAAAACAAACGTAACATCAAATAAAAGTAGCCAATCGTGTTGAGTGTTCTTATTATTTTGGCCATAGCTGTATGTATTTCCGGAATCTTACTGAGTTATGATTTTTGGCTACGATTTTTGGCGTCGCACACAGGTAAATTTTCCCAAAAACATGGCCAAAATTATTTTTTGCGTATTTTTTATTATTGCATGGAAACATTAAAAACAGTTAGTTTTGAAGGAAAAAACAATTATCAACTAAATATAGAAAAAAAATCGACCAAAAAAATGCGAAATGGATTTTCTCATAAGACTAAAAGGCATAGGATTTTTTGTATTTAACAATTTTTAATACAATATTTATACATAAAATTTGTTTAAAAAGAGATAATGAAATACAATATTTATAAATAGAACTAATTAAATAAACATAAAATATAAATAAACAAATTATATACATATATAACCATTATTCAATGACTTTGGAAACTCAAACCAATTCTGCTAGCTCAACCTCTGGTTCTATTAAAAACTAAAGACGGAAGGCCGGTTTTTGTTTTTGGGATTAGTTTCCTTAAGTTGCTAATTGATGCATCAGAAGAAACCAAAATTTGCTGTCTTGAAAACTGTCTTGAGAAGCTTTCTCGAAAACGCTTAATGTCTTTGTTTCGGGATTCTTGCACTTCTTCGCCGACCTGCCCAGTTGGAAGATAGCAGGTACAGGTTAACAAACAAATTAGCCGTATCAATGAAACATTCTTTAAATCGACCTATTTGAATGGGAAATCCACTCGATATTGTTAATAGAATAACGCGAAATTGGCATATGATATCTTCATTTATATTTGTTATTTCCGACGAAGTACCAGAATCTTGGAAAAATCGACGGGCAGTGTTGCCATCGTTCGTACTTCCATAACCAGGTAACATCTTTGATTTGAAGTGGTTTCCGTAATTGCATTAAAAACTTTCCCGTCAATCATTGTAAGCAGCATTTTATGCTTAACTGGAATGCTTCCGCTTATATCCTCAACCATGAGTTCTACATAAAAACGGAATTTCACTTTGTAGCCAGTTTGAATTTTGCCTAAAAAAGTTATTGTAATTTCTAGAGGCACTCAATCATCTCCTTCTGTGAGCATAAGCAAAATCACTCAAAATAGTACCTGTATGCCTGAAATCTCAATATTGGTTTCATTTTTCACCTTTTCCTCCAAAAAATTGATTTTTTCTGCTATTTCACGAGATGTGCAACTTCTTAAATAATCAGAGAGCTGATTTCTTGAGAAAAATGAAACTTGATCGCGATCCTGTGTAAAAGTAAAAAGCTCAAATTAAAAAAATAAAATAAAATGCCCTTCCTTATCATCTTTAACAGCCAATATTAAAAAAAGTCGCAATACATTTTGACTGTTTCTGATTGAGGGAAAAAATAGCTAAATTTTAAGACTATTTTCATTAAAAAGCGAAATTAACATAACTTTTACATTATTAAAGATATTTTTTTTATTTTTTTTTTTTTTTTTGTACTGATCAAATACATTGCATTTACTGGCTTCAAAATTAACTATACACTTAAAATATTGCAAAAAAAACCAATCATTCTTGATATTACATACCACTAGCAACAGAATCCATGCTTAATTATTTTACAAAGCATAAAAAAATAAGAAAAGAAAAGCAAGCCAAAGCAACCTCTTATCACAGAGCAAACTTGCTACTGCACTCGTCTATTTAAAGTTTGCACTTTAAAAGCATCGACTGATTAAACCGTTATAATCTGCATCGTATGATCAATGAGGTTTGAAGCTCACACTATTTGTGAACAACTTTGCATTAAAAAAAAAAACATTAAATCGGACATTTTTTTTCATAGTTTTGGCCATGTTTTTGGGAAAATTTACCTGTGTGCGTCGGTTGGAAGATATTTTTAATACCATTAAAATGAGACAAAATTTGTTGCAATCAAATCACTGGTTTAGCTAGAAAATTGAAAACGAGTAAGCAATTTTTGCAAAAATCTAGACAATACAACTGTACATTTTTCAAAATATCTTTTGCTGTGTTCCAACTATCCAAAAACCAAGCCATCACTCATAATTAGTGTTTTATATGCTTTTTAAAACATTGCCATACGCACACTTCGCGAAATTGAAAACCGAATCAACATTTGTTCGTTCAAATATAAGGAAAGGACTCTTAAGGCAAGGGAGAACGAGTCGGTTCTCTAGATAATATGTATATAGGTACTCGTATGTTATTTACCTATGATAAATATCACCTAATAACAAAAATAGATTTAATTATAATTAAGAAGATGTCGAACAAAAGCGGAATGATTTTTGTGATCAGGAGAATTAAAAAGCTAAGGGAATACATTGTTTATTCTATGTTCATTTTGAAATGAAAAATATAATACAAAAATGACACAACGAAATAATAAACGAAAAATTTCTTTCTGCTTTTCGTGTTGGAAGTAACTTTCAATCGGTATTTTTTCTTTTTAGTTTCCGACAGCATTTTGCTACCTGTTGGAGACCACACACAAATTTCGTTACACATCACCGATAAAACTCTCCTGTAATATTCTTCCGAAGTTTTTTGTTTAAGTTTTCGTTGTCGTTTTGGAGACCACAGAAAATGTTCATATCACTTCAGCTACGTGCTAGGCTTAAATAAATAACTTTTTTTTTCATTGAATATTTTTGTAGATATGAACTTAAATCTTGTAGTGAAGAAGTCTGCTTTTGTCCGCAGCTCCTAAATCATCATCTAGCGGGAAATATCATGTAATGCATTAAAAATGTTTGCATAAAAAATTAAAGTTGTATGTTAAAGGCCAATTGCTCACATTCTACTTTTAATAGTTTGGTTTCAAAAATGAGTACAATGGGCTTATAAAGCAAGGTTATGGTAGACACTTTACAAACAAACACTTGCGAAACTAAAAGTTGCATGTGCGAGCCTGGCTTAGGTGTATTAGTCTTTGGTGTATAAGTTAGTGTAAGAACAAAATATCTAGTCTATAAAAACGGTTGTGATAAAAAAAAGATTTTTTGATGAAGAGTCGAAAAGTTGCTATCACAGCTCAGGCCGCTCCTGATTAAATCTACTGAAGTATGTCCCCTCCAACCTCCACACTTGTTTATGCGCACGTTGTAGAAAACGGTGTTTCTATTATTAGACGATTACCTACCGTGAGATGTTTTATTTTATCTGCTTTTTCTTTTTATTTGTATTTTAACAAAATAAAAAAAAAAAAACATTTCTGCTCGATGGGAAACGAAACGGTGTGGTGGTGAGGTGCCCTGCCTAACAAACACTCTTCTTCTCCCTTCGACTGCTCCCCATGAGCCTATAGAATGTGCGCGGCACTGAGTCGCGTATCAACCAGAGCAAGTTATGAAAAAAAACTAACGAAAAGTCCAATTTTGTGTAAAGTATATGAGTACGAGGAGATGATGGCAAACTTTCGACTAGTTTGAAGAATAATAAAATCCAATTGAATAAAAATTATGATTGATTTTGATTAAATGCGGGAGTAGACGAAGACAAGAGCGCACAAGAGATAGATGGGAGGGCGAAGGTTGGTGCTTTTTAGACTTACCAGAATAAAATACAACTATTGGCCTGTTGATTGAAGACAACAACGATGGCAATGAAGCTGAAGCAAGAACTGAGGTGGCAGCAACTCTGGGACACAACGCTTTCAGAATTGACAATGAGTTTTTAATTTTTGTTGCACCCCGACACAGGAGGACACCGTGTACCATGTTAATGTTACGGAGTCTCTAATAGAACAGACGAGGACGAGACGATATTAATTTGTCGACTACAGCGGTTATTCAATCGTTTTTTTTCAACTTCCTGTAATATTTTTCTGAGAAAATTTTTTGACACTTTCAAGGACACACGATAACACTGTGGTGACGGTTAAGTAAAATAAAAATTGAGAGGACAACTCCGATGTTCGGATTCGCAGATTTTAATGTGTTATTCTTATTACTCACCTTAATGACGAAATAACTTTTGCATTGCAAATATGTATAATAATAATTGAAAAAGTGTGAATTACTTTTCTTTTTTTTGGGTTCTCAAATCTGAACTCACAAGTTTTTTCCCACACACAACATGAAATCCGAAATTATGAATAGTACAATTCTCTGAGAAAAAGAAAAACGCAAAAAGCACATACAAGATAAAGATGACAACAAAATTCAACATCTTCTAGAATTCATTTTGGGGAGTGTTCAGTGAGAGTGAAACTGAAGCCTGATTCACAATGCGACGAGGGAACGAGACGAGAGCGTGGCGTGAAGTCGGCGTTGACAAACCAAGGCATATTGGCATTGACCTAGTACGCTTACTCTCGATTTTACAAAGACGCTGATTACACGAGTCTTTTTTTCGTTCGTTTCGTCTTTCGTCTTTTTGACAGGCACGTATCCTCGTGATTACATGGTTCTTTTTTACATTCGCGAAGACTCTTTCGTTATTTTGACGTTCAGAAACTTTCCGGTGGATTTATTGGAAAATATACAGAAGTAATAATTAAAAATGTTTTTTAATCACTTCTTATTCATATCTACAGCTTATTTAAGTGTGAAAAATTGTTTTACAGCTCGAAATTAAAAGTTTATAAGTTCTTCGCACAATGCTCTGATTTGAGGGATGGGCGATTAAATTTTTCGATTTTAAAATCGGTGGGAAAATTTATCGATGCTGAAACATCGATGTTTTTCAAAATCGATGCATTTATTTTTTTTCTATTTTGATAGCCAAATACGTTATAATATGTAAATTTCCATAAAAACGTGTTTTTGATTTAGGGCCGTTTGTTCATAGTAGGTTAAATTTGTAATTAAGGTTCCGACTCTGGTTCTGATGATTGAAATCTCAGATTAAGGATTCATTTAATCGATTTTCTCCTCTAAGAAATTCCATTAAAATGATCTGTGGCTACGTTCTGTAACTCACATCGATAAAATTAGTCGAGAAATGATGGAAATTGAAACACATTATGAGTTTTAATTTATTTTTTAACGTTTCTCGATCAATGTTATCGATGTGGGAATTATAAAACTTGCACTGTACGATATTTGGAGCAAATCGGTCCACCTGTTGAACCTCTGTCTCAATTGACCTCGTATAGTGCAAAGAGCGTAGAAATCAACGGACGGTATGGTAAAACTACTTTTTTAGACTTCTCCATGTTTACACGAAACCAATACTTGCCCTATAGAAAATGTAAAAAGAAACAAAAATTTCCACTCTACATATTGTTTTATCAAGTACATTTTTAAATTTACGTGGTGTGAACATTTTATCGGGATTAAATAAATGACCACATGAATTCTTAATTTTAAAAACGAAAATTATACACAAAGAGAATTAGTGTTTATAAAATGAGTACAGCAGAAATGAGAAAGGAAAGTAGATATTAACATATGCCTACGTTCTGTAACTCTCGCATCGATAAAATCAGTCGAGAAACTATGAAAATTGAAACAAATCGTATGAGTTTTATTCCACTTTTAAACGTTTCTCGACCAATTTATCAATGCGAGAGTTACAGAACGTAGGCAATGATTTGGAATACTTTATTTCTAATTAGTTATTACCCACTCCCTTTGCTGAGACCCCGCAAACCCCATGTAGTATGAAAAGTATTCATGTTTCTTTCCCATGAAATAATCGATTTCCAAAATCCTTCCAGCGAAAAAGCGCAAATAAAATGTACTTTCACATTTAATATTTATAAGAATGATGTTTTTTTTAGAAAGCACACATATTTGAAGTTGCTTTCTTTGCATTTTAGTTACATATACCATTTTATTTGCATTTTTGTAATATTCTGTGGTCGATAAATTTAATCTTAAAATCGATATCTGAAATCGATGATTTTTCTCTCAACTACGATTTTTGCTGACATCTGCCTATCGCTCATCTCTACCCTGTTGTCAAACCATAAACGTCAATGTTCAACCAGAAAAAATCTTCAAATTTTCATTCCTGCTTTCGTTACTTCATTCCCCCTACATTTCTACACCCCTCACCCAAGCTGTCAAAAGCACGAAAGACGAATCTTGTAATCAGCGTCTTTGACGCTGATTACACGAGTCTTTTTTTCGTTCGTTTCGTCTTTCGTCTTTTTGACAGGCACGTATCCTCGTGATTACATGATTCTTTTTTACATTCGTGAAGGCTCTTTCGTTATTTTGACGTTCAGAAACTTTGCGGTGGATTTATTGGAAAATAAACAGAAGTAATAATTAAAAATGTTTTTTAATCACTTTTTATTCATATCTACAGCTTATTTAAGTGTGAAAAATTGTTTTACAGCTGGAAATTAAAAGTTTATAAGTTCTTCGCACAATGCTCTGATTTGAGGGATGGGCGATTAAATTTTTCGATTAAAATCGGTGGGAAAATTTATCGAACATGAAGCATCGATGTTTTCAAAATCGATGTATTTCTTTTTTTTTTCTATTTTGATAGCCAAATACGTTATAATATGTAAATTTACATCAAAAAGTGTTTTTGATTTAGGGCCGTTTGTTCATAGTAGGTTTAATCTGTAATAAAGGTTCCGACTCTGGTTCTGATGATTAAAATTTCAGATTAAGGATTCATTTAATCGATTTTCTCCTCTAAGAAATTCCATTAAAATGATCTGTGGCTACGTTCTGTAACTCACATCGATAAAATTAGTCGAGAAATGATGGAAATTGAAACACATTATGAGTTTTAATTTATTTTTTAACGTTTCTCGATCAATGTTATCGATGTGGGAATTATAAAACTTGCACTGTACGATATTTGGAGCAAATCGGTCCACCTGTTGAACCTCTGTCTCAATTGACCTCGTATAGTGCAAAGAGCGTAGAAATCAACGGACGGTATGGTAAAACTACTTTTTTAGACTTCTCCATGTTTACACGAAACCAATACTTGCCCTATAGAAAATGTAAAAAGAAACAAAAATTTCCACTCTACATATTGTTTTATCAAGTACATTTTTAAATTTACGTGGTGTGAACATTTTATCGGGATTAAATAAATGACCACATGAATTCTTAATTTTAAAAACGAAAATTATACACAAAGAGAATTAGTGTTTATAAAATGAGTACAGCAGAAATGAGAAAGGAAAGTAGATATTAACATATGCCTACGTTCTGTAACTCTCGCATCGATAAAATCAGTCGAGAAACTATGAAAATTGAAACAAATCGTATGAGTTTTATTCCACTTTTAAACGTTTCTCGACCAATTTATCAATGCGAGAGTTACAGAACGTAGGCAATGATTTGGAATACTTTATTTCTAATTAGTTATTACCCACTCCCTTTGCTGAGACCCCGCAAACCCCATGTAGTATGAAAAGTATTCATGTTTCTTTCCCATGAAATAATCGATTTCCAAAATCCTTCCAGCGAAAAAGCGCAAATAAAATGTACTTTCACATTTAATATTTATAAGAATGATGTTTTTTTTAGAAAGCACACATATTTGAAGTTGCTTTCTTTGCATTTTAGTTACATATACCATTTTATTTGCATTTTTGTAATATTCTGTGGTCGATAAATTTAATCTTAAAATCGATATCTGAAATCGATGATTTTTCTCTCAACTACGATTTTTGCTGACATCTGCCTATCGCTCATCTCTACCCTGTTGTCAAACCATAAACGTCAATGTTCAACCAGAAAAAATCTTCAAATTTTCATTCCTGCTTTCGTTACTTCATTCCCCCTACATTTCTACACCCCTCACCCAAGCTGTCAAAAGCACGAAAGACGAATCTTGTAATCAGCGTCTTTGACGCTGATTACACGAGTCTTTTTTTCGTTCGTTTCGTCTTTCGTCTTTTTGACAGGCACGTATCCTCGTGATTACATGGTTCTTTTTTACATTCGCGAAGACTCTTTCGTTATTTTGACGTTCAGAAACTTTCCGGTGGATTTATTGGAAAATATACAGAAGTAATAATTAAAAATGTTTTTTAATCACTTCTTATTCATATCTACAGCTTATTTAAGTGTGAAAAATTGTTTTACAGCTCGAAATTAAAAGTTTATAAGTTCTTCGCACAATGCTCTGATTTGAGGGATGGGCGATTAAATTTTTCGATTTTAAAATCGGTGGGAAAATTTATCGATGCTGAAACATCGATGTTTTTCAAAATCGATGCATTTATTTTTTTTCTATTTTGATAGCCAAATACGTTATAATATGTAAATTTCCATAAAAACGTGTTTTTGATTTAGGGCCGTTTGTTCATAGTAGGTTAAATTTGTAATTAAGGTTCCGACTCTGGTTCTGATGATTGAAATCTCAGATTAAGGATTCATTTAATCGATTTTCTCCTCTAAGAAATTCCATTAAAATGATCTGTGGCTACGTTCTGTAACTCACATCGATAAAATTAGTCGAGAAATGATGGAAATTGAAACACATTATGAGTTTTAATTTATTTTTTAACGTTTCTCGATCAATGTTATCGATGTGGGAATTATAAAACTTGCACTGTACGATATTTGGAGCAAATCGGTCCACCTGTTGAACCTCTGTCTCAATTGACCTCGTATAGTGCAAAGAGCGTAGAAATCAACGGACGGTATGGTAAAACTACTTTTTTAGACTTCTCCATGTTTACACGAAACCAATACTTGCCCTATAGAAAATGTAAAAAGAAACAAAAATTTCCACTCTACATATTGTTTTATCAAGTACATTTTTAAATTTACGTGGTGTGAACATTTTATCGGGATTAAATAAATGACCACATGAATTCTTAATTTTAAAAACGAAAATTATACACAAAGAGAATTAGTGTTTATAAAATGAGTACAGCAGAAATGAGAAAGGAAAGTAGATATTAACATATGCCTACGTTCTGTAACTCTCGCATCGATAAAATCAGTCGAGAAACTATGAAAATTGAAACAAATCGTATGAGTTTTATTCCACTTTTAAACGTTTCTCGACCAATTTATCAATGCGAGAGTTACAGAACGTAGGCAATGATTTGGAATACTTTATTTCTAATTAGTTATTACCCACTCCCTTTGCTGAGACCCCGCAAATCCCATGTAGTATGAAAAGTATTCATGTTTCTTTCCCATGAAATAATCGATTTCCAAAATCCTTCCAGCGAAAAAGCGCAAATAAAATGTACTTTCACATTTAATATTTATAAGAATGATGTTTTTTTTAGAAAGCACACATATTTGAAGTTGCTTTCTTTGCATTTTAGTTACATATACCATTTTATTTGCATTTTTGTAATATTCTGTGGTCGATAAATTTAATCTTAAAATCGATATCTGAAATCGATGATTTTTCTCTCAACTACGATTTTTGCTGACATCTGCCTATCGCTCATCTCTACCCTGTTGTCAAACCATAAACGTCAATGTTCAACCAGAAAAAATCTTCAAATTTTCATTCCTGCTTTCGTTACTTCATTCCCCCTACATTTCTACACCCCTCACCCAAGCTGTCAAAAGCACGAAAGACGAATCTTGTAATCAGCGTCTTTGACGCTGATTACACGAGTCTTTTTTTCGTTCGTTTCGTCTTTCGTCTTTTTGACAGGCACGTATCCTCGTGATTACATGATTCTTTTTTACATTCGTGAAGGCTCTTTCGTTATTTTGACGTTCAGAAACTTTGCGGTGGATTTATTGGAAAATAAACAGAAGTAATAATTAAAAATGTTTTTTAATCACTTTTTATTCATATCTACAGCTTATTTAAGTGTGAAAAATTGTTTTACAGCTGGAAATTAAAAGTTTATAAGTTCTTCGCACAATGCTCTGATTTGAGGGATGGGCGATTAAATTTTTCGATTAAAATCGGTGGGAAAATTTATCGAACATGAAGCATCGATGTTTTCAAAATCGATGTATTTCTTTTTTTTTTCTATTTTGATAGCCAAATACGTTATAATATGTAAATTTACATCAAAAAGTGTTTTTGATTTAGGGCCGTTTGTTCATAGTAGGTTTAATCTGTAATAAAGGTTCCGACTCTGGTTCTGATGATTAAAATTTCAGATTAAGGATTCATTTAATCGATTTTCTCCTCTAAGAAATTCCATTAAAATGATCTGTGGCTACGTTCTGTAACTCACATCGATAAAATTAGTCGAGAAATGTTGGAAATTGAAACACATGAGTTTTAATTTATTTTTTAACGTTTCTCGACCAATGTTATCGATGTGGGAATTATAAAACTTGCACTGTACGATATTTGGAGCAAATCGGTCCACCTGTTGAACCTCTGTCTCAAATGACCTCGTGCAAAGAGCGTAGAAATCAACGGACGGTATGGTAAAACTACTTTTTTAGACTTCTCCATGTTTACACGAAACCAATACTTGCCCTATAGAAAATGTAAAAAGAAACAAAAATTTCCACCCTACATATTGTTTTATCAAGTACATTTTTAAATTTACTTGGTGTGAACATTTTATCGGGATTAAATCTTAAATGACCACATGAATTCTTAATTTTAAAAACGAAAATTATACACAAAGAGAATTACTGTTTATAAAATGAGTACAGAAGAAATGAGAAAGGAAAGTAGATATTAACATGTGCCTACGTTCTGTAACTCTCGCATCGATAAAATCAGTCGAGAAACTATGAAAATTGAAACTACGTTTCTCGATCAATTTTATCAATGCGAGAGTTACAGAATGTAGGCAATGATTTGGAATACTTTATTTGTAACTAGTTATTACCCACTACCTTTGCTGAGACCCCGCAAACCCCTTGTTGCATGAAAAGTATTCATATTCTTTTCTATGAAATAATCGATTTCCAAAATCCTTCCAGCCAAAAAAGTGCAAAAAAATGTACTTTCACATTTAATATTTATAAGAATGATGTTTTTTGTAGAAAGCACACATATCTGAAGTTGCTTTCTTTGCATTTTAGTTACATATACCATTTTATTTGCATTTTTGTAATTTTCTGTAGTCGATGTATTTAATCTTAAAATCGATATCTGAAATCGATGATTTTTCTCTCAACTACGATTTTTGCTGACATCTGCCTATCGCTCATCTCTACCCTGTTGTCAAACCATAAACGTCAAAGTTCAACCAGAAAAAATCTTCAAATTTTCATTCCTGCTTTCGTTACTTCATTCCCCCTACATTTCTACGCCCCTCCTGTCAAAAGCACGAAAGCACGAAAAAAAGACTCGTGTAATCAGCGTCAAAGTTTCATTCCTTGACGCTGATTACACGAGTCTTTTTTTCGTTCGTTTCGTCTTTCGTGCTTTTGACAGCTTTGGTGAGGGGTGTAGAAATGTAGGGGGAATGAAGTAACGAAAGAAGGAATAAAAATTTGAAGATTTTTTCTGGTTGAACATTGACGTTTATGGTTTGACAATAGAGTAGAGATGAGCGATAGCTAGTTGTCAGCAAAAATCGTAGTTGAAAGAAAAATCATCGATTTCAGATATCGATTTTAAGATTAAATACATCGACTACAGAAAATTATAAATATGCAAATAAAATGGTTTATGTAACTAAAATGTTAAGAAAGCAACTTCAAATATGTGTGCTTTCTAAAAAAAACATCATTCTTATAAATATTAAATGTGAAAGTACATTTTTTTTGCGCTTTTTCGCTGGAAGGATTTTGCAAATCGATTATTTCATGGGAAAGAAACATAAATACTTTCATACTACAAGGGTTTTTGCGGGGTCTCAGCAAAGGGAGTGGGTAATAACTAGTTACAAATAAGGTATTTCAAATCATGTTAATATCTACTTTCATTGACCTATTATATATGGACTACTAGTTGAGACTCATTTCCATACAAAAGTCCTAATAAAAGTGGTTCCACCTCTTCTAAGCAACACTAGGTGGAACCATCGTGAAGTTGGCTCCTGGCAGTCCATATCTAGTAGGTCAATGTCTACTTTCCTTTCTCATTTCTGCTGTACACATTTTATAAAAAAGTAGTTCTTTTTGTGTACAATTTTCGTTTTTAAAATTAAGAATTCATTTACACCACGTAAATTTAAGAATGTACTTGATAAAACAATATGAAGGTAGTGTGTTTTATAATTTGTACGTTACCTTCTTTAATTCTTGCACAGCAAATTAATAGACGCCAAACCAAGTTGTTCGTTAACCATTTTATTTATAATAATAATTCAAACGTAAAAAAAGAATGTGTTCACAAACTATAAAATAAAAGTGTTCAATGACATGATGATACATAAGTACTTTCTAGTACCGTACTTCAACAGCCCCCCTCGATTGAAAAGTATATTGATCTTAAAATCGATTAGTTACATTAATATTGATTTACTTAAGTAATGGGTGATTTTTTAAGAGGTTTAGAACTTTAAAAAAAAAAAAACACAAAAAATTCGAAAAAATGAATGAAATATTTATTTGAATCGATAGTTTGAACCTTGCAATTTAATGTTTAAAGATAATTTCATGCAAATGTTGACCGCGGCTGCGTCTCAGGTAGCCCATCCGCTGAGTCCAATTTTGGCATACTCTTTCACACATATCGGCCGGTATCTCACGAATGAATGCATGGATGTTGGCTTCCAGTGCGTCAATCGAAGCGGGCTTGTCCCTATAGACATTAGCCTTGACATACCCTCACAAAAAATAATCTAATGGTGTCAAATCGCACGATCTAGGCGGCCAATTGACCGGCCCGAAACGTGAAATTAACTGTTCACCAAACTCGCCTCGCAATTGCGCCATTGTTTCGCGTGCTGTGTGGCATGTGGCACCGTCTTGTTGAAACCACATATCATGCAAGTCAAGAACTTCCATTTCGGGCAAAAAAAAGTTTCTTATCATCGCTCGGTAGCGTTCACCATTGACAGTAACGCTGCGATTCGCATCATCTTTGAAGAAATATGGCCCAATAATGCCGCCGGCCCATAAAGCGCACCAAACAGTGGCTTTTTCGGGATGCATTGGTAGCTGTTGCAATGCTTCTGGCTGATCTTCACTCCAAATGCGGCAATTTTGCTTATTTACGTACCCATTCAACCAAAAATGATCCGACCATAAAATGGAAGCAGCGCGCGATGAACATTTCGAACCGAGCACGAATTTTGATAGTAAAATTCAATAATTTGCAAGCGTTGTTCATTTGTAAGACGATCCATGGTTAAATTGCAAACCAAACTGAAGCTGTTTGACAGTGACACAATGTACTAAACACACGTCAGCTGTCAAAACCAGTGTTGCCAAAACCAAACCAGCTAAAAAATCACCCGTTATAACACTTTATCAAACAAACAAAAGAAAATTTATCAAGTTCAATTTTACTTTAAAGAAGAATATCAATTTGTAATATTTTTGTTTATAACTTTTAATTTTGAATACAAAAAAAATAGTATTTATTCAGTTCTTTTTAAATAATATTCAAAGAATTTTTGAGAAATTTTAATTTTTCAGTAGTTAAAGTTTTTGTGACTATATCAGATAAATTATTTTCAGTGGATATATATTTAATTTCTATTTCTTTTTTGTTAACTAAGTCTTTAATAAAATGATATTTAATATCTATATGTTTTGCTCTTTTACTGTTTTCATAAGATTTTGATATTTCAATTGCCCCCTTATTATCAATATAGAGCAAACATTTAACATCTCTTGTTTTATTTAAATCATTAAATATACCTTTTATGTGCATCAAATCTGAAGCACTAGTTGCCGCTGCCACGTACTCTGCTTCTGCTGTTGACAATGCCACACAATTTTGCTTCCTTGACAGCCACGCCACAACATTTCCATTAAAAAGTGTTATAGATCCTGTAACACTTTTACGATCTAAATGGTTTCCACCCTAATCTGCATCCGAATAAGTTTCAATAGTATTTGATTTATTATTTTTAGTAAACACTAGGCCAATGTCTTGAGTTTCTTTGAGGTACCTTAGTACACGCTTTGCCTGAATCCATAAACTTTTAGTTGGTTTGTCCAAGTACTGACTTAGATACGATGTCGCATACGTTATATCGGGTCGTGACACGGTTGATATAAACATCAAACCTCCTATAAGTTGTCGGTATGGAATATCTTCCAACTCTTCATTTAGGTCCACTTGAAATCCTTTTGCATTCTGTCATGCCAAATTTTGTCAATATTTTTGTAATTTGTCCTTTCTGGGTAATTTTTAAGTCTCCATTTCTTCTTTCTATTTCCATTCCTAGAAACGAACTGGGTTCTCCAAAATCCTTAACTTCAAATTCCAGTTTTAATTCGTCTATGATTTTTGTAAGATTTTTCCCAATTAAGATTATATCGTCTACGTATATAATCAGAAATAAGTTTTTGTCTTCTCCGATATAAAGGCAAAAGTCATTTTGCGACCTTTCAAAACCTTTTTTCTTTATAAAGTTGTCAAACCTTTTATTCCAGCACTTTGGGCTTTCTCTCAAGCCATACAACCCTCGTTCTAACTTTAAGACACTTCCAGTTTTAATTTTAACTCCCTCCGGTGGTTTAAGAAATACTTCGGTCTCCAATTTTCCATTAAGAAATGCTGTTGGAACATCTAATTGTCGAATCATCCAGTTATTTTGAATTGCATGTGATAATATTATACGTACTGTTGACATTCTTACGACTGGTGCATAGTTTTTCCCAAAGTCTTGATCTTCATTAAGTTGGTACCCTCTAGCTACAAGTCTAGATTTCTTGATGCCGTTTCCTTTAGTTCGAAAAATCCACTTCGCATCTATCAATTGTTTCCCTTCAGGTAAAGTTGTCACTGTCCATGTTTTCATTTTTGCATGTGCTTGCAATTCATTATTAATTGACTATTCCCAGCCGTTGTCAATTGCTTCTTTGTATGTCTGAGGTTCATCTTCATATGATGTTAAACAAAAAGCTTGAAAAAGTTCAAAATCTTTAAAATTTAAAGGTGTTTTTATTTGTCGTCCTCTTTTTGTTGTTTTAATTTCTTGCTCGTCTTTATTAGAATCTGATTTATTTGTGTCTTCTTCATTGGATATATTTTGATTTGTTGGTTCTTTATCTTCTTCGAATTCATCATAATTATGATTAGTTGAATCTTGATGTTCTTCATCATTCTCATTGTAATTTACTGATTTCGATTTTTTAATGTTGTTGTTGTTACTCTCATACTTAATTTTGCTTTCGTCAAATCGCACATCTCGTGATTCTAGAACTGTATCAGTTTTTGCATCCCATAGTCTATAACCTGTCCTGGCATATCCAACCATACGTACTTCTTTTGCTCTCATATCCAATTTGTCTTGTTTTGGAATAGTGACCATCCAAGCTTTTGATCCAAATATTCTAAGTCCATTCAAGTTTAATTTTCTGTCAAAAAGTTGAGCTGGTAATTTATTATTAATCGATTGAGAAGGTGATCTGTTAATTAAATAAGTTGCACATAACACTGCTTCACCCCATAGATGCTTTGGCAGAGACGCTTCATTCAATAATATTCTGGCTTTATTGTAAATTGTTCGGTTCATTCGTTCTGCTGTCCCATTTTGTTGCGGACTATATGGATACGTATATTCTAGCCTTATGCCTTGGTTGTTACAAAATTCTTTAAACCAATTTGAAGAAAATTCTCCTCCATTATCACATCTTATTCTTTTAACTTTTGTTTCCTTTTCTGTCTCAAACTTCTTTATATAGTCTATTAATTTGTTTCCAGCCTCGGATTTATTTGTCAAAAGATAAACAACAGTGAAATGAGAAAAGTCGTCTATAACTGTTTGAAAATATCTATAACCTTCTTTCGATGGAATTTTAACAGGTCCAGCAATATCCGAGTGGATGAGATCTCCTATCTTAAATGACTTAGGACGTGCCACAGTTTTAAATGGGAGTCGTGTTGACTTTCCTTCCATACAAGCACCACATTTTTCATTTCCATACGGAAGTTTCATTATTGCCAGACTTTTTCTATTTATATGGCCTAACCTCTTGTGCCACAAATCAACATCTGCCATACTACTATTTTCTGCATCTATTATTTTCATATTTAGCGTAAAAAGCCTTCCAAAACCTTCACCATAGCATATAAAACCAGCCTTCGATATCTTTAAAATGTTGTTTACAAAAGTCACTGCAAAACCCTTCTCCATTAGCTTTTTTACAGATAGTAAATTGTGACTTAATCCGGGTACTATTAAAGCATTAACATTGATTGTACGTCCATTCAAAATTGTCTTTAATACGCCTCGCTTAAATGATACCAGCTTTTGACCATTTGCAATACCAATTTTTATGGGAACATCTAACTTTACTATTTCTGTCATTTCGTTTTCATATTGATTTTTGATTAAGTTTTCGGTTGCTCCAGAATCAACAATAAAACTGATTTCTTTTGCCTGAGTCGACAATTCTACCTCAGTTGAAAATGCAAAAAACCCAAGTTCGTCTGACCGACTATCTCTTGGCGAGTCTGCAATTGTGTTTAACCCTTGAGTTCTTCCATCTAATCTACCAACAAACTGTCTTCCACCCCTAAACCGCTTTTGACCTGCACCTCTGTCTCCTCGATTGTTATAGTTGTTAACAACCCCTTTTGCAAAACATTGAGCCCTTTTGTGTCCAGACCTACCACACCGAAAACATTTTATCTGGAATGCACCAAACGATACTTCATCTTGTGAGCTTCCACTTCCACCCACATTTCTTGAGCTGAACTTTAGCTCCTCATCCAACAACCTTGCCTTTACGAACTCCACAGTGATCGTTTTGTCACTGACTGTTTCAATTGCGGTGATGACTGTACTATATTTATCAGGTAAAGTAAGCAAAAGATGACATACCTTATCGGACTCGTCCATTTTACAGTCTGCATTTTCCAGCTCTCTGATAATGGTGTCGAATTTCATGAAATGATTTTCCAACTTTTCACCTTCTATGCACTTTAAACTCAGCAGCTTCCTCTTAAGGTGTAGCTTTGACACCACGCTTTTTCTTTCGAAAACCACCTGCAGTTTGTCAATCATATTCTTTGCCGATGTTGCATCCTTTACTAAATCCAAGTGTTTGTCCGTAATGCATTGGACTATTATGGATCTCGCCCTCGCATCCTTAATTTCATATTGATCGATTTCCACCTGCATGGTGAAATCAGATGCTTCTTTAATTAGCGCAACTCCTAGTTGCTTCTCGTCCAATAGGCACCGCACTCTAAATTTCCAATTGTTGAAATTGTCTGCTGACAGCTGGGGGAAATTTGTAGAAGACATTTTCTTTTCTTTTTGATTTTTATTTTTGTTTGATTTAATACTTCTTTTATTTTCTTTTTATTTTTAATTTGACCCTGGGCCCATAACCTTTTATAATTTGTACGTTACCTTCTTTAATTCTTGCACAGCAAATTAATAGACGCCAAACCAAGTTGTTCGTTAACCATTTTATTTATAATAATAATTCAAACGTAAAAAAAGAATGTGTTCACAAACTATAAAATAAAAGTGTGTTCAATGACATGATGATACATAAGTACTTTCTAGTACCGTACTTCAACAGTGTGGACATTTTTGTTTCTTTTTACATGTTCTATAGGGCAAGTATTGATTTCGTGTAAACATGGAGAAGTTTAAAAAAAGTAGTTTTACTATACCGTCCGTTTATTTCTACGTCTGTGCACTATACGGTCCATCGAGATAGTGAATAAACAGGTGGACCGATTTGCTCCAAATATCGTATAGTGCAAGTTTTGTAATTCCCACATCAATAAAATTGGTTTAGAAAGGTTGAAAAATAAATTAAAACTCATAATGTGTTTCAATTTCCATCATTTCTGGACTAATTTTATCGATTTGAGTTACAGAACCTAGGCACAGATCATTTTAATGGAATTTCTTAGAGGAGAAAATCGATTAAATGAATCCTTAATTTGAAATTTTAATCATCAGAACCAGAGTCGGAACCTTTATTACAGATTTAACCTACTATGAACAAACGGCCCTAAATCAAAACCACGCTTTGATGTAAATTTACATATTATAACCATTGACCTACTAGATATGGACTGCCAGGAGCCAACTTCATGATGGTTCCACCTATAACTAAACGCCACTAGCTCTCACGTAGAAAAAGCGGAAAACATTGTAAATAATTTTGACACTTCAGTTATGTGCTTTTTTGTTATTTTTTTTTTCATTCGTGTTTTGTTTATTTTGTTTTTTATTGAAATGTAATATTCAGTCATCAGTGGCGAGAAATTCTCGAAAAAACAAGGTAATAGCAAATTAATTTATAATATTATAAATAAATAATTGGCATACATACATAGTTGCAGCTAATTCCAAACATTGTCCGCGGATGGAATGCAGAGAGTGGCAATATCGAATGGGAATGGTCATTGATACCAGAGATAGCCGACCGAACGTTGCTGTAACATATGATTCCAGTATCGCACATAGAAATAACCAGATATTTTGCAAATTCATGTCAGCTAGCCGACCACAAAATTCATAGCGCCGTGGATAAACTAAGAGCATTTGCTTGTTAACAACTGGTTGAAACTACCTCGAGGGAAGAGGATTTTATCAAAGGAATATCGATGATGTATAACAATAATGGTGTAGTTCATTCTAATTTAAAGGCAATGGTGTGTAAAATATTTTTTTATATCACACACCTTTTTTAAGACTAAGATTTGTTTTCTTTTTAAGGCTGATGGAATGTACATTTTCACAGCACAAAAAACTTCAGCTGAACGAAATGGATTCCTTGTTAAACTAATCGGAGATATATGTAAGTTTAATTTGCAAGCATTTTATTAAAAAAATAAATTACATAATCCAACAGCAACTTAAAACAACAGATTTGCATCGCGAGATTAGGTGTCCATAGTGCTGAACATCAAATTATTGCTGTCGCCAACGCCATCGTCTAAAAACCATTCTGTATCACATTCCCGCAAGCGAAGCTTCAAATTCGACTAAGTACCACATGTCCAACTAGGACAAGTAGAACGTATTCTACAAAAATTAATACATGGAAGTACCCAATACTGAAGGCAGTTTCTTTCTTTGTCAGACTCTGCAAAAGTTTACCGTCTTCGCCTTACATAACCATTCGTTGGTTGTCAGAGGACAAGAAGGATAACACTTTCTATACCAGACTTTTATGATCACTCGGATATTAAATGTGCTTTGACGATTGTGGTCTTAAAGAAAAAAGAGAAGGCTCTGTTTTTTATATGAAATAATTACAGATGTCAATAGTTTCTATGAATAAAGAAGCTTATCCGTACCATGTGGCAACAGATGGCATTGAAAATAATTATTTCTGTTTGCCACTTTTCTACGCAAGGGCTAGTGTTGCTTAGAAGAGGTGGAACCACTTTTATTGGGGCTTTTGTTTGGAAATGAGTCTCAACTAGCAGTCCATCAAAATAAAAGAGAAAGAAATGTATCGATTTTGAAAAACATCGATGTTTCAGCCTCGATAAATTTTTTTTAAATCGAAAAATTTAATCGTTCATCCCTAAAATCAGAGCATTGTGCGAAGAACTTGAGCTGTAAAACAATTTTTCACACTTAAATAAGTTGTAAATATGAATAAGAAGTGATTAAAAAACATTTTTAATTACTACTTCTGTTTATTTTCCAATAAATCCACCGCAAAGTTTCTGAACGTCAAAATAACGAAAGAGTCTTCACGAATGTAAAAAAGAACCATGTAATCACGACGATACGTGCCTGTCAAAATGACGAAAGACGAAACGAACGAAAAAAAGACTCGTGTAATCAGCGTCCTTCTTTCGTTACTTCATTCCCCCTGACAATTTTGTTAGATATTTTATTGTCCGAAAATTGTCAGACAAGAAGAGGTGACAATCAAATTGTTAGGCTTTTGGATGAAATCTACCAACCGTGTGAACGGACAATTTTTCAATGTAAGAAATATGTCAATTGTCAGCTAATTGTCAGCTATTGTCAGACCATTGACAGTTCTGACAATATTGTAAGATCTGAGAATCGTCTGTACTTAGCTTAAGATTTTGGAGTTGTACAACTTTGCAATGGGTTTATAGATAAATAAACTGTTGATGGAGATGTTTATAAATAATATTTTGGAGTTGGGCAATGTGCTAAAGTTAGCAAAGATTTAGTATTGAATTGTTTTTTTATAATTTAATTTTATAATTTACCTTAGTTAAATAAAAAAATAGATAGATACAAAAATTGCATACACAGTTAATAAAATTTACGATATAGAAACTAAATGCATATATTTTGATATGGCAATATCTTCCCGTGACTAAACAAACAACCCTGTTCAAAATTTATTGTGTAGAAAGAAAACGATGACATAAAGAAAACAATGGCAAGGGATGGTGAAGACTGACAAATTCTTTTTATTTTTTCGTGCAAAAAGAAAAACAATTAATATATAAAAAATAATTATTGTCCTCACACAAATCAAAATTAATTTTAAAAAGAGGTAACAAGTTCTTTTTCTAAAGAACATTCTCTTGAGGCACAAAAATGTTCGAAATAAGAAACAAGAACACAGTATGTTTCAATTCGATGGTAAAAACTATACGAAAAAGTGTTGTGGGCACTTATCCATCCTGCCACATCCCAACCCGTTTAGAGGAACGTAGAGCAAAAGCAAGAATTCTGAGGTATGTAATTGAATTTTTGGAATATTTTATTTGATTGTACTTTGCAACAATCTCTTGCCTTACAAGACAAGAACGACGGCGCAAGCCAGACAAACCCGATGATTTTGTGACCTACGATGATTCGGGGAGTGACGAAGAAACTCCCCAGCAGCAAGAGGAGGTTCTGAACACATCTTTTAATTTGACCGACTATTTACGTAGCCGAGAATCTAGTTTCGATGAGGTAAATAAAAATGTCAATTTAAAAGTTAATTTATCTTTAATTTTTGCAGTCGAGAGGTGTGAATTTTGAACACGCCAGTCGATATGTTCTCACCCACGACATGCTTCGTGAAACACAAATTAATTTAGGATACATAAATAAGGTGTTTTGCTCCAAGTGGCTGAGCAATCGACAGGTTGTCTTCGGAACAAAGTGCAATAAGGTTGGTCAATCCATCAAAACCCAGAGAGCTCCTTATCGATGAAAATTCTACTTTTAGTTACTTGTGTACGACGTTAATATGCGACGTGTAGACGCAATACCAACATTATCAAATAATCGTGCTAACCATCCTGAGGTTCAAGGTGGTCTCCATGCAATTGAAATAAATCCAAGTCGTACTTTCCTGGCTACAGGAGCAAGAAATTCGGCAGACGTTGCTGTCTATCGATTACCCACACTCGATCCCGTATGCGTTGGGGAAAACGGTCACCGTGACTTGATAATGGGAATGTGCTGGCTTGATGACCAATTTTTGGTATCGGGTTCGAAAGATTCCAAGTTATCGATTTGGAGAATCAATGAGGATTACATGGATTTCCCTGATGGTGGCAAAGAAGCTTGTCCAACATTTGCCACGATCAATCCGCTTTGCGTCAATACTTGTAGAACTGCACAAAGAGTGAGTAGGTAGGAAAGCTCTGTGAAAATTAATTTACATGTATTTTTGTTAATGTGTTTTGCAGATCCGTTCACTTTGTTTTAACAAGGAGTTTAAGGAAATAGCTGCGCTATCTCTTAATGGATATATTCACATATTCAATGCAGAAACTTTCAAACAAAAGCTCTCTAGAAAATTGCCAAATTGTCAGGATAACGTCAGCATAGCATACCACAACGATGGGCTTTATGCAGTTGGATGTAGATCATACACGATATTGTTGGATGCACGGACATTACAAGTATGTGGTTGTTATTAAAAAGCCTTTCACATAGAGACGGTGCGAGAATTTATGCAGTGTCATTACTTCATCAGCTAACCGATTAGCTTTAAAACTAATAGCCTCATAAATGGCGTAGGGATAATCGGTAACAACTAAGAAGCTATTCGTTGGTCTCTATAGTTTTTTGTTTTACTTACTGACGTAAGCGCAGGAATCTTGAAAATTCTTTACGATCTTTCGGTAAACATTAAAAATCTGGTTCCAATTTGTAACTAAAGCTAACTGGCTAGGTTGTAATATTTTTTAGGGCACAATAGATCTTAAAGGCGTAGTGCTTTTAAAACCCAAAATTATTCAATTAGTACGTAATCGAAAGTGAATTTTTTAATTATTATGTTTAAAAAAATCGCTTTATATTATTCATAATTAAAACTAAAATTACAGTTTTCAATTACGTTTTGGGGTTTGTTTCATCTCATTTCATTAATTCAAAATCCATTTACTGTCACTTTTCGTCTTAATTCTATTAAACGACGGGAATACTACTTTAACAATTCTTATTTGGCATCTTTCTTATATCAGAATTAAATTAAATGTCACTTCATTCATATACATTGTTGAAAATCAAGCAATCTTTTCTAATCTTATCACTGATCAATTTATTATTATTTTCATTTCGAATTTAAACGTTGTATGAAAAACATTGTTTATTAAACTTTTATTGTTTCTATATATTTCTATATATATATAATAATATATATATTTTTGGAATCCTTTCGGCACTAAGAATCTCAATAGGTTATGGGCGACATTAAAGATTTTGTGCATGGTATTCCCCAGTTTAACGGTTGTGGATACGACGATTGGGAATTCAGAGTCCAAATTCATCTGGGATCTAAAAATTTGTGGGACGTTCTAACCGACGATCCACGTACAGAAGCAATACCAAGATCGGAATTTTTGAAGAGGGATAAGATTGATAAAAATTGTTTAGTGAATTTTATCCATTCGGACTGCCTGAGCTATGTAAGGGACGAGCAATCTGCAAAATCAATGTGGCTTAGTCTGGAGTCGGCATTCGCAAAGACTTCAATAGTCAACCAATTGTTGCTGCGAAAGCAATTAACGAAATTGCGTATGCGAACGGGAGATTCTGTTACTGCCCATTTGCTGGCATTTGAAAATTTGGTACGCAGGCTCAAACTAGCTGGGGCAAACTTAGAACAAGGGAATATGCTTGCGCAGTTGTTTCTTTCTATGCCAGAAAAGTTTGATCCATTAGTAACTACACTTCAAAAATTGGATTATAAAAACTTGACCTTTTCTATGGCAAAAGAAAGATTAAAAGCAGAAGAAATAAAAATGAATGAGGGTCAAGAAGATGAAATCCAAGATGTAACGGCTTTTTTCAAGTAAAAAGAAAAACTTCAAAAAGAAGAAGTTTAATGGAAAGTGCTTTAAATGCAACAAATTCGGACATCAAGCTAAAGATTGTCATTCAAAGAAAGCCCAAATTGTCAAAAGCAAATGATACTTCTCAGAAATTGACAAGATGAAATATCCAGTTGAAATAAACGTTGCAAAAGATAAACAGTCCCTTTTAGCAAAACAAATTGGGAAAATCAACGGATTGAGCAATGCAGGAACAGAGCTTACAATACGAGATGTGTTGTTTATTCCCGAATTTCGAGATAATTTACTTTCTGTCAGTAAGCTTACAAATGCTGGAGCTGAAGTTAAATTTTGCGGTAACAAGGCATTAATTTTGAAAGACATGGTGTTGATAGCCCCAAATGGATATCGACTCTGGGATATGGAGTTAAGCAAGATAATCACTTGTCGAGATGTAAAATTTGAAGAATCCAACTTTCCATTCAAAAGCCTGGCAGACTGCGATAACACTAAAAAAAACCAAAAAGTTGTTATGCCATGGAGCCACGAGCAAGAGGGAGAAAGTGAATCTGAAGGTGGTGCTGTGGCTGATATTGCTGAGCCACAAATTTTACAAACTGAAGAGGAGTCTGATCAAACAGTCAGTCATGACTTGGCAGAAGTTGATCTGGAGAATGAAGAAACTAATAATGCGCTCCCCTCACAATCAAACAACAATCACCAAATGCAGACTGTGAGGCGTAGTGAAAGGGAGCGCCGATTGCCAAGTAAGTTCATTGATTTTATGATGGGGTCAAAAGCAAATTCTGCCGCTGTCAACATTTCCATAGATATTCCTGAAAATTATTGTGACATTTTTGGGCGAAGTGATTCAGATCTATGGAAGAAAGCTGTCGAAAATGAACTTAATTCCATGAAAAAAATAATGTTTGGAAAATTGTGGATGTACCTTCAAATGCAAAATTACTGAAGTCAAAATGGATCTTTAGTATAAAAGAAGACCAAAATGTAAACCAAACCAGGTACAAAGCTCGATTGGTTGTAAAAGGTTTTCTACAGAAGTTCGGTGTAGATTACACAGACATATGCACCAGTTGCAAAGTTGACCACCATACGTGTTGTCAACTTTGATCTGATTTTGCTTGTTGGCAGTTGGTGTTTACAAATATCACAGGAAATAAGCATAGAAAAGCTTCTTCTTAAATTTGGGATGATAGATTGTAATAGTGTCAAAAGTCCTATGGAGAAGGGATTACAACTGGAAGCTAATCGCGCAGATCAAGAACTGCAAAAACCTTATCATGAACTTCTTGGAAGCATTATGTACATTATGCTGTGCTCAAGACCAAACATTTGCTATGCAATCGGTTTTATGGGGAGATACCAACAAAACCCATCTTAAATACATTGGCAGCATCTTAAGAGAATTGTGCGCTACTTAAAAGGAACCAAGTTTTTGAAATTAAACTTTAATACCAATCAAGAACAACCAATTCTTGGCTATGCTGATGCTGACTGGGCAACTGACTTGGTAGACAGAAAGTCAGTAAAAAAGTAAAAAACAAACAACCGTTGCTACTTCATAGACCTAAAGGAAATTAAAAACGAACCTGTTACAATATTTGAAGATAATAGATAGATAATAGATGCATTGGAATGGCTCATAATTTGGAAAGCAAAAGAGCAAAGCATATTGACATAAAATATCATTTTATAAGAGATAATATTGCCAAGGAACTAATAGAAATTCAAGCTATAGAAACAAAAGAACAACTAGCTGACATTTTTACAAAAGCGATGGATTTATTTTTTTATAAATAAATAAATCTAATTTAGGACTTTTATTACTTGAGTCACACAAAGTTACTCAACCAAGTTACTTTGAACAGCGCTATACAGTTTGCAGAACCATTTGTAGAAAACCAAATGCTTGATGCTGATATATCGTTAGATGAGATCATTATGGAAATTCAACCAGCAAAATCAGGAAAAGCTCCAGGACATACCAAAAACATACCAACTGAATTTCTTCGAAAAATGTGCGAAAGCTTCAACTTCATTTTTAATACGACCCAAGTACCTGAGTCTTTCAAAGAAGATGTAGTATTTCCAATGCATACGAAAGGAGATCCAAATAATCCAACTATAGAGACATCTCGTTTACAAATACAATAGCAAATCTTTACAGCAGTATTACTAACACGTATAACAAAATGGGTAGAAGAAAACCAATTCCTCTGTATATACCAATCGGGTTTTCGTTCAGGTTTCTCGACAACCGATAACATCGTGTTAAATACAATTATCCAAGAATTCCGAATCCGGCAAAGTAAATTGTACATTTCCTTCGTAGATTTCAAGACAGCCTTCTACACTATAGATAGAAAAGCACTATACTTCAAACTAAACCAACTGGGAATGTCGACAAAAATGCTAAGAGTAATAATAGAATTGTACAACTGATCAAAGTCAGCAGAATGGGATGGAGCAAAAATATCAGAATGGTTTGAAACTAAAACTGAATTAAAACAAGGATGTTTATTAAGTGCCATAGACGATGTGACATCTTATTTACCAGCTGGAATCAACATAGCTAATACAGTTATAGAACCGCTTATGCTGATGATCTGATTTTGCTTGCTGAATCACCTGAAAGTTTAAAGCTGATGATTAATAAGTTAAACGATTATTGTAAATTTTGGAACCTTATCAACCTTGATAAATCTAAAATTATGATAGCGGGATTTATGAGAGAAAGCTGTTCACATAGACAGAAATGGTATTGCGGTAGAGAAAATATTGAAGTAGTCAAAAGCTACAAGTAACTTGGAATAGATGTAACCCCAACCTTCAGTATGCAACAACATCTCGCATCAAAACTTGTCACGTAAAAAATGCAACCAATCTTAGTTGGAATCTATTATAAAAAAAAAGAAAAGGTACCGAATTCCGCCAAATACAAAGTGTATGAGGCGGTACTACGTTCGATGATGTGCTATGGAGTCCAGGTGTAGGGTTTTCAAGAATACGAGAGGTCGAAAAGTTCTTCATTAAAAAAGGATTCAAGCTACCTAAAAATACGCCAAACTACATGCTAACATGCTACATCTCGAGACATATTCACCTTAAAACTAAATATTGATTACATTATAAAAGTTATAGCAACCTTTAGTCAAGAAAAATTACAGCGCGTTTTAGGACTGTACGCTATTGGGAGGAACCACTTCTTTATACAAAAATGGAAAGATTTAGCTGACTCAGTTGATTCACCTTTGGTTATTAATTTCGAAAGACCTATGGAACTGAATTATCAAATGTATGCAATAATGAGTGAAATAGATATTAAACGGAGAGAAAACTACAGGCTAAAAGCACATGAATCAGAAAGCCGCCTTATATACCCAACTTTAGTTCATAACCTGAACAAAAATAATTATTTCACCGATGCAAATAGTTGCAGAAAAATATCCTTGTTGTTTCGAGCGAGTGGAGAACTGCTTTATCTGAATGGAACATCTTTTAACAACCCCGAAACCAATTACTGCACACTTTGTAACCACCATGCAAAAGAAGACACGTTTCATTTTATATGAATTTGCCCAATACTGAGAAACTGGAGGGTCCAGTATTTTGAAAAACCAACATTGACCCTAGAAGAACTCAAGAAATTGCTAAATACTGCGAAGCGGCATCACGATATAGAAAACTTATTATTTATATAAATATTTAAAACATTTATGAAATCTAAATTATAGTTATTTTATAAGTCCGACAGACGGCAAATTTCACAATTGTCTTCTTACTCATTTGAAGCATTGTAACACAATCTACATGATTGTGTTACAATTCTTCAAATTACTAATAGCTTAATAAATCAATCAATCTTTCCATCCATCTATCTTACTATTTCAGTCACGGTATCTTAAATTTTCAATATAGCGTTAGACCATAGCAACATAAGGTAGGCCCGTATGATAAACTCATGTTTTGGGGAAACAGGTTTCTCAATGAAAAGGTGATACGACGAAAAAAACAAAATTAGTCGTAATTCATAAAAACTGTGACTATGGTCTAATGTTATTACACTGTATTGTTTTTTTCTGCCGTTAGTTCCGTAATTTAATTTAGTGAACTAAACCGCTGTTTTTTTTTATATTGCAGACAATCAAAAAGATCACATCCCGTTATAGCGGCTGCGGAATACGTGCCACTACATTTGAAGGCAATCTGCTAACTGTTGGCACAGGCTTGGGAATGCTCCTATTTTACGACATACGGGCCGGCAAATATCTCGAAAGCAGTGTCAATGCATCACGAACAGTTGCGTTAAAATGTAGCAAAGGCATTGTGGTAAGAAAAGAGGTAACAAATAACTCGTAGCCATTGCTCTAAATTTATCTATTTTGTTTGTTTGTTCTAATTTCTCTTTCAGTACCCTGAGGATGAAATGGATGGATTTCAAGTTAAATATGTTCCTGCAATTTATACTCATTGCTATGATAGTACTGGTATGCGGCTGTTTGCCGCTGGCGGCCCACTACCCGCAACATTAGTTGGAAATTATGCTGGAGTTTGGCAATAGTATTTAAAATGTTTAGCATGATTATTGCGTATAATATTGCTAGCTGTTAATTATTATCAACTTGATAAATATGGACGGCTTCAAATTTACTTGTTAGTTAGAAATAACATTAATTAGAAACAACAAAAAGTAGTCTCGATCAAGACGTGTTGTGGCTGTATACATTATGTCTATTCACTTGATCTAACTACATTCATATATTTATCAGTTGATAATAAAAAGCGGGTACTGATACACATTTATGTAAAATTAAATTTTAAATTATAATTATTATGATTTAAGTAAAGTTTTATAGTAACAAATTGACTGACAGAAGAACAAAATTGCTTGTGTGTTCAAATCGCAATAACTTTTTTGAACTTTATAACTTAAAAAAATATGTACGTATTAATTAAATTGGAAAACAAATAAAATAAAAAAATAAATATGTACTGCACGTCACTGATTGAAACCACTTAGTATGTGTTTCAGAATGTTTTTTTGCCGAAAAGTTTACTACTTCATAGGTAAAAACATGTTTTCCAAAAACCAAAGAAACATTAAAGGGGTAAATTATAAATAGGAAAATCCATCGAAGTTTGCCTAATTCTGTTGATGCACTGCAATAAATGGTGTAAACAGTTGTGCCACTTGATTGTTGCGATTGCGAATATTGGTTGCAAGGGCTTACACGACTTTTTTGAAGTTAAAAATGTTTAAGAAAGGGTAGAAAACAGTTTTAAATTAGAGTGTAGGACCTCGTAAATCGAGAAACTCAAAAAAAATCAGCACAAACAGAGCCTTTTGGCAATTTCAGCTTAACAATATTGTTCTGAACATTTTACAGAAAAAGGTAGAATTAAAAACCTGTTATTATAATTCGCCATACAAAAATTTCTAATTTTTTTTTTTTATTTCTGAAAAACGAGGTTCTGGACTTTAACCTTTGATATGTACACATAGGGAATTAGGGATCTGGAAAAACATGAACGGTAGCGCAGAAAAAGATGTTTTTTTTTTCTAAAGAGACTACCATAGGTTATATGAGAGTGCCAACACATGCGCACTTGCCTTAAAGGAATCGTGGTTCTCAGGCGAACAAAATGGGTTGGCTACGTTTTCCCGCAGCACGTTTGCCCGAGTAACGTCTGCCCGATTTTCAGTATCCCGCCGAATCCTACTTTTTGATACTATGGCGACAGCGCATCAAAAATTTGCATTCCCATACATTTTGGTGACACCAAATGATGAGAATCACGGAGAACAAGGTTTCCTACTATTTTGGTTTGCAGAAGACCGCACTGGATTAGGCTCCTCCTCCTTGTTAAAAAAGTATATGACGCTGATTACACGATTCGTTTTTTCGTTCGTTTCGTCTTTCGTCTTTTTGACAGGCACGTATCCTCGTGATTACATGGTTCTTTTTTACATTCGTGAAGACTCTTTCGTTATTTTGACGTTCAGAAACTTTGCGGGGGATTTATTGAAAAATAAACAGAAGTAATAATTAAAAATGTTTTTTAATTAATTCTTATTCATATCTACAGCTTATTTAAGTGTGAAAAATTGTTTTACAGCTCGAAATTAAAAGTATAAGTTCTTCGCACAATGCTCTGATTTGAGGGATGGGCGATTAAATTTTTCGATTTTAAAATCGGTGGGAAAATTTATCGAGGCTGAAACATCGATGTTTTTCAAAATCGATGTATTTCTTTTTTTTCTATTTTGATAGCCAAATACGTTATAATATGTAAATTTACATCAAAACGTGTTTTTGATTTAGGGCCGTTTGTTCATAGTAGGTTAAATCTGTAATAAAGGTTCCGACTCTGGTTCTGATTAAAATTTCAGATTAAGGATTCATTTAATCGATTTTCTCCTCTAAGAAATTCCATTAAAATGATCTGTGGCTACGTTCAGTAACTCAGATCGATAAAATTAGTCGAGAAATGATGGAAATTGAAACACATTATGAGTTTTAATTTATTTTTTAACGTTTCTCGACCAATGTTATCGATGTGGGAATTATAAAACTTGCACTGAACGATATTTGGAGCAAATCGGTCCACCTGTTGAACCTCTGTCTCAAATGACCTCGTATAGTGCAAAGAGCGTAGAAATCAACGGACGGTATGGTAAAGTGGACAGCACTGGTTTGTTTAAGCTAGTTCGTGTTAATATCGCTCTGTGTTAATTGTGTTTTTTTATACGTTTTTTGTCAATAATAATTAGTTTTTACGTTTTGTTTCACTTCATAAGTGACATTTTTTTTCATTTTTTTTTTCATTCAATTAGCAGTATTGTTTATTAGTTCTGATAAAATTAATTCAATTCTATGTTTTGTGCTTGGTGAGATTCTTTTCTTCTTTTTTCCCCTTCTAATTTATATATTATGTTCCTCTATATGAGTGAACTTGAATTTGTTTGACTTTTTTTTTTCTCATTATTTATGTGTTTGTGTTTTTAACTATTCATAATTTCCCCCATTTATTTTTTTTTGTGTGCAACCTAAGCTTGCAGTTTCCTCCCTGTGCAACAGTGTAGTATTTTAAATTTGCTCTCATCATTAAAAGATGATTACTCATCTGGTCCGGATGGAATTCCTCCAATACTTTTGAAAGAATGTAGATTTATTCTAGCTCAGTCCCTTCAATTTTTGTTTGAGTTTTCTATAAAATCAGGGCGATTTCCGTGCTTATGGAAAAACTCATTTCTCACTCCAATTTTTAAGAAGGGCGATAAAACTGATATTAAGAACTATAGGCCTATATCCAAACTGTCTTGTATTCCAAAGCTCTTTGAACAAATCGTTTGCGAGACTTTAGCATTCCATACCAAGAATATTATTTGTGAACAACAGCATGGGTTCATGAGGAGAAAATCAACAGTGACAAACCTCTTAACCTTCTTGCACAAATGTTCTAATTCACTAGAAAATGGAAGTGAAGTTGACTGTGTATACACTGATTTTTCTAAGGCATTCGATCAACTTAGTCACAATATCATCGTTTATAAACTAAAAGCTTTCGGTTTTCCACCTTTTTTTATAGCATGGATAAAATCATACCTGGAAAATAGATCCTATCAGGTTAAATTCCGAAATTCTCTTTCAAACCTCTTCACAGCTCACTCAGGCGTCCCTCAAGGAAGTCACCTGGGTCCATTTTTATTCATTCTTGCTATAAATGATGTAATATCCTGTATACATTCTAGTGAAATTCTCATTTTTGCTGACGATATGAAGACCTTTAAGACGATAAAGGCTTACCATGACCATGTTCTTCTGCAAGAGGATATTGAAAGATTTATTTTCATTTCATTTCATTTCATTTCATTTTTATTAAATTCATCTTTTACAATAGACTTAAGTCTTTTCTAGCAAAAGTTAACATACTTATATACATATAACAAACTAAACAGGAATTTAAGATTTAAAATATATTTGAATTAACAAGCATTGTTTTGAAAATAATTATTTGAATATTACATTTTCGTGAGATTATTTACATTTTTAACAATTAAAAGCAAAAATATTTATAAATTCAGTTTAACGATAACTAGTTTTATGAAATTTTGTTTTAAAATTAAAGATTTAAAAACAAGTGCACCTTATTTAAAATTTTTTAAAAATTTTCAGCCAAATACCTAAAAAGAACACGATCAAAACTTTTACCTCCTCGAAGCTTTCGAATGTCTATGGGTAGGGAGTTCCAGAGTTTAACAGCACAAACAAAGAATTGCCGCTGAGAAGCAGTGCAAGTGAATCTTGGTTGAATAAATACAAAAGACCGAATTGAACTTGAGAAAACGATTCTGTTATAAAGATACAATGGCTCCTTCTTTGTTATAACGTCATTCAAAGTCTTTAAAGTATAGTAATTCAGGTATGCCTCCAGGGTACATCCAAGCAAACTTTTTTTATACGCGGAAACATGATCAAAACGTTTCAGATTGTACACGTATCGAATTACGTTATTAAATGCAACATTTAAATTTCTTTTAGATTCTGAGCTATGTCTGCAAAAAATCTGACATCCGTATGTAATTATTGGAATAATTAAGGTTTTTGCCAAACAAAGTCTTATATGTTGTGGTATATATTGCTTTGTAAAGGAAAGACTACGGAGGCAGCCATAAGTTTTTGCTATTATATGTTGTATGTGGGAGTCCCAGCTAAGAGTGGAGTCAAACCATATTCCCAGATTCCTGGCTCTTTCCACATATTCAATTTCCTGGTTACCAATATGTATGGGAGGAAAATAACTAAGATCGAGCTTTTCTTTGTAAATAACTAAACATTTAGACTTAGTTGGATTCAACCTCAGGTTATTTGCCTCGGACCAACGCAAAATGTTATCGAGATCATTATTTAATTGATAAACACCATCATCAATCATTCCCAGTTTGCAACTAAGGCGAATCTGTGCGTCATCCGCGTACAGATCAATGGATGAATTCTGAACTCGGGCTGAAAGGTCATTAATACACATTGAAAATAGCAATGGTCCTAAAATTGACCCCTGTGGAACTCCAGAAAAAAGTTGCAGAAATCCAGAGACACACTTTCCCACTACAACTGCTTGTTTTCTTCCAGAAAGGTAGGAAAGCATTAACTTGCAGGCTGACTCCGAAAACCGAAACTGTCTTTTCATCTTATTAATAAGAACATTGTGGTTTACCGTATCAAAAGCTTTAGAAAAATCGAGTAGTCCTAAAAATGATACTTTATCTTCATCCATAGCACACCTTAGATCACTTAGTAACTTTAAGTAAAGCAGATACACAACTATGATTTTTCCTAAAACCCGACTGATTAACGCATAAGAGATTGTTATTTTTTATAAAATTAGAGATCTGGCTATGCAAAAGTTTTTCTAAAACTTTTGAAATGAAAGGAAGGATCGATATAGGCCTGTATTCGGGGGGTGATAAACGAGTTGCAGGTTTCTTTACTATGGGGATAACTTTGGCAATTTTCCAGCTGTGAGGAAAAGAGCTTGTTGTGATGATAGTATTAAAAATATGTGTGAGAGTGGGAAGTATGTGTGGTAGAATAATTTTGATGAACAATGGGTGCACTTCATCGAAACTCATAGCTTTAGATTTAATTTTTAAGATGTTAGCCACAACATCAGCTTCTTCAATATTGTTGAATTGAAATTCATTGTTTGAATCAGAGATGTTTGAAATATCAAAAGTTTCAGTTGGATTTACTACTTGATTTGAAGAATTGGATTGAACTTTAGCAAAATCAATATTGAGAACATCGGGGTTAATATTTTCTGTGTATTTTTCTTTTGACTGACCAACTCCGAGATCACGAATATTTTTCCAAAGTGTTTTAGAAGGGAGATCTTTGTTCAAATGACTAGAGTACACTTGGATCTTAGCTTCTCTTATTTTAATGCGCACGTTATTACGAATAGAACGGAAAGATATAAGAAGCTCCGGTAGTCGGAAACGTTTCCATTGTTTGTAAGCTAAATCTCTTAGCTTAATCAATTCCTTAATTTCGTGTGTAAACCATGAGTTATTTTGATTTTTTACTACTTTAGTTTTGAGTTTTACGTGTTTATCAAATAAATTACGAATGAAGTTTTGAAGTAAAATTACTTGGTCATCAGCGGAAGCCATAAAATATATTTGTTGCCAGTTAATCTCATGTAAATCATATTCAAGCTGAGCCAGGTCAATGTTCTTAAAATCTCGATATTCAAATGTTGTAGTAACGGTTCGCGGAACAATATTAAAAGTTGCAAAAATTAAGTCATGTTTTGAGTAGGCGGATGCTGAGAGCTGATCATACAGCAAGAGATTTTCAATATGATTGGTAAAAAATAAATCTAAAAGTGTTGCATTATTGTTCGTAAAATGAGTTGGATTACTAAAATTATTCGTCTTGAGACTAAGGTTCTCCATTCTCTCGATGAATAACTTTGATGTTTCCCTATTGAGTAAATTGCAGTTAAAATCACCACATAAGATTATTTCCGTATAAATAGAGGATATATTTTCTAATACTGCCAGCATAGGTGCAAAGTCAATGTTTTTGTTCGGACGATAAACTACACCTACTAAACACTTGTTGCGACCATTCATAAGTTCTAAAAAGCAAAAGTCAATTGAGGAAGAGATATCGGATTTAACAACGAACCTGTGGTTGATGGAACTGCGAATATAAATGGCCACACCTCCACCTCTAGGATCACTTCGATCAGATCGAAATAAATCATACCCTTTTAAACTACACAGAATGTCAGATAAATTTGCCTTGTACCATGTCTCAGATATACAAATGATGTCTATATTTGAACCCTCAAACACATACCGAAATTCATCTATTTTAGGGTAAAGACTTTGTGCGTTTAAATGACATACGTGGAGACCATTGCATTGATTGCACAAAATGTCAAGCATCAAGCGCATATTGTTTGTGCGGTCAAACATATTATTACTACTCCTATTTCTAATCATTTTCAAAGAAAAGAAAGTAAAAACCACCACCAAGACATAGGATTACCAAGAGGAAAGCATTAGAGAAAAGGAAACTAAGTTCAGATATTTGGCTTAAATTGTACAAGTTAAATACAAAAAAGTTATTCAAAAATATAAAAATAAATACAATACAAACTAAATAAAAACAATAAACATCTCGCTCACTTCCAAGCTTATGATTTTTCATCATTATTCTGCGGCTCGTAAGTTTGATGTTCGGCAATTATCAAGTCCAAGCTTTCGTTCGACGAAGTCAAAAGTGTTTTCTCAGCTCCGGTGACACGTACATAAACCCTCCCGCTTCTGGTGTAAACACTCGAAAGAGCTTTTCCACGTTTCAGTGCAAGAGCTTTGCGTAAGATCATGTGGTTAGATGACGTTAAGCATTCGTTAACATAGATTCTGCTGTCAGAATCGAGCTTTACATCATGTAAACAAAGATTTTGTTTGTTTATTGTCCATCGATGACGGATAGATCTTAGCAAATTATTCTTATCGTTGGATGTGTTGAATTTTATAATAATTGAGGTGTTGATATCGGTGGGAATGTTTTTGGATTGTGTGCGGTATATATTTTGCAGTAAGGGCACTGGTGTGCATTTGACGGATTGACATAAATTTGAGAATAATTCCAGCAGGTTTTCGTTTTCTCTTCTGGGAATCCCTCTTATTATTGCACTTGTTGAACATTTTTCACGTTCCAGTTCTTCTATGCGTTGAATGAGTTGAGAGGTGTCGGTGGCGCTTGGGGGTGGAGGTGTTTTTGCTTCAAGCTGTTCGACTCTGCGAGTCAAGTTTGCAATTGTTAGGCTGTCATCTGTGAAACGTTGGTTAAAATCGCTTTCTATTTTATCCAGTTTCTCGGTCAGCTTCTTCATTTCATCCTGAATCCACACTTGATTTGCGCCAATTTTACCTGTAGAGCGTAGTATGCGATCTTTTTTATTCATAGGAGGTGATGAACAAAGGCAAATGGCAGACGAAGCGATTTATTTAGAAAATAGATTAAAGAGAGCGATTCAAGATAAAAAATTAATGCAAACGTGATGGTGAAAGGCTTATACACCGATTAAAAATACTTTTGTGAATAGGCTTTTAATATTGTAGATAGCATTAGCTTAATATAAAACTGATTTACTGTTTGGTGTGGGAAAAACGGCCTGTCTCTCAACCCTTGCAAATGCCAAACAATTACGTTCTCAAGAAAACGTGTTGCTAGTGCATTCGATTATTCTATTTCGCAGCACAAACTTAACCGTGTCTTTAGCTTTAAGGACTTGGGTGTTCACTTCAGCTCTAATTTAGAATTTACTGAACACATAAACTACATCGTTAACAAAGCGAGCTCCATGCTCGGGTTTATAAAACGTTGGGCAAAGGAATTTAATGATCCTTATGTTACTCTATCATTATACAATTGTTATGTACGACCTCATCTTGAGTACGCCTCACAAGTATGGACTCCCTTCTATGAAATTCATAAAAGCCGAATTGAATCAATACAACATAAATTCATTCGCTTTGCTCTAAAAGGTCTTCCTTGGGCCGATCCGTTTAACCTTCCACCATATGAACATCGGATCCAGCTTCTGCAGGTCCAAACATTATACCAAAGGCGTGTTAATAACGACATATTGTTTGTTCACCAACTCATGAATGGTCAACTTGACGCTCCTGATTTGTTAGCCTGTATTGGCATAAATTACCGTGGAGAACCTCACCACCTGCGAAGATTTGAACTTTTACATGTAGATTTTCATAGAACTAACTACGGCATACATGAGCCTCTTAACCGAATGAGCAAACTTTTTAACTTAAATGCTTCCTCTGTTGATTTTAACATGAGTAAAATTGGATTAAAAAAAGCGTTTCGAACCAGTGCTCCACGGTCGTGATTGTTTTTACTTCTTGACAACAGATACTATTGTTCTGTATAATTCTGTATTATATTTTACTTGTATTATTATTTTGTTTAATTTTTGTTACTATTTATGTGTTTAGATTTGTATTTGCATGTGTTATTAGTTTGAATTATTTTTACTAATTTACTAACCACTAACACATGCACTTATGATGAGACTCTGATTGTAGCTTGCAGCTTGCTCTAAGCTCACTACAACAAAGACTGAAGTGTAAAAAAAAAAAGAAAAAAAAAAAAGTACTTTTTTAGACTTCTCCATGTTTACACGAAACCAATACTTGCCCTATAGAAAATGTAAAAAGAAACAAAAATTTCCACCCTACATATTGTTTTATCAAGTAAATTTTTAAATTTACTTGATGTGAACATTTTATAGGGATTAAATCTTAAATGACCACATGAATTCTTAATGTTAAAAACGAAAATTATACACAAAGAGAATTATGGCCTTATTTATAATCGTTGTCTAACTTTAGTTCTGTAACTCTCGCATCGATAACATCAGTTGAGTAACTATGAAAATTGAAACTTTTCAACGTTTCTCGATCAATTTTATCAATGCGAGAGTTACAGAACGTAGGCAATGATTTGGAATACTTTCAGCCGTATTTATTAGATTTTTGGCTACTTAGACAGTGTCTAACTATTTTCAAATTGGTGGAAATATGCTTTATTTAATAAAAATAAATGTCACATTATTCACGGTTAAGACAATCTACTCTTGTGTCTAAGTTAGGCGGCTATAAGACAACAATAAACAAGTTTTTAGAACATATTTTTCAAAGTTGGACAGTTGTCTAAAGTTAGACAACGTTTATAAATAAGGCCATTTATTTGTAATTAGTTATTACCCACTCCCTTTGCTGAGACCCCGCAAACCCCATGTAGTATGAAAAGTATTCATGTTTCTTTCCCATTAAATAATCGATTTCCAAAATCCTTCCAGCGAAAAAGCGCAAAAAAAATGTACTTTCACATTTAATATTTATAAGAATGATGTTTTTTTTAGAAAGCACACATATTTGAAGTTGCTTTCTTTGCATTTTAGTTACATATACCATTTTATTTGCATTTTTGTAATATTCTGTGGTCGATAAATTTAATCTTAAAATCGATATCTGAAATCGATGATTTTTCTCTCAACTACGATTTTTGCTGACATCTGCCTATCGCTCATCTCTACCCTGTTGTCAAACCATAAACGTCAATGTTCAACCAGAAAAAAATCTTCACACGAGTCTTTTTTTCGTTCGTTTCGTCTTTCGTGCTTTTGACAGCTTGGGTGAGGGGCGTAGAAATGTAGGGGGAATGATGTAACGAAAGCAGGAATGAAAATTTGAAGATTTTTTCTGGTTGAAAATTGACGTTTATGATTTGACAACAGGGTAGAGATACATACATACATACATACGGTCCATCGAGATGAAGGTTAAACAGGTGGAACAGTTTGCTCCAAATATCGTATTGTGCATGTTCTGTAATTCTCGCATCGATAACATATTGGTCGAGAAACGTTGAAAAAACTCATGATTTGTTTCAATTTTCATCATTTTTCGACTAATTTTATCAATGTGAGTTACAGAACGGAGGCACAGATCATTTTAATGCAATTTCTTAGAGGAGAAAATCGATTAAATTAATCCTTAATTTGAAATTTTAATCATCAGAACCAGAGTCAGAACCTTTATTACAGATTTAACCTACCATAAACAAACGGCTTTAAGTCAAAAACACGTTTTGATTAGAGGTGAGGCTGCTATTGCGATAGCTGCTTTTAATCACTCTGCTATTTCACTGAGCAGAGAGCAGTAGCGATTGCTCTTCAATTTAACTGCTCACTGCTCAGTGCTCAGTGGTGAACCTTACAAAAATTCACAAACAAATTCAACTCGCAATCGCAATAACCGGGAAGCAGGTATGGGATCTCATATAGTGTATACATTTAGCTATATCTCCAAAGAGGAGACTGAAAAGATAGAATGAGCAAGAAACAGTAATGTGCTTAGTGCTTATTCAATGCGAATAAATCGCGAAAGCGATTAGATGAGCACTGAGCAGTCAGAAGTTCTGACTCAGAGCATATAGCATTTTGTTCTGACTCAGAACAAAATGCTATATGCTCTTTAAACTGCTCATTGCTATTTAAACTATATACTGTTCATCATTAAATATAATGCAAAGAAACTGAGCAGAGAGCAGGTTGAAGTTGAAATCACATTACATACTTGGAACTATACTGTTCAGTGTTCATCATTAAATATAATGCAAAGAAACTGAACAGAGAGCAGGTTGAAGTTGAAATCGCATTACATTACATTACATCTCCAAATCACTTGGACACGATGACTACGATGACGATAGATAAAAACCTCTGAAAATATGAAAAAATTCGATTTTTTTTTTCTGTTCAGGGAAATGCTTTTTTAGGGCAATCCGTTGACATTTGGAACGAAATATTCTCTATGCCTCAAAGTATAGGTTTTCACCCATCTGTCAAGCCATCAACTGTCAAATTCCATCGAAGGATGGCTACGATGACGATGGATTAAAAAACCTCTAAAAAAACGAAAATTTTCGAATTTTTTTTTCTGCTCCGGAAAAATGCTTTTTAAGGGCAATCCGTTGACATTTGGAACGAAATATTCTCTATGCCTCAAAGTATAGGTTGTCACCCATCTGTCAAGCCATCAACTGTCAAATTCCATCGAAGGATGGCTACGATGACGATGGATTAAAAAACCTCTAAAAAAACGAAAATTTTCGAATTTTTTTTTCTGCTCCGGAAAAATGCTTTTTAAGGGCAATCCGTTGACATTTGGAACGAAATATTCTCTATGCCTCAAAGTATAGGTTCTCACCCATCTGTCAAATTCCATCGAAGGATGGCTATAATGATGATGGATTAAACGAATTTCAAATCAGAAAACAAAATTTAAAGTACATTCTTCGACTTTAACTTGTTTTTAAAGAGTGATTAAATAGCTGCGAAAAAGAGCTGTTCTTTTTGTAAACTGCTCCCTGCGATCGCTGCTCATTTAAAATCGCTCTTTAGCACACCTCTAGTTTTGATGTAAATTTAAAAGTATTTTGGCTATCAAAATAGAAAAGAAAGGAGTACATCGATTTCGAAAAACATCGATGTTTCAGGTTCGATAAATTTTCTCATCGATTTTAACAACGAACAATTTAATCGCACATCCCTAAAATCAGAGGATTGTGCGAAGAACTTATAAACTTTTAATTTCGAGCTGTAAAACAATTTTTCACACTTAAATAACCTGTACATATGAATAAGAAGTGATTAAAAAACATTTTTAATTATTACTTCTGTTTATTTTCCAATAAATCCACCGCAAAGTTTCTGAACATCAAAATAACGAAAGAGTCTTCACGAATGTAAAAAAGAACCATGTAATCACGACGATACGTGCCTGTCAAAAAGACGAAAGACGAAACGAACGAAAAAACGAATCGTGTAATCAGCGTCTAAAAAAGAACCATGTAATCACGACGATACGTGCCTGTCAAAAAGACGAAAGACGAAACGAACGAAAAAACGAATCGTGTAATCAGCGTCTTTGGTTGAAATGAATTCGCCATAAAATAGACTGCTTTTAGACGACTGCAATTTCTATCCGCAATTCCCTTTTGAGTTTCTTTCCGATTGCAGCATCCATTTAAACGCTGCAAATTTTAATACCTGCAATTTTTGTTAAATGAGAAGGAAAAATATCTCGTCACTCTTTACTCCGCTTATGTCTCAAACAATAAGAAAAAGCACAAAGAAGAAAGAGCGATAACTCTGCAATTATTTCAACCTCTGCAACTTTGTCTACCCCGGACACCGCATACGTCCCCCACCTACATGCTTAAAAATTGCAAGGATAATTGCAGGATATTTGCAGCGTTTAAAAGCAGTCATAGCTTGTGGAGACGGGGTGTTAGTCAAGTGCATAAACGGCCGCTGTCATTGGTCAACCATTTTTAAAGAATGGATACAAAAGAAAACATCAAAATTAGAAAGTAGAAACCAAAGGAAACAATCAAGAAAAATAAAAGTGACGTCGTTAAAGTTGACAATGCAAAAAATTAAATAAAATTTTTTCCTGCAATGCAATTATTAATTTCAGTTAATTGGTTTTAGTTATTATTAGGTTGATTATTTTCTTATTAAAATGGATACAAGTCAATCAGCGGGGGTATTCAATTCAAGACCTAAAAAGTAAAAATTGAAACTAGAATTACCCTTTTAGGTGGACGCTAAGAAAAATACCATCGAATCTATGAGCAGGGAGGAGCTCGTCAACAAATGCAAAGGACTATTAGGAATTGCAAAACAAGCTAAAAAGGCAAAAGATGGTAGCTATATAAATATAATTAATTAACAAAAATTGCTATTTTTTGTCTATTTGTAGAATTTGCAGAAGAAAATCAAAAACTCAAAGATCAGGTGAAAAATTGTGAAACACAAAGTAAAGCAGATAAGAAGTCTTTAATCACATTGAAAGAAATGCTCGAAGAATTCACAAATAATAAATTACAACTGACTTTAGAAATCAGTGAGCTACGTGAAAAAAACAAATCCCTAGTGGATGAGCAAACGCGTATCAGAAAAGATAAGAAAACACTTGCCATTGAGAATGAAGCATTGAAGCGCCAAATCAATAGGCTTACAGAAGACAACGAAAGCTTGTTAATAGATATTAATCAGATGGATGAGCAATTGAATCAGGTTTGTTGTTTCTTTTAAAATCTGTGGCGTTATTTATTATATTAATTGGAAATCAAAAGTCTACCGAAGGAGATACCTAAAATAATTTATTCTTATTATGTTAACTTTAAATCTACCTATGTCTGCAAATGACATGTGATATTGTCTGCATTATGTACGATTTTTTGAGATATTCCGAATTTTTCTTAATAATATGGAGCAATCCATGATATGGCGTGATTGGTGATTTTGCGTACATTCAGTGCCGTTGAGTTTCGTATTCTTTATTGAAACAAACAATAAATACCTATTTTAGATGTGTATTTCAATTCGACGTGACTAAAAACTGTATTATATGTTTAATTCCGGACTGACCCAAAACTAAACTCAATTGTAAGACCGAGTTTTGGACCGACCCGAAACTAAACTCTAAAAACTGAATTTAGTAATTTATCGTCTTTGGGGAATAAACAAATATGTTGTGATTTTTTTTTTTTCAGGTCAATGTCCTTGGAAAAGAACAAAAACAACATTTAGACCTCCTTGAACTCGAAGTAGAAAAACTTAAAGAATACGAAGCCTCCAGTAAAAAATTAGCCTCGGAGTACCGAGAAACCCAAGAAACACTCAGCCAATCATATAATCTCATCCAGAACGATTTACAGACTTTAGCTGCAAAATACAACAACCTAAAAGAAATCAACTCGGAACAACGCAATAAATTCCAAGATTTAAAAGATAAATTCATTGAAGTTCACAAAAAACTTAAACAACTCAAAGAATGTAAACGTGTTTTGGTTGAAAATCATCATGAATATGCCGATTCAATATCTAGATGGCAGTTAGAGATTATTCATGCATCAGAACAACTCTGCAGTCAAATACAATGCTTGACAAAAGAAAACACCGATTTAAAGAATGAAATTCAAATCAAGGGTAAAGATGTTAGTATAGTCTCGCCCAAGTTACCGATATTAATTGATTATTGTGAAAAAGCTCTTGTAGAATACCGTCATCAGAATGTGCTTATGAATGAGCTTAAAAAAGAAAACGACAAATTGAAAAAAGAAGTCAATTTAAAAAAACAATTACAATTGGGCAAAACCGAAGAGAAAACTGCTGAAAATGATTGCAAAATCAATGCTCTCAGATCCGAGGTTGCTAACTCGACAAGGAAATTATCCACAGTTATAAACTTTGAGGAGAAGATAGAGCAAGAAGCTGCCATAATCCAATACTCGGTCGAAAAGGATATACAATATTCGAAGGTACAGTAAGCTTTATTACAGATGATCTTTTCAATTATTTTTTTAGAATAAGTTTCATTTAAAATCAACAAAGCCCTACGAACTAACTTCTGAAAAGAATTGCCTTCCACAAGCCAAAATGAACTTACTTCCTGTATACCAGCCATGGAATACTTTGTATTACGTGCATGTGTCGCTGAGGAACCTTTTCTTTGCATTCATTTTGAGTTCGTGCACGTGTAGTGGAAACATTTTGTTTGAGCTTATTACGGTTTTACAAATATATCAACTGTTTTTTCATGTTTTGGGAGTATTTTATATTTCTGGTCTAAAAGTTTCTTGCTATTTAAGTCGATTTGAAAACAAAGCGTTCACTCTCTGCGAAAATGTTAAATGTTTGACAGATCTATTTTATTTATTTTTTTGTAACAAAAATAAAATTTAATTTTGTTGACCAGTACTATTAAAAAAAAGTGCAAATTTGTTTATTGCAGGACGAGAATGTCAGTGTTGAAGAAAAAACAACAAATGCCGATGAAACCCTTAAGAGTATGCATTCAAAAATACACTCGCTTGAAGAAGAACTCGCCAATGCTGCTGGTCAATGCGAAATGCACAAAAATATCACGTCATCATATTTACCCATCTTAATTGATTGCTGTGAAAAAGCATTGCTCGAACAAAGACAACAAATTGAAGTCATTGATGGGTTGAAATATAGAAATATGGAAGAATACAACGAAAAACTCGTGTCCAATTTAAGAAAAGAGGTTGAAAATCTCATAAATACAAATGAAAAGCTTAATGAACAAATTTTAAAAGCCAAAAACCATGACTCTGATATTGAGAATGTTCTTAAACTTAAAAACGATCTCACTACCCAAAGTCAAATCTGTGAAGATCTTCAAACAAAGTTGGAAAAACAAGAGCGGGAGAACACTGATTTATTAAATGAAATGCGTGAGTTAAACGAAGCTCTTAAAGGTCGAGGAGATGTTATATCCAAGCAACAAGCAAAACAACAAGAAATGATAACTGAAATGAAGAAAACATCTAATACTTTGTCAAAAATTGAAGCTGATTTACAATCGAAAGAAACAATAATCAAGGAGAAAGAAACAAAAATCGGTAAGCTTAGCGAAGTTAACAAGTCAGCTCTGGAGGAAGTTAATCGTTTGCAGAATTCTTTGCGTGAAAATGAAGCGAGGATGAAAGAACTAACAGAAGAAATCACAGCGATTAGAGCTCAGTTGGACAACCACGATGCCCAAAGTGAAGCCCTTTCAACATCAACAATATCACGGGCTGAGGAATTAACACGATTGCGTGAGGTTGATGAAAGTTTCGAAGAGAAATACAACAAACTCCGAGCTTTAGCCGTTAAGATGAAGAAAAAGTCTCATGAGCAATCAATCTCTATGGTTGAGTTAGAAAAACAAGTTTCAGAATCAAAAACTAAAATAACAGACATTTCTGAGAATATATCCTCGCTAGAAAATGAACGAGAATCGTTACAAAAAGAACTGAAAATTTGTAAGACTCAAATTGAATCTTTAAAAGGAGAAGTGGGTAAGTTAAAGGTTTCGAAGAAGCAAAGTAATGTTTTAAATCTTGAGATTGCGGCATTTGAAAAGTCATTAAATGAAACCAGTGCTAAATTGACAGCCAAAACAGCTGAATGTGACCGCATACAGGAAATACTTCAAGGTAAAGAATCAGCAATAGAAGCATTGAAAAAGGAAAACAAAATTCTTGAAGAGAGCAAAGAAAGTGAGATTGTACATTCTGCTGAACTTAAAAAGCAGATCGACAAACTTCAGACTAAGTTAAAAGATGTCGGACACAATAAGCTTGAAACTGCTGCAAAACTAGATGCGTGTTTGTTTGAAAAACAATCTCTACAATCAGAAGTAGAAGAACTTAAAAAGAGTGCGTTGTCGCTATCCAAGAAACGTGACGACGAACGAGTAGAAATGACCGAAAAAAATGAAAACCTTCATCAGAGAATAAACGCTTTAGAAGTGCAATTAACGGAGTCAAACAATCGAATTACACTTGCCGAACGTTCTTTCCAAGATCTCCAAGGTGAATTTGCCAATTATAAGGTAAAAGCTCAATCAGTGCTGCGTCAAAATCAAGCTAAAGAATCCTCTAAAGAGCGGGAATTAGAAGAGGAACTGAAACGCGTCAAAGAAGAACACAAAGAATTATCCGAGCGCCTTCAAAAATTCTTAGAAAAATATCAGGCCAGTGAAAAGGCAATCGATGAGCTCCAAGAAGATAACAAATGTCTAAGAAATCGTAATTCCGAGTTGCAGAGTGCGATTACAGAACTTCGTCAGCAGTCAGAAATTATTGCAAGAGAGAATAAGAAACAACTGGAATCATATCAAGAAACTTTAAAAGGACATCGTCTTCAGATTGAGGCATTGGACTCTTGTCATCTCCAACAGATGCAGGAATTACATGCTAAGTACAATCGAGAAATTGCTGACCTAAAATCAGCTCAGCAAAAAGACTCGGGAAGTTTCATACAGAAACCGCATGAAAAACACTATTATATTCTCATGGAACGTGAGGATGCCGAAGGATCGGAAGCTGAAATAACACAAACCCCGAAATACCTGCAACCGAGAAAACGATCAAATCATGATTTAGTTCCACTGGAGGAATTATTGAGTTCACCAATGGTTGATAATACGTATCCTATTATAGAAAGGAGAAAATCTTTGTCACCATCGATTGAATTGCAAGAGACAAAAGAACGTTTAATGAAGCAAGAGAGTCGTGTAAGGCATTTAACTTCATTGTTAGCGGAGAGCGAGCAAGATTTGGCGAAATTAACGCAGTTGAACGAAATGCTTAAAGAGGAAGTCCGGAGACAAGAGAGAACAGTTGAAAGGGAGAAACATATGCATAATTCGGAATATCTGAAGAACGTTGTTTTAAAGGTAATGCCTTTAGCCGAGAAAGAGCTTAACTATTATTTTATTTTTTATAATTTCTTTATCACTTTTTTAAACAAAACAATTTATTAAAAATAAAAAATCAATGGGCATTTTATAAGTGAAGGGATATTTTTTGATAAGTTAAAATACAAATCAATACTGGGACAGGGGATTAAAATTTTGCTAAAATATAACTTCTAAAAAGGAAATTTAAACCGTCTACAATTCTTAAGCCTTAAATGTCTGTTGAATACAGCTAAAAATTTTAAATTGATTCCACAATATTTCAACAGTTCGTCTCTCTTAACAATGGTGATGAAAGAACTCAGCTAGTACCTGTTCTCAATACAATTTTAAAACTTAGTCGGAGTGAAATGGAAATGCTTCAAAATGTGGCCAAAGGAAAAGGTAGGTTTATTATTTAACAGTTGCTGAAAATTGAAAATGAAAATGATTTTAAATCTATTAAGCTTTGGATAACAATAATCGAAGTTGGGGAAGTTTCTTGCCAAGCTGGAATACGAGTTAATATTTATAATACTACAATACTACTACATTTTCTACAAAGTTTCAACATTTAGTAGTTTTTTGTTTAACATAAATTATTTGTAAACATATTTGTAGTTTGTAGATCTTTAAATTTGTAAATATAATTATCAATGTAAATACAAAACAAATATAAATAAAAGGTGTGTTCCTTTACTTTGAAACTATGATTTTCTGTTTAAAACTACACATTTTATTTTTTTATATGAAACTAGCAAAACCCCCGCCCGCTTCGCAGGGCGTTAAAAAAATAGTTTTTTATTTGTTTTGCAGCGAATGTGTTGAAAAAAAAATAGAAAATTATTAAAAATTAAAAAAAATGTTGCCGGTGACAGGAATCGAACCTGAGACCCCTAACGTTTAAAGCGAAGATCTTCCCACTGCACCACGAACTCCATTATTTTTGAATTGTGCAAATTACTAAACCCATGTGACCAATTGGAATCTCATTTCTTTTTTTAACAAATTTCCTTTCATTTTTTATAATTTTTTTTTTGTCCTCAACCTTCTACCCTTATACCTCTTTAATTTAAAAAAAAAATTAAGAAAATCGGTCAACCGGTTTGGCTGGTTAGCGAACGTACACAAAACAAAACTTTATTTTATATATATTGTAACGATTAAATTACTCAACTTCTTTTGAATTATAATGTAACGTCTTTTATGGAGCGCCATCTTTTGGAATATAGCTAAGTCACAAACCGATATTGAACGCTACCACTGGTAACTTTGAGTGAGCTTTTTCGAACATCGAAAGAATGTTCGAGATTTGAAATTATAACCCCACTTACCTGTCATAGAAAGATCGAGAAGCAAATACGAGAACCTTCACGAAAATACTAGGAACTAAATATAGGGTATAAAAGAGAGCTTGGCTGCCACCCTGAGCACAGTTTGTTTTTAATAGTGACAGAGTAAAGTTGGTTGTAATAAGAGATAAGTAAATTGTTTAAGGAAATTAGTTTCGGTATATTTGAGTGTTGAATAATAAATGGATGGTTTTAAGAAACTAAATGTTTTATTTACGAAATAAATAAGCGGAAGTTTTAAAACAAAATAAATAAGTTTTATCCATCGAACCCTAAGAAAATATTACACTGGTGTTAGAAGTGAAGATAAAACTTATTATCTGTGAATTCGGAAAATTTATGGTGATAAATTAATAAAACAAAGACAAAAAGTGAAAGTGATAAAAGAAGAAAAATAAAAAGAAAAATGGGTAAGACATTGAATGAATTAAATTGTGTTGAACTACGACAACGGTTCTACTGGCTGCACGCAAGAGAAGACGTCGAAAAGTGGTGCCGAAAATGTGATATTTGTGCTGCTACCAGAGGACCGGGTAGAAAAATTCAGAGTCAAATGCAGCAGTATAATGTGGGCACACCTTTCGAGAGAATTGCTATAGACGTCGCAGTCCCTTTTCCTGAAACTAACAGTGGAAACCGATACATCCTTGTAGTCATGGATTATTTCAGCAAGTGGCCTGAAGCGTTTGCTATTCCAAACCAAGAAACCAAAACAGTTGTGGATCAGATTGTCTTTAATTGGGTGAGCAGGTTTGGCGTTCCAATGGAACTGCATTCTGACCAAGGAAGGAATTTCGAATATAAAGTCTTTCAGGAGGTTTGCACGCTTCTTTTCATTAAGAAGACGAGAACCACACCGCTCCATCCACAATCTGATGGGATGGTTGAACGATTCAACCGGACGCTTAAAGAACATCTATCTAAGGTTGTCGGCGACTACCAACGAGACTGGGACCGACATATCCCAATGTTCCTTATGGCATATCGAAGTGCAACCCATAGCTCGACGGGAAAAACACCATCGGAAATCCTGTTCGGATCAACAATACGCCTGCCAAGTGAATTGAAATTTGGGTGTCGTCGAAACGAGTCACAGGGAGCAGAAGACTATGTGGATGACCTCAAAGACAGGCTTATTGACATTCATCAACGAACAAGGAAAAACATAAAATTATCCAGTTATCGAATGAAAACAAGATATGACGTAAGAGCGACAGCAACAGGATTTCAAGAAGGAGACCTTGTGTGGTTTTACAATCCTCATCGACAAAAAGGACTATCACCAAAACTCCAACAAAACTGGGAAGGCCCATATACTGTTGTGAAAAGAATCAATGATGTGGTCTACCGTATACAGAGAGGGGTAAGAGGCAAATTAAAAGTAGTTCATTGTGACCGTTTACATCGATATAATGGTGAAAGAAGTGATGAAATTGCTCGGGACGATCAATCCTAATTTGAGTGTTGAATAATAAATGGATGGTTGTAAGAAAGTAAAGTGTTTTATTTACGAAATAAATAAGCGGAAGTTTTAAAACAAAATAAATAAGTTTTATCCATCGAACCCTAAGAAAATATTACAATATAGATTTGACCAGAAAATCAGAGAGTTTCAAAGTAAAAGAACGCACCTTATATAAACTTCATTTAATGAAAATGTAAATTAAATTTTTGTATTTATTTAAGTGGAAGTAACTAAATAAAATTATGTTAACATAATGTGTATATCTATTTTTTTTTTGTTTTTTCCTGATTCTTATATTTCTTGATTTCTCTGTATCGTTTACCTATTTAGATACAAAATTGTTTGTTCATTTTTACTGACTTTTGATAAGCGTCATGGATCTGAGGAAGGTGTTGCGCACTATGATTAGAGTCTTATGTTGTCAAAAAGATGGCCTAAAGATTTGCCACCTCAATGCCCAAAATAGATGAATTTCGTGATTTATTTGAGGGATCAAATCTTGACGTAATATGCGTAACGGAAACTTGGCTGGTTGAAGGTTTCAATGATAATTTGTGTTGTTTAAAAGGGTACAAAATCTTACGTGCCGATAGAAAAGATCGTGTTGGTGGTGGTGTTGCTATCAATATTAGAGATGATATCAGGTGTAAGTTTTAGTACAGATCCAATTTTGATAGTGCAAAAGAATACGTTTTCGTTGAGTAGATAGTGTATACAGACCAAATAGAAATATTGATTTTTCGACTTTCATAACACTAATAGAGGAAGTCTCTTTATTTTGTCCAAATTTGATTGTGTGTGGCAATTTCAATAGCAATTTATTAGTAGATCGAACTCTTACAAATGCAATGAGTGCCTTTGATTTAAATGCAGTTAATACTGTAATATTTTCTTAGGGTTCGATGGATAAAACCTATTTACTTTATTTTAAAACTTCCACTTATTTATTTTGTAAATAAAACACTTCACGACTGGTGATGCCCAAGGGCTTTTGGAATTTTCGATTACCCCATCTTCCTTCATGGTCGATCATTTTCTCAACTTCCGCTTGTTTTGCCAAAGGGAGACGTCTTGCTGGTTGTCGAATCGGCCTTGCATCTCCGGTATCGATTCGATGCTGCACTAGTTGTGTTCGACCATACTGCCCGCTGGGTGAAGAGAATATATCAGCATACTCATGAAGGAGATCCCCAGCAACTTTAAGCTGATGTTGACTGAGTTTAGATGACTTCAGAATTTGGGCTTTTAAATTTTCGGAGTCGATAGGTTTCTTTGTTTCCGCTTCGGTGATTCTAATAATTGCGGATACAGATTCACATTGCCCAACTATTTCTCCCTTCTTGAGTTTAATTTCGTACGGTTTTATGTTCAGTATCCGTACAGGCACCATGTTGTTCTTTGGTGCCACAAGAGTCTTCCCTACCATGATGTTTTGGGAACTTTGTTCCGTATCTGGTTCCACCATGAGGTATCGATGGCTTCCACAGTCACCCTTTAGTTTCGTCCACACGAATACTTCCGAAGAAGTGGGCAAGCAAATGTTTTCTTTGATGACGGTCCTAATAGTTGTTGAGTTTTCGTTGCCATAGACCATCGGAATCTCCACATTTTGAAACTTTAGAACTTGCTTACCGATATCCAAAATTATTCCATGCTCCTTCATGAAGTCGATTCCAATGATGCACTCGTCACATATATCTGCTACCAGAAATAGATGCGAAAACTCTAGTTCTGCCAAACGGATCGTTAGACGAACCTCACCATACACTTTTGCTGCCTCTCCTGTGGCGGTCTTTAGACGGTAGCTATTGGTGTTATGTAGCCAATTCATCTTGACCAAGTCTCTTCGTACAATGGAGGCGGTGGCTCCGGTGTCGATTGTAGCCACGTGGTTATTGTTGTTTATTATTGCCTCTACTGTCAGACTTTTGTTGTCTCGTTTAGTCTGTGAGACTTGGATAGTGTTTCTGGGGCCATCGATACCAGAAACCAGCTTCTGCCCCTCGAAGTTGGTTCTTACTCGTTTCCCGCCTGGGAAACAAGTTGAGCAGGAGTGTTGGTGTTATTGCTATGTTGTTCTCGAACGTTGGTTCTGCTTCCACAATGTTGACATGCAGCTCTTCTCGGTGGTAATCTGCACTGCCGCTGGAGATGTCCGGTTTTGTTACAATTCCAGCATCGAACAGGTCCTTCACGCTGGCTTCTTTGGAATGCGATTTTCTGACATGAGCATTCCTCGACTTCTACTTCTCTGACTCGATGAACTCCTTGGGAAGCTTGTTCTGCTGCTTCCATAGTCAGAGCGAACGCTAAAGCTTCAGGAAGCGTGCGTTTTCCAGCAGTTCGAATTGCTCGCTGTAAGTTTATATCAGATACAGCACGGATGAAGGCTTCTGTTGCGAATTGGCTGATGATTTCATCCCCTGCAGCTGGATATGCCATATGCCCTAACCGTTCGATGTCTGCTTGGAGCTGTTGTAAAGTTTCTCCTCTTTTCTGGACTCTGGTGTTGAGCTGGACGCGGAAGACTTCTTGCATATGGCCATCTCCAAAGCGTTTGTCAATGGCCTGAATAAGAGCACTGAAGTTGCCATTCTTATCTGCTGGTATGGTTTGCAGCAGTTCAGCAGCAGGTCCTCTTAGAGCAAGTGTCAGAGCTATCAATTTGTCTTCGTCATCCCAGCCGTTCGTTGCTGCGGCTGCCTCAAACTGCTTCTTGTAGATCGACCAAGAAGTTTGCCCATCAAAAGTCGGTGGATGCATTTCCTTCTTCTTTGGGTAATCGCCAACACTTTCTCTAATCTTAATTTTTCGAACTTTGTCTAATTCATCGGCAATGCTTTGAATTTTACCTTCGAATTTTTCTTGAACTCTCTCGAGTTTTGCGTCTACATCATCAATGCGTCCACCAAGAGCAATGAACTTGTTCTCAAATGTATCGAGCTTACCTTCGATTAGGTTCTTTTGTTCTTCTAGAAGGTCCCTTTGCTCTTTACGGTGTTCTTCGATTTGTTCGAGAAGATTTGTATGTTCACTCTTTTGTTCAACATGTTGTTCTTTGATTTGTTCGAGGAGAAGAGTCATCATTGACGACAAGTCGGCACCAGTACTTACCGGCATTTCAATTTCGAATACAAATATGTCAGGATTTTCATTGTGTTGTCTTAAATCTTCTTGCAGACGGATAATGAGGTCATTTTTCGCTCCAGCAGTAGGAAGACCTCGTTTACTCAATTCTGCCTTAAATTCAACACTATTATATATTCAAAAGACAACCGGTTAGTTCATCAGTTAATTTATTACTTAAACTATATTACAAAAATGATCTTAAATCTAAGTGGAAGAAAAGAGGAAAAGTATGATACATAGTAATATAGCATGATGTTGTCCCGTAATGATACAAGACATACGATGCTTCTTATACATAAGGAGTAGGAACTTTACCTACGAATCTTACTTAATAATTGTATATGTTATCATATACATAACATCACCTCTTTTTTTAATTAATTAAAATTATACAATTCATTTTACAATTTATTATTTTATTCTTAAATACTTACAGTCGTATTTATTAGATTTTTGCCTACTTAGACAATGTCTAACTATTTTCAAATTGGTGGAAATATGCTTTATTTAATAAAAATAAATATCACATTATTCACGGTTAAGACAATCTACTCTTGTGTCTAAGTTAGGCAGCTATAAGACAAGAACAAATAAGGTTTTTGAACACATTTTCCAAAGTTGGACAGTTGTCTAAAGTTAGACAACGTTTATAAATAAGACCATTAATGTTTAAATTTCAAGTTAGATAGCTTTTGATAAAAACTATTTGCTTAAGTGTGATTTATTAATATTTTACATTATTTGTATTTCACAGGTTTTTGGCTTCTTTGTTTTTTCCGATACTGTTCATTTACAATTCTTATTTTAGTTGTAGCCATTTTCTTTTTTCTTTTATCTATCTGTTCTTCTTTTTCTTTTTTAGCTATAGTATCACTTTCTTTTGAATTATTTTTAATTTCTTCTTCAAAACACTTCTCATTACTTGATGGAGGGATATACAAATCAACTTCATAATCTTTTAACTGATTTCTATGAACAATTTTTCGTCTCCGATTACATTCAATCGTATATAACAAATTACTATTTCGCTTTATAATAATTGCAGGTATATATTTTGCATAACATTTTTCTGGATTCAAATACAGAACTTTTTGATTAACTACAAAATTTAATGAATTATTTTTATCCTCCAAAAATTGTTCATAGACTTCCAGTTTCTTTTCCTTATATTTATTTTGTACAGTTTTTACTATTTGTTTCTCGTTATAAGTATTTATATATGTTAACATAGTTCTAGGTTTAAAAGTAAAAATAATTTCACTTGGCGAAATTCCCGTAACCGTTGTGGGCGTATTTCTATAATTAAATAGAAAATTTAAAACCTTTGCTTCGAGAGAGAGTTTATCGGCTTTAGTATCATTCAAATATGAAGCCAATGCTTTCTTCGAAGTACCAACGGCTCTCTCTGCTAACCCGTTACTTTCCGGATGGTATACTGGACTTGGACAAAATTCAATTCCATTTGTCTTTAAAAACATTTCAAACTCGGAGCTTGAAAATTGTGGACCATTATCACTAACAAGTATTTTACAAAAACCAAAAATGGAAAATAGATTTTTAAGTTTATCAATAATAGACATCGCGGTAGTCTTTGTTAAAATAAAAATTGAAATCCACTTGCTAAAATCATCTACTGCAATCAAAAAATCTTTTCCGCAAAACTGAAAAAGATCAACATGCATCCGTTCAAAAGGAAAACTAGTTTTTTTCCATGTAAAATTTGGACAATCTTTTGTTCTATTTTGGCCTTTTTGACAAGTACTGCAACTTTTAACAAATTGTTCTATTTGTTTATCTATCGATGGCCACCAGACACTATCCCTTTTTTTACAATTATATATGGATAAAAACAAAATCCACCTGTGGAAACGGATAGACACAATATTGCTTAGTGCTTTTTGATCACCCAACAAGCTTTCGAGAGGTTTGTGGTCTGTATAGACTACAAATCTAAAACCAAAAACAAATTTGTGGAATCTCTTTATAGCAAAAATGACTGCGAGAGCTTCGCGATCAAGCTGAGAATAATTTTTTTCAGCAGCACTGAGAGAGGCAGATACCATGTAACATGGTTTTTCCAACCCGTTATCCACTATACTGAGAATTGCTCCAACACCGTAGGGTGAAGCGTCACATGTTATGATGATGGGAAGCTTCGTGGTAAAATGAGCCAACAGACTGTTGTTGGACAACAGAGTCTTGCTGTTTTCAAAAGCTCTCATACAATTTTCATCCCACATGAACTGAATATTTTTATGCAAAAGTCGATAAAGTGGACTTAACAGATCAGCTGAATTCGGCAAAAACTTTGAGTAATAATTAATTAAGCCTGAATAACTCTGCAACTGTTCTTTATTTTCTGGCTGAGGTGCAGACATAATAGCTTCACTTTTAGATTTCGAGGGACTTATTCCATTTTCTGAAATAATGTGCCCTAGGTACTCAAGGCTTGATTGAAAAAATTTACATTTTTCCCAATTCACATGAACGTTATATTCCTCTAAACGCTTGAAAACATTCCAAAGCCTATTCTTGCATTCGTCTATTGATATACCTGCCACGAGGATATCGTCTATATATACCTCTACGCCTTTAAGACCTTTCAAAATTGTGTCCATTGTCTTTTGGAATTCCATTGGTGCTACAGACACTCCATATGGAACCCTTAAAAATTTATACAGACCCTGATGAAAGTTTATTACTAAAAAATTTTGCGAATTTTCTTCAACACTTAGTTGAAGATATGCATTTTTAAGATCTAAAGTGCAAAATATTTTGTTTCCACTCATGCTAGCTAAAATTTCATCCACTAAAGGAAATGGGTATACATTTAATTCAATTGCAGGATTTATGGTAACTTTAAAATTACCACACAATCTAACCGTATTATTTTTTTTTAAAACACAAACTAATGGTGCTGCCCACCTACTAAAACGAACTGGTTCAATTATTTTGTCGTCACACATTCTTTGCAATTCTGCCTCTATTTGCGGCCTCAAACTTAGAGGAGTTGTGTACGGCTTACAAAACTTGGGCTTAGCGTCTGGATCTATTATTATCTGAGCTTTAAAATCTTTTATCGGATCTGTTGACCCTTCAAACAATTTTGGGAAACTTACTTTGATTTCTTGATATATATTAGACTCGCACTTAATTTCATTTGTTATCGAGTTCAGCCATGCACTTTCCAAGAAAAATTTTCTCCAACTTGGAACAATTTTATCTAGCCAGTTTCTCCCTAGAAGTGGTTTGAAATTTTTATCCGACTCAATAATAAATAACGGCAATTTAAGACACCCTTCAACTGTAACGGAAATAGCTCCAGTGACTTTAACCTCTTCACCTGTAACAACCTGTAAAGGAGGCAAATTATTTTCAGAAGAAATACATAAATTTGGGAATAAACTTAATTAATCATCTTTAGACATCACTGACACCACCGCTCCCGTATCAATCTCCATACTGATGACATTTCCTTCAATGTTGAGGTCTTTAACTGCTGGCTTTTCACATTTGTCCATCCAATGAGGTGTTCCCAGCTTCAACTCGTTCACATGTGGTTTCTGCTTAAAATTGTTGCTGTTGGTTTTCTTGTATTTTTGAGGCTTATTTTGCTTAAAGAAACAAGCTTTCGCTGAATGTCCCTTTCGTCCGCAAGTGTAGCAAACCCAATCTTGAGCTGGACAGGACCCTTTGGTATGCTTCGTGGTACACTTACTGCATTTTGGATTACCTCTGCTTTGGGCAACTTGCTTTGGGTACAATTTATTAATCTCGTGGGCTGAGTTCATGTTTCGCTGCTCTCTGTTGATTAACTCAAATGATTGTGCGATTTCACAAGCGCTGCTCCAGGTTAGGTCTTTGGTAGACAGTAGTTTGGTTTGAAGTTGTACGTTCTGAACTCCACTTACTAAACGATCTCGTAGAGCTTCTGATAAGAACGTCTTAAACTCACAATTGGCAGCTAATAACTTTAAATTAAATATGTAGTCTTCTATAGTTTGACCTTGTTTTTGCGAGCACGTGTAGAACTTAAATCTGTCGGCGATTAGATTTCTTGTAGGCGCGAAATGAGGTTTAATCGCGTCGATTAATTCTTTATAAACTTTTGACGTTGGTTTTTCAGGCAGAAGAACTGATTTAATTCGCTTATACGCATCTGGGCCAATTAATGTGAGGAATAATGCAACTTTACGATTGTCATCGGTTTCGTTTATTTGAAACAATTGGTCCATTCTTTCCAAATACTCGTCGAAATCATCACCAATTACAAATTGTTCGATAGAACCAATTAATGCCATATTGGTTTTAAACTTTTTTTTTTTTTTTATATAAATATATATATATATATATATATATATATATATATATATATATATATATATATATTTTTTCTTTTTAATATTTTCTACAAAATATTTTAATTTAATTTCTACAGTTTAACAACTGTTTCAAAACTTTTTCGACACGAGATTCTTAATACCTCGTCGCCAATATTATATATTCAAAAGACAACCGGTTAGTTCATCAGTTAATTTATTACTTAAACTATATTACAAAAATTATCTTAAATCTAAGTGGAAGAAAAGAGGAAAAGTATGATACATAGTAATATAGCATGATGTTGTCCCGTAATGATACAAGACATACGATGCTTCTTATACATAAGGAGTAGGAACTTTACTTTGATACGAGGCAATTGGAGGGGATGTGAAGGGTTTGGGATATGGACAGGAGATGATTGAGATAGGAATAGGAAAGCGACTAGGCAAATACTTAGGTTGGAGAAGAGGGTGACGGACAGTGAAGCCTGATAGCAAAGAAACATTCCTTCAAAAGAAGAAAAAAAAACAAAAGGGTTTGGTTAGGGAATGGAAGGAAAAGAATGTCGGTCACTAGGGGCAATGGCATGCTCGCAGGGCTCAGCTTAGCTCGTCGGAATATGGGGGGGGGATCTTGCCTCCGCGACGCGACCTCACCTCGATCAAAACACATATCATGCCAACTCCACCACTATATCCACACCTGGAGGCACTGCAGGTGTCATTGCAATGTGGGTCTTGTCCCACCCAACCTGGAATTCATTCGGACCCGGTAGTGTCTGAATTCCCCAAAAAAAACTCGCTGGAAATATCGTTGTCAGGTCATACGCACCGCTTCACCGAAAGTCTTTAGCCCGCCTTATTCCACCCCTTGAAAGTTAACTTTAGCGCGCCATGGAGCTTTGTTTAGCGCCCCAAATAAAAAGATTCATTATTCACCGGCTTGGCGTGATTTACAATCATAGAGGCATTTCTTTATTATTCAAAAAAATTAAACTAACTCTATATGCTTATGCTAGGAAATAACAAAAAAAATGAAAATTTAACTAACCTAGGTTCTACTCTAGCAAATTTGACGAAATGAGTTTATGAACCCAAAAAAAGTATCCTAGGTTGAATATGGTGAAGCACAAAAGCAACTTGTGCCAAAACAAGGAAAAAACTCTAAATGACCCAAGGAATAACGATTATTTTGACAATTATTATGTATCTATGTATATAAACCAAGAAAGAATTAAAACATGGGTTAGACCTTGAGCTTAAGTAAGGCTGAAAAATGGTAATATATAAACACAATCAAACAAAAAAAAAACTTTCACTGCTTTCGAACCTCGATGAGACGAGATTCCCCAAGACCGCCTTAAAACTAGGCTTCCGGTCGTCAATATGCGACCGTACTACAATTACCCTTGAATAACAGCCTATACAGAGAGCTCTTTGTATGGATTTTCTTTCACAGGGGCAAAAATTTGCTAATGGAGGAAAAGGGGCGTTGGAGAAACTTTTCCTTTCGGGCTTCGTGTGAAATTCTACCACTTAAACAATAATTCCACTTTTAAGCCAAACTTCACAACAAATAAAATGATTAAATAAATTAAATAAATTAAATAAATTTTATATAGTAATATTACAACATGAATAACCAATATCACGCTAGCCAAATACAAAAATACATAATTAAATAAACCGCCGTCTTGATGTTTGATGGAGTCACTCCGACCACGGGAATCCGCATCCGCAGGATCCCGGCACGTACAAGTTAGATTGAAATCTTTGTAAGTATTGAAAACTTTTTTGAACAAGAATCCGTTAGAATATTGCGCGATAGAGCACCGGGCAAAAAAAAAGGTGAAATGAATGTTTTTATATATGTATATCTATATTTATGCAGACGTGAATCTTGCGAGCGCGGGGGGTGAATCCTGCCAAAAAAATATGGGGAATCTTTCCCTGCAATTGGTTAGGCTTTTACTTGTATAGTTCGGGTAATCTACGAACTTTCCAATTTTTCTTGATATCAGCACCTGTGGTATATTATTATTCTTTCTTTTGTTGAAATGCGTATCCCGCCTTGGTATTTAGCTGGGATGTCCTGAATTTAGCACTCGTCGGCGACGGCCCATCCACCCTGGGCGAAAATATGTCACTTTATTAGCATGATGTTAAAATTCACTTTCTATAATTTACACTCACCCTCCGCCGCCTAAATATTATTTCTTTAAAATAATTAAATCTCTTCGTCACCGCGGCTTTGAATTTAATTAACGTTTTGTTCACGGCCTAAATATTAGAATTTTCTACTGCAAATTTTAATTTTCTTTAGTCACCCAATAATTGAACACAGTATGACTTTTGTAGTGTCTTCCGTAACTCTATCGATACGAATGACTATCACCACTCCGTTACCAACGGTTGCGAACAGTAAGTATATAAACTCATATTGCGGTCTATCTATGTTCATTGACCTACCTACATATGTACCAATGGATTTCAAATAGCTAATGCTTGTTAACCCTAGTTTACTTCTGGGCGCATCCCTCTTCATCTTAGACCCAAACCCGTTTCCCAGCTGTTCGAACATTTGCAGAACAAATTTCCTGTCACCCGTTGCCGTAAAGAGCTTTTCGTCGCAACCCGTCGCGGCCGAAGAACTTTCGTCTCCTCTATGACAATTCATTCGCGTTGGTTTCTTTTCCCACATCGGTCGTGTCGACAAAATTATAATTAAACGTTTTGTTTACTTAAGAATTGAAGATAAATTTGTGGCTCTAAGCGGATGTGAGGGCTTCTTATCCTCAACAGAAAGTAAGTACCTACTCTACCTACCACGAACCAATTTCTTTTGCAACTTTCTAAATCCTTCCCTAGCTACTCAAATTTCGCCGATCGCCTCTATTCTATAGCATTAGCCCTGACAATGGCCTGCCTACGTCCTGAAAATGGGAAGTAGAACCCTACTCTACTTTGATTTCCCCACCATCGGAGCGACAATCACTTGACTGCCAACAGCCAGTACGACTTCGTTATTTCTTCAATGCCCAGAGACGTCCTTCATCTTTTCGAGCGAAAATCTGGTAGGAGGATGCCTCTGGGTCATTCATTAACTTCTAAAGCATTTATAATCCTACTTCTCTTGCTCACAGGTAGCCGTAACAAAACTCCGGCACTGGATCTTCGTTATACAGGGTACAGAGACGGTGGCTAAGGCTACTAAAACAAGTATAATCGCCCTCGTTGGGGAAGAACCCACAATATCCAGCCGGGCACTTATTATTTGTGAAAATGAGTCTACGCACTCATCCTTTTCCTGCCATTCGGTTTTTTTTTTAACATTTAAATGGGAAACCTTCACGTTGCCAGCTTATCGAGTACGCCCGGGAACTATTTCTGCTATTAAAATTAACGACTTCAGAAAGAGTGAGTGTTGGATTTTATGGTTACTCTTTTATGAACTTGGGTTATTGTGAACATCCTCTCCTTATGTAGGAACTGGATGATAGATTTAGGATGTCAATGATCTCAGTCATTTATTTATAAACATTGTTGGTATGGATTCCGCCTAAGATTTGCAGCTGTGCACATACATGTTAAGACCGAGACGCTCAGTTATTGAATGACAATAAAATTTAAAAAAGAACAATATACTTTACACGAATTATTTCTTATGGGTTTCTGCCGTTAAACGTCGATTTCTCTCAAAGATTCGGTTCCTTTTTTTTTTTTTATTTATTTTTTTTTTGTTTTTTCTTTTTTTTTTCTTAACCATGCTGAATAATAATTTTTTGACATCTTTACGTATCGAACAAACAAAATAATTAGATCGCGACGATCTTTCGCTTAAATAAAGGTTTTTAACTTGTCGGTCATAATAATAAACACAGAAACATTACGCATGAGAATGAAACCAGAAAACTAATTATCACAGATGGCCGTATACAATTGGCTAAAAAAAATATCACAGATGTTCAGGTATTGACTTGGATTCAGTAGTCGATAATAGCTTTCATGCAATTGTATAAAAGTATCACAGTTGGGCAATTATATCACAGGTTTTCAGGTACTTAAGTTCGGGTGTATATAAGGTTATGGCTGTTTCCTACCTATATCACAGTCGATTTTTTTTTTTTTTTTTTTTTTTACAGTACCAGGTTACAAATAACTTTTAGTCAATTGTCATGAATAACTATAGGTCATCAGAAGTGTTATTGAGAAGTATTACTGAAGTATTTCTTCCTTTCCCTTGCCAGTTGCTTCATCTATGAACATGATGAATTCTGTATCTTATGGGTAGAATTTCATTGTTTAAGATCTTTTGCGTGAAATATTCCTAAGGATTTACCTGTCATATTCTCAATCTCATACATATTTTTCCCGACTGGTTTCACGACACGACATCTAATATATTTAGGACAGAGTTTCGAAGATAATCGTTTTGAGGAGTCACTAAGAATAAAGTTTCGCTTGTAAACTTCTTGGCCGGGTATGTACTGCACGTTTCGAGTGCGCATATTATACGTTTTAGCACATTTCTCGTTAGCTTTTTGCAAGTTCTCCTTTATTTTGGATCGAATTAATTGCAATCTATGTTGCCTTGGTATTGTCATCAACTCACCGTCCCTCAACACGTTCAACCTACTCGCTAGCTCGTAGCTGCTACCGTGAGTTATCATATTCGTCCCGAAAAGGGCAAAGTACGGTGACACCCCGATGGTCGAATGCACGGAACTTCTCAACGCGCCTGCGATTTCACTTAAGTGAATATCCCAGTCACGTTGATCCGCTTTCAGGTAGGAACGTATTGCCGCTAATAACGTCCTATTGACCCGTTCCGAAGCATTTGATTGTGGAGAGTAGTTCGCGGTCTTAAAATGGACTATCGCAAAAGTTTTCAACAGGCTTTGGAACTCTTTTGCTAGGAACTGCTTTCCGTTATCCGAGTGAATAATTTGTGGCACTCCAAAGGTATTAAAAATTTCATCTCGTAAGAATCTGATTATGCTGCTTGAATTCGCAGCACGCAACGGTTTTAAAAACACCAATTTCGAAAAATGATCAAGCACTACGAAAACATAAGCGTTTCCCGTTTTTGAACGAGGATACGGCCCTATAAAGTCCACGTAAAGTTTTTGGAACGGACGATCAGACGTATAAATAGTACTAATAGGTGGACGAGAAATTTGATTAGTCGACTTTGACTGCTTACATATGACACATTTAGACACGAATTCCTTGACTTGTATGGACATATTGGGCCAGTAAAAATATTGCTTTATTCTGTCTAATGTCTTGGCAATGCCTCCGTGAGCGGCCTGGGGTGGGTCATGGGCTTTAGTGATAAGGTTCTCGGTCAAGGCCGATGGCACCCACAGGCACCAGGTATGTTCTGAAAAGACCTCCTCTAAGTTCAGTGATGGCAGAGTACGTTTGTAGACGTAACCATCTTCTACTTTTAAGTCGGGCAATTCCTCTTTGTGACCTAGAATTGTACTTATGAGATCTTTGTACTCTTCAGATTTGAATTCATCGCAATCCAAATCAACCCATGGGGCTATTTCTTCGATAACTAGGCTATCCAAGTGTGCCCGAGAAAGCGTGTCTGGCACGACATTTAGCGATCCCTTTCGGTGCTCTATGTCCAAGGCATAGGACTGTAGCTCCAAACTCCACTTAGCCAAACGGCCACTTAAATCTTTCATGGTCATTAACCATTTTAGGCTAGAGTGGTCGGTTATCACAGTGAAATCCATACCCTCGACATAGGGCCTAAACTTTTTCACTGCCATGATAGCGGCCATACACTCTTTCTCGGTCACACTATAGTTTCGCTGGCAAGAATTTAGTTTCTGAGAAAAATATGAAATAGGAGATTCGCAACCTTCGTCATTCTTTTGAAACAACACTGCACCGATTCCAGAGTCCGACGCGTCGCATTGTATATAAAAGCGTTTTGTGAAATCTGGGTGCGTGAGTACAGGTGCGGTCGTTAACGCTTCTTTTAACGCTTCGAAAGCCTTTTTTGCTTCCTCAGACATTACAAATTTCGTATTATTTTTCCTGAGCATATCCGATAGTGGAGCGGTCAGGCTAGAAAAATCCTTTATAAATCTTCTATACCACCCCGCCAGACCGAGCAAGCGCCTAACCTGTCTTGGATTTTTCGGCATGGGAAAGTTCACTACTGCTTCAACTTTTTCTGGGTCGGTCTTCAATTTCCCACCACCAACGATGAAACCCAAATACTTTAGTTCTTTAAAGCAAAATTTGGATTTCTTTACGTTGATGGTGAGATTTGCTTTCCTAAGGCAGTCAGCCACTTCGTCTAGCAGAGCAATATGGGACTCGAAGTCCGGCGCAATAATGAGCAGGTCATCCAAATACACAAAGACCCGATCCCGAAGTCGTGCAGGGATCACCTTGTCCATTAAACGACATAACCTTTGTGCTGCATTACACAGTCCGAAAGGCATGACCGTGAAGTGGTACAAGGGTCTCCCCGGTACCGCAAACGCAGTTTTTTCCCTACTCTCCCTCTCCAACGGTATCTGCCAGAATGCTTCCTTTAGATCTACACTACTAATGAAGTAGGTATCTGGTAGCCGACTGATAAGCCCTTCGATATGAGGGAGGGGGTTAGCGTCCTTTTTGGTTAGCGCGTTGACCCTACGAGAGTCCAGGCAGAAACGATACTTGGTAGTATTGTCGGGGCCTGGTTTCTTTATAAGGACAACGGGCGAGCACCAAGGACTCTCACTCTCCTCAATAACGCCGAGCTTAAGCATTCGGTCTATTTCCTGGTACAAAAGGGCTTGCACCGCTGGAGAAACAGGGTAGTGTCTTTGCTTCACCGGGATCGCATCCCCGGTATCGATGACGTGCTCCATAAGCGCCGTTTTTCCGAGTCCGTTCCTATCAAAATCTAAAAATTTATGCCTGACCGCTTCCAATCTAGACTGCTGATCGGGTGACAAGCTGTGAGTGCTGAGAGGGTCAGGATTCTCAGGGATTGATATGGTACTAACAATACTTGGTGCTATTTGGAACGACTTCCAAAAATCTACTCCTAAATACAACTCTTGATCTAAGTTTGGAACCAGATAGAAGGTAACTTCATTCTCGAGACCTTTATAACTAACTAGGGTTTGTATTTTCCCAATTATAGCTTGGTTTTTCCCATCCGCGGTTTTTACACCGGATTTATATGGTATGATCCGAATTCCCACACTCTCTACGAATTGAATACAGTTTTTCCCTAATATACTCACACTAGCCCCGCTGTCCAACAAACCTAATACTTCTTTGGACGCTATGGTTACTTTAGCATAAGGCCGAGGGTCTGTGTTAGTATCTACAACTGTCGACGCTATACTTTTCCTTGTTTGTTTTCTTAGTTTACATCTATCTCTAGCTTTTAATATCCTTTTAGAAACCTCACTTACGTTTGCATTAAATATTTTATTTCTAGCTTCATAATATTCTCTAACTCTAACATGTAACGGTTTAATCTGTATTTCGACTTTTTGCTTATTTATCTTTCCTTTTTCTCTTCCTTCTCTCATCAAAATTGTAATTTTTTTATTCTCAGGTCTGCTTTGTACTCCTACATCTGTTTCGGAATGTCTTGGGGCGTCTGGGTTGAACGCGGCTCCCCCAAAGATCTCGCGTTCCGGTTCGGGTTTTCCGGATTACAATTGGAGCATTTAGGAGTTATAACTCCTTCTTTACCGCATCTATAGCAAAAAATGTTTCTAACTGTTGACGGGCAGTCCATAAACGAGTGCCCTACTACTCGGCAATTCCAGCATGCCACTGGTCTGGGGTCCGCATATCTAGGATTCTTTGGACGAGGCCCAGAGTGCTGGAAAGCTTCGACATGCTGGTCCCAACAACATCCCCCGTCAGGCTCCATTTCCAACTCATTAGCCATATACCGTGCAGGTGGCCGAGTTGGTTTGGCAACGTCCCTGTCCCTATCTCTAAGCGGAAAAGCGTACTCCGCTTCCTTACAAGCTCTTCTCAGCTGATCTAAGGTGAAAATGGCTTGCGGCTACACCAGCCGTCCTATTCTATCATTTAAATTTTTCTTTAATATTCCTACTAGATCTGCTTCGTGTATCTGCATCCTGAGCTGGGATCGCAACTTGCTCACCGAAGCGAAGTAATCATCGCTCGACTCCCAGGCGCCGAGCTTGCGATCCATTATCTCTCGCATTATGTCAAAATCTGTTTTTGAGTTGCGAAACTGCCGCATTAAAGCGTCTCTAAGACTGGGCCATTCTGGACGATAATTCGACCGTTGGTATTGCCAATACCATTCATAAGCTGCCCCTGAAAGCAATAAGTGAAAGTCCCTAAGTACCTCTGTCCAAGGACAATCGTGCTGACTTTGCAGCATCTCGACGCGAAAGATAAAATCTTCGACCGTCAGGCGATCGGGCTTCCCATCAAACATAACCCCCCATTTATCGAGCCTAATAGGTGGTCGTGTTCCTCTGTTCTGATAACGCGGAGGGGAATGAAAATTATAATGAGGATACCTACTCGTTGCCCCCCCATATGAATCGGCCTGCTGTCCGGCCTGTGGTGCTCTACTATCTAGCCCAAATCCCACCTCTCGTGACCGGTTTGAGTGCGAATCATCATGGTGAATTCCAGTTGGAGCATTCGACCTAAGTGGCTGAGTTACCTGTAATGGAACTGACGACATTGGGGGTGGTGGAGGAGCGGATCTCGGTTCAATTCGAGGATTGCCAGTCGCCGGCATTCGAATTCTTTCTTCAATAGGCGGAATCGGACGCGTGGCATAATTTATTTCCTTCATGAATTCCAAAAACCCTCTCTCTACTTCAGTTCTAACCGCCTCTGAGATGTTTCCTTTTATGGATTCAGTATAAGAATCGTACGCGTTTACTACCGCTAAGTTTATGACTGTTCTTAAATCAGCTGAAACTGTCTCATTTGGGCTTGTGTTAACATTGCTGGTGGTCCTACTTATAACCTGCCTATTGTCTAAGTTCCCCATGGAAGGAATGTTTTATCGGCATGGTGCTAAGATTTTTAAATGAATTTTTCAATAGGGAACGAGTGACTACACGGTTTGCGCAAGTATTTTTAAGGAAATTGATTCGCGCTTCTTCTTCTGAGGACATTGGTTTCCACATTCGACCCCCAGACTAATTTCCTGTGATTCAATGAACAATTTCTAATGATCCTTCGAAAAATAATTCGTATGACAAATGTTAAACCTATATGACACAAAAAAAACGTTCCGAATTTATAAACCCTATAGTGAACTCAAGCAAATTCTTTTAATTGTATGAATTAGTTCTTTGTAAGGATTCCCAACAAAAACACAATTATCTAATCTTAATGGCTAAGCTAAATCTTATAAAAAAAAACTAATATCATAAAAAATGTATAATAACCTAAATCTACGTATCCCCCCGAAAACTACCTTAAATCTATATATTTTTTTTTTATTTTCTTAAATGTTTCTCTAAACTTATTTTAATAGGCAAAGAAAGAAAACGATTCGTAAATTAGTTTCAAATACCTTCTAAGTGTGTCAACACTTTGACCTTTCAAAACCACTAATAGTCGTAGACTTCTTCTGAAAGCGTAGCTGAACTTACTCTACAGACTTGTAATTATTATATTATATGGTTGAAACGAAAACTGTATAACTCTTTCGATTGACTATATATATTTCTAATTATATTTTTTTTTGTTGTATTCGAATGTAATTCGGGGTGTTTTGGGCGGCTGTTTTCGGTCTCACCCTGGCAGCAACCGTAACCGGAACAGGAAACCTCGATTGCTATCGCAGTCGTGTCTGAGTGATTCTGTCGCAGTTCAATCGTTCCGTTTACTAACCTTACATTTGAAGACATACAGAATCCTCATCCCTTCCCACCATAGCAATATTAGACTACACAACGGATGCATCACTCGTTCTCGCCGACACCGTTGTTGCTCTTCGTCGCTAACACCCAGGCGTTCTAAAGAGCTATCCTGGATATGCCTTACGATTTGCTTCAACAATGCCAACGAAGACAACCAATGCATTTAGGAAAAACTAGGTCACACAAAAACACGAATGGGCGCCATTTGATACGAGGCAGTTGGAGGGGATGTGAAGGGTTAGGGATATGGACAGGAGATGATTGAGATAGGAATAGGAAAGCGACTAGGCAAATACTTAGGTTGGAGAAGAGGGTGACGGACAGTGAAGCCTGATAGCAAAGAAACATTCCTTCAAAAGAAGAAAAAAAAACAAAAGGGTTTGGTTAGGGAATGGAAGGAAAAGAATGTCGGTCACTAGGGGCAATGGCATGCTCGCAGGGCTCAGCTTAGCTCGTCGGAATATGGGGGGGGGATCTTGCCTCCGCGACGCGACCTCACCTCGATCAAAACACATATCATGCCAACTCCACCACTATATCCACACCTGGAGGCACTGCAGGTGTCATTGCAATGTGGGTCTTGTCCCACCCAACCTGGAATTCATTCGGACCCGGTAGTGTCTGAATTCCCCAAAAAAAACTCGCTGGAAATATCGTTGTCAGGTCATACGCACCGCTTCACCGAAAGTCTTTAGCCCGCCTTATTCCACCCCTTGAAAGTTAACTTTAGCGCGCCATGGAGCTTTGTTTAGCGCCCCAAATAAAAAGATTCATTATTCACCGGCTTGGCGTGATTTACAATCATAGAGGCATTTCTTTATTATTCAAAAAAATTAAACTAACTCTATATGCTTATGCTAGGAAATAACAAAAAAAATGAAAATTTAACTAACCTAGGTTCTACTCTAGCAAATTTGACGGAATGAGTTTATGAACCCAAAAAAAGTATCCTAGGTTGAATATGGTGAAGCACAAAAGCAACTTGTGCCAAAACAAGGAAAAAAACTCTAAATGACCCAAGGAATAACGATTATTTTGACAATTATTATGTATCTATGTATATAAACCAAGAAAGAATTAAAACATGGGTTAGACCTTGAGCTTAAGTAAGGCTGAAAAATGGTAATATATAAACACAATCAAACAAAAAAAAAACTTTCACTGCTTTCGAACCTCGATGAGACGAGATTCCCCAAGACCGCCTTAAAACTAGGCTTCCGGTCGTCAATATGCGACCGTACTACAATTACCCTTGAATAACAGCCTATACAGAGAGCTCTTTGTATGGATTTTCTTTCACAGGGGCAAAAACTTGCTAATGGAGGAAAAGAGGGGCGTTGGAGAAACTTTTCCTTTCGGGCTTCGTGTGAAATTCTACCACTTAAACAATAATTCCACTTTTAAGCCAAACTTCACAACAAATAAAATGATTAAATAAATTAAATAAATTAAATAAATTTTATATAGTAATATTACAACATGAATAACCAATATCACGCTAGCCAAATACAAAAATACATAATTAAATAAACCGCCGTCTTGATGTTTGATGGAGTCACTCCGACCACGGGAATCCGCATCCGCAGGATCCCGGCACGTACAAGTTAGATTGAAATCTTTGTAAGTATTGAAAACTTCTTTGGACAAGAATCCGTTAGAATATTGCGCGATAGAGCACCGGGCAAAAAAAAAGGTGAAATGAATGTTTTTATATATGTATATATATATTTATGCAGACGTGAATCTTGCGAGCGCGGGGGGTGAATCCTGCCAAAAAAATATGGGGAATCTTTCCCTGCAATTGGTTAGGCTTTTACTTGTATAGTTCGGGTAATCTACGAACTTTCCAATTTTTCTTGATATCAGCACCTGTGGTATATTATTATTCTTTCTTTTGTTGAAATGCGTATCCCGCCTTGGTATTTAGCTGGGATGTCCTGAATTTAGCACTCGTCGGCGACGGCCGATCCACCCTGGGCGAAAATATGTCACTTTATTAGCATGATGTTAAAATTCACTTTCTATAATTTACACTCACCCTCCGCCGCCTAAATATTATTTCTTTAAAATAATTAAATCTCTTCGTCACCGCGGCTTTGAATTTAATTAACGTTTTGTTCACGGCCTAAATATTAGAATTTTCTACTGCAAATTTTAATTTTCTTTAGTCACCCAATAATTGAACACAGTATGACTTTTGTAGTGTCTTCCGTAACTCTATCGATACGAATGACTATCACCACTCCGTTACCAACGGTTGCGAACAGTAAGTATATAAACTCATATTGCGGTCTATCTATGTTCATTGACCTACCTACATATGTACCAATGGATTTCAAATAGCTAATGCTTGTTAACCCTAGTTTACTTCTGGGCGCATCCCTCTTCATCTTAGACCCAAACCCGTTTCCCAGCTGTTCGAACATTTGCAGAACAAATTTCCTGTCACCCGTTGCCGTAAAGAGCTTTTCGTCGCAACCCGTCGCGGCCGAAGAACTTTCGTCTCCTCTATGACAATTCATTCGCGTTGGTTTCTTTTCCCACATCGGTCGTGTCGACAAAATTATAATTAAACGTTTTGTTTACTTAAGAATTGAAGATAAATTTGTGGCTCTAAGCGGATGTGAGGGCTTCTTATCCTCAACAGAAAGTAAGTACCTACTCTACCTACCACGAACCAATTTCTTTTGCAACTTTCTAAATCCTTCCCTAGCTACTCAAATTTCGCCGATCGCCTCTATTCTAGCATTAGCCCTGACAATGGCCTGCCTACGTCCTGAAAATGGGAAGTAGAACCCTACTCTACTTTGATTTCCCCACCATCGGAGCGACAATCACTTGACTGCCAACAGCCCTCTATAGAGCCAGTACGACTTCGTTATTTCTTCAATGCCCAGAGACGTCCTTCATCTTTTCGAGCGAAAATCTGGTAGGAGGATGCCTCTGGGTCATTCATTAACTTCTAAAGCATTTATAATCCTATTTCTCTTGCTCACAGGTAGCCGTAACAACTTACGAATCTTACTTAATAATTGTATATGTTATCATATACATAACAAACACAATTTAATTCATTCAATGTCTTACCCATTTTTCTTTTCTTTTTTTTTTACCACTTTCACTTTCACTTTTTGTCTTTGTTTTATTAATTTATCACCATAAATTTTCTGAACTCACAGATAATAAGTTTTATCTTCACTTCTAACACCAATGTAATATTTTCTTTACTTTATTTTAAAACTTCCACTTATTTATTTTGTAAATAAAACACTTCATTTTCTTAAAACCAATCAATTCATTATTCAACACTTAAATATACCGAAACTAACTTCCTTAAACAATTTACTTATCTCTTATTACAACCAACTTTACTCTGTCACTATTAAAAACAAACTGTAACCAGTGTGGCAGCCAAGCTCTCTTTCATACCCAATATTTAGTTCCTAGTATTTTCGTGAAGGTTCTCGTATTTGCTTCTCGATCTTTCTATGACAGGTAGGGGGGGTTATAATTTCCCCTTTGACTTTCGAACATTCTTTCGAAGTTCGAAAAAGCTCACTAAGTTACCAGTGGTAGCGTTCAATATCGGTTTGTGACTTAGCTATATTCCAAAAGATGGCGCTCCATAAAAGACGTTACATTATAATTCAAAAGAAGTTGAAGTAATTTAATCGTTACAATACCATCAACCCAACACACTTTTCTCATCATCTTCCAACCTTATTGGACTTATTTTGGGTAAGCAATTTGGACAAGGTAAAACTTTATGATCAACTTTCTGCTGCTGCCTTTTCCAAACATGACCTTATATACATGACATTCGATTTCCAAGTAACCTCAGAAACTCAAACCATTCTATACAGAAATTTTAAAGGTATTGACTATGCTCTATTGGAAGAAGATGTTACTAACTTATGCTGGGAATCAATTTATTACCTACCTAACCCTACTGAACAAATTCATTTCTTAAACGAAAACATTCTAACACTTCGATAAACATGTCCCAAACTAGGAATCGCATATCCTTTACGAAACCTTGGTTTTCGCCTTATGGCTAAACGTGACCAAGCATATGATCGTTGGAAACGTCTGCTTCGAAATCAGGTAGTAATGGCAATACGAACTGCTAAACGTCAAATGTACTCCATTCAACTAAATACAGAACTGAGCCAAGTAGGAATCACCAAAGGAAGAAACTGTGTTATAAATAAAGTGAACTGTAATGAATTTAACATGAGATTTGCTTCTCTCCCGGTATCTCCATTACATACTGCGAACTTAAATGAGGATGTAACAAGTTACAATAACAACACTGTCAATTAAATCAAATGCGGTTGGCCTTGATGAGATGCACCTGTTTTTCTAAAAAATACTTTTGCCAATCCTTCTACCCTATATTATTTATATTTTCAATGCCATTCTTATATCCGTTGCAATGGAAATTGGCCAAGATAATTCCAGTGCCCAAAAATTCCAAAGGCGATGACTTTAGGCCAATTGCAATTTTACCCTACTTATCTAAATTCTTCGAAAGAATTCTCCAAAATCAAATGAAAATTTATCTTAATTCTTCAAATTTGTTAATATCGAAGCAATCTGGTTTTCGAAAAGGCCATAGCTGTATCACAGCCGTTTTGAAAGTAACCGAAAGTAACAGTTGTGCTGTGAAACTTTGGTCCTCCTACCTAAACGATCGTATGCAGGCTGTTCAGTTGAACAATGATTTGTCCAATCTGCTTCCAACCTCTCGTGGCGTTCCGCAAGCGTCAATCCTAGGTCCTTTCCTGTTCTCTCTCTATGTAAATGAATTGCCGTCTATTGTTAAGTACTGTTCAGTCCATATGTATGCCGATGACGTCCAAATGTATTTAAGCTGCCCGTTAGGTCTAATCGAACATGGAGTAAGCTGTATCAATGAAGATCTTGACGAAATTGCAAGTTGGTCTCAGCAAAATGGTCTTTTATTAAATCCTAAAAAGTCAATGTCTCTTGTGATCTCCAAAAAAACTGTTGATCTTTCGTATTTCCCTTACTTAACACCCCAGTTAAGTATGTTGAAAGTGCAAGAAATCTAGGTATAATCTTTAACCGCAGCTTAACATGGGGTAACAATATCAATTTGGTTGTAGGTAAAACATATGGGATTCCCCGAACTTTATGGGTAACCCAATATTTTACCCCAATGCGAGTGCGTATGCTGTTGGCGAAGACGCTGATTATACCTACATTAATATATGGGTGTGAAATATACTCAAATTGTGACTCTGTGAGTAGACGTAGACTCAACGTCGCATTTAACAATGTAACTAGATAGGTTTATGGCTTAGGGAGGTACGACAGAGTATATACTTTCTCTAAACTCCTTCTTAACTCGTCTATCTATCTTAACTATCTTAAATATCGAACCCTGGCACTGCTCGCTCATCTAAACCATCAACCCAAATATCTCTGTGAAATGATTGGCATCGCAACTTCGCATAGGACACAAATGCTAATTCACCCGCACTATGCCTCCCTCACGTCCGAACGTCAGTTTTTTTTTACATTCAATTCGCTTGTGGAATTCACTACCAAGATGCATTTGAGAAATTAATGATGCCGAGAGAATGAAAGAAAAAATAAGACTGCATTTTTCTTAATAAATTTCGAGATAATTCATCGATTTTATTTTTTCCTCTTTCCCTTCTTGTCTTCTTTTTCGTCTTCTACTTTTAAATTCTATCTTCCCTTTTCTCCTTTTTTCTAAAATTTTCTGATCTATATTAAATATTGAAAAATATTTTTAATCATGTACCAAATTATTGTATTTTTAAATAATTATCAATCCTAGCTTTCATTTCGTTAATTGTAGCTTATGTCTAGCTTATAAGTCAATCTGTCTTACTGTACATAAGCCCCCAATAAATAAACAAATATGAAATATGAAGAGTGGTAGTTATTTTTTCATCAAGTAACATAAGTTAAGTTTATAGGCCCTGTATCAGTTCCAAATATTTAAAAAAAATCCCTGCGAAACTTGACCTGTAAGTATTTAGAATATCGATTAATGTTCAGTTTCAAAATTTCACTTCCATTGTGAATTGCCTTTTCAATTGGCATTGGCGTATAATGACAGTTCTTGTTCTTAAAAGGGAAAAATCTTCTAGATTTTTGGGCAGCAGAAACTAAACTTTACTCTACTATACGGCAGACGGCAGAATCGCCATGTCAGTATTCAAAAACGAAACTATTGTACTCCATTTTTTATGAAATAAAGAAATTATATCTATCTACTCTCCTTAAAGTTTTATTTTAAATCTCCACTTTTTTCCGTCTGAGAAATGCATTGGAAAATGTAAGTGTTTGGAATATAAGCGTTTTGTTTTTAAATTCTGCAGATTCAGGTGAAGATTAACAAGTTAATAAGATTGTGCTTATGTTGGAACTGCAGCGATGTAATTAAAGATGAGAAAACTTTTCATTGATTAGTTCGAACCAATTTTAACACCAATATAAAAAGACAATGCAAGAATTTCTCATATTTTAAAAAATTGAATAACCAAGCTCTAAAAGTTTTTATTCGCAAACAATAACAAAGTATTTTATAATCACTTTCTTCACTGTTTGCGTTTTAAAATTTGCTGAACTGGCTATTCACTTTTTAAAAAATGTAAAAATGCTATCCCTCATTGAAAGCGATTCTACGCGGTTTCTGGAATAGCTTTGAGTACATGTCCATAAGTAATCAACTTTTCGAAAATACCAGCCCAACACGTTCTCGATTATGCTGTTGTTTTTTAGAAAATCTAAGGTACATTCAAAATGCCCCTTGCAGCAGACATGGTGTAATATTGAAAAACTTCAATTCGATTGGCCCCCACTAGGTGATAGCACAGATAATAAACTATACAGATGTAGCATCCCCATTCCCCACAAAGGCGGTTCACATTATCAAATATGCTTGACAAGCACGGCATGATGATGTTTGATGGATTGAAGGCATTTTGCGTTCACATTTGTGAAACAGGCTGTCAAACATCAGTTCTCTTTTGAATTTTAACCATGGCGGACGTTTTGATTGCAGCTCTTGTAATAGATCAAATTTTAGAAGATGAAGAACATAGAGTATGTATACTAGAGAACCGACTTAAGGGGTTTGTTCTCTTTCACCCTACAAGCTGTTAAGGCCTAGTCAAACAGAACGCGGTCCGGCGGGACGGTCAGAACATTAGGCTGCCCTCCGCGTTCTGATACGTCAAACAGAACGCGGTCAGCTTTCGGCGTTCTATTGACCCAGTTCTTTATTGAGTGATCTAATAGGCACGAGATCAAGCCAAGTCGGCAAATTTCTTCCTTTTGCTCTTGATTTATGTTGTTCGTCTTGTCCACCTAGTCACGTCGAGTGTACTTTCACTAAACAAACAACGAAAATTAAAACTTACTTATTGATTTTCCTAACAAGAACTCACAAAGTAAGAGTTTTTGTTATTTTTGTTTGTTTTTTTTTCAGTCTGGGACCAGCTCAAAGAAATAAACATTCAACAAAATGCAAAGAGCATAGAGCGATGGTATAATTTTGTTTGTTTTGTTTTTTTTCTTTCTGTTTTGACGTTTGACAGTCGCGTTTTTTGTAAAAATTTAAAACTTCAATTTGACCTCCGCGTTCCATTTTTAACCGCTGAACAACAACGTATAATTCCATAGAACACAGGGAACACGACGGGCAGAATTGTTTCCCGTCCCGCCGGACCGCGTTCTGTTTGACCAGGCCTTTAGAAGCCATCATAGAGTACCTATATTATCTAGAGAACCGACTCGTACCCCCCTTGCCTGAAACACCCGCAAATTTTATTTGCAACTTTCCCTGTCCGTGAATTCGTGTGAATTGTAGATATAGCGCATCTCTTTTCAAATTTCATCTTTTTAATCTTGAAAGATACACACAAAAATACGAACATTACTGAAAAAAAGAAAAGAAAGATGTGCACGCAGGCGTTGTTTCCACCAAAGATACTGAATATAAAGATAGGAATCCTCGGCTGTCAACCGGGTTTACCTACAAGCTGAAACACGCACACATATGCAGTTGGCGTCCACTGACCACGAATTATTTGCACACATATACAGTTGGCGTCCATTCACCACGAAAATGGCAGTTATTTTGAAAATTCAATGGGTATGTTCAAAAAGTATAATAAATGGAACAATTAATTATTAAGTGCGTACCTGACCTTATTTGTGGCAACAAATTTAAGATTTATAAATTTAGGTTTACGTTTCTCATATTTTCTGTTGTTATTGTTTGTTCTTTTCCGTGATTGTTATGTGTTGTATTTTAGTCTTGATTTAGTGCAATTTAGTATATATATACATATATTTCTTCTGAGAACTTAGAATAGAATCAACACAAACTGTTGTAAAATATAAAATTAGCATTTGTAAAAATGCAGAGATCTTCATAAATACTTCCGTATTTCAGCTTGTTTGGTATTGAATTTTAAAAAGAGAAAAAGTCAAATATTGCGAGTTTCACCTGTGCCTACGTTCTGTAACTCTCGCATTGATAAAATTGGTGGAGAAACGTTGAAAAGTGGAACAAAACTCATACGATTTGTTTCAATTTTCATAGTTTCTCGACTGATTTTATCGATGCGAGAGTTACAGAACGTAGGCATTGAATCCACCCGGAAAGTTTGAAATTTCACTTTTGGCCAATTGTGAGTTTCACCCGAAATTTCATTTTTGAAAAATTCCCCTTATTGTCAACATTCATTACGATGCCATTGACAGCCTAAATTTTCACTTATTTTTAGTAGGCGAACGAAATTTCGGTGGTCAACAAAAGAACATGTATAAATTCCTACATTTTTTATTTCGGAGTGATAAATCTATCACTCACACTCCCCCAAAGTGATGGAAGAAAATTTCTGAATGAGGAGGATAAAAAGACAAGTTTTGCTAATATTATAATTGAAATTGAAATAGTGAATAAATATCTACAACCTTACAAAATTTTATATTTGTCTTTGTCTAACTTTAAAAACCCGTATAAGGTATTTGATATATTTTACCCACACTTTATTTCACTCTTTGTATAAAAATGTTTTAAAACGAATTATTCATTAATTTATTTATTTAATCAAATAATTTACAAAACAAATGATTAAAACAAGGCATCTGCAACGTAACTTTTAATAAACTCAAACTGTGGATTCTTTGATTCGTCATCAAACACATCCGATGAGTTATCGGTTGTATAATCATTGTATAAAAAATACATTCAATCCTGATTTGCAAATCAGTATCTACTTTCTACTCTGGAGGGTAAATGGTTTGTTGAAAAGAGTGTTTTAAGAGTAAAGAAAATAGACAACGAATACATGAAATGTAAAAACTTTTTTCAACTTTTTTTTTTGTGAAACTGCGGTGGTGAAAAATTTATTTCCATATTCGGTCTAGTTTTATTTTGTTTTTTGTTAATAAATTGAGATTTCAAATAAATAATAATAAAATAAATCGATTGAAATAAGTATTTGCCTATTGTAATCGTAATTGTTTTCTAAAGTGAATCGCAACGTCACGGTCGGTCGCCGAAATCGTGCAAATCCTCTGAATAATTTTATTTCAGATTCGCGTCTGCATCCCAAATATAATGTCGTGCCGTTGCCGTTCAGAAAACTGTGTCCAAAAATTAAAGAAAATCTTGAATTTGTTGCCTGCTCCACCAATAATTGATATCAACGTGAATGACCCAATATGTTTGTTTTGGCACCAACTTGAGAGTTTGCACTTTAGATTGCAAAAGAAGCCGGGAAGTACTCCTTCCGATGCATGAAAGCTTAAGTGTCTGTATTTAAAACCCTTTACTATGGCTAGTTTAATCTTTCATTGATTTAGTAGCTGTATCCAAGCTGCGTGTGAGATTCCTGTTCCCAAATTGGAAACATTGGATCAAGTGTTGAAATTACAAATGCAACACTTTTGAACGATTTAGTTCAAGCTTTTGTGATTCTGGACAAAACCGATCACTCCTGGACATGGTTTTCGAAGACAGACTGTAATATCAATTTATTGCTATTTGGATACATGAACAATCCAATTCAGTCATGTTTTTAGAAAATTGAGCAACGGCCGAATTACTTTCAGATGGATTTTTTTTTAAGTTTTTTATAAAATTGAAAATGGATTTGAAATAAAGCAAGAGGACATACATAAGAACTCAGAACCATTTCAATCATCCCAATGAAGCAAGTCGTTTTGAAATAAAAGCACTTTATATGTAACCCTAACAAGAATTTCGCATGATTCCCTATTGAAATTCTTGTAATCTTTACATATAAAGTGCTATTATTTCAAAACTACTTGCTTAATTTTTACTTTAAAATTCAGTATCTTTGGCTCCGATGCGACTGAGGGTCGGTCGGTGGGTTGGTTTTTGTGTTTTGTTTTCATCAGAGATTGACGCTGATTACACGAGTCTTTTTTTTGTTCGTTTCGTCTTTCGTGCTTTTGACAGCTTGGGTGAAGGGTGTAGAAATGTAGGAGGAATGCAGTAACGAAAGCAGGAATGAAAATTTGAAGATTTTTTTCTGGTTGAACATTGACGTTTATGGTTTGACAACAGGGTAGAGATGAGCGATAGCTAGTTGTCAGCAAAAATCGTAGTTGAGAGAAAAATCATCGATTTCAAATATCTATTTTAAGATTATCGACTACAGAAAATTACAATTATGCAAATAAAATGGTTTATGTAACTAAAATGTAAAGAAAGCAACTTCAAATATGTGTGCTTTCTAAAAAAAAAAATATCAATCTTATAAATATTAAATGTGAAAGTACATTTTTTTTTGCGCTTTTTCGCTGGAAGGATTTTGGAAATCGATTATTTCATGGGAAAGGAACATGAATACTTTTCATACTACAAGGGTTTTTGCGGGGTCTCAGCAAAGGGAGTGGGTAATAACTAGTTACAAATAAGGTATTCCAAATCATGTTAATATCTACTTTCCTTTCTCATTTCTGCTGTACTCATTTTATAAAAAGTAATT